>OX459031.1:8125000-8750000 GCA_949775025.1 Tricholauxania praeusta
GATATCATATAAATCGTAAGGGTTCGATAAAAGCTACTGATATATGTTCTTTTTTTCTTTTAATTCTTACTGTACACATTTAAATTTAAGCAACAAATTTAGATTTATGGATATGGATTTGACGTTTTTCCATATATTAACGCTAGATTTTTTATGAATATATATGAAATCCATTTGCGGCCAGTAACTATATTTTATATTATTTGAAAGCAGACAACTGGTAACAAAAATGTTTTTGAAAGAAGGTCATCAAGAACATCGGCATGAAAGTATTGAGGCTCTAAAGTTTTAGTTCAGGTTAAGACGAGTAATTAAGTTTCCTCTGAACGCACACTTATAAAATTGCAAGATTTGCTGTCATGATTTAAGTTTGAGTTGATTCGTTGAGAGGACATGTAATCAAGAAATCAAGGACTGTTCAAATATCTAATAGAAAAAATAACAAACACAATTTTTCAAGCTCTAGACAAAAGTGCGATACAAATTTTGTTAATTTTTCATTTGACAGAGTTCCGATTTTCACCAAATTTGTTAACAACTTATTCCACTGTACGATTGCTTAGCCCTAAAACCAAACATTAGATAGCAGCAGCATTAGTGTGAGTCTGATGGCAATGTTGCCACCTAATAGTTGGGCGGGGTTAAAACGCACATTACACCGATTGATATACGAAATTAATTATTTTATGCCTGCGGCTGCTATGGCAGGCAGCACTCGCAACCTTTACCGCCACCGCCGCATTGTTTTAGCTTTAACTTTTATATATGCTACACGCGATACGCCCCCTTTTGCGTGTGCTTAAGTTTTGTTAATTTTCTTCGTTTTCTTTACTTTAGCATCTTGGTCAAAAATTTGTTTTTCTTTTATGCCATTATTTTGATTTCTTTGTATTTATTTTTTGGATACTTCAAGAGTGCTCCAAGAGCCTCTGGAGAGCAGCGCTGTTTATTATTTTGCTGCTTCATTGTTTATTGGTTTCTTTGTTTGCCAACTCAATATAAACTACCTTTCCCAGAGAAGACAAAAACTTTATGTTCGAGTAGGTTCAATCTTTTGAAAGGCTTTCAATTCGATTTTGTTTAGTTTTCCCTTGGGTAGTCACTCGAACTTGTCGATGAGGATGACGACGACGATGGCGATGACGATGACTACATTAATAATAAAGTGGAAAAGATTTGATGTAAGAAATGAAAGTAATTATGTGGTTGAAGTAGCGTAGCAATTCGTGCTTAAACAAAACAAAATTTAATGAATGAAGTTTCATCGGCTTTGTGTTTGGTTTCTCTTTGGAGAAGATTAAGGATTAAGTTGAAATATGGCGTGAATTTTAATAGGTATTGATTACTTATGTTTGAGTAAAGATATTGAATTAATAGTTACTCATACGACATGTACTGCTTTTGTTATAATAGTTGGTAGCGACAATTTTTGAAATACTTTTTAACAATTTTTTTATGGCTTTTGTTTGAAATTCTCATTGTAATAAATACATTTTATTTTCGTTAGAAACCAAAAGTGAGGGATACAGAATATCTTAAACTTCCATATACCATATAACCTTAAAAGCTACTAACTTTGTTTCGATGCATGTTATGACTTATAATTTATAGAAATATTGTTGCGAATCATATTATTAACAGTATTATAAAATTTGATAAATGGCCTCTAAGATGTTGTGGAAATAGCATGAGTTAAAAATTCATTTGTCAAAGAAATATTGAAAATAATACACAATTTCAAAAAGTTTTTAAACTTTAATTTTGGAGTAAAAAAACAGACCTAAGCTGTGTTAAAAACATTTGTAGCATAATTGATACAAAGTAACCAAAATAGTAAAAGGAAATTTTATTTCCATAATGGAGACCATTTTTATAACGTTATTCAACAGCTTAGTATGCAAGTAAAAAGATGCATAATTTTCCCATGAGAATAACAGCAGGAATAAAGAATATAAATACATACATATAGCAGAAAATATACTAAGCATAGTAACAGCAATAACAATGACAGCAAAAACTGGGACAAAAGTATGACTGAGCAAAGAAAGTCACTGTACGAAGACATTGAAGAAAATGAAACAAAAAAAAACTGAAATAGTCAAAGCCAAAGCCATTCTTCATTCATTCTTTATGCTTATCCTCGACAGACATTGTCCCATAAATCTTTAAGAATTTGTGCAATGACTGAGTGACTGACATGAAGACACACACACATACAAGAAGTTATATACATACACACTTGCATACACATATATATATATATATATGTGATGCGTAAGAACATGAAGAATTTGATATCAGTAAATGAACGACGTGCAGCAGCGTTGCCGCCTGTGGCGTCTAGTTACCACAAAAAGATTCACAAGAAGTGCAGCAAAAGAAAAGGGTTATTGCACACACACATACATACATGGTAAAGCACACTAGCACATAAACTAAAACTGACAGCGCTTCCATGGCATTATGGATGCAAATGGAATAACTAAGTAACCAACTGTCAAAATCATTGTAGTTCGAGTTGCATGCAGCTAAGATGTTGCAAGCTAAACTTCCTTTGGCAAAGCAAAAACAACGAAAAATTTTAGACTTGCAAAAGATGAGGCACTTACACGCTGTTACGCTCAAAAGTATGCAGTAGATATCCTTAACAGCATCAACCACAGCATCAGCATAGCAAAAAAAATTTAACACAACGAACTATCAGCGCTGAAGAAAATCCACAAAAAATGGGGCAAGTTTTTTTATATTTCTTCCCTATGGTTTCAACAAAAAATGTTGAAAAACTTAAACGTTAAAAAAATACATAATACCCCAGTAGGAAAATCTAAAAGTGCTTGATAGGTTTTTTTTCTTTTTTTGAGCTAAAATTTGCTTATGTTTCTGAAAAATAAATTTAATTACAAAGGCAGACGTCTCAAAAATTTGCAAAAAAAAACATGGCAGACGTTCTTATCAATATTTTCAAAATGACAGACTCATTTTAAATTAAATTTCTAAAGCATTGATATATAAAACAGACATGCTGTTTAGTTTTTTTAATATACAGACGCTTAAATAATTTATAAGAATGTCGCTCTTCCATATATTGATAGTTACAATTAATTTGTGAGTAGATTGATCTAAACACTTCAAAATATCAATGAATGCATTAAGGCAGACGCTTATATCACATGCATACTTTAAGCAGACAAGCTTTTCAAGCATTAAGGAACGAAACTATGCCTTAGAAGTTTATTTTTAACTCATTGAAACCAATATAATTTGAGGCAGACGCTTTTATAAAACTTTTTAGAGAGGCAGATCCTTTCTATAGCTCAAACTCAACTTTTTTTTTCAGTTGAAAATTTAAAAAATTATTTTCGTTGATATCTAGAAAAGCCAAAAACTTTTTCAAATGTCATCTGTCTTTGTCTATAAATATTATAAGACTTTCAGCAGCATGTGTTTGGACAAAAATTTTTAAATCGATTTTGTATGGCTAGACACTTTAAATTTTCAAAAAAATTACGTCTGCCTTAACATAATAAATTTGAATCAACGAATTTTTTCGAGCAATTTCTTTATTTCTTTAAACGCAGATAAGCATGTAAAAAATGCATATATTTTCAAGGTTCAAACGAATTATAGCATATTTTTAAATAAGCCGATTAAGTTTTAAAAATTAGTTCCCTGCTTATAATTTTAAATAATTACGAGATAACTTCTTATATCTAAATGAATTTCGTTGAATTTTCTTCAACAATTATCTGACGTATGTGGCAGACGCTTTAATAAAGTATTTTTGCTAGGCAGACGCTGCAAAAATTGTTTTTAAAGGTCTGCCTCCCAATAAATTTATCCTGCAATTAATTTAAATAAAAAATTTTACTCTGTCAGATGTAGTTACTTCTTAGACATTTGAAAAAAGCTGAAGCTTTCAGTGTTTTAAAAAATAAAGTCTTATGCGTTTTAGATTCGTTTACTTTCATGATAACATTTTTAGCATTGGGTCACAAGAAATGCAATTTCCGCATAGGCAGACACTCACAAAAAACACTGACACACACACACACACACACACGAATGCATTAATGTAAATTCACAGATTGTCGGCCAAACTGAATGAATGATTTATTTGCTTTCCAATGTTGTTTTTGTCGATGCCTCTTGCTGCCAACTTTGTTTTCTGTAACGAAGCCAAAAGTTTTCGTTGCCAAGCCAGCAGCAGCAGCACAACTGACTTAATGCAAACAATTGCATGAAAACAACAAAAACAAAATGATATTGCATTTTTCTCAAATTATAGAAGAAAAAAAATGTTTGAAAAAGTTTTCTAAATTTTTTCAACATAAGTTATGGAAAGATTTAGCAAGACAACAACAACAACAATGAAGAAAACAAACAGCGTGTAAATATTTGCAACATTTGTAGGGTTTTATTTTATGGAATGCAACTTTTTGCAGCATTTCTCCTTTTTTGTATGCTGCAACTTGTACAGCATTTGTTACGCTACATTTTATATTTTTCTCTGTTTCCTTTCTTAATTTACAAAATTTTGTAGTTTTTTCTTTTCTGTTTATTCTTAAGTAAGTAGTTTAAAGTCGACATCATTAACTTGAACTTAACGACACTTTTTCTACAACTTTATTACGCAGCTATCTCGTTTGCTTCTTTTTGCAGCTATTTCTTTTTAAATTCTATATAGTTTATCGTTTCACTTCTTAGGGTTTTCTACTTTTTTGCTTTATTCTTGTCACTGTCATTTCAGTTTTAAAGTTGCCAAGTCCTTGGAATCACTTGATAGACCTCGACCAAACTAACGACAGCCAGACCATGCGATCATTTGTGACGGCAAGTTTCCGTTTTCAATTCATTGAGTTTCAAGTTGTTGAAGTTATTTGCGCAAAAGTTGCAACTGACTTGTGTAGACTGAAGTTGCTCACGGTGTAACAGTGGGAATAGGGGGTTAAATGCTTAAAGAGTGCATCGTTAAGTAGGCCATAAGAAGAATATAAGAATATATGTGAGGCATTGCAAGTTGAAACGAAAGGGATCATGTTATTTCATTTGATACGTGGCATTGCGAACGTTACATATTTTTCCATTATGGTTCACTTGTGCAATTTTTCATAAAGATTTTAATATTTATATAAATAATTATATGTAAGATCTATATAGTAATTAAAAAAAAAATTCAATGCATATATATCTTTATTGAATTTATTGGTGATATCAATTTTAACAAAGAAAATAGGAAACAGTAGATATTTTACTTAAAATAATATGAAACTTTTCTTTTCGCTGTTAAATAGTTTTTTTCCGTAAGGGGCGTGACACTGCCACAGTAAAAACAAATTTTTCTTCTCAAAAATCAGTTTGTCCCCAGACCAAATTCAAAACTGGTGTAGCGACTCAGTCGTAGCTGCGTTTTTTCCCATTAGGGGCAGCGCCACTTAAAGGACTTAGAGCCTCTAATAACCTTTTTTATGATACAATCTATCTCCAAACAAAATTTCATTAAAATCGGTTTATTAGATTAGCCGTGGAAAGGTATTTTCATGTTAGGGGCGTGGAAACGCCTACCATTCGAAAGAAAATTATGTTGTGCACTGTCTTTTTTCCCAACTTTGCCAAAAAAATTATGCGATTTTGTTGTGTTATGGCAGTTAAGAAGTGGCTTAACCGTTTTGCAACTGCCTTTTTATTACATTTATGCGAACGTGACCAACTTCAAACAGCTTCAAAAATTTAAAATTTTATTTTTTGCAAGTTTTTTTTGTTTTTTTTTAATTACTAACATTAAACTCTGTTTGAACAAAAATTTTGATACACTTGCTACTGTTATCATTCACGAAATGAGAACATATTATGTTTTTTCAATGTTGAATGTGACATTAGAACAAGAACTCAAGCAAATTAAAAATTTACAATTAATAGAGATTGGCTTTGATGCTCTTGCATTTTTTTTTTTTAGCTAATTGTTGTTGGAAGAGAGATTTTTCGGAGTGACTATCATCATGTATCACATCTTTTACAGACTTAAATATTTAAAGCACAATTAACTACTTTACTCTTCAATTATACTACACAAAGACATATTTTATGCCACTGTCTTGCCGCACAAAAGAAACTGCAGCAATTTAAAGCAAGCGAAAACTATTGCTGTTGACATTTGATTTTTATACTATTTGACATGTTGTGGTTTCGCGCTCTACGCTGCTTTATCATGCCAACACTTTCAAGCAAACAACCAAAAACTAAAAAGAAAATAAATCTTTAAAGAAAAACACACAAACTAAAATTGGAAATCACGAGAAAACTTTAGAGAAACTAGGTTAAAACTTCAAATCAAGTCAAATGGCGCGTTGTCAACTGCACTAAGCTAAATAGTGGAGCATTTACCGAAAAGTATGCAACAAAAAACTCTCAGAAGAAAAATCAATCTTTCTTTGCACAAGAAAAAAAAAAACAAACTGCCTTAATAGGCTTATGGGGAGTTAAAATTGAAAAAAACAATTCTTAAAAAAAAAAAACCAAGCAGAGACTGATACACACGCGCTGACAGCCTGAGTAGCGGCTGATGGCATATAGTTGGCAGCGTATTTCGTCGTTAATCCACTGTTCCGCGTTGATAACTCGAAAACTGCCAGCACAACTCTAAAGCTTGAAATGTACGTGTATGGCATATAAACTAAGCGTACAAACAGGTATTTGTGTGTGCGTGCTATTCATCTGGTGTTTTTGTGTCTGTGTGTCAAGTGAAATGTAGGTTAACAGCAGCGTGAACGCAAAAGCTACTTGATGCGACTCAACTGAATTTGCATTTCTGCGTGGATGCTACTGACGCTGCTGTTGCTGTTGGTTGCAATGCGTGGCAAATTCGCGAGCGTAACAGTTTTACAGACACATAAGAGCATTGCACTTATACACTGAGAAAAGCAGATTATTTTGAGTAGAAAAAAGGTATGGTTCAAAACATTCGAAAAGGAGGGTTCTTATTCATAGAGGCGCAAGGTTTTTGTAATAGCAATTTAGAACAGAAAATATTGATTTATTTAAATTCTAACAATATTTTATTCCAATTGTTTCTTACCATGTATGCATTATGCAAGCAAGCTTACATTATTGAGTTAAACTGGCAATTTTGTCAGTGTGGTGTCGAGTAGCAGTAGTAGTTTAAGGAATTTAAAAAAAAAAATTTTTTTGAAATTCTTAGCATTTTGGCTCGTACTGCAATTGGTATTTTGCAGCAAATGCATTTTGAAATTTCCTGAAAATCTGTATATTTTTGTGTCGCAACACAGCATCAGCATCACAGTTGCACGATATGCCACATTCGTTATCCTTCATCATTTTTGCATTACGAACACGTTTCAAGTGGTCATGTGGGTCAACGATTTATGCGGCAGCACATAAATTGTGACAGAAAATGTTGCTGTTCTTGTCAGCGAAGTTTGATAAATCGCTTAAAGAAATTTTAAAATTTCCTTTCATGAGAAATTTCTAGCGTAAGCTGTATTTATTGATTCAAAATAATGATTTACTTAATACCAGCAGAAACTTTGGATAGCTAAACTTAAAAAGAGCTAAATGTTAGTATCTAAATCAATTCCTAGATATGACGTACGATGCATTAAAATAATATGGAAAACCTCACAAATGATCTCAACAAAATTCGAACAAGCAAAGCACTTTGATCTCCCGAAAACTAAAGTTTTTTGGGCTTAAATCAACCTTACTTACAAGTCATAATCTTAAATCTTGCAATTTATCCCAACTCCCTTCATGCATAAAATAGCAAAAAATCATACCGAAAACTCTACAAATGTTATCCTCGAAGCCCTGAAAAAACGCACTTAAGCTTGAGAAGAACTATCTCTGAACAAACAATCATCGAAACTTCATTAATTACTTAAGATTTGCAGCTTAGTTTTTCTTACGATAGCAAAATATAAAAATTGAAAACCTTAAAAAATCTTTTCTGGCTTGCTCCTTTCATTGCGCTACAAACGAAAGCATAAAATGACTACACTTTGAGTTAAGGATATAAAAATACGAAAGATTTCAGTGCCATGGAGGAAGTATTCTGCTTATTGCCATATTCAGAAAGTTAAGAATATTCTCCATATGAATTAAATGTTACTCATACGACATGTTAAAAATAATGCAAAATACATTTATGTATATAAAAACTAATTTTTCTGCTCCGATGCAGCATAAGACCGATATGACTAAGCAGCTTAGCTTGCTCTACTATGTTCTATAGGAATTCTTTATTGAGTAATCTGGCTGCTGGTGGCATATAAAAAAAAATAGATTATTCTCCAAAAATGAATTGCATATAAAATAGTTAAATCTGTTAATTAACTTTTGAAATAATTAAAGTTTTTAAAGTCAACTTTAAGTTATCTCATTAAAACTGAAAAACAAAATATTACTATTTTTTTGCGATTTTTAAAAATTCCAACGATTTTTCGCTAAAATCCATTTAGCATTTTTCATTTTTCATAAAAGTTTTACATTTAGAAAACTTTATGCAAAGTCAAATTTACATTCGCTGCTGCGACTACTGCCACTTCCGGATGTTGATGCATACTTCTACACTTAATTTCCCAAACACAAACATAAGTTGAACAAATTACTGAAAAACTTTCGACGCTTATCCGCCGCGCTCATTTCCCTACCAGCTGTAGCTGTGTGCAAAAATTTCGAAATTTTTTTTCTCATTCGCTAAGGGTGTAACTTTGTTTCCGTTTCCGTATTTGTTGCTGCTATCTATGTACTACTATTTCATGTTGTTATTCAACATAATTCGATTTAAATTACAGTCGTTTCTTGTTTCTTTTTATTTTTTTTTTTTCTTTTTTAAGAGTACATTTTATTTGATATCATTTTAGCTAAATTTAACTCAAACGAAACGAAGCAAAACAAAACGTAGTGAGACGAGCTGAGATGACAAGACAAAAATGAAATGAAATAAAAAAAAAACAGTTTTACCAGCATCTTCCAAATCTAATGCTGGGATGGCAAATAGTCAAAACAACAACAGCACCGTTTTAACAAAATAAACAGACAGACAGTCAGTGGAACAAAACGTCACTGTCATTTTCCCTTCCTTGGCTTGTTAAAGTAGCACGCGCGCGCCAAGTGCTACACAAGAAGAACATTTAGGTCACAGCGAAAGCTACACTTATACACACACACACATAGAAGCGAGAAGACACATACAAACATTTACACAAATACTTACAAATATAGAAATTGTACAATTTGAGTTGAGCAAATAAATGCAATACGTTTGCCAGAAAAATGACAAAATGCATTCAGCTATCGGAAATGCAATAAAAAGCGAAAGCAAAATAGCAACAAAATTTTGTTTAATGTAAAAATAAAGCAGAGAGAAATTGAAAAAAAATAACTATAATTTGAGATCGGTATGGAAACGTAACACAAAACAAATTGCACACAAATGAAAAATCGTTAATATTAAAAAATTGTTATATGAAATTTAAATGAAAAATTGATTAAAATTTTATGAAATTTTGTGAAAAATATTTTGAATTTATTATTTATGAATATTTATCAGCATCAGCCACAAGCCAATTTGTACAATATTTTAGAGTTATCAAGACAAAACAAAGTTTTTAAGTCAGCTAGCTCGTAGGTTACATCAAAGTGGAGAAATTGCAACAATTAATATTGTAACATTTATTTGCTAATTGCTTAGTGAAATATTATATGATTTATAAGTTGTTAATGTTTTTTAATGCTCGAATTTGATGGAGCAAGACATCGAAAAAAAAGTATTACACTTAAGGGAGTGTTCTTAAGTTTAAGGAAAAAGATTTTTTTTATTTGCACTAAGGCCATGCATTTTTCAAAATAAGTTACTTTAAGTTTAGACTACTGCCACTGAGACTCAGCAAAAGGCCAGAAATATAAATCAGTATTTCTCTGCAAACATTGGACAGGTCACTGAACCTTCCATCCTTCATCCGATGAACTAAAGCATCTCTTTGAAGAGTACTGTATGACCAAATTGAAAACAATATTTATTTTAAGGAATAAATATTTTAAGACTATTTGTATAGAAAAAAAAGGTTTCTCATACGCCACGTTTGAAAATTTTCGATTAACGATTCCACAGCTTCGATGTGACTTACGTACGAATTAACTTTGTAACTCTACTCTTTCTTGGATAGTCTTCGATAATATAAAAAACTTAATTGAGGCTGACGGAGCTTAATATATCTATTTGCAAAAAACCAACTTATTGAGCTGAAATATTTTTTGTAATGAATTTTTTTCTTAAAAACCACTCCTTTATGCCAAAATTAAATAAAATATTTTAACACCTATTGATTTTGTAATCAGAAATTCACATAATCGCCATACACATTTTCATTTTAAGTAGTTAAATTTCTAATTGCATATCTACTTTTTTTAATTTTTCTACAGATGCCTCACCCGGTTGCAAAGCCCCCGATATACGTTTTAACATCATCAAACCGGAGACAACAACCGAACAGCCATATGCCAAATTTGAAACAACACAAATCTATCTACCGGAAGATTTCACAACCGCCGATGTTGAATTCATTGAAAAGATCAATATCGATTTGACAGCACGTCACAATGCCGAGTCGGCTGCCATTGTGAATCCCTACTCCATCGACTTGGATGATGGACATCATCATGCAGGCGTCGGAGCAGCCTTACACGAAGATGACACCGCCGGCATTGACGAAGATGATGATGAGTTACTCGATGCTGACGATGCGACACGCAAACGTATCAATCAGAATCGCAAGCTGGGTAAAAAAAGACGTTCCGGTGCCGGGCGTCGACGTCGTATTGAAAATGAGAACGGTCGAAGCGGTGGTGGGCGTGGTAGTCGCTATAAACGGCAAGTGATACACTATGATCCGGATGCATCACCGGAAACAGATAAATGGAGTGGCAGCAAATTGGCTGCCGAGGGTGATGTCTACTATGTGCACATCGAGGATATACTAAAGTCACGTTCTCCGAATCCGGAATTACGGCTGAAATTGCACAAAATGAAGAAAAAACGCAAAGAGAAAGCAAAGAAAGCAGCTTGTGCAGCAGGTGGTGAAAACAAAGAGTCATGTCAAAGGGCAAAACGTAAAAAGGCAGGAGGCGGCGGCATCGAGGCAAAACCGGATACAGTAAATGCAAAAGTCAAAGAAGGCAAAGATACTAAATTCCAGAAGCAACAACAACATCATCGTCGACGCGGCGATAGTCATGAGGATTTGCAGCGACATGCTAAAGGTGATGTTGCAGAAAAACGACGCAAGCGTAGCACCACAGTTGGCGATGAGGAAAATCCAAATCAAGCTATTGATGATGAATTGCCGGAGACGCCTGTTAATGCAAATAATGAGAGTTTATTGAATTTAAGTAACCAGCCAGCAGCAGAGGAGTTGCTGCCTCCATCTGAGTTGTATGACAATTCAAGCGCAAATGAGAATTTGCAGCGTGTTAAGCGGAAATCAGGCAAAACTACTGGTGCACTTAGTCGTCCCAAAGGCGGTGGTGATTCGAGTTCAAAGACGACAAGTCGCAAAGATAAAGGTAAGTGGGGGAAAAAATAAGTTTTTTAAATAACACTTTGAAATGATTATCATAAGCATTAAGGTGTTGCGAAAAATTTTTTTAGCAATTTTAGAAATCCTATGACAAAAATAGCCCAAAAACAGAAATGTAGTGAAAACATAGCTACTTTTGTGTTTTAAATTTGTTTGCGGAAATAATCAATAGGGATGTCCTAAGCAATTTTTAAAATACGAAAAAATTGCATTTCAAAAAAATGTTTTTAAACGTAAAAATTACCTCATACATTGATACCAAAAATAAGCAAATCGTGACATAATTTCATTGCAAATAATAGCAACTTATTTATGAAATATCTCTTAGAAGGCTTTCACACTGGCATCAGAAACAGCACGTTTTTCATGTATCTCGTTTTTGAGCCAAAACAGCTCTTTTTCTATACAGTTCAAACGTCAAAAAGAAACAATTTTGAGCACGTTTTTCTACGAGTTCCAAAATTTTTTTTAATAAAAAATTTTATGTGCGATTTCAACGTCACTAATTTTGACAAACATAGGTGCTCTTCCCCCTTTTTCTTAACATTTTGTGCTATTATTTTAGTAAAGGTGTCAATCCTTAAACATAAAAATTTATTCGGTCATAAATTTCTTTTATAAAATGTTATCTTTAAGGGCTTCTTTTCTAAATGGGTGACGTTTCAAGAAACGGCTGTCTTTTTTTTTTTTCATCTCCATTAAAAAGGGCTTAAGGTTACTTTTTCTTATCGCCGTTGTTGTTGCAGTTAAGTGGGTGTTAAATAAGGCAAACCACGTGGGTATATGAGAGGAACCATTTTTTTTTACAAAGTCCTTTTTTCCATTATTTTAGTTTCCTTTTTTTTGGATTTTGTTTGCGTTCCACTTGCGTCCTTTTGTTTGTTTTGATTGAGTGAAATTGCCTCTTTATGTTTGTGGTCCTTTTGGAGTTTCTACGTGGTGGTTTGGTGGTGACGAGGTGAGGCATTACGAAGGATTAACAGATTTTTACATAATTCTTTGTGGATTTTAATTTTTTTTTGCATTTTCTTTTCGTATGTTTACTTTTTCTAAGTGAAGTGAAAAAGTTTTTAATGCGCGCCTTTGTGTAGAAAAACGCTCATTTTAGGCATTTACTTTTTTTTGGAGTTTGATGAAGAAGAAAAGTTTTGTGATGATGGGTTAACGTTAATAGCTTTTAAGAGAAGATACATTTTTTCTTTGAAAGTAAGAATTAAAAGGTTTTTCTAATTTATTGTTTTAATTTTCTTTTATATTTAATATAAATATAAAAAAAGGAAAAAAATCAAAGTCATAAGTCTTGTTCCCAAATGACCGTTTTCCACATGTTGTAACATTATTGGGATAAAGGAGCTTTAAAGTTTTTTTCTTTAGCAGCCCTATAAAAGTTCTAATTATGATGAAGTGATTTAAAATTAGAACTGAAGCTCTAACCAAATCAAAAAATTTTAAATAATCTTGCTAAGCTGCATATCAACATATAAAGTCACTGCAGTACAAAATTAAAATGCATTTCCTTTGAATATGTACGAATTGCAAATAATTTGTATAAAGTGGTTTGTTATGATTCGATCCAATAATGAAATTTTCATGTGTATTATCTACAAGCTATGCTGAAATGTCATCATATAATTTGCTTAATTCATTTACTGCATACGATGTATAGTAAGTGCAGCTTAACATTTCCGCTGAAGTACACATCGAAACCACTTGACATTTTGCAATTCGATATAAAAGCAAAAAGGTCGCAAAATCCATTTAAATATAACCGCAGCTGAGCATCATCAACAGCATTTAAAATGCACTGCATTGCTCCCAGTAGTACGGTTGGTACTTTAGCATAAAATTACGTTTTATGAAAAGTATGATTAATTAATACAAAAGCAGCCATTTTGTATATAATAAAGGGTGTTTTTTAGAGTTATAGAACTTTAAATTGCAACAAAATGCTTATACTTTAAGCCTGAATCCAAGTTTTTTTTTTATTTAAGCATTAATTTTATAAAATTTGTAACAAAAAAAAATTTTTTTGAAGTCCAACACTACTAGCTCTTATAAAAATCACCCTTTAGCAGATACTTGCGTGTGCAACATGGTGCATCAATGTGTTTCATTGTATGCTCGCTTATAAAGTTCGAATTGGCACGAAAAAAACAGTTATTATAACGCTATTTGGTTTGTTTGAGAATTTTTCAGTATTGAGACAACAGTGCGTATGAGTAACATTTAATTAAATACGTGCTGCATATTAAAGTTTTCTTTCCTTGAATTGACTTATTTGATTTAAATGTAGCTAGATTTTAAACGAATATTTTTTAATGCAGCATAATAAAAGAATTATTTTATAAAATTTTAAAAATTAAATTAAACGAATCTAAGGGTTTTACTTGATAAAAAGTGGCTTATCTACGAAAACCTTTCAAACAAATCAAAACTCTTAATGCAAAAAGTATTACTACTTTTATTTGCAAATGTTTTAAGTTAAATTAAATCATGTTTTCATTATAATATCACTACTACTATTTATCACAGCGTGTACTATGTATACACCGCCCAATCATTTGTCGTTCTCATTAATATTTTGCGGTTACGAATGATGTTGTTATGGTGAAAAATAAAATAAATGATGTAATGTACATACACGTGATTAAAAGTAAGCGGATTAAGGATTTTGTCGTCATTATCATCATGTGGTGCAAATTAAATGCATACGCATGGGAGCCTTTGTTTGTAATTACGAACAGCCTAAAGATATGAGGGAGTACAAGTGGATGGCATAACTTTAAGGGATGTATTAAATTAAAATTTTTTAAATATTTTTTGAAGAGAAGAGAAAACTTTATATGAAAATTTCAACTATCAGAGATTCATACGTTCTTGTACATATGCTCAACTTACATACCTTAGCATTTGATATTTTTATAGGATATCGATTTTGTTTTGAGTGTTAACAAATTTAGTTATCGGTCTCGTTTGGGTTTTGAAATTTTTAGATGAAGGTGTAATAAACATTTTCTTTTTCAGGAATTTTGGACGAAGAAAGCGGCTACTCTCCTGTACATCCAGATGAAGCTGAATCCGAAGAGGAAGACGAAGAAGAGGAAGATATTGATATTGCACAACAATTCACTGAAGTATCGGAAATACGTTTCCCTGGTGAAATAGGACCTTTAGGCGATCGACGCTTATGTAAAATACGTTGCGTCAAAGGAAAATGGGTTGGTCCGCTTTGTGCCACCAATGAGGAGGGTAAGTAAAGTATAAGAGCAGCCAATTGTATGGAATATACAACAAATGACACATGCATTAATCGAACAAAAATAAGTAGAAACCAAGAAAATAGTCACGAAAAAAAAAATCACACATAATAGCTAAGCAACAACACGCACATACATACATACATACATAAGAAAAACTCATGAAAATGCAAGCAATTTATATAACACATAAGTAAAAGTTTTTCATATTTGTAATGCCAAAAGAAAAAAAATAATAACATGCCACATGTAGTAGAAATAGTTTTTTTTTTTGCCATGATAGTTTGTCTAGCTACATATATTATAAAAGAAAAATATGCAATGTTGCCAACTTTACAAAAAAAAACAACAACAATCTTACAATAAAATATTACACAAAATAAAAAGTTACACAGTCTTATTGTTTTAATTTTTTCAGTACTATAAAACTAAAATTAATATATTCTTTTCATATATTCTCAACTTCTTGCGTCCCAAAAAAAAAAAATATTTTGTCTTTCTCGTATCACACCATTAGATGAAAGTGGAAACGTCAAATTTCAACCTTTATATAAAAGCTGTCATGTAAATCGTATACCGCCGCATTTACTACTGAGCTATCGTAATATTTCTGTGGTAAGTTTATTACGTTCTCGTACAAGTTCCCCATCTTACACAAGCAAAAATTCAGTAACTTTCGTTGCCATAACACAAAACAGCATAAGACACCACATTCGCGCTGAACAAAAGTAACATCTAACATTAACATAACATTAAGAAAATACAAAAGAAAAATGGTTACATTAGCAATGCCCGTAAAAGACTTAAAAATTATTTCGCAGCAATTAATGTAATTTACATATCAGTTACCCCTAACATAGGCTTGAAGTTAATGTCGTTATTTTTTAGCGGCCATTATTTAAAACTGTATTTTATTATAGCGTACATATGGCGTATACTGCTGATTAAAATGTAGCAGCTCTTACATATATCGCAGCGAAGTTATTGCCAAATAAAGATTTAATTTGCTTAACATGTTGTATGATTAACATGTAATGGTAATGAGTGCTATATGTCTTAAGAATTAAAAGTCTCTAAATCGATGTAACCAAGGTTAAATACAGCCACAGAGGTTACACTAAGAAATGATGACAGTCAGTTTAAGAAGCCAAGCAGATTTTGTAATGAAACTATGTAGATTTCTTATATAAACTATAACCTTCGCCTGAAAAATAATGCAATGATCTGGCAACAATACTAACATAAGTTCTTTAGAGTAAATTTCATAGCATGCTTTAAGGCATAGGTGTAAAAATTGATATAACTCTTTCTTCCCATGATTTCTCCATTAGTCTAATAATCCAGAACCTTATGATTCAGTTTGCAGTGAGCAAATTTCAGACTTTTTAGAATAGTTTAATATCGTTATTCTTTCTCGTAGCTTCAAAAAGTTTCTCTAACTCTAATGGCATAACAAGTGGCAATTTTTTTGGCTTAAAAGATCAAGAAGAACGAGATAAAAAGAAGATATCTAAATAATCAGTAGATATAGTCACTATTGAGTGCCGGTACAAACAGCCCCTTTTTAGTCTGTAGGACATTCAGTTTTCAACTTTAGTTGCCAGTTTAATACCAAACCGAAGTACCTTGCACTGTTTCAAAAGTTAAGCTTAATAGGATTAAGTCTTTGTGGTTCAGCCACTGATATCTAGTTAAAATAGCTAACTAATTCAATTTCGTTTAGTTGGACACCCAAGCTTAAAGCTTTCTGAACAGTATAAATATCAACAGCTTGCATA
Organism: Tricholauxania praeusta; assembly: GCA_949775025.1. Lineage (NCBI taxonomy): Eukaryota > Metazoa > Arthropoda > Insecta > Diptera > Lauxaniidae > Tricholauxania > Tricholauxania praeusta. Next base: position 8,141,627 of record OX459031.1, read on the forward strand.
CACTAAAATAAAATGTAGATTTAATTTGAGGTCACAAGAAAATGATGCGCTGCTATGTAGAAAAACGCCAGCTTCATATGAAACTAAACTCAAATTCAAACTAAAAAAACAAACGTTTAATTTTATAGTTTTGAGAAAAAAAAATTTTGTTTTTTATTATTATTTTTTTTTATATTATTTCTTCCAGACCCCGATTACATCCGTACGAGGGTCACGTCGCAATCGCACTTCAAAAGCGACTTTTGTCTCAAACACAGCAATTGTGAGTTTTGCAGTTTTCAAATGATGTACGCGTTGTGTCGTCGTTTCGAAAATGAACGCACATCATATGAAAACTCCATTTAACGAAAAAATCAAAGTAGAAAAATTTTGTAAACTCCAGCAAACACCACTTAAGTCATAGCTTAAAATGCATCACACTTTTTTGGTTGCATGCGCAGTTTAACTCAATAGACTGTACGTGTGTGACCCTTAGCCTCAGTAACTGTTTTTAATTTCATTTCTCTTTTTTTTTTGCTTTTCAAGGCGCATTTTTTTAAAAGTTTTTTTGAATTGTTTTTAATTAAAAATCTGTCACGTTATGCAAACACAATCATTGTCAAGTCAATCAACAGGCGCGCAGGCGATGTTGACACTCAGCACTCAGCTCGTTATTGGTTGATATATTTGCAATATCATCATCTGATACACAAATATATGTAAACGCTATTTTAACAATGTAAACACACCCAGACACACACACACGTACACATACACGCAGTAAGCACACTGTCAAGCATGCACATGTTGCACAGTGGAACGATTTAATGTAAAACAAAATTGTTTGTATGTGGCAGTTTTATTGTTGTCAGCTACCCTAACTATTTAGCATTCAATGGTCTAATTTTTGCACGTCTGCCACTGATATGCAAGTTACTTTTATGTCTGCCTTAATGTAAAACGAATGAAATAATCATTACAATAAATAAGATGTTCATAGCAGATCATTCACTCATGTTTTTTTACAGCAGACATAAATTGACTTTCTGTAGTAAATGATGTACTCAATTGCATTTCTCAAGCTTTAAATATAAAATAAACAAATTTTTTCTTAGCGTCTTTTGACATCTTTTTAGTCAATTCCACTTAAATGTTGGAATTATATTTGTCTGCCTTTAATTTTTAAATAACTTATGCAATTTTTCTAACGTATTACCAATATGGCAGACATAAAAGTATATAATAATGAAAATTCTATTTTGATTCAACTTAGATTTTTGCGTCTGCCTAATGAAAATGGATCATTTATAATTCAAACTAAGTTGATCATTAAAGCTTTTAAAGAAATCAACCTCATTGCTTACATTTCTTTAGGTATTGAAGTAAAAATTATTAAAATTGACGAGGCAGACGTTTATATTAATGAATTGTTGGAGGTAGACCATATGAAAAATCTTTTAGAGTTATTTTACTTGATTTACAGATAGTAGAAACTGCCAAGACTAAATTTTGCTCACTAAAAAATTTTATGCCAGACCATTTTATAAAGTATTTGCCACTTGAATTTGCAATATTTGTTAATCTGCTTTTTAGCCTAATATCCGCACATCTTTCATCATAATCTTAAATAAGCAGACATTAAGTTTGCTTTAGTTGAATTATGCGTTAAAGTTGTTTGAAAAACAAAGGCAGAAGCTTAAATTACAGAGAATACAGTGGCAGACCATTCTCTCTCAAGCTGCTTTTCGTTATTTTGGTATCTCTGCATTTTCCTTGGCAATATTTTAAAATTACAGACGTAAAATATGGTGTCAATCCAAATATAATTTTTTAGCTCAGTTTTTTTGTATGTCTGCCTCATATCAAATGACGAAAATTGACAGTTTCACTGATAAGCTTCAGTGGCAGACCATATGAAAAATTTTCCACAGCCAATTTAGATGTAAGAGTTGCAGAGGCAGATCATTTGAAAATGTTTTCACAGTTAAATTTGAGATAACTGTCCGTCTGCCTTTCATAAATTGAGTAACTAACTTGTTATATGAAAATTTTCATTAGCCAGCGGCGTATTTATTTGCAGATTTTGAGATCCTTACGCACAAAATCTGCCAAGAGCTGAACACGTTTTCCGAATTCCCTGATGTTGTTGTTTTATGGGTGATTCTATTTTAGTGTCACAACTATTTAAGTCATAAGCTTTTTCTTAGAAATCAATTAAAACTTCTCCAATGAAGAACAAAAATATTTAAAAAAAATTAAATAAAAGCCTTTGTGAATTTCAAAGTTCTTTGCATAAAATTAAACGTTTCACTGTGCCGCACTCAGGCCAAACTGAACGATGATACTTCAGTTGTTAACTTGAGCCACATAAAAGCAAAAGCAGTTGATTGAAAATGCACTCGACTCGACTCGAACACGTTTAAATAAGCCACTGAATAAGTAAAAGCACACAGCCACAGGAGCGACCCAAACACACACACACACACCTACACACAACGAATCACCACCACATGCTTACGTGCTCACATGCAATAAAAGTCAGTTCCCGAACCGCATAGCAGCTATATTTATCTGAATAAAATCACCAAAACCACCTACACGTCGTCACAATACACCACCGTCACACAACTGCATTTCAAAAAACAAAAAAAAAAGCAAAGAAACACAATGTAAAATTCACTCACATGTAAAACGTCCACAAGATTTCCTGAAACTATTCCCTATTTCTTTTATTTCCCCCCTTCTCTATCTGTCTCTTTTTCGTACTATTACCCTCTAACTTTTTTCGCTCTCAATACGTTTTCACTTATTAAAAAATTAATTTCTCTCATACTCTCACGTTGTGGCTTACCACTACAAACGAAATATCAAAAACAAAATCACATAAATTCATAAAATACAACAATAACAAAATCTAGAATGTCGGCTGGGACTTGCCCCATGGTCACTCACTGCAAGCCCGCTGTAAAGATCTCGGCCTCTATAAGCTGCTAGGCGAGTCACGTGTCCTCTGTTCGAATGGTCTTTGGGCACCACGCATGCCATCGTGTGTACCCACAACATTGCTGACTAATTTCTCCGACGACAGCGCACCGTCCATACGTCTCAAAATCAATTCGGGCTCTGGCGCCTTTGAACCGTCCGGGGTACTAGCTGTGCTACCTGAGAGCACCATCAATTTGGATTGCATGTATCCGCGTGCAAGAGGCACACCGGAATGGACTTGGACCAGTTGGTACATGCAGTATCCGACAGGTAAGCTAATTCAATCCAATTAAGTTGAAACTTATTTTGTGTTAAGGATTAGCTAAGTTAAGTCCTAGTCAAATTTAAGTCGAGATTAAGTCATATTTAAGAAAAGTCTATATCAAAGCAAAGTTTGGTCTGAATCAGGTCTAAGTTAAGTCTTAGTCAAGTCTAAGTCAAGTATAAATCAAGTCTAAGTCAAGACTCAGTCAAGTCTAAGTCAAGCTTAAGTCAAGTCAGAGTCAAGTCTGAGGCAACTCTTAGTCAAGTCTTAGTCAAGTCTAAGACAAGTCTAAGTCAAGTCTAAGTCAAGTCTAAGTCAAGACTAAGTCAAGTGTAAGTCAAGTTTAAGTCAATTCTAAGTCAAGTCTAAGTCAAGTCTAAGTCAAGTCTAAGGCAAGTCTAAGTCAAGTCTAAGTCAAGTCTAATTCAAGTCTAAGTCAAGTCTAAGTCAAGTCTAATTCAAGTCTAAGTCAAGTCTCAGTCAAGTCTTATGCAAGTCTTAGTCAAGCCTTAGTGAAGTCTTAGTCAAGTCTTAGTCAAGTCTTATGCAAGTCTAAGTCGATTCTAAGTCAAGTCTAAGTCAAGTCTAAGTCAAGTCTAAGTCAAGTCTAAGTCAAGTCTAAGTCAAGTCTAAGTCAAGTCTAAGTCAAGTCTAAGTCAAGTCTAAGTCAAGTCTAAGTCAAGTCTAAGTCAAGTCTAAGTCAAGTCTAAGTCAAGTCTAAGTCAAGTCTAAGTCAAGTCTAAGTCAAGTCTAAGTCAAGTCTAAGTCAAGTCTAAGTCAAGTCTAAGTCAAGTCTAAGTCAAGTCTAAGTCAAGTCTAAGTCAAGTCTAAGTCAAGTCTAAGTCAAGTCTAAGTCAAGTCTAAGTCAAGTCTAAGTCAAGTCTAAGTCAAGTCTAAGTCAAGTCTAAGTCAAGTCTAAGTCAAGTCTAAGTCAAGTCTAAGTCAAGTCTAAGTCAAGTCTAAGTCAAGTCTAAGTCAAGTCTAAGTCAAGTCTAAGTCAAGTCTAAGTCAAGTCTAAGTCAAGTCTAAGTCAAGTCTAAGTCAAGTCTAAGTCAAGTCTAAGTCAAGTCTAAGTCAAGTCTAAGTCAAGTCTAAGTCAAGTCTAAGTCAAGTCTAAATCAAGTCTAAGTCAAGTCCAAGTCAAATCTAAGTCAACTTTAAGTCAGGTCGATCTAATTCAATTACATGCCAAATGATCCATTTTTTCTTTAACTTCAGGCTGGTCAACTGTGCACGAGGAGAAGATGCTTCGCTATCGTCTCACCATAAAGAACATACAGAATGGTGATTCGGGCACCTTCACTTGCACGTCGCCGCGTGGTCTAACCAATAGCGTCACTATTGTGGTGGCCACTTCAACATGTCCGCAGCTGCCAGAACCGGTGCTACCGCTCTCACTACGCCTAGAGGGTAACAAATTGGGACAGCGTGCACTATACCGCTGTCCACCAGGTTACCGCAGCGATGGTTTAGTTAATGCCACCTGTTTGGCCTCGGGCAATTGGTCATCGCCACCGCCCTCATGTCATGCGGTGCAATGTCCGCGTCTCGTATTGGAGGATCCACATCTGAGCCTGCTGGAGCTGAATACATCGGCGTGGGGGCGTGCGGTGTTCAAGTGTCAGTGGGGCTTTAAGTTGAGCGGTCCACCAGGACTGGAATGCGAGCCGACGGGCGTGTGGAGTGGCCCGGTGCCCAGGTGTAGAGGTGAGTGTTGTAAAAATATATCTTAAGTATTAAGTGATGATGGCATTTTGAAATGAAACTCCTAATACAGGATCATTCAATAAATGCCAACGATTAACCTTTTCCCCATTAGTCTTGCCGCAACAAAGCTCTGCAGCCCAGTGTGTGCTGCTATAAATCCATTGCAGAGCATAGTTAATTGAATTTTAAATTTACATCTGGCGTCACAAGCAGCAGACTCTGCTTGCCGGTAGCAGTGCATAAAATGTTGCATATTTATTGGCGAATTGCGCATGCAATAGCACACACACTGTCGCTACCAACAATTTGTTGCTTGCAGCTAATTTAACTTGTTCCCTCCCACCTTACAGTGCGCATACACACACCCAGCCTTTTACTCTTCCCACTTTTTTTTTCTCTCTTTTCCCTTGTTACAATCTCTATAGCCATACAATGCCCCACACCTCAGGCACCATTGAATGGACGCATTGGCGGCACCAGCAGTTCACTCAATCAACGACGTCTCACAGTGGGTGCACTGGTGACATTCAGCTGCAACGAAGGACATCTACTGGTCGGTGAGCCGAGCATCATTTGCACGGAAACGGGTTTCTGGTCACATCCGCCACCATTCTGTAAGTGGGGAGGTGAGGGAAAAAATGAATTTTTATTCTATTGAGGGTAACAACTAACAGCAGAGTAAAGTAAAGTAAAAAAAACATTAAACAAAATTTAATTAGCATTTAATATACAGTCAACATCGTCGAGCAGCACGAAGGGTGAGGTTCGCTTTTGGTTTGTCAAATTGTATATTTAAGAGAAAAATATAAAAAAAAATTGATTATTTGCACAAATTAAAAGGATAATGGTGAAAATTAACAGGATTTGCAATTAAATGAAAGCGTTTGCATAATAAAAATTCCATTTTAAAATGGCGCACAAGACACATTCGTGGAAGAGAGTCTGAAAATTAAAACTGAATTAAAATCTGACTTTGTTTTTTATTAAAGTTTGAACACTTTCTAAAATGACATTTTTCGTTACAAATAGGGTGGTTGTAATAAAATTGTTTATTTGCGATTTTGGGACATTTTTCAAAACATCATGAAATATTCAAGATTTTTAATAAAATATTGAAAAAATTACACGGACTCTCAAGTCATTTTTTTGCCATATAGGAAACCGGATATAATAGAGCGGATATACATGGCCAAAAAGATTCATACGGAGATGCTAAAGCTTAAAAAACCCACTAATTAGAAGCGCTTTAACTAATTCAATAACATTCAGGGAAAAATCAAAGATATTATGTGTTACCAGACTAGCTTTTTTTTCATAAAAAAATTATTCTCTTAACATCATATTATGGACTCTCTCCAAAAAAAAAAAAACAATTTAAAGAGAGTTTGTGCTTTAAACGTCGAAGCCAATTACAAACAAATACAAATGAGAAATAAGAAAAACAGCAATAACACAGAATTTAAGAAGCAGAAACAAAAAAGCCTAACGACAATTTTTGTGTGTGGTTTTGCAAGTACTTAATCCTTAGATAAAGAATATTTTACTTTAATAAATGAAAAAAATATGTATGCAATTACCTTTATAAGCACAAAAATAATGTTTTCAAAAAGAAACTATTAAAATCGGATCAGTATATTTTGCGCCAAAGCGTTACAAACCTTTTCCATATAAGCAATTTTATATAAATTGTACACCAAAAAAAGTTTATTTTTAGTGTTTTAAAATTTGCAAAGATATTTTTCTCTCGGTGTATTAAATTTTCAATGTATGTATGATACAATTTAATATTTCTCGGTACTATGCGAATTAGTCGAGTTTTTCAAATTTTTTTGACTCCATTCGACACAATTTTTTGATATTTTTTAACACTAGTTGATACTTTTCAACTTTAGTTGACTTTAACGATGTTTCTCAATACCAATCGGCTTTTATTGACTTTTGCGGAAATTTTTTATAATACTCAATAATTTTCGAACAGAAATTGACAAGTTTTTTTAAATGCACGGGAGAGAAGGAAGTGGATGGATGAGCGCGAAATTCAGAAATTTTTCTTCCATGTAAAGACATTCCATTCCACATCTTCTAGTACTTAGTAGTAGTTTATTGAAACAAATGCCATGAAATTGACAAGAAACATTGCTAGTTTTGCAACTTCCAATAGTGGGGGAAATGTTGCGTATTTATTTTTTTTTTTAATATATTAAAGATAAATTAGTGTACCAAACAATTCTTTTCTAGCGCTATGTAACATATTATTTTTTCAATTATTAATAGGGTGGGCAATTAAATTTACTCTCTACAAATCTGTTTCAAAATCTAAAAACCTATCGTTCAATAAAATAATGAATAAAAATAAACAGATTTTTAAATCAATTTTTTTAAAAAAAATGCTCTATAGTTTTCTTTAAATTTTTCCAACTTTTATTTTAATATCCCTCTTGCTGCATAGGTAAATCACAATGCCCATATCCAGGTGATCCGCCAAATGGTCTCATAGCACCGCTTAAATTCAACTACGATTCCGGTGATTATCTAAGCGTACAATGTCGTCCGGGCTTTGTGCAATACAGTGAAAATGGACCACCCGAACGTCCAAAATGTATGCCAAATGGTAATTGGTCGGGACCGGTGCCAAAATGTCGCAGCTATGAAGAAGTGTAGCTTGTAGCTACAAAAGGCGTTAGCCATTAAAAGAAAACTGCAGAGTTGCATTAAATAAATTCAACTAAATAACGAGCAAAAGGCAACAACAAATAATGTATAAAAATTATCATATATAAACGAAGCGAAACAAAAAAAAATATGAAACTTTAGTTTTGTACCAAAGTGAAGATTTAAAGTTGAGTTAAAATTAATAAAAAAAAATTAATAAAAAAAAATAAATGAAAAAAAATAAATAAAATAAAATAAATGAAACATATTAAATGAAAACAAAAAAAAAACAAAAAGACAAGGGTGATATCTAGTTAAAGCAAAATATTTCACATATAAAGAGTGTTACCAAAAAGTATTAGAATTCAAAGGAACAAAGTATATCAGTTGTATAAGACCGTATAGTTTTCTTATCGATATAATGAAAAAGTCGTTTGTAAAAATCTTTAATATGTGGTAAGGAACAAAAACTCGAATATATCAACAAAAAAAAATAATGCAACCAAAAAGTAGAAAGTTAAAATAAAAATAAAAAATCATAGCAGCTATATATAGAAACTGTTACCCGAATAGTTGTATTTTTTCCAAATTTATCAAGATTTCTCCCTCAATTTGTTATAACAAAATCAAAAGAACTTATAACTTCTCTTATCAAGAAAACAATTTTTGCAGTGCATACAAAAAAAATATAATAGTTTTTTCTCAAATTACAATTTTAAAAATAATAATATTCATGTCATGTCTGAAAGCACAAACTAAATATTTTTAAATTTTATTATTAAAACATTTAACTTATGTAGCAATCTCTCATATTTTCAACCCTATAACACTCTCAAAGTAATTTTGCATTATTGTAAATAAAAATTTAACTTTAATTATTTTTTCCAAAACTTTATGAAATTTAATAATATTTCCAGTAATATAAGCCAATTGAAAAATATTTTGTGATTACAAAATTAAATTGAAAAATCCACAATTACAGAAAAAAAAGCAAATACATTTAGTTTTAGTAATATGTAAAATAGTTATAACTTCGCGTATATATTGCATATATTAATAATAGTTTACATTGTTCTGATGCTATATATTAAGTAAAAAAAGATTATTCCAAAAAAAAAAATTGTACTCAGCTGTAATATAGCACGTAGTCAAAAAAAAGCAAAAGTTATATTGTAATTATGAGGGAGGGAGGAGTATGTGCAAATTTCAAAGTCAAACCAAATCAAATGATGATGTATTGTATGTAGTATATCCAAAACCAAATGTTATGGGTGATATCTAATAAACGAAGCAGACATATTTATTGAGGCATATCGATGAAAGTGGAATGGATTGTGTTTTATTTTGACGGCTCATGGAAATATTATGCTCAATGCAGGTAATACATAATTAGTGTTAAGATATTCTCACTTATCCGCTCAAATGTCACTGATGATTTCATTTAGCAATGGATGAAACTAATATGACCAACTAAAGCTATTTTTTACGGTTCTCTTTTTGTAATTTTATTTGCTTTTATCATCGAAAAGTAAGCTCAGTAAAATAAATAAAATTTGGGAATCAACATGAGGCCAGTAATGACAACTTCAGATTCAGAGAGATGCAAATGCACCACATCAGTAAAAAATTTTTTTTTTTTTTGGCAAAATTGACATAACTTTCAAGGTGTTTTAGAGCAAAATTAGTAATTTCACGACGTTTTTGAGAATCCAAATGCCATAGTCCAAGAGCTCAAGGGGCCCCATCACTTATGGAAACGTAATGTGAGGACTTTTGTTTTCTTCTTCTCTCTCTTTAGGTTACACTATCAGTGGACATCACAAATTCTTACTGGGGACTCTCTTTGATACCGCCGTTTTCAACAGCATACTGTAAAGAGCTTTTATACAATTTGGACTTCAATATAATTGTTGAGATAAAAGGGGTCCTGAACGGCAGCAATACCATTGTCTTTTGGACGAAGTTTTCAAGATGCTTTAAAGAAAAATTTGCAATTTCACGACGTTTCTGAGAATCCAAACGCTTCAGTTCTCTTATGATGACACAATTTTGTAAGGATGTATGTTCAATCGTAATATACACCGCGTTGTAGTGGCAGATAGGCCTAACTGTTGGGAAAGCCTTGGAATCAATAAATTTGGATTTCCATCAAGAGTTGCCTAAACACAGCGCTGAAATAAAATAGAACTAGGGGGCTATAAACCCCGAGCTTTGGGGGGCCCCAATATTCACGGAAACGGAATATGAGGACCAATTTTTTTTTTTTTTTTTTTGTTTTTGTCACACCATCATCACAAAATTCAACTGGGGGTCCCCTTCAACACCGCAATTTTCGACAGCATACTGTAAAGACCTTCTTTTTTGGCCTTCAATATAACCTGATCGGCAGCAATACCTTCGTCTTTTGGACCAGATCTTTGTCTTTCAGGCATGCGAAAATTATGGAACAAAACATTCGTTCGATGTAAGCAAACAAGGCCGACTATATTGATCATAAATTGTAAGAAGTGCACGAATAAGTTGCAATAAAGGAGCAGTTGAGCGTATGTCTTCTTACCTTCGCTGCTTATATTATCTTATATCATCCCTATTGGAAAACCTCTTATAAATATAAATTTCAGAATTCAAAGGTATATAGGCTTGGACATAAACACTTTCTTTGGATAATTTTCCATCGTCGTTGAAGCGTGTGTCTTCTTATTTTAACTGATTATCTTATCTTATATCACCCCTTTTAGTAAAATTTATAAAAGATAAATCCACCCCGATCCCGTTTCCGATCTCAAAGATATATAGGCTTAAACATGAACACTCTTTTTCCGATGCTTTGCCATACTTTTCGACTTTACTATTCGATATATTTCGGATATTTTCGATACATTTCGAGTATTTCCGATGCATTTCGGATACTAAGATATTTCGATATATTCACATATGTAGCTACACATATGATCAAATAACATAATTTTGATAAATTTAAAAAATAGATAGCAAAGTATAACTTAATTTCAATGTATAATGAATGAGTGTGTGCCGAGGGCAACTTTAAAAAAAAAAAGTTTAAATTCGTAAAATCGAGTTTATTTGCAGATATTTTCTATCTCTGAGAGACATATTCAAAAGTAACAACGAAAAACATGTTGCTATTTACGTAATATTTTTACTAACAACTGCTTCAAAGTTAAGCCAAAACTCGGTCTAAAGGGAATAGCCCAATGTTGTTGATAATTTTTGCAATAACAACTCAACATAATTTTATATTTAAGATTTACCATGAAGTCCCCCAGGTCACAAATTCTACAATAAAATAAATTTTGTATAAATTTTACTTTATTTCTACAAAAACACACACAAATAAATATTGCACACATACGCATACATACAAACATTCATAGATGGACCAAAATAGAGACCAAAACATTTGAAATATACAAAATAATTTCTTCATGCAGATCTACGAAATAAATTTTATTTTATTTTTTTATTTTTTTTTTAGCACAGCACTTTCACTCACTCTCTTATGCGTCGTCTGCAACATAACAAATTGAATTAAAACGGATTTTATTACACATATACTCGTACACACACACAACACATTGGTAATTAAAATTTACTGTTATTACAGCATTGTAGTGAGATATATGTGTGTGTGTGTATTTTTAAATGTAATGTGTGTGTGGGTGTTAAATAAGCATTGTTTACATGCCAGTAAACAGAACAAAAAAACAACAAAAAAAACGGCGTTGATATTTTCGGCTTAATTCAGTTATTACCAGTCGTCGTCAGTTTCGTTGTTCCTGTCGTCACTTGCCGTCGTTTTCGTCCTTCAAGTAATTAATTTTAATTCACACATCAAGGACGCGCAAGCAGTTATTTTTTACTTTATTACTTTTGTTTTAACTTTGTTTTATATTCGGTATATTTGTTGTAGTAACGTATACTTTTATTTTAGAATTTTGCTTTGGTAAATGTACGAGTATGTGTGCACTTGTGTTTGTGTGCGTTAAGCCTTTTTTTTTGCCTTTGTGCGCTAATTGAAAAATGTGTCAAGTTAAATTAGCGTTTGCTCTTTTTCAAGGTAAGCTCTTGGTGGCTCTTGGAAATAGCTGTCAGTTTTATTTTTAAAATAAAAAAGCAAATAAGCTACATTTTGAGACGGAAAAATGTCAGATTATAAAAACATTTTTTTTAAATAACTCTATTTTTTATTTTAAATATTTTTTTTCTTCTGATTGAATGCACTTTTTACAGTGTGGTCAATAGTAATGCAAATGCGGTCTCGTGGCCATTTTGTGGTATTACTTCCAGGGTTTGTGTTGAAGCTGTCAATGTCATCAAAATTGTAAATAGTGCGAAGTCACATGGTGCCAAGTCAGTTGAATACAGGGAAAGACGATTCAACATATTAGACTTGATTTTGTTCCAAAAATGGTCGAACAATCAACGATATGCGACTCAGTGCATTATAGTGTAACAAATACCAGTCGTCAGGATTGCGATGTTCCAGTCAATTTCGACGAATTTTGGCCAGCAAACGATGTAAAACTTCTAAATGGAAAGCATCAGAAACTGCTTGACCAATTGGGACGAGTTCAGTGTGGATGAGATCCTTGCTATCGAAGAAAACAATGTTGTATTCTAGTGATTGTCTGCCCTCGAAAAATTGCTTATACCACTCAAAGGTGTTTGACCGTAATAGACAATTACCCCCATTAAACTTTTGTGTGGAACAGTGGTGATTTTTTTGCTATTTGTTTTTTTAGTGTATGTTTTTTGAAATCTCACGCATGATTTGTAACAAATGTTACCACCAAAAATATTCAATAAAGTTTGCCATTTTACCAAAAATAGACTAACAAACGAACAGCGCTTGAAAATTATTAACTTTTAGTATCGAAATTCATGCTCTGTGAGAAATGTGAAAAATATTGAATAATTTAAAGTCAATGAAGCAACCGCAGGCATAGCCGCGGGCAACATTAACATGGAACAATCTTTAAAAAGTAAATGGCAGTAATGGAACGCCTCAAATAAATATTTCATTCACTGTTATAAACTTTTTGTTATTTTTTTAATTTTCAAAAACCAAACGCTTAAGAAATCACCCTACATATTTCAACGAAATTTAAAAAAACTGACATATATAAACTGATTTTAATACTACGCGTTACTTCTCACTACTTTATCAACACCTATCTACTATACCCGTAACAACGTTTGGTTTTTGAAATATTACCAAAATTCGAAATTCCAAGTAGGGTACCCCTACAGAACGACAAACACGCAGCTACCCAGAGGGTAGAAGAAACTTCACTCAATACGCTTCGTAAGCAAATTAATTTCTGTAACAAAATCTTCATTTCGTATTTTCTTAAAATTCATAGCAACAAAAATCGCATGTTTCAAATTACTGCAGTAAAATTTTGTAAATGTAAACCACAAAATAGAAAATTCACACACAATGTTGCGAATATAAAACCAACGCACACCATTCCATTGCAACGCTTTCCCCCCGTCCGTCCGTCGACGTTGTAGCGTAAACATAAAAGATGAATGCTACAATGTTCGCTGAAAAGTGCCGGAATTTTCAAATTAAATGTTGTGCGAATTTAATGACGCATAGCGTCGCGCACCGCTAGCAATTTTCACGTGACTTGGATTAAATGCGAAAAAGGGTTGCCATTATTTAATTAATTATGCTTTTATCAACAAAATGTTAGCGCAGCAACAAATACTGCGGATAGTACACACACACACAAATACAACCATATAGGTAGAGCACACAACATCAAACGTGTGTTTATTGCTAACACTCTGTGACTGAAATCAGCAGGACACTTTTTTTTTATGTCGTCTCTATGTGAGCTTTGTTCATTTCGGGTGCGGTTAAAACTGTTAGAATAGTCAGTGCGTGGATATGGTGGATATGTATGAGCGTTATGGGGCAGAACAGGAAAAGTTAGACGGCGCGTCGGCAGTTTCGCTATAATTGAATATTTAGTCAAATGCTGGAGGAGAAAGCTTTAAAGTGGTTGATGCTGTGCAATGCAATAAAATGTGTGCTGTCGCGAGTTTTGTTGAATTGGATTGAGAAATTTAATTACCCGCGTGTTCGCGACATTAATGAGGTTTGCTTAGCAGAGCGTTGGAGTGCAGTTGAGGTATGTTTGTGAGGTTATGTGGCGGTATAGATAGCTTTAGTTACAATTTGTGATAAGTTGAGATTAACATGAAAAATGTATGATGTCTTTTTACGTATACATAGGTGTACATTTTAATTTTGAGCTATGCTGCAATTAAAACTTATTCTTTACTGTTGATTAATTAACAAAAAATAGTTTTGCTTTGCTAAATAATAGCTATAACATGCATTTGTACTTAAAACACGCTGTTGGTAAACAGCGATAAAAACTTTAACTTTTACGCGTACTAAACAAATCTATTTATACATTGACAAATGCTGATTTATACAAAAACTCATAAAAATTCATGCACAGTCCAGAAATTTACCGATTTTTTGATAATCTTTTCAAATATCTCGTGTGATAGTTTCGTATCATAGTTGAATGTTTGTTACGTCTGTATTCATTGCTTGCAAGCGCGATTATTCTTTTCCATCTGCTGAAAGACTCATTTTAGGTATGCTGGTCGCTGTTTTTCTATTTCTACATGCGAAAGTATCAATTTTCTGGGTGTTTGTTTTTAGTTGCTTTCTTATGTTTCACAAAGAGGCAAAAAGGTGCAAGTACGAACTACTTCACTGAACAGTCTAAAAGGACAGTAAAAAAAACTCAATTTTTTAGCAACTAGTCCCGTGGATAAAATCTAAGGTAATAAAATCCTTCAAAAGGCAGCCTGGCCCAAATTTATGACCTACATTGACTCCATACGTTTCTCGCACGAATAGAAACAAAGTAATGTATGAAAATCAAGCATTTAAAGTTGCTTAGGTAAATTCCTTTAAAAAAAGATTTAAAGTAAATCAAAGTAAAAAGCTTCTACTTCATTTACAAAAATCTCTTTTATTGTGTCATATCTTCCACGTTGCAAAATTATTGACTAATACCTTTATCAATTCACAATGCACACCCAAAAACTAAGTCACACAATTGTAGAATAAATCGTTGTCGATTTGTGCGCAACACACAATCATCCGCAAAAATTATTTCTCATCGTTTTCATTTCAATTGCTGCTGTCGAACAGCTGACTAATCTGATAATGATAAAAACGCATTGCAGCGCTACAGTCCATCCCCCCGCGCTTTCATTGTGACATTGTATTTACGTGATGTTACCAAGTCGAAAGAAACTTTATCAGTGCATTTTGTGTAGTAGTGCGAGTAGTTCCCAACGTTGTTATCCTTCTAAGGACACAAACGTGACAAGCATACTGAAAATTAAAATCGTGCAATAGCAGAAAATTATTTCCAAAAGCAACGAGATAACACAGCATTAGAAAGGATACTAACGCAGCGACGTAACGAAGAGTGAGATAGTTTGTTGAAAAAAACGATTTTAACCTGAAGCGATGCGCCTGGCAATGGAGTGGAGTGGCATTTTTATCTACATTTTTTTTTTCGAGCCCAACAATAAATTTGAAATTGAAAAAAGAAATGATACGTTTTTTTTTTTCATTTGATGGCATACTGCATCAGCAGTGATAAAAAACAGAAATTTATGTTGGTTATTATTGGGGTAGAGCAGCAGCAGCAGCAGCAGCAGCAGCATATTTGATGATAGTCACGTGACTTGCTATAAAATGTGTGCAATTTACATTGTTACAGATGAATTTTCCAATGAAATAGGAAACCCAAATTGAATTAGAAAAACTAAAGTTCTTTTTTAGGTTAATTAAATAAAAGGGGTGTGCTTTTAGTACAAGTGGACGTTTTGGCACAAGTGATTTTCTTTTTAAATTTGTTACGAGCCAGTGTCGGAATACTTCGATTGAAGAACTACATTTAAAATGATACTTTTTTTTTGGTTTGAAACTTTCGTTCATGGCGTTGTCGATAAATGGAAGTATAAAAAGTCTTATGACAATATGGAGACATATATAAAAAAAAGTCCAATTTTAAAAGAAGAAACCATTAAATGACAGTCAAGTTCTACATTTTCTTCTCAGACTGCTTATCGTCGGAGACGTTAATGGACACGACTGTTGCTGGATGCTGTTTGGAACAATTTTTAAGAAGTTCACTTAATATCGATAGCTAGATAAATAGATCGATTCGATCAAACATAAGACTTCGTTGAAAATGTATGAAATCAGGATCTGTTTGGAAAGTAGGAAGTGTATGAAAAGTAGGGACTGTTTAGATAGTAGGAAGTATTTAGAGTGCAGCTGTACTACAGTGTTTTCGAACTCCTATGCATTTTCTTCAAGCATCAGGTTTTACTCAAAAATATCATTATCATTTCCATTTAGAGTTAATATGCTGTTCGAAAACTATTTGAACTATGCTGTCACACAAAATGTGTTCATCAATTTTCATCTAAATTCGATGTTAAATATTAAAATGTTTTAACCTGGCTTTTGTTACAAAATCCTTGAACTTTCATGTTGGACTATATTTCATAGTTCAAGGATTTCCACAAAATCTTTTGTATGGGTGGTAATTGTGACCATGAGCCGCTTTTTTTCAATCTTATCAAATTCAATTTGACATATAAAAAATAGTCAATCATATTCAAACATCAAACAAAAACAATAAAAACCATATTTTTTACAAAAAAAAAAAAAAAAAAAACCTGTCCCCTTTTTTTACAAAAACCGGTGCTCTTTAGTAACTAATATCTAAGTTGAGAATTTTTCACAATTTAAAAAAATCTTCATTGAACAGCTGAAAATACAAAGACACAAGAAGTAAGCAAATGGACAAAGTAAGCAAACGCACAAAGTAAGCAATCTGACAAAGTAAGCAAATACAAATTAGAATTTTAAGGCGATGCAAGAACTGTTGTTTTCAAGAGTTGTTTCGTTTAACAAAATGTATTTAGTATGCGGTTCAATTTAAAAGAAAACATAAGAGAAGAAACATGTACGCAGCCAGCAGAAGAACTCGTAGACAACCGAAAACGAATCAGCGAAAACGCGATAGTGCAAATGTGAAACCTATTTTTAAAAACGTGAAACAAAAACGTGATAAATGAACACATTTTGACCTATGGCGTAGTAAGAGCTTTAACTTTTTTTAATGGCTTATGAACTCATTTAAAAAGAAATAATAATATAGCGCTAAGTAAAAATTCCTTAATATGTGGGAAAATTGCAAATTTTAAGCAAAATTCAAGTACTGAAGTCATTTATTTGAATTTAGTTTGGAATCGAATTTCAAAGTTTAGCAAAAACTCTATCTAAAGGACTCTTATTGTTTTGAATTGCCTACACTTCAATTCCGCCATCTATGGAATTAAAAATTCTATTGGAAAATTTCAAGTAACATATGGATGAGGAGCACATATGCTGTTGCATGGCAAGAGTTCATAGAGAGAGAGAGAGAGAGTTCTGCTAAGATTTTGACTAAAAGTAAACAAAAAATTGCTTGCATGCAACAATCCCTCATATTTTCTTTCGAACTATAGCATTTTTTTTAAATTTTTTCAAATTCTTAGAAAAATGTTTTAACAGAATCATTTCTACACCAGCGATTAAATTGCTTTAAAATCATTAATCAAACTTTGCTCCAAAATCAAATCATTTAAAAATATTTTAGCATCAATTTATTTATTTAAAAAAAAAATTTGCCATGCTCTTCTCTCAGAAAAGTTTCAATTGTTAAAAGAAAATAAGAAACTTGTGACCAAAGCTATTAATTCACACGCTTAAACAACTCAATTTGGCTCTCAATTATCGGAAAGTTTTCGGCTTGAAATCCATTTATCTTCCTTATTGACCAACATTTGATTAATTTCATTGCTATAACAAAATCTTGCCCGAAAAAAATATGTTAAACAACATTGAACATCGATATAAACAAGTGAAAATCTTACAAAATAACACGAGGAGTGAGTGAGACGAAACCCTTTTTGCAGAACAAAAAACACAAACACAAACAAATACTTTAACTACAAAACAACAAAAACAAACAAAAAAGGGCTTGACCTTTGGTGAAACTACATTTAATCCATTTGCTAAACATAGCAATTCGCACCGTTCTCAACACACCCGCGCTAACACAAAAGAACTCGTAAGGCTCAAGGTCAACAAAAAAGCTTGTACCACTGGGGTATGGCGCGTGTCCTTAACATAAATCAGCAATAGAACGAGTGAGTTTTCTTGGCCTTTCGTTGTCGCTTCGGCATGCTCACGATATTTGAACTTTTTTTTCCAATATTTGTAAATGGTGGCGTATACTACTTTCTATACGAAAGTAGAACTTCTACCTCACTCACATCATATTTTCTTTTATTATTTTTACTTTACACAAATGAACTTCCTATCAAAGGCAGGCAAGTTAGTAAACTTTTTACCGCTCCCCCTTACAAATGCTTCCGCTCTGAAACAGCAGCAGACCATTTTCCAATCCCTTGCGCTTGTTTCAGCCGTCTTGAACATACTTTAGTGCTGGCAAAACTTTTTCATGCTAATGGCTCGTTTACTTGAGTGCTGCTGCTGAAAGCTTTCAGTGCACGGTAAGAAAACTCTGTAGGAATTGTAAATATAACAGAAATATTACGTCAGCTTTTTCGGAGAAATTCTAAAAATACTGGTTATAATTAATCGTTGTTCCCAAACAGATCGACAGATATGCGAATAGACAGATGGACGGACAGATGGACAAACAGATAGATAAGCGGATGGAGAGACAGATAGACAAATAGATAGGTAAGCGGATGTACAGACCGATGAACGGATATATTGACAGATAGATGGACAGATAGAAAAACAGATAGATGGACAGATAGATGGACAGATAGAAGGACATGTAGATAGATCGGTCGACAAATAGATGGACAGATAGATAAATAGATAAATGGACAGATAGAAGAACATATAGGTTAACAGACAGATGAATGGACAGAAGAGCAGACAGATGGATAGGCAGTTTAACAGACCGTTGGACATACAGATGAACAGAAAGATAAACAGACAGAGACATAACAGATTATCAGACAGCAGATGTTGGACAGACAGATGAACATATAGATGAATGGACGGACAGATTAACAGATAGATGGTTAGGCAGATGGGTAGACAGGTGAAGAGACAGATAAAAAGAAAGATGGACATATAGAGAAACGTTTAAGTGGATAGACAGATGGATGGACAGATGAACAGACAGATGGACAAACCGATGGATAGGCGGATGGACATACCGATGAACAAATATATTGACAGATAGATGGACAGATAGAAGAACAGATAGATGGACAGATAGATGGACAGATAGAAGGACATATAGATAGATCGGTCCACAAATAGATGGACAAACAGATAAATAGATAAATGGACAGATAGACAAACATATAGTTGAACAGACAGATGAATGGACAGATGAGCAGACAGATGGATA
Organism: Tricholauxania praeusta; assembly: GCA_949775025.1. Lineage (NCBI taxonomy): Eukaryota > Metazoa > Arthropoda > Insecta > Diptera > Lauxaniidae > Tricholauxania > Tricholauxania praeusta. Next base: position 8,160,731 of record OX459031.1, read on the forward strand.
TGCAGTTTGACAGACCGATGGACATACAGATGAACAGACAGATTATCAAACAACAGAAGTTGAACAGACAAATGGATAGATAGATGAATGGACGGACAGATTAACAGATAGATGGATAGGCAGATGGATAGGCAGATAGATAGACAGGTGAACAGACAGGTGGACAGACAGACAAAAAGAAAGATGGACAGATAAAATAACAGATAGGTGGATAAGCAGATGGATGGATAGATGGATGGACAGATAAACAGACAGATGGACAGACCGCTAGATAGGCAGTTGGACAAAGAGACTAACAGATGGATGAACATATAGATGGACAGACAGAAGGATATGGAGTTGCAAACACAAATGAACAGACAGATAAGCATACAAACAAGCAGACAGATGGACAGACAGATGAATATGCAGTTGGACAGACAGATGAACAGACGGATGGACTGAAGAGACAGGTGGACAAACCAATGAAAATTGGTAGATAGTTTCAGGTCGTGACGCTGATGAAAAATGTGTATGTATACTTTACAAGAGAAAGAACAAAATGATATGTAGAATAAAAATATAAGTCGAGAGTGAGACTACTTTAAGCCTAGCAGAACACTACAGATGATGATATATTTACCACTTTCAACTTTCCACTAGTGTGGCAACTCAAAAAAAATTACAAAGAATAAGTTTTATTTTCTCTTAGTGTACCCCTATATATTTCGTTGACTGTTTCCTCACAAAAATAGAGCTGAAAAAAAAACAACGCGCTCCAAATGGGTTTCAAGTGTTGGAACTTTCACTCTGGAACTACATAGTGTCCTTTTGTTTTTTTGTTTTTGTTGGCTTGAGAAAAACAATAATATTTAATTTATGAATTGAATTTCCCATTATGGTTCGTAATCTTTAGTTCTGGCTAAAGTTTTAGTTAAGCTTGACCGATTAATGTTCGATTGTGTGGGTGGTGTTTGATAGGATTTTCAGCAATATAATGGCCGCCTTTCGAAGGCTTCAATAGTTGTCGTAAATGGCAGCGGCAGTAGCAGCAAGAGTGAAAGCACGTCAGTTCAGTTCGATTTGTTTTTCAATCAGGCGTTACGTAGTCAACTTTAATGACGACGATGATGACAGTCCTAAGTTTGCGCAAAAGTTAGTTAGATTTGCTTAACTGCTTGAAGTTTGTAAAACTGAATGGAACATTTAGTCTTGAGAAAGTTTTTTGTTTTTTTGATTTTATTACATGATGGAACTGTGTTTACTTAAAGCTTTCTCGGAAAGTCAATAAATTAAGTAGAATTTTGTTTAACTTTAAGAATTTAAAAATTGATTTATCACTTACCAACATACAATGGAAGATGTTGCGCGGTTCAGTTAATATTTTCGGCTGAAAAAGTAAGAAAAATTAATATTAAATCATGTACATTTCCCAAAAACTGCAAAAATTGTTAAACGCCTAAAAATACCTTTCAAATTTATTTAAAAAAGGCCTTAATTTATGGCTGTAAAGCTTTTTATTCTAATGACATTTTAAAAGCGCAGTTTGCAAATGCTATTAGGTCAACGAAGTGTTGCTTATTTTACAATAAAATAAATCTGCACTAAAAGCACTTATACTAGTACCATATATGTGTGTATGTATCTGCATTATACACATTAATGTATGTCAATTTATTTGCATGTGTGCTTATATACATTTCTTTATTGTGTGCATTAGAAAAACGCATTTAAAATCAAATAGGCGTAAAATGAGCGCTTAAATGTATGCTACACTTTATGCAGGCAATTAATGTGACTGCCGCAAAGCACATAGAAATATAAACGATATGCAGTGCCACGGACATTGAATGGCTGGTTAGGCATGAAAAATAATGCAAAAATTTACATCTTTGTTGGTAAAATTTTTTAAAAGAAAAAGTAATGAAGACCCAAAGAAGCTGGAGTTTTCTATGGGAGTTTGTTTTGAAATTTTAAAGTCTTCGTTTGAAATCATATAAAAAAAGTTTTAAAGTTTTTAGATGACAGCATCATGGAGGCAACTTTCTAAACGTTTTTCATATGCTGGATCAGGGTTTGAAAAAAAATCCGACGAATACATGAAAATTCCAGAATTTTTTGGTTTAACAGCTCAAAGTCGTAAGCTGATAGAGCAATAAAACTGCAAGATTTCTATTCAGCACACGCGACTACCATAAGAAAAGTGTTCTTTAATCAACTGCATGAGTGGTATACGGGACGTATGAGTAATATTTATTATTTCCACGAATATTGCTAAAACCATTTTATAAATCGTCGCCCCTGTGACATTTTTTCTTTTAAAAAAAAATTTAAATTCTTGCTGCTAAGTTTACAATTCATAGGAAACATTTTATTTTTAAACTCTTGAACAAAAGCGAAAAATTATGAAAGAATTTTATCTATAACAAAATTTGTCAGGTGCATGTTGCATGTAATTTAAATAAATTTTGCAAACCTAATTTTCAACATAAATGACTCATATTCTCAATTTAAGCTTCTCTCTGTCCAGCAGTCATTTGGCTGTCTTGCTTTATCTTCATTTTTATTGCTAAAATGAAATTTTTCTTTGTTATTTTTCATCGCTCTATTGCAGTATTGGGCGAAAAAATTCCGTTTGCTGCGGTCACTGTTTGAAGTTGACATTTTGCTTGAAGTCAAAGCAATGACTGACAGACTGACGACTAGCAAAAGTCACCTCAATTATTTGATGAAACATTGGAAGGCAAATTTGTTAAAAGTTCCCTTATATATGTATATTTATATACCCAGCAGGAAACAACGTGCTTTCTTTTGCAGAATTTGATCTTTGTGTGAATTATTGTTGTTGCACAGGTTTTGATGTCTTTAAATATTCCACAAATGTCTAAAATGTGAGAAAATTTGTATGTTTGTTCAAATTGTTCTCAGCAACTGTTGAGCCAATTTTTACGAAAATATCAACATTATATCTTAAGGTATTGATAAGTTTATTTTCAATGTTTGAAGCCAATTTTACAAGCAGAAAATGCAATTATGTGAGAAATATTGAAACTAAGGTAAGAGGCGCAAAAGTGGGCAGGCTTATAGATGTGACATACCACGATTTACTGCACAAAATTAGCTGCATAAAATTTACTACAGAGAGCTTGCTAGAAAAAATTCACGATGATGACTATTCAGTGTGGGCAATTCAAATTCGAATTCAAATTTTATGGCAAGAAATCATACACTTGCAAAACCGGAAGCTGAGGAATTTATGAATTTTTAACAAAAATCTGCACAGCTGCAAATATTCACGTAGATAATTAGTCAAGGAAATAAGTTTTCTTTAGTTATGGGCCGCTTCTTATTAAGCTTTAGTGCATCACAAAGTGAGTACATAGTTCTTTTTCAATGTTGGCAGTCAAAAATAATTTGCCTATTGCAAAATGAAGTTATTGTAATTCAGCAAGCACAGCAACTTGTACAATTTAACAGCTTACAAAGTTATGTATGATTTACAAAAATTATTTTTAGTTGTTGGTACGTTATATATAAAAAAGAGAATTATAAGCCATCAGCTCAAAAAGCGCACACCTGGATTTATTATAACATAGAAAACAAAACTACATAGAAACTCAATTAAAATGTAAATATGCAAATATACTATCGTACTCCATGCGCTGGTATATGTAGTAAAAGACTAACTGTTAAAAGTTTAAGAAACATTTTTGATACTCAAAAGTGTATCCCAAGGCAAAACAGCATAAGCACTTTAACTGGCGTGTCGCCGGTATGCAACTATTGGGTGAATCCTGGCAAAATATTTAAGTTTTACTTAAAACAGAATTGTAAAAGTGCAAAAATACTAAACAGAATATTACACAGTAGCTTAAGTTGAAATAAAAATATTTATTAAGAGCAAAACACAGCATTTGAATTCCGTTTAACGTGACGTATGAGTAACATTTAATTAAAACGTGTACAACATCTTGAGTTCTTTTCTTTTTTCAATATTTGTGCTTTAATCTTTAGATTATTTGAAAAAATTTTAAATTTATAACTTCGTATTTCATGCAGATTTTTCTTATACATAACTCTGCAAGTGTGCAATTCACTACATCGCTGACTATTTACATGGGTTATGTGCAATTTGGCAAAAAAATATTTCCAACCTGATTCACACAAGTTTTAACTCTCCAATTGCCACTGGCACACACACACACACACACACAAACACACCACATGCTTGCAATACAAATGCATTTGGCTAAAGAGAAAAACGAAAAAACATTATTTTTTAGTTGTGTTGCGTTACGTTTCGCTTGGTCGCCGCTGGGTTCTGTAATGTGCTTATGATTTTTTATTTTATTTTAAATTTTTTTCTTTTTTTAAATTTTCAAGCTGAAGAAAACTTTGCAGTGGTTTCTAAAAAAATTTTATTCCATTCATATCGAAGTTCGCCTTTTTTTGGCATTATTAAAAGAACTAAAAAGCAAAAAGTGCTGATATATAAAAATAAATATATTTGATGCACTTGCAACGGGCTTGAACACATCGCTGCATTGTATTTGCTGTTGCATTTATAATTATATAATGCATGACAGTTTAAAGACTTAAACTGCTGAGGTATTACAAAATTTTTCCAAAAATTATCACATAAATATCATTTAATTAAAATGCCAATTAAATATTAATCATACGACGTGGCTTTCAATGAGCACGCATTAAAAGATTGCAATAATGAGAAAAAAAAGGATAATAAGAAAAAACTTTTTTTTTACTCGAACTTGTGCTTTTTTTTTAGTTGAAAATGATACACATTCACTTCAAATGGCACTTTTTAGCTGTCAAGGATACGCTGCGAAAGAGGTCTAAAAATTGCCACAACTTGCGGCGTTGATGATTATTTTTGCTGTCACTATATCCACTTAGCCAACAACACACATAGAGTAACTTACCAACACACTTGTCCGTCACAGCATTGACTGCTGTTACAGTTAAAGCAGCACAGCAGTAACTGTAAGTATCTGCGTTGATGATGACACTGTGAATATGATGCTTCACACATACATAAGTAAGTATTCATGTGAGTGCGCGCACATTACAATGGCTGTATGTATAAATATTGACTGACAAAAGGATATACTTTCGACAGCTGGCATTTTGCACTCGACCCTGTGTGTGTGTGTGAAGAAGAAGTAGCATATTTTAACTCGCTTTCTTAGTTGTATTTTTATTTTTATTTCAACTTGACATGCAGCTTAACACGAATGGGGCAACTAGCAGAGCAGCCGTTGAAGAAGCTGCTTTTGCTACTTGTCATACGCCATTAACGACGATAACGACAACAACTGTGACTACAACATTTGACGGTCGCACATTTCGAGGACATTTTAAGAGGCAAGAAATTCATCGTTATCACTATTGTCAGCATATGCGATGTGTTAAATGCGTGTTGGCAAGTGTTGCGACTTCTTTAAGTGTGTAATGTGTATGAGAGTTCATCCGCAAAAATCTACCATTTTTTGATACTTCGAGAACGCTAAAAACTGAAAGCAGAATGTTCTTTAAGAAATGCGCAAAAGCATTGCGAGTTGCTATAAGCGTTTAAAATTTTAGTTTTATTTCAAAAAATTAAGTCAAAATAATATTATTTTTTAAGTTTTCTACGTATTTTCTTAAAATCCAAATTTAAAATGCGGAAAACTGGCATGCGGCTTAGAGAATTGTATGCGGCTTTTCCTCTTCTTAATTGTCACGAATGGATCCTTGCGTGAAATTCGTCCTCAACCAATCGACGAACGACAGTTCGTTTGAATATTTGTGCATCATATTGATCAATTACTTCGCGTTGGAGGTCTGCAGCAGTTTTACTAGGATCTAATTTTTGTTAGGAACATTTTTTGCTGTATCATACTTATCGAAATGATCAAGTGCACTGAATACCATCTTTCTGGAGCAATTTAGCTGTATTGCCATCGCCTGATATCTCATGACCGTCTTTCGACGCTCAACAATTGACTTACGCATGTCCGGTGTACAACTTTTGGCCACTACCCATGATTAAGGATATGCTAATAACCAAATTCGGTTAAAAAGTGTTCCTGCAAGCAATAATAATATCAAAATATCGTTTCTGGAACATTATATTAGGTTGTTTTTTTTGTTTTTTGCAAATTATTTATTTGTTTCCAATTAGTTGACTCAGTCTAATTTGAGGTTTGAGCAGAAAGTCTCTCATAAAACTTATTTATGCTATGAATTTAAATTCAACTATGTTCTTTTTATTAAGTTATGTGTCCCACATTTATATTATTTATAAATTTACTGGTACACATAGAAAAATAAATGAGAAAAACTACAAATCACACATCGAATGACTTTGTTTCCAATTAGTTGTCAACAGATGTATGTACCAAATCTTATTCAACTGCGTCAAATAGCTGCTGAAATATTTTGATTTTTCCGATATAGCAGGCGTGGCAGCAACAATTTTGTTTAGTGAAACTTATTTATCTTCGTACTTTTTATGTATACACTAAGTCTCATTCATCTGTGACAAAAAGTAAATGAGATATGATGAATTTGATTTTTCTCTTATATAGGAGAGGGCGTGGCATCGCCCATTTTTTCAAGTCCAAAGTATAAATGATGACAAAAAATGATAAACGATCCCGAAGAGTTTGAGAATATGAAGTTTTTGGCGCACTCTAATGTGGTTATGCGTGCTGCTATTGTCGCCCAGTAGGAAAACTAAGATTTCTGTGTTAGCGTGGGAGTGATTTTTTTCTTTTTTCAGAAAATTGTCAAATCTGCTTGATCAATAGGAATTTTATAGAAAATCAGATTTTTGAAATCTTATCACTCCTTACTAAGCAGATAAAAGAACAAAACAAACATTATAAGAAAAAAAATTTCATTGCATACTTTTAGTTGTTAAAGGTAAAATTTCATTGCATACTTTAAGTTGTTAAAGGAATGCAGAATAAAGTTGTTCAATACAAGAAAATTGTGAGAAGTGTGCGTTAGAGCAAGGGGTGCTGGTGAACAAAGCAAGCAGGGGCACGGACCCCTAAATGATAAATAGATAGATAGATAGACAGATTGACACTCCAAAAGGGCAACTCAAAACAACTAATGTAAGAACAATTTAATCTGATAATTGATGGCATATGTTTCGGCTATTACCACATATGTACATCATCAGGCCTCATCAGACCAGTTTTTGGTTAATTTGTACTGAGATTCGAACCCTTTTTTTAATATTCCAAATCAAATAACAAGAAACCAAGACAGTTTCCAAGCACACAAATCTTACAAACTTTTTTCTTACTGGGTCAAGCTGCATTTAAAGGACATATCTCCACAAGCACACTTGTACTTCTAACAAATTTTTGATCTCCTTTTTTTCTGCGCACATTTCGAAACGGGTAACCAAAATAATGATTTTTCCTTATTATTAGATTACATTTTTATTTTTACACATGAATAATTTTAATTTTACTTCATATTTACAAGCAAAAAAATAGAATTTTTAAATTACATAATGTCACGGTGGTGGGCGCAAGGGCATTAAAAACTCATTCGAAGGAAAATGATGGTTGCTATTAACATAAAAAAATCCAATTTTATATTGGCAATTTAAAAATAAATTTTCGCCTATAAATGTTTTTTATTGAAATTGACAAACGTTAAATCCTATCCTCATCTTCTTTTCGATTTTTTTTATGTACAAAAATAATCCCTGCTGGCACTGCAATCAAAATCAAATTTGCACAAAATTCCAAAACAAAAAATAAAACCCTACGACAACAAATTTTATGCAAATTTAGCGATTTCCGTTGAATTGATTTTTCGATTTCTAACATCCGGCGGCATTGCAGCAACCGAAAACTTTACAGCAACAACAAAAAAAACAAAAACAACAACAACAGCTGCTGCATCAATAAATATTTATCAAGTTGGCTGGTGTGTCTCTACTCAAAGTGTTCCCAATTTCAAGCCCTTCAAGCTGGCGGCGGAGTGCAGCAACAGCAACAATAAACCAAATCATTGACCCCGTCACATCGTCACAACTGTTCAGCCAACTGTTTACGCCGCTCATCCTCGTAATGTCTGTCTGATTTATGACAAGCCACAATGGACATATCCATCCGGTCGTTACGTTGTTACGGCATAAAAAATTACACTTCCGCATACAAAACACAAAAAAAAAAACAAACAACAAAAACAAAAATTCGAAATCGCCATTCTTGTCATGGTGCTATGTAGCTGGCGTGTTAGCTGGACTGGTCTGGTTTGGGGCGCTTTGCAAGTAAATTAAAAACTAGCAAACGATGTCAGCTTAAGCTATTAACAGGATTTCAATTAGCCACAACACCGTTGGACAGACAAATGTTCATGCCGTCGGTCATTGTCGCATATGTTGAAGATTAGGGTGTATGCCGGAAATTTGAATTTGATGTTTGAAAAAAATTTGATGTATGAAAATTTGAAAAATTTTTTGTAAGTAAACTTTTTATGGATCTATTTGACTTGCTTTAAATGCTTGAAAAAAGTTGTTTTTTTTTTTTTTGAGAGTCCGAAGTTCCAATAAGTATAGCTGTCAAGCGAACTTGATGAAGAACAAAACTTAGCGATTCATCGACTTTGCGCTTTGTTGTTCGATTGAGTGGAAAATTGTGTGGTAAGGATCTTGACCTTATGAGATCCAACTCGTGCAAGAACTCAAGTCACACGACCATCCTTTGCATTGTTCGTTCATTGAAAGGGCTCAAAGCCAATTGCAAGTTGATCCAGGCTCATCAGACCGGGTCGATTTGTATGAAGCAAAATAAAGTCACCCAGACACCGACTGAAAAGTAAGAAGGACCTTTGAAAACGAAATCTGCGTCATATTTTTTTTTCGTTCCGTTACAAGCAAAAAACACGTTTTTTTTTAGCCAAAAAGAACTTTCAGGAGAATCAAAAGTGCTCCATTGGTTTTTCTCGGAACTAAAAAAAAAATGACGCAGATATCGTTTTCAAGGATCGTTCTAACTTTTGAGTCGGTGTCTGGATGAATCTATTTTTTGACCCGATCTAAGGCTCATGTTAAGTCTTTGATCTATACCGATAAACCAACAACGATAAATGTCTAGGATGCCAACATAATTTGGACAACTGCAGTCATAAGACCCTAATTGCTTGAAAAAGTTGTAGAAATCGGACTTTCAAAGGAATAGTTGTGGTAGATTTGTGCCAGAAATTTCGCATTTTCTTCACTTTCACGGACTTAGTGCAGTTGTAAGTTTTTCTGAGATTTTGCTCATTTTTTGTCCAAGTTTTCGATTTTCAGAATTTTTTCAATAATTTTTAACTTTACGCGAGTTTTAACTGATATTTTTTTTTTGAAGGATCTTAATTTTTTCATTGATACTTTGAAGGATTTTGCTTACGCCAACGAAATTTGGATCAAAAAACTGATGTTTATTTTGTTGAATTTTCTTTAAAGCGATTTCCGTTTGTGTTTTTGAACTTAAAAATGTGTCAAATAGATATCAAAATAAAAAGTTCATAAAATTGTTAGAAATGTTTAGAAAAATATTTTTTTTTTCATTTTTGCTTAATTTTTTTTTTAAAAAAATTTAAGACGTCAAAAAAAAATATTTTTACTATAAAATTAAATATTTTTCTGAATATTTTGATCAATTTTAAGAAATTTTTACTTAATGCGATTTTCACTGAAAGTTGTTAGTTTAGGAGAAAAAATGAAAAAAGTTGAAATTTTGACCAAAATTGTTTTTATTTACTAACACCAAAGCTAAAAATCCTATTTATTCTCCTAAAACACAAATCTGAAATAAAAAACATAGGTTTTTATATAAAAATTCTCAGTTAACCTCGAATCAACCTTGAAAATTGGTTTCAAGGTCAAAACCAAAGTCACTGTAATGTGACCCCTAAAAACCTTATAACTTTTGCCAAAAACATTTATCGCTATCTTATGTACTTTGTTCTCGAGATATTAACCTGGGGAAATTACAATGAATCACCCGGTACATGGGGCACTCTTTTTCAAAACGAAGAGACTTTGAGCTACAGGGTTTCTTTTTTCTTTTTTGTTATTTTTTTTTTTTTTTTTTTTTGTGCATAGTATTGAATTAGTTGATGCATCTTCCTTAATCAATTCGGCATAAATTGAATCATTTTTGCGCTAAAATTTTCAAAAATAATAACTAATATACATAAAACTAACACAGCATCATGACTATTTTATTGGCTACTAAATTTAAAAGAAATTTTTCTGCAAAACTTTGACGATTTTTATTATGCTCATTTAAGAAGCTCTTAAAAAAAACTCAAAAGTTTGAAATTTTTGATTTTTTCAATCCACTCTCTATGAAATTCCCATGGCGAGCACTATACCATTTCGCTCTATGCATTTAAGCGTACACCCATATGCGCACTGCAATCGGTTCGTATGTGTTTATGTTTTTGTTGTTTTCAGTTAATTTTTTTTAATTTAATTGCTTTTTTTATTTTAATTGCCAATGAACTTATACCACCCTCTATGTGCATCCAACGACTTTATCATAAACCAAAAACACTTCACGCTGTGATTCTCATCTGTAGTTGATGATGAAATGCGGCTCTGTTTCGAGTCCCATCCGGCTAGACAATGTTTGCTGTTGCTGTTTTCGTTGTTGCTGTTGCTGTTGTTTGTATTGCTGTCATTGAGTTGATTTTTTGTAGTTTTTCTGAATGAATAATAACAATTCTTCCATCGATTGCGATGCGTTTTGTGCATTTGTATATGTTTAATTGATTTTTTGTGCATATGTGTCGGTTTTTGCATATGTGTAGATAGTTATTTCTACGTTTGTGAGCAAAATGCATTAATTTTCGCAATTTTTTGCTTATTTTTTTTAATATTAATAATTAGCAATGATGTTTTATAGATTTGTAAAAATGAATTATTGTTATTCCGTTCAATTCCATTCCTAATAAATTTTGACAATAATTAAAATTTTCCAAAATATGCATTTGAAAAAATTATATTAAAAAATTAATTTTGCGATTGGAAAAAAAATTAAAGATTTATTAAAAACCAAACACTATCAAAAATACTTTTCAAAAATACCTTAACGAAATTCTAAGAAACTATAAAATTTTCAATTAAAAAAACGCACCCAATTTCCCATCGATTAAGACATTTTTAGAAACCAAACTCTTCGTCCTGACTAATTGAGAACGAATGCCCAAATTAAACCATTTATCTTTAAAAATAAAATATAGAATAAATAGACCTATTTATGAGTAGGCATATGAAAGGTTTAATGAAAGTTCAATTTAAGGTAGGTGTGGCTTATCTTAAAAGTTCAAAATTTCACTTTTTTCATGCGGAAACCTCTTTTTTCTGATTAACTGACTAGGCATAAGCTCTCAGGTTAAGATTTTTACCCCAGCAACACCAACTTCGAACAAAAATTTCATATAAAATCCAAAAATACACAAAGGAAGAACATTTTGAAATTTGAAACTCACTTAGATATAGCATGTCTCAGAAAATTATAATTTATATAAATTGGCATTATTCCATTAAAGAATGTATTTTTTTTACGCACTGTTTTGGAAATGATGTCCAGAACAAATTATAAGTTCCGGGTATATGAAATGCGAAACATATCGTCGCTTTCGGGTAGAAAGGCCCTAACAACCTAACAAGGCAACTTAACCTCTTAACTTAGCAAATTTGTCTTTGTACGCTTTAATGCCATCGTAGCCAATTGACAAATGCGCTGGAGCATGCAATGTATTATGCTTTTTCCCCAACTCCATTAAATCAATAACAGCAACTTCTTTCAACACCGTGGTAACAAACTCGTAAAAGCCTTTTGCCAAAGAAAGCCCACCCCCGAAGCAATTTGCATATGAAGACAAATTACCAATTTCAGCCCCACCTTGGTTGGTTCAATGTCTCATTGACATGCACAGCTTTGAATGACAAAAGTCAGCAGCCACAAGCCTGGAAGCCAGCATGGAAGTCAACAGTCACAACTGACACTATGCTCCGGCGGTGCTGCGTTGTCTTCCCACTACGTACTATGCTGCTGAAGGAACTCCCAGTGCGATTTCAACGACAGCAACGAAAATGTCATTTTGATGTAAAACAAATAATTTTTTATGGCGTTTTTTTCTTTTTTCGTTCCCTCCCAAAACAGGATGTTTCAATTAGACTAAAGCTACAAAACAAGGAGGATACAGCAAATAATTTGCTGTTTGTCTGCTGTCTAACCCTTTTATCCTTTTAACTCTATCTCTATTTGCTTGATAATTTTATCGGTCTTTTTTTTCGTGTTTGTCTGTCTCGTGGTTGTTCTTCCTTCTACTTCGTTTGTTTATTTGTTCTACTGTCTCGTATTTTATTTTTGTTTATGTCTGTGTTATGTCTTGGGTTTGAACTTTGAATTTCCATATTTCGGCTCTATTGATTTTTATTTTGAAATGAGTGAAAAATTGCGTAAAAATTTATGTTGATTTTTTAAGGCCCTTGTATTTTTTTTTAAATTGGCAGCCAAACAGCAGCAAACAAATAAATTGCCTTATTCATGAAGCGATTCCAAAAGGCAGTTGTTGTTTGTTGTTGAAAGTGTAGTTGTAAGGGGAAGAAACATCTGCGAGACATCAATAAAAACAGTTGTGCACTTTATGCTTAACCCCTATCATACTCTGAATTAATAGTCTTTGATCAATTTTTTTATTTCTTTCAACCCCTTCCCCCTTAGCATACTTGTACAATATCAGCTTCATTTCATTTCCAATTTCCGTTTCCGCTATAGCGTACTATGGCACTTTGTCGTATTGGAGGTGCTCAAAAATATTTTTCTCAGATAATGCAATATTTTGAGTAGTAGTATTTGGTCTTAAGTGGGAGTTACTACGCCCACTTTCGCGGTTTCGTTTACTACTGGTTCAGAAATAACTTATAGCAAGTAAGTCTGCTAAAACAAATAACATAAGGATTACTCTATTGTTTGTTTTGTTAGATAGTATTTAAATTTATCAAGGCAGTGCCACGCCCTTCAGCAATATAGAAACCTGCCTTGTATTAATATACATGTCTCTTAGTGTTATATCTCCTTGATTTTTATTAAAATAGTTAAGGCCACTTTTGTGCAGTATTGAGGGAAAAATTGTTCAAAAAACAACCACACCCACTTTTTTCATTGCGCCCACTTTTGGTTGAAGCTATATATGTATATAGAAAGCTTAATGTGTTTTTCTTATAAACTCCTAAACCATTCAACCGATCGCCGAAAGATTTAGTACATGTGTTTCTTAAGGCTTGGAGAAGGTTCGTAGTATAGTTTGGTTTTGTTATAAAATGGGAGTTGCTGCGCCCTCTATATAAAAGGAAAATAAGATTTATCTTATCTTATCAACTGTTTGACTCAGATGAATGAAACTTGGTATATAAACAAAAGGTAGTTAGAGAAGTAAGATACTATGAAAAAATGGGCGGTGACACGCCTCTACTTTGAGAAAAAAAATATCTCAGCAACTATTCGACGTAGATGTATAAGTTTTGGCACATAGATTTTTAATGGTTTGTGAGAGGTTCTTAGCATAGTTTGGTATGGGCGATGCCACGCCCCCTCATTAAGAGAAAAATGAAATTCTCATCATATCTGACCCACTATTTGAAGCAGGCGAATTTGAATTGGTACAAATTTGGTATAAAAGGTAGATACAAAAGTATGTTTCAATTAAAAAAAATTGGCGGCGCTACTCCTCCCATCGTTGTCTTTCTATCGTTGCATACTCAATTTGAGGATTTTATTTTCTAAATTCAATATACGAACTTTACGTTTGAATAATCATTACTAATGTTCAATTTTAAATATCAAGCAATTAATTTTTCTTCATTCAAATAACCTGCATTTTTCTGCGCATTATCATTGGTGTGGCTATTTTTCGGTCCTCTTGCCTATCGTTCAATGCGCCAACAACCTCTTCTGTCCAGAATTTCTTATGCAAGGACTATAAACAAATTAAAGTCTACGCATACCGGTAAAGGCGGAACAACGTCTGCCAGGTCAGATAGTAAATTATATTCGCGACTAGCAATCGCATATCAAATTTCCTACTAACATATTGCATTTTTTGCGAAATATTTCACTTGTGTTCTTCGTATCTTCACGGAGCCTAGGGCCTCCTCAAAACTCTTCCGATGTGCACGATCAGTAGCGACTGTCTTCAGTGCTCTCCAACGTCCTCCGATTTACGTACTTTCTGCTGTAGTTATCACTATTACGATAATTTGCGAGCTATGCTCTAAGAAGCCTTAAGATTTATGGCGGTGACACATCCACTGCAATTCTCCCATTTCCGATCTAATAGAAGCTTTTAGTATATAACATTCTCACACGTTTTTTCAATATCAATTGCACACACAGTTCGCTCCAAACGACATTATTTGGTATTTCACCTGTATGGGAGGTGCCACGCCCTCTGATGCTATATTTTATACTTAATTTTGTAAGTGAGTAGTCCCACTAATGAATGTGATACCATCGATTTCAATTTATTTAACGCTACTACTTTTTACCTTGGCACAACATGTAATGATTTTTGTTTTTGATTTTTGAGCATTCGCATACCACTGTGCAACATTATATACGCAATATCGAACTGTTTGTCTCTTTATATTGCTTTTTTTTTTCTCTGCGCGCGTATATTGAATAAGGTATCAATTTAAATTTTCGTTTCCGTTTCATTTTGCAGGCGCACAAAGCACAGACACAGCCACACAAAATAAAAACGCACCGCACAGAAACAGCAACAGGAAACGGAAGTGCACAATTTATACAACAACAAAAATGGTAGCAGCAGCAGCAGCTATGCTATATGACAACAACAACAACAATTGGTATATTGTGCTATATGGCAATGAACTGAGCAACATAAGTAGCACAGGAAATAACTCCAACTACTGGCTACGCTTTTAAAATTGCATTCCCACTCCCATCTATCACTCCTCCACTGGCACTTTTTCCGCGCCATCAAAAACATATCAGCGCTTCCTTACACTTCATCAGCATTAAAGTTGTAGGGAAAAAGCATCAGCAACACCGGAAGTAAAGAAAAATGAGTCAGAAATCATAATAATTTCATTTTTCATTTTCGCCGCTGCTGCTGTTGTTCTTTCTTTACGATGCCAGCGTCAATAGCTCTCCCCCTCTGCTGTTGACTGGTGTGTTTTATTTATTTATTTTATACTCCACATTTTTTATTTATATTTTTATGCTTTCCACGTTCGTACTGTTCATTGCTTAAAGTTTTTATTGGGAGTTTTTTAATTTATCAGCGCTTGATTATTTTCTGCAATGAAATGAAAATGTTGTAGAATTTATTAGCTGTGCCATCGATATTGCAACTTCTTATTAGCAGCATTTTTCTGCGTAGCATACAAATCGTTGATGAAAAATTTAAAAGTGATTTCCTTAAACTTCTTTGGAGTTCTTTTGCAAAGGAAAATCAAGAAAATATGAACAAAGCTTTGTTTGGAACGGTGGCCATAAATCGTAATATTAGCGCTAGACTCTTGAAATTTAGTAAAAATGTTTTTAAGTAATGACAACCAAAATTTTTGTTTACGAAAAAAATTCGCCAACGAACACACCCACCTCCCATACAAAGGTAGGAGGCTGTGTTTAAGGCTTTTTCTTCAAAATGGGCATCAATTTCCATTCATTTGGCAATGCTCATTTCAAAAATTTTATAAATCGTGTGATATCTTTTTTTCAAAATATTTGGATAAGCATTTTGGCAACTAGAAATTGTTTCCTAGTCAGTCACTTATATATTTGTATGGGAAATTTAATTTTTGCTTTTTAAGAGGTGCCATACCCCGATAAGATTTAAAATTTAAAAGCTCAATTCTAAGTAAAAATTAACTTTGTTTTGGATTTTATGTCTTCTGGGCAAACAATTTCGTTTGGGCGCTGCTTCCTAGTTAACGAAAACAAATGTATTTTCACGTGGAGAAAGTCATCGAATGGATCCTTGCGTGAAATTCGTCCATAGAGTCCAGCCTCAACCAATCGACGAGCGATAGTTCGTTTGGATATTTAAGCATCGTATTGATCAATTAATTCGCGTTGGATGTCTGCAACAGTCTTACGAGGATCCAATTTTGCCTTGCGCACAATCAGGCGATCCTGGTACGCAGAAGTCTTACGAGGTCCCCTTTTGCTAGGAACTTTTTTTGCTGTGTCATACTTATCGCAATGATCAAGAGCACTGAATACCATCTTTTTGGAGCAATTTAGCTGTGTTGCCATCACCTGATATCTCATGGCCATCTTTCGACGCTCTACAATTGACTAACGCATGTCCGGTATGGAACTTTTGGCCACTACCCATGGGTAAGGATATACTTAAAAGCAAATTTAGTTAAAAATTGTTCCTACATAACAATATAATATAATGACAATATCACATAATCGTTTCTGGAACATTATATTAAGTGTTTCTTTTATTTTTTGCAAATTAATTTTTTTGTTTCCAATTAGTTGACTCAGTCAAATTTGAGGTTTGAGCAGAAAGTCTCTCATAAAACTTTTTTATGCTATGAATTTAAATTCAATTATATTCTATTTTAAAGCTTATATGTCCCACATTTATATTATGTAGAAATTTTTCTGGAACACATAGAAAAATAAATGAGAAAAGCTACCGATAACACAACGAATGATTTCGTTTCCAATTAGTTGTCAACAGTTGTATATAACTCGTTTCGTCTCTAACTTGTAAGCCTAAAAATATGCAAGTACAAATTTTATATTTGTTATTAATTATTCATTAGGCATAGCCTAGATATTTTTATTTTTATTTAAAACTGCTCTCAGAAGCGAAAAGGGCGTATCTCAAAAACATGCGTTTCGAGATAATTGATGTTTTGTTTATATCAATATGAGATAGAAAAAGTTCTCTTGGGAGATTTTCTATATGTTTGAACTAAGATACTGGCATTTGGAGTAGTTCATTAGACGCGTTATTTCTTAAGCTATCCGATGCTATAAGAAACACGAATATACATTTTTTTGAGATACGACTTTTTCGCTTCTGAGGGCAGTATAGTACGTCAAACCATATTTTTGATTTTAGCAGTTTTTACAGGGTGAATAGAAAAACATATTTTGAAACATTCTCAAATATAGATTTAGCATTTTAAGCTTTTTTCCACATGCACTCTTTAGACCACCCTGATGTATAGTACGTAGTAATGAATTTTTTTTTTTCATGACATCAAAGTGATTTTATATTTTTTTAATTTTTTTATATTTATTTTTTTTTCATTTTTTTATTCTTATTTCTTTTTTTTTATTAGTTGAATATACAACAAATTTGTATGATTTTATTATCCCCATTATTTTGCAAATGCTGTCATTTATTATTAAAAATTTATATTTTTTGACATACTAGTATTTGACAGTGAAATCATTAAATCTCATAAAAAAAGGGACCGAAAAGTTATCTAAAACTTTTGCCACCTCAGTTAGAAAAGTTTGCTATTTTTATTTATTTACAAAGACTTTTCTCACACCATTAATTTCGCTTAAATATTTTAATTGAAATTTTAGGAAACTTGATAAACTTTTTGACAAACACTTCAAATTCTAGGTTAGAGCAACAACAAAACAAAGGAGTACAATAACAAAAAACAGCAAAGTACTTGGCAACTCACATAAATAGCTAGAAAAAAAAGGCTTTCAGCATTTGATAAAAAAAAAAATATTTTGTTTTTCGAGTGAAAGCGAAATAATGGCGCTTTAAAAAAAAAAAGTGAAAAAAATATGGCACAAAAAGTTTTCAAACAGCAACCAATATTGCGCAGAATTTTCCAAACAAATATCAATTAAGCCAGGCGGCTGCCTGCCACTCTTGCCAATAGATTTTTGCACATAAGGCAAAAAAAAACACAAAGGCCTAAATGCGCGTTCGCGAGCATAAAGTAGCTGAAAGGTATTTCAGTATGATATTGTAGAGGGTAAAGAAAAAAGGTAATTGTTGCTGCTGTTCCTAACAATAGTTCGATTGTTTGAGTTTGTTTTTGGAAATTTAAAGCAAGCAAAAATTTTTTCTTTTTGGCTTATATTTTAGTAGAAAAGTCTGTCTATTTGTTTGCTTACATTTAAACTTTTTTCTAAATCAAATCAGTTTAGCCAATGAAAAATAATACTCGCGATCATGGCGAGCATCATTTTTGTTCAAAATACACTTAGCACCTTTTTTGTGGCAGATGTAAAAAAAAATATTTTTTGTTTTTTTGATTTTTGAAAATGAAAGTCAAAAATGTTCCAAAAATGGCATTTTAAGCGCTTCTTTTTGTATCACAATTCGTCTCGTTTCAACCATAATTCTCAAGCCTGAAAATATGCTATTATATTTTTGATGAGAGCAAAATCATTTAGTCTGTGCTTGATGAATAATTAATTACAAATATAAAAATATAACTAGCATATTTTTAGGCTTGAAAATTAGAGTCGAAACGAGACGAATCGAGATACGTTAAGAGGCCCTAATACTAAAAAAAGGTCGAACAAGAACTTGTCAAAATAAAAACCATTACTTGACTTTTATAATAAAAAAAAAAAGTTTATTTATAAAATTTTATTTTCTAATTTTTACATAAAATTGTAAGCTTTGTTTTTGATATCAAAAGGTATGCAATTAATACGCCCTATATCAACTAAAGACCAAGTCATTTTAGTAATAATTTAAGGTGAATATTTAACGCCGATGAAGTCGCATTCAAGCACCAGTTTGAAATTAAAAAAAAAATGGAAACACAAAAAAATTTGTGTTTAGATTTCTTTCTCTTTTTTAAATTAATAAAAATGGCGGCAGCTTCCGTTGGCGGCGGAAATGTAGAGGAAAAACAAGCAGCATATTTCCGTTTCCGTTTCAATGAACATTAGCGCGCAGGCAACAACAATAACAGCAACAACACCCCAATAACAACACTAAGATTTTTAGCTGATAAAATATTAACACAACAACAATAACAAAAGTAACACAACGCCAAACAATAACAAAAACACTCAATAAATTCTCCAACTGTTTTTGTTTTCCTTTTGGCAAAGTTTTTATTGTTCGATGTTTTCACCCTAAAATGGGGTGCTAATGCGTTTTCTAACACGGTTTGTATACCCAGCAGGGATATCGTTGAATTGGAGCTTTTGTTGTGGCTTAAAACGCTAAAATTACTTGTGAAACCTTAAAGTCGCTATATGTTTCGATTCGTCACGTTTCGTCTCTAATTTGAAAGCCTAAAAATATGCTAGTAAAATTTTTATATTAGTAATAAATTGTGCATTAAGCGCTCTTTGTTTTCATTTAAAATATTATAGCATATTTTCAGGCATGAAAATTAAAAATTAAACGAGATGAATAGTGATACATAAAGAGACGCTTAGGCGCCTAACCCTGCAAAATTCACTTTGGTAACATAAAATGATTTTCAAGGTCAATGTAATGATATGGTCAATATATATGAAATTGGGAAAGGCTGTTGAATTTTATAAGGTTTCACATTGGCCTTTGGACAGGACATGTTAAGACTATGAATTTTTGATCTTTTGATAAATGTGTCTTAAAATCCCTTCAGCATAATCCAGATGATCATCATTACTTAATAGCACTGCTTTGGAAGTCATGCTAAAATTTGGGAATGTAGAAGTTAAATAGAATGACTCCATCTTTCTACAAAAAGAAAACGCATGGATTATTGTATCAAAGTTTAAAATACGCGATTGTTTTCCCATTTTTAAGTGGAAAAGCTGAAACACTCACTGATTAGAATGAGCAAGAATTGATTGACGTTCGTTCAATCATTTATATAAGTAATTCTCAACTCTATTTCCAGCTGGGTTACATTGCATTTGTGTGTTTGATTGTTTGTGTGTGTGTTTTTTTTTAGGTGAGACAATAAAGAATGTGCAAAAACGGAAATGAAAAATCACGCAACAACATAACACTTCATAAAAGAAATTTAATACGCAACGACATTCAACAAGAACACCGACAACAGTACAACCAACACAAATACAACAAATGACGCGCAATTCAATGCCAAACGAAAAAAAAGGGCAACACTGCGCAGCGGGCAAAAAGTAATATAAACAAAAATAAAAACGGCAGCACCCAAAGCACAAAAAAAAAAATAAAAAGAGAAAAAACTTAGAGCGAAGACAATTTATTTTCAAGTTGTTTTCCACTTAAAGTTCTAAGACGAAGGACTATGGGTGAGTGTTCGAAGTTACACAAGAAAGTGTAGCAAACTAAGAATAATAGAAAGGGCAGTAGAAAGAAAGAAGTGTAGAAAAAGGCGCGAATGAAATCACATTAGCAAATGATGCAAAGGACATTTATTTAGCAAATAGAAATAGACAAAGAAAAAATTGAAACAGGGGGGTCATTGTATGACCCCTAAGCGGAAAATTTTAAAGCATTTAATTTTTAAATTTGTTTTTTTTTTTTTTTGTTTCTTCAGAAAGTTTTATTCAGATACAAATTGTCTATGATTAATCATTTTTGCTAAGTGCCTTAAGATATGCAATAAAAAATGTGTCAGTTTCCTTTACATTTTCACTAGCAGAAATTGAAATATTTTGCTTTGCATAATTTTAGGCAAAATTTTTACTAAACACTTTTAGTTCAAACTAAAATGTATGCTGTCACGTTTAAGTTGCATTCATTAACCAAATAAATTTGCCCTAATTAAAATAATGACAGCTGCAAAAACAACAATAACTTAAGTAAATGAAATCATATTTATTTTATGCATTTCACGCTTTTAATTAAGATCGACAGCTGAGACATAGCGTAAAGTTTTCATGCAGCAGAAGAAAAAAAAAAACATTATTATGCAACAACAAATACAAAGATAAGATTCCTGGAAAAGGACCCTTGCAAATAAAAGCAAATTAGTAAAAAAAAATGTTTTTGTAATTTATGACAATCTGCAGTTAAGGGTGGAGAGAAATAGTACAAATTACATTAATTTGTGCAACTTTTTTATTGCTTTTTTCTTTTTATTGACAGAAAATTTGGTTTTACACTGTTACTTTCATAGCCCCATTTCATCATGGCAGACAATACATTTTATTTATAAAATTTTTTAAAATGTTTCTTTTAACCGTGAGTTTTGTATATTCACTTGACAAAGTTCACGTTATACAGTGAAACATTTTTTTTTTTTTAATATAAATTGCATGCAATTTAAGTGGTTTTTCCTTTTTGTTTTAAAGTGGACAAAATGGCAATTTTCTGTAAAGGACAATAAAAGAGCCAGACAGACTACTTAAAATGTTGCTTGTTGTAAATGCGCTTGGACAAACTTGTAACTGTCAGGTGGTTATAAAGAAACTTTTTTAAATTCTAAATTATATTATTTCTCAATGGTTTATCAGAGTTTAAGTAGTATGCGCGAAAACGTGAAGGACATTCTGGATTTTTTTTTTTTTCTTTTGTAGAAAAAAATTTATTTCTATTGACACATTACTTGAAAGCGTATTTTGTGTACTTTATACCCTCGTTGTATGGCATCATTACATCACATTCTAAAATTCTTGAGTGCATAATTTTAACTCGAAAGTTTCTCGAGTGAGCAAGTCGGAGTGCTCAATGCTTTTGTGAGTGAAGATTCGGAAAAGAAGGTAATATGGATCATTTCAGAAAGTCTTGTATGGTCATGCCACGTTTAGGCATCGTAATGGGCATTTAAGGCCTTAAAGAGTTCGTGCCGTAAGTTCGCACCATGATTTTAGTAAAAAGGACAAGATGCCCTTATAATAAAAGTAAATTTTTTATAAGTAATAAGTAATAAAAAAGTCGAAAACTGTAAGCAACTGTGATAAAGCGCGCTAAAAGTTTTCTAAATATTAATAAAATTTATTTGGTAAGAAAAACTTACGTGTTTCTTTCGGAGTTACATATAAAATAATCTAAAAAAAAACTTCACTTCACTTTAAAAAACCTTAAAAACTTTTGAAAATTGAAACAAAAATGAAACAGAACACTTTAAAAGTTATAAAAAAAACACTGAAAACTTGAAAAGGTCAACTACAATAATTTCTCAAAATTAATGATCAACAAAAACAACAGCTGTTTCATGAGTGCGTTGCCAACTGTTTACAACTGACGACAGTGTTCAGTTGCTTAGATATCTTAGGACGCATGCACACTATCGAAAATCATTTTCACCGAAGCGCATGGTATTGATTTCATTTACATAACTGAAACTTAACTAGAAATCGAAAAAAACTTTACAAAAAAGTCGTGTTACTGTGGAACAATAAAGTTAAATGAAATCAAGAAGAAAAAGAGTGCAGCTACTGCAATGAACATTCCCACTGCAGTTGTATCAACATTAATACCTAGTTTTCGTGTTATCTTTCTTGATCTTCTACTATCCCATATCAGGGAGGATATCACATGCTATAAAAATAGCAAATGTATGCCTAATCACTCTCGCGTTCGTCAAGTGCATTAGACGCAGCTTTAGGTTCTGCTCGCATGATTTTTTATTCTTACAAAAATTTGATTTGATATCCCTGATATGGGATCAAGAAAGATAACATGAAAACGCCACTTAAGTGTGATGACATTTAAAGGTGTAAAGTCATGCCACGATCCTTTCCTCTGATCAGGGCTACCAAGTCGTATGGAAGAATTTTCCAAGCTTCTCAAAAAAAAATATTTTTTTTTTTTTCAATTAATAAAAAGTTAAAAAAAATTTTGGAAAAAGTTGATGAAATTTTTTTTTTATTTAAACACAAATTCAAAGTCCATGTCACAAAATTCACAAAAATTTTACTTTCGCGGCTTTTTTCGATATTTCGGTATACCTACCAGGCCACCGGTTTTGATATGAAATTTCGAGCTTGGCCGATTCTGGTCTTTCGGTAACCTTGCCTCTGATCAATTTAATAATAGTCAGTCGAAGCACGCCCCTTGCAGCACGGAATCACAAAGTGAGTCGAAAAAAAACGGTTAGATAGCCCACCCTTCCAGTATGAAATCACAACTTCACAACAACAAAAGTAGAGTGAACCAATAACTCTTGAAGTCGCTTACAAAGGCATTGAAGAAATGAAGCTGGGTTTTAACAAAAAACTTCAGCTACTCGCTACTAAAATAAAGGAAAGTATGGTTTGCATCACAAATGAAATTGTTACTGTGATATTTTATTTATTGCTAGCTGCCTGATTTGTATATGGACCTGTAGGCAGAACGCTTGCTGGCTGCCTGCTTTGTATATAGAGTTGTAGGCAGTCTGTTTGTTGGCTGCCTGCTTTGTAAATTAAGTTGTAGGCAGCCTATCTGTTTGCTGTCTGATTTGTAAATGGAGATGTAAGGGGTCTTGCCTGTTGGCTGCATACTTTGTATGTGGAGATGTAGGCAACTCGGTAAACTATACAGGCACTTAGTGAGCGATATTTTAAAGCAATCTGAGTTTCTCTTGCTACACATGGTATATAAAGATGTAGGCAAGCTGCCTACAAAGCAGCCATCCCTTTGTAAAAAGAATTTACAGTTGTGGCTGGAGTTGTGAGCATTACTGCCTACAATGAGTATAATAACTATTCATCGATGTTGTTTATAACATATTTGCTGCTGGGAAAATCAGCTTAATTCGCGTAAGCCAAGATCTTGTGACAGTTTCGAGCTCAGCCGCTCCAAATTACTGTCAGTTGATATCAGTCGATGTTAAAAGACACTTAACGGTTTTTTTTTTTTTTTTGATTCAGCTTTTTAGTAGTGAATTAACTTGATATTATTCCAAATAAAAAAAAGGAATTTAAGCATGCAATTTGATAGCTCCGACTCTTGCAATATCCACTGTCAGATTTCAGCATATTATAAAAGGTTTTTCCCGTTTATTTTTTTGCAATTGTAGCATCATTTTACTGCTTTATAATTATTTCGCTACTACGGCAAAAAAAATCCTCCACTTTATTCGCAACTCAAAACAAAAGCAGTAAATAATGAAAGCGCATTATTTGCAGCGCTACAACATTGCATTCATAACTCATATTTCACAAGACGTTGCTCATCATTTCTCTTCACTTTGCTCTATGCTAATTGCAAGCATTTCATCATCATTCAGTACATTCGCGCGCCAGCCCGAATTCCTCGCCCCCTTCCAATCGTCAGCGCGCTGTTAATGTCACGCCCAACAGCCACTTGAACTTTTGTCAATTGCTCCCAATGGAGCATTTTATTTAAGTTTCGCTCCTAATTAATCCAAAGTCCTATTTAAGAATGCGCGTTGTACAGCGTAAATGGCAGGATATAATAAAAGAGATGCTCACACATACATAAACACTTCAGGGATATTTTCAACTGTGCGAAGAAAACAAATGAAAGTACCTTTTTGTGTGTGAGCAGTGAGTGCATGACAGTTGTGGGTTGCTTGAAACGCACCCAATGTTCAGAGTGCCACTTATTGGGCTTGATGGTGGTGGTGGTGCCACTTGATAGCAAATTATCATCATCAAGAAAAACAAAATAACGGAAAAAAAGCACTATGGAAAGAGGGGGGGGACATAAAACCTGCATAAAATTTTCTTTTGATGTTCTTCGAGTGTTTTGAGAGAACTGACATAGTGCCGTCGCAAATAGAACTGAATAACTTTGTCAACAATTTGATGCGTTCGCTCATTCGAACGCAAACGGTAGGAAGATAAAAAATTTGGCAAAATATTTATTCGAATTTTCCAGGAATGTGAGGAAAACTTTAGCGAAACTGAATTAAATACGAAAATCTTGAGTTGAATTACTTTTGCGAATGGAGAGCTTTTAAAGTTTAATGTTTTTTGGGAATTTATTAATAATTTTTTCTTTAAATTTCGATTTCATCACAATTATTTTATAACAAGAATATCGTGACAATTTAAATTGGAGATTGAGACCAAGCGTCTAAGGAATAACCCTAAATAAATTTGATTGAAATTGATCGAGCAGTTTTTGCGTGATATGCGAACATCGAAAACAGATTTTTTCTTTAAATTTCAATTTAAAAATATTTATCACAATTATTTAATAATTTAACATGCGTTGCTATGACATCCAAGCAGCATCAATTCTATTAACACTTTTGCACATTTTTTATGGCTTTAAAGTTTTTTTTATTTGCCTCAATGACAAACAACCATAGAAAAAATGTTGTAAAAACTTTTTGATAGTTGACAAGAGTTTTTCTCAACATAACTTCAATATAACTCTTAACGCAAAGTTAAGACCAAGTTTGCAATTGCATTTAACCGATATGATAGTTGTGCAAGGATAAACAACAACAACAGCAACAGCAATAGCCACAAATGATAACCATAGTGTTGAAAAAAAAAAATGCCCCTGCAGGAAACGTAACTCAGTTTTTATGAAAGTAAGCAAAAAAAACATCAGCAGCACTCCCAGTAATGTCATAAAAACAGTGATGTCAAAAGATTTTCTCTACTGCAGAGCTGCACTACACTCATACAAAAATATCTCCTAAAGCACTTCAGTGAGCTATGAGGATTAAATTGGTTATTTATTGTGGGAATTTAGTGCGGTTTCACTTGGACACATACAGTGTACACAAAAAATACGCACACACACACACACAAGCTCAGAGCGAATAACACCAATACATGAAATCGACTTTGAAAATTGAAAATTGTGTAGCAGCAGCAAAAGCCAAATGCTGGGATTTTAAATTAAGCCACAGCCAAGTAAATGCACCAATACACAAACGCATGCATGCAAATTAGAGTGTAGCAAAAAAAAATGGTTTGTTTATTTTAAGAAATGTACAGTTTTTATTAAAATAACTTGAGTAACTGAAAATTAAATTTCAAAAAAAAGGTCAACCTCTTGGGTAAAAAATTATTTCGTTTGGTAATTTGTTGTTGCACATTATTTTCGAATATTAAATAATTTTTTTTTTGCAACACTCTAATGCACACATTTGCAGAAGTTTATATAGTTACTGACGCATTTGCCATAAAAGAAAAAAAATAAAAAATAGTTGTGATAAAAACCGACAATGTTAGCCAAGTTACCGCAAGTATTGGCAACAGACAACAAACAGCAACAAAAAAAATAAAATAAGCAACAAAATTGTTTGCACGTTTAGTAGAAAATGTTGCTAAGAAATTGAATTGATTTTAGTTACTGATATTTTTTGTTGTTGTTGTTCTTTGGCAATAAAAATAAGAAAAATAAGTAGAAATTCGATAAATGTAATAAATTGTAGAAGTAAAATTTTAAGTGTTTTTATAGAGCTTTATTATCGCCACGGGTCATTTAAGGCGAGCAGCATGGAGTGTATTCGAAAAGGAACTTTAAAGAAATGCAGTAAGCAGTTGAACTTTAACTTCCGGGATTAAATTCTTAAAAACTGTGGAACTACTGTGAATGGAAGTCTCATTTATTTTTACAGAAATAAAATCGAAATGAAAACTTTGTTTTCAACTTATGGTTCCTTTTTAGGTATTTTTTTCCTTTTTTGGGGTTTGATAAAAAAATGATTTAAATTTAAGCCAAATATGCCCAAAAAATAGAAACACCAAAAGAGTTACACAAGTCAACTGAAAAAAATTTTTAGAAAAACTTTTTTTTAACTTAATTTTCAAGTTTTTTAACTCTTTTTCTGCGTTAAAGGGAAAAAGGGTGCGGCACGACTTGTTTTGTTTTGCTTTCCAGTCTTTGTCCAGAGAGCACTCAACATATCATCTTCTGAATGCCTTATTTTGTAGTTACTCAAGCAATTCTTCAGAGCTTCTAACTATTCTTTTCCGAAGTTTCCTAGTAATGCATTCAATGACGTGGGGTGTGGCATACCCCAGTAGTGTCTAGCTGTGTTTTTCCTTCAATGTGTCAAATGTGTTGTGCTTGCCAGTTTTAGAATATTTTATCACCAGCTACTGAGAGCACGGAGGCAAACATACGTGTGAGCAGAAAGTTGTCTCTGTCTGTAATCACGTGGGGTTTTTCACACCCCACGTGTGAAATATATTTAAATTAATTTATTAATAGAAAAGTATTATCATGCTATCGAATCTTATCCGTCCAGCCAATAGCAATAATAGCTCCATGATAGGTGGATAACTTTACTGACTTGGGCTGCGTACCAATAAGGACATCCATGACCAGGGTGGCCGGGATTTTTGCAATTTTTGAAAATTTTATATTTTACTTGGGTTTTGAGATTCTTCAGCTTTTTTCAGTTTTTAAAGATTTTCGATTTTTTTAATTTTCTAATTTTTTGAAAATTTTAAAAATTTTTGTAATGTTTGAAATTTTTATATTTTTTTGAAATTTTGAATTCCAGAGCTTTCTCAATTTTTAAAAGTTTTTCAGTTTATTCAACTTTTGGAAGTTTTAAAAATTTTAAGATATTTTTGCAATTTTTGAAATTTTTTTTTTCTGGTATTTTGAATTCTTCGGCTTTTTTCAAGTTTTTATGATTTCCGACATTCTTAAATTTTCCAATTTTTTGAGAATTTTAAAAATATTTGCATTTTGTTAAATTTTTTAGAAATTTTGAATTTTAGAGCTTTTTTCAATATCTTGAAGTTTTCAGATTTTTCATTTTCTGAAAATTTTGAAAATTTTTGGAATTTTTTATATTTTTTTTGAAATTTGGAACTGTAGAGCTTTTTTCAATTTTTTAAAGTTTTTTGATTTTTTTTAAATTTTCTAACTTTTTGAAAAACTAAAAAATTTTAAGAAATTTTTTGCAATTTTTGAAATTTTTATATTTTTTCTGGTATTTTGGATTCTTCAGCTTTTTTCAATTTATGAAAGTTTTTCGAATTATATGTAAAAGGCCTGATAGGTATTCAAACATATCCAAATTAGCTGGCAACTCTACGATTTTGTGACAAATATTAAAAATGTTGGTTTAATGAGCAACAACAAAAAGGGTCGTTTTTGCTGACCAAAAAAATAGGAATAATTTTTTTTCTTTTTTGTTTTAAGAAGCCCGGAAATTGCATTTTTTCAATTTGGCAATCCTGTTGTGGACACTCCCTTTATAAGGATTTAATTTTGATGGTGTGCTAAAATCATGTCAGGATATGAACTCTGGAAATTTTTTTCCCCATCGTGTTTGGCTGAAATTAATGAGAACCTCAATTGTAATTTATTTTTTTCATATGGCAACTCAAAGTTAACTTTTTTCATTTTTATATTTCCTTAAATTATATAATTGTAGTATTTTTTATATGAAACAAAACATTAAAAGCCAATATGGTAAACTGATAATAACACTTCATAAATAACACAATCAGAAAGGAGCAGAGTACATAATTAAACTTTATCTCACACGAACCCCAACTGAGCTACGATACCTAGAAGTCAACTGAGTAGCAGCCATAACTCACCTGTCGATGTTATCAATCCGGCCGATTTGTTGTGTTTAAATACCAAGGAGCAGCCTACACAGCCTTTGCATTTATTTTGCTATGAATTCTAAGTCAAGTTAAGGACAAAAGTAACTACGTTTGGTAGGGCATAATATTAGCACTGATTGTTCAATGTTGTAGGTAAATATAGCTACCTTGAAAATACGATACAAAACAGAGACCAAGTGCATGTTTTCATTCATTTTTCTATGCCAGGGTATG
Source organism: Tricholauxania praeusta (assembly GCA_949775025.1). Lineage (NCBI taxonomy): Eukaryota > Metazoa > Arthropoda > Insecta > Diptera > Lauxaniidae > Tricholauxania > Tricholauxania praeusta. The sequence continues at coordinate 8,189,353 of OX459031.1, forward strand.
GTATGGGCATTGTTTTGAATTTAAGGCCCATAGCATTTGAAAGGCTATTCCTGCATAAGCATATTTTGTGCTTTCTTATGTACATACTTACTTACAATGTCTCTATGCATCCTTGAGTAAATATGTTTATCGTATTGCACTGCAACGGAAGACTTCATTTATTTTCGTTAGTCGACTTGTGGTGTAGCACTGCTTGATTTATGTGGTATAGCATTTTTGGTTACGCTTCAGTCTATTTGGATAGTCCTATGAAAAGCTATAGTTGCATACATATATTCCGAGCACAAATACTTGACATATCCTTTCGTTTTTCTAGTGAACATTCTGCTTATCTGTGTGCTTGTGCTTATGCCTCTGTATACGTATCACTTCAATTCGACCGTGCAAATATTGACAAATTGCAGCATCTACTCGGGGTTGCCTCTTCATTGTGCACACTTACACTCCATTGATAAAATTGCAATTTTTGCTTTAGAGCGTTACTGATGGACACACTTCAAGCTGCTTGTGAAGCAAAATACACATTTTCATTTTAAAATTTCTGAATTTCTCCGAACCTGTTATGGCTCCAAAAAAATACAATATTTATTTTTTGTCTAACAGTGTCAGAGCAGACATTTCTTCTGCAGCCACAAAATTAAGCACAAATTTTTGTTGTGGTTTCATCAAGTTATGTCCTTGCAGTTTCTTTGAATATTTGCAACACGGCTTAAATTAAAAGTCATCACAACAACTCTTTTTTTGGGCTTTGACAACTCTTCAATTCAATTCTGTTTCATTTGAAATGGCTTCATTGAATTGCATATCTTGAAAATATATGTTGAGTGTTTTTGAAAGATTTTTGATTTGTTCAACTGGCACGTGTTGATGTGGCTAACCATATAACTTATGTAGCAAACTTGAAATCAACCAAATTGGTGATGGTATTGTAGATGCAACATGGAGAAAACGTATTGGATCACGTTGGCTTATTCAATAATACTATGCCTACTTTATGAAGACTTGTTGCAAATTGAAGACATTAGTACATGAGGATGATATGTTACAACATCAGAATTTCACAGTAATGAACTTTAAAGCTTTCAACTTTTTCACATTTACTATGGAGCAGCTCACCTGTGTCCGCATGCTGCTTTAATTTTATTGATAAAACTGCGTGGTTTGGACATTTTATGTGGTGCTCGTAGATATTGTAACTACATTCGTGGCATTAAACGCAAATTGACTAATTTACCTGACTACCTTCTTCAATCTCTTTCAACTGTTTTCAACCTTTTTCACAATTTTTGACATTTTTTGAACTTCTTTCGAATTATAACGGGTGATTTTTTTGCTATTTGTTTTTTCAGTGTAAGTTTTTTGACACTTCACGCATGATATGTAACGTCTGTTAGAGCTAAAAATGCTCAATAAGATGTGCCATTTTACTATGAATAGACTAACAAGTGAACAGCGCTTGCCAATCATTGAACCGTACTTTTTCAAAAATAATGAAAATCACAGCGTTACAGTCAATGGAGCAAGGTACCGTGCGACTTTTTTTTGCACGAAATAGAAGAATTGGACTTGGTTGACTTGTGGTTTCAACAAGACGTTGCCACATGCCACACGGCAAGCGATTGCATGGGCCTGTTGAGAGGTGAGTTTGGTGAGCAATTAATCTTACGTTTTGGAGCAGTCCATTGGCCGCCAAGATCATGCGATTTGACCCCACTTCACTATTTTTTGTGGGGCTACGTGAATTCTCTTGTGTATAGTGATAAGCCAGCCACAATTACAGCGATGGAAGACAACATTACAGCTGCCATTGGTGAGATACCGGCCGAAATGCTGGAAAGAGTATGCCAAAATTATACCTTACGGGTGGACCACCGCAGGTGCAGTCGCGAGCAACATTTACATAAAAAAATCTTTAAAAAACAAATGGCAGGAATTAATGTATCGTTTCAAATAAATATTTCATTCACTTTTGAAAACTTTCTGCTCTTCTTTTAATTTTCAAAAACCTTACGCTTAAAAAATCACTCTTTATAACCGTATTTTTTCGGACAAATATAGGCTCTGAAGAACTGTCGCTTACGCAAATTTGCATCTTATATTACCTTTCCAGTCAGCATGAAAGAGGAAACGGGTTGGGTCGAAGGTAAAATTTGGAGATTTTTTTACATCATATGTTAATGGTTTGCTCAGGAACTATTGAACCGATTCAAAAAGTAAAGAGGCGTAAAGTTTTTAAGTCTCTAGTAAGTAATGTATAACAGCCAATTTAACCAAAGAAGATTTGACGAGTGGGCGTGGCGCAACTTGTGTTAGGAAATATTTAGCAAATGGGTGTGTCACCGCCCATCTAAGCAAAAATTTGGTATAACAGACAAAAATATGGTAGGATTAAATAATTGGGCAGTGCTCGTCCCAAGCAAGCAAAAATGTTAAAACGCTAAGAACGGAAAACTTTTCAAAGGATACCGAGATGAGCAGCTAGCAGAAAATGTGCGTAAGTCAATGATTCAACAACGTGTTCCTAATTGGAAGAAAAATTCCCAAATATCCATAAATTCTGTAAAATTAAAGGGAAATTTATTACAAAAATTTAGAAATTTTAATTTAAGGTTAATTTCAATAGCGAAAAATATTGAAAAAGTCAAAATATATGTCCTCAAATATCTTTGAAAATATGAGCTAACATATGAACCCTTCTCCCCATGCCCACTGTCACATGTACGCTCAACACATAACGAACATCTTTTATTTTCTGTTGGCAACATTTTAGATGGTAAATGTTCGAATTTCTTAAGGTTCAAACCAAAACTGGGAAGAAGTAAAGCAGCGAGCATATAATGGATACAATGATTTTAATGCGAATTGGAATTTGTTTGCCAAAAGTGTAAGTAATAAGTGCTGAGTTTATCTGTATTTGTGTGTCATTGTTGTTGTTTATTACCTGATATTAAATAAATTGAATTCCAGTGAAAAGATACTAAATCAATTTGATTGAAATAAAGTTGTTTTTGCATTGCACGTATGTTACGACTAAGATAGCTGGTGAGTTTTTTCTTAGGGAGGTTCATGATAAAAACTAAAAGTTTGTTATATGATTGTTCTACCATATCATATAAATCATTAAAATCTTCTTTGGTATTTAAATTTTCAAAATTCCAATAAAAATTGTTTGAAATTTTTTAATAAGAACCATTTTTGGTTTTTAGTGGAAGTTTCGAAATAATATAAGATATCATACAGTGTTTTTAAGAATAAGAAATCGATGTTTTTTCATCTTTTTAAGAATTCAATTTCTGGGATATTTTTTTATTTGTGGCAGTCTCATTGCGTGGATGATACAAACTTTTTTGGCATGTTCAAGCATTCATATCTTGCTTATTAACCGCTTACTAACCACTAACTAATCACACACTAACCGCTAACTAACCGCTATTTAACCACTACCTAACCACTTTCTAACCGCTAAGTAACTACTAACTAACCGTTAACTAATGGTTAGGTCTTTGCAACCATAATATGATAGAACTAGCTGATGGCCTAGCTGCTAGTGCTCTTATCGAACCATTGTGAAGTAATTAATTACTTTGTAATATTAAAATTAATAATAATAATAATAGAACTACTATATAACAAACTTTTAGTCCCTATTGAGAACCTCCCCAAAAAATGTCACCAGCTCTAGGACTATGTAGCATAGAAAGCAAGGAATTTGTCATCATATCTATGTACTAGGATGGGTAAAGTACACATACAATATCTACCAACACAATGACAATTGAGTTGTATCCTAGGAAAGCACATTATTATGTACGATTATGAGAAAAGTAAGCAAAAAAATTGTGAAAATTTATTGTTTCACAAAATAGTAGCAGATAAGTAGTAGTAGTAGTAGCAGTAGAATAGGCATTGTTCAATATGGTACATAAATACCTACAGTTTGTGCTAGGAAGTCATTAATTTTCATTTTCTAGGTTATTTATTATGGTTTTAATGTTTCTATATATAAATTATAAATAATGACTTCAATTGTTGTAGGAATTTTGAACATATGAAACAAAATTTATTGAAATTTTAAATAAAATTTATTGAAATTTTAAATAAAATTTATTGAAATTTTAAATAAAATTCATAAAAAAAAGTAATGTTAAATTTTTCCGCCTTTTTCTTTAAGCACCAATAATTGCTTCCAAGGCATTTGACCTTCTGACCAACCTTAGCGCAAAATGGCAGTGCTTTAATTAAAAAATACCTTTACCTAAAATAAAACCATACTTGGCTAGTGGGAAAAGCAAAAAAAAAGGAAAAATCCTTGAAACATTGAAGTTCGCGTTAAATTTCTATGCCAATTTCGACATTTCGATTGCGAGTGAAATACTCGTACCAACACAAAAAAAAATGCTTAGAAATCACGCAGAGCTTTCGTGGCTGCTGCTAATTTTGCTGTTATTGACATGCTGCTGCTGGCAACACAGCATAACTTTGGTTGCCTGAAAACTCTTTTCCTACCATTTTAATTTCACTCCTTTTGCTATCGAAATTTTACAAAATTTTTGCTTTCTAATTGTAAATTTTTTACTCTACATACTTTATTTGAGAAAATGTATTTATGTGTAAAGCACAAATGCTCATACGTGCATGTGGAACATTTGAAGTTGCATTGCAATTTATCGATTTTTTGTGAGCTAATGACAAAAAAAAATTAGGTTGAAAGTTTAAGTTAAGTTAGCAGTTAAAGGAAGGGTCTTTTATTAACCAGTAATATCGTTTTAGGCAGACAGTTGCATAGATCATAGAATCAATTAATAAAATAATGATTTTACGTGCTTAAGTTTTTAAATTATTGTACTTTACTTTCTACGATTTCAATCAAAAACACACTTTTCAGTGTTTGAAAATGACAGCTTTGTTTATTTTTCACAAAAATTCACAAGTCTTAAGAAATCGTTTATATACCTATATTTTCAGCATATAATAGAACTTTCTGATCACACAGAACATACTTAACAATCTATGACTCAGAATACCTCAATCCATTTTCTGCTAGAACCCCTAAACAGATTAATATTGAGTCCACTGTTCAGTAGCACTCAGCTTTAACTAGTTAGTTTAGAGTTTCTATGAGTTTAATCAAAAACACACTTTTCAGCGTTTGAAAATTACAGCGTTGTTTATTCTTCACAAAAATTCACAAGTCTTAAAAAATCGTTTATGTACCTACTTTTTCATATATTATTATATTATATGCTGAACTGTCTGATCACACAGGACATACTTAACAATTTACCTGCGAATTACTCAAAACTTCAGTAATCCCTTCAACTAATAATACTATGAATGTCGCAGTTAATACGCTCTAATTCCAATGACATTGTTGTTCTGAGCAGCCATTACTTCCACTAAGAATTACATTTCTATAGTAAGTACTTAGGTATATGTACCGTAATGCATTCTTTTATTGTGAAATTGCTTGTTGTTGCTTTGTTCTGTTGTTGCCGTTGTTTTTGTTGCTGTTGTTGTTAGTCATAAAGCCTACATAATTATGCCAGCAGGTAGTACATCATAATCGCAGTACAATACTGATGCTATGACTGCTGCAGCGGAAGTTCCTTCCTACTTCATTATCATCAGCATCATCGTACAAGTGCAACAATTACAAAAGTGAGCCCGCATAACTTTATTTTTCTTTGGTTTCATAGCTATTGTTTTCACAGGGAGACACCATGTGCCTAAGCGCAACAAAATGTAGGTCAGTTAGCTGTGGCTTTTAAGGGGAGTACTATTTTATAGATTACGTCAAATTTCGAGATTTTTATTTTCTTCGGTGAAATTTCTTTCAATTTGTGAGCGACTTTTAAGTTTTATTAAGCTGCAATAGTTTTCGAGCTATCTTCTATACATCAAATTAAAATTTTTCCTTTTTATTTATAAAAAAAATAACTTGAAATTGTCTGGTAAAAGTTTTTGAATTTTAAATCGGAACTTTTTAGACCGTTGACTTAGCTTTGCATCGGAAATTTATTGTCAGCGGAAGCTCTTACTCTCATAAAATAGTTCACATTTATTATTTTCAGTGTTTTTGTTATTATGTTTTCTTAGTTGCTTTTACTTCCATCTACATGCTCATGCACATACATATGTACATGTTTTCCACTACACTTCAGCAGTGCTTCCGTTTTAATGCCTCTCAAATGTGTAATGCACTGCAGCAGCTGAAGTCTTCTTTCTGTAAGCATTGTTACTGATATTGTTGCAGTATTTTTCTTTTGCTGCTGTTACACCTGCAACGCTTAAGGCCTCATTCAAAGCACTAACTAACACCAAGACACAATTACGCGCATATAAAATTATTAAAACTAAAAAAGGTAAACAGTGCTGCACATCCTTGCACCGGTAGCAAGGATATACATTTTCAATGAATTAACAATTCACACTGCATTTTAATTTGGAACCAATCTCATAAAAGTATATACTTCCAAAAAAATTCAAAAGGGAGCAGCGTAGTTCTGGTTCTGAAGTAGTGCATAGTTTGGCAGTCGAAGAAAAATAATTCATTTTTATTTTCTATTTGGTTTTATGATTCTCACTATGTTTAAGTAAAATAGTGATATTAGTAATAATTTTTGAATTTTATTTTATTTTGATTTTATGATTCTCACTACGTTTAAGTAAAATTCTGATATTAGTAATAATTTTTGAATTTTATTTTAATTTGTTTTTATGATTCTCACTATGTTTAAGTAAAATAGTGATGTTAGTAATAATTTTTGAATTAAGATGTACTAGAGAAAAAAACATATCTCAATGTATATACTTATTATGTTCTCACCACCCTAAACGGTGTGTAAACGCAATGCACATGGCGACAAGTACATTGGAAAATCACCAGCTCATAATATTTAAAATTGATTAATTAGTACTACCCTCTTTTGGAATTAGCTCAAACTGTTCTTACGCTGTTTCGATTACATGCGGCGCTTTAATTAAAATATACACACATACATACACAACAGTTTATGCTCATACTAATACAAACATATTGCAGAATTGTGGCACATGCAAACGCCGTCAATCTGACATGAGTGCGCATTCATTAGTTGGCTTTTTGTTTCCATCATTCCGCAGGTGATGACCCGCTTAGTGTACACAAAATGAAAATAAAATCAAACATAAAGCACACACATATGCATGTGCATATAACTAAAACCTTGTAGGAAATGTTGTCATCGCATATGGTCAACGATATTTAAGCCGTTGAGTATCGGTACTTTCGTAGTTATCGGCAAAGCAGCATGAAAATAATTGGCGCAAAGCCTTTTTTGAAAAATTGACGGTTATAGGCAAAATTTCCACAAAAATATTTTACGAAAAGAAAACCCAAAGAGTAAAATAAATTAAAATGAAGGACTGATTGTAAACGATGTGAAATACATTTGCTAAACATGCAAGCAAAAATGCCCGAAGAATGAAATACGAATTCATGGCACGGTATCAAATGCATCAATAGAAAAACTTGAAGAACAAATTACTTCATAGCTCTGGATTGTTGTTGACATGAGTGATTTTGTCAATTGATCAGCAAGCTGGCTGAAAATGTTAATCACTTGCAGAAAAAGTTTGAAAAAGGGTCATCTCCCTTAAATCACAACGCTAGTCAGAAATTTATGAAATGCCTAAAAATATGCAATGAAATTATAAATTTCAAATTCTTTCGCAAGGGATTCAAACCATTTGCTTAACATGTTTTCTTTTCTTTTCTTTTCTTTTCTTTTCTTTTCTTTTCTTTTCTTTTCTTTTCTTTTCTTTTCTTTTCTTTTCTTTTCTTTTCTCTTCTTTTCTTTTCTTTTCTTTTCTTTTTTTTTTCTTTTTTTTTCTTTTCTTTTACATCAAAATCACTAAACGTGTCATTTCCTGCTAGGTTTACAAGCACATACCAATGCTTCTTTTTTGCACTTGCATTTGCAGACCCAGCAAACATTTCATTACAATCATATACTGAGGAGGTACAGGCGCTTCAGGAATGTTGCGAAAAAGTAACATCGAAACAGAATGCACTGAAACGTGAGAAATTTTCGAAATGCCTAAAAATATGCAATGAAATTATAAATTTCAACTTAACGCTTTAGAAGGCGTTGCAATTTCAACGCTTGAAAAATGGAATATTCAACATTCTCACAAATGTTAACTGGGTACATACTCATATATGCAAGACCTTTACATACACATACAAATAGGGCTTTCAATGAATTGAAAGTAATGGAAACGGATTATGGATAGCTGCTTGAATATGTTGTGATCTGTTTTAGTGTGCATCATTAGCACTCATTGGTTTTGTTTTTTGTTTTTTTTTTTCATCTTTTTCATTTTAAGCATAAGAGTTTTAATCAGAAATTTCTCTGGAATTGCATAATTATCACGTTTTCATCATTTTACCGCCTTCGTAGTTAGATTAGTTGTTGCATAGGGAACACAGCTCGATGAGCAAAGTTTCGTTGTGAAGTACAAGGCAACTAAGTGAAATTAAATTTTTGAGAAGCACCAATCAATTAAAAGTTTCAAGGTTCCACAAGCAGTTTTGCCGTCAATATTAAAACGAAAATGCAAAATCAAAATCAATCTTAGAAACGATAAACAGGGCTAGTCTACATTTTGGTGAAGCTCTAGAGCCACGAGCGTTACAGTTAACTAAATTATGTCCAGACTTATAGTTTTGTATGATTTTATCAAGCGGCAGATGTTGAAAATCATGAATTTCCAAGAAATATAAATAGTAAAAACAATCCTTACCATTGCGTTGTCTCTGCGTTATTGATTAAGACCCCTTCTAAAGTGTAAAAAAAGGTAACATAAACTATTTAACTGCGTCTGCCATATATTTTAAAAATGTGTCGCTACCCAAAAACAAATCAATGCAATAGGCAGACGTTTTAGAGTAATACAAATTTATTAAAAAATGTTTGATATCATACATAATCAACTTAAGTGATTTTTTTATCAGACAGATTGTGATAATTATGAAGATAATGTCTTAAAGAACTTTCTTTGCCACTAACGTGTTAGTACATTTAGAAACTGCAACATTTGACATATCTAAATGAAAAATTGAACATTTTATCGCGTCTGCCTCTTGATTGGCGGCATTTTCTACTTATAAAAACATAAAAATATAGAAAGCAGACGACTTTAACGTTGACTTTTCGAAGGCAGACACTTTTGAGCATTTAAGGTGCATACTATTAATGATCTAGAAACTATATAAAACTAATAATGTGTAAGCTTTGTAATGCAAAACATGATTTATACTGACATTAAGTTCACTGTAATGTTTTTTTTTAGAATTTCATGATGATAGTGAAGTGATTTTTGGTGAGCTTTAATTTTATGAAGAAAAATTTTAAATTTCAGAAGTATTAAGTTTTGTAATAAAAGTCACTAGTCGTAGGTGATCTGAATGCAGAACACTGGTTTTATTTTATATTTATAAATTACATCAAAAATATACTTCAAATAACTTAATCTTAAGAACCAAACAAATAGACCACCAATATCCTAAAATAAACAACAACGCTGTGCACTGGGATTTCTCAAAAGCATTTGTTCTCTTTTATTTTTGCACAAAATAATTCCCCATTGAACTAAAAAGAAACTCGCAAAAAAGTGCAGTCAAAAAAAGTGGAATTCGCAAAATCCACAAAATCCCTTAACAAGCACAAAACACATGTCAAATTTCGTTTTCTAAGCTGCTGTTACTGCTGCTGTTGTTGCCTTAAAAGTTGCCACTTTGTTACTTTCGATGCACATGCAACATGGTAGCAGCAGTTGCCAATGGCAGCAGCAGCAGTTGCCAACTTTCGAGTACAAAACTAAAGATTTACGTTTAACTTTTATTGCACATTTAAAAAAGTGACACAAACTAATACTAACCCACACAATGTACACACACACACAAAGGCACACACACACACAAAGTCACACACACACACGAAGTCACACAATTTACGGCGACTAAACCTTTAGCTGCTCGTATTGAGCTTGCAAAATTTATAGCAAAAGATTTTCAGTAGTTCGTAGTCGTAAATTGCACAGCAGCGCGTTGCATTATTATTTAGTAGTTTTAGCCAAAAGCATTACCGCTTTGTGGAGTTTTTTTCCGTTTTTTTTTTTGGCATTTCCGGTCCGTTTATTCGTTTAGTTGTTGCCAGTGTGCTTACGCTCGTGTGGTCGTAGTTCTTTCTCATTAATCTGCTGCCACTGCTGCGGCTATTGCTGTGCACTCTTAAGTCATTGCGATAAATTATTTAAAATTGCAATTAAAATGTGAATCAGGCTGGCCTTGAGTTGTTTGTGTGTGTGTGTGTGCGAAGGTATGTTGCACACCCAACGAGAAAGTAGTGAGTCGGCATTTATCGATATGCTTTTTTTTAATGAGATTTTTTGATGGAAAATCCATTGATTTCATATTAAGACGTAAGATTTAGAATTTCATTGCTGTAATTTCTATGTGAAGTCGAATGTTCAAGGTCAGTCCTGAAATCAATGGGCTAAGGTTTATTGTTTTTCATAATATCGGTACCTTGCTTCATTCATCGGTACGATTGCTTATGTTTTCTTACTGGATTGGATTTTTTTATTTTTTGATTTTTCAATTTTCCCGAGGTTTTCAACCTCTTTCAACTTGTTTTCAACATTTTTTTAATCCTTTTTCAACTGATTTTAAGATTTTTCATTTTTTCACGACTTTTTCAACCTTTTTCAACATTTTCCATATTTTACGACTTGTTCAACCTTTTTCAACTTTCTTCATTAGTTTCCATATTTCAGCGTTTTTCAACTGTTTCAACATTTTTCAACCAGTTCCAACTTTTTTTAGGATTTTCAACCTCTTTCCATTTTTTAACATTTTCATATTTTATCGACTTTTTCACCTTAATCAGCTGCTTCAACTTTTTTCAACCTCTTTCTTTTTTTAAGATTTTTCATTTTTTTTTCGACTCTTTCAACATTGTTCAACATTTTCAGACTTATTCAAATTCCATATTTTTTGAGTTTTTCAACATCATTCAACGTTTTTCATCATTTAACGTATTTTATACTTTTTCAACTGTTCAACATTTTCCAACTTATTTCAATCTTTTTCAACTTTTTTCGAGTTTTTCAACCTTTCTGAAATTTTTCCAACATTTTTCATATTTGTTCGACTTTTTCACCAGTTTCAACCTCTTACAATCTTTTCAACATTTTAATTTCTTGATCGACTTTTTCAACTGTTTCAACATTTTTCAACCTATTTCAACTTTTTTCAACCACTTTCATCTTTTTTCGAGATTTTCAACCTCTTTCAATTTATTTAACATTTTTAATATTCGATTGACTTTTTCAACTATTTCAAAATTTGCCAACCGCTTTCAACTTTTTCAGTATTAATTATTATTAGAAGTTTGAAACAACGAAATTTCAAGTCCAGTTGTGAAACTTTGTCACATACATATGTATGTACGTATGTTCAATGCAAATAACGAAAAAGTGCTATCGAATCATAGTGCATTGATATATATGAAATTAAAAAATGCCATTTTAACTCTATTAGAAGCGTTGTAAGTTCATCGCCAGGAAGATTAAAGCAGCGAGTATATGTGCTCAATACCGTATGACCCAATTTTTTAAATAACGCCTAGCATTAGCTACACATATAACTGCACCAGCCCCTATCCTAAGCTCACTCACTCGTACGTTGCTAATTCAGTTTTCATGGAATTAACAGTGAAAATTATTGCGCCAAGCAGTGAATGCAGTTTGTCTCTGTGTGTGTGTGTGTGTGTATTTATAGTAAATTTTCACTCGCATCCATTGTATTCGAGATATGGCATGTGTGTGTATGCGCGCTTAGAATTCATTGTGCCAATTTAAGTCTAATTTATTGTTGTATTTGCGAAATAACTATGGATTTTCTTTTGAAATATTCATAGTGCTTTGTTATGTGAAACACAATGAATTCCGAAAATTTCCGCTAAAATTGCAGTAATTTTTATTAATAAAATATGCTTTAATAAAATTGTTTAATAGTAGAAAAAATTATCTAAAAAGAGTTTAAGTTTTTTTCTTTCTAAAACAATTTAATTTTTTAGAAAAAAAACTTTTTTTTTTAAATTTAAACCAAATTAAAGTGACAAATATTCTCTTTTTTTTTTGCACAAAATCCCAACTGATCCTTTAACTATGCAAATCTATAGCAGTTAAATTTATTTATTTATTCATTTTAATATACTTTGATATCAGTCGGTGCTTTTGTTTTGTCTCTGTGTCACTGTGTCACAAATTCCCAATGCAATTTAACAGGCACTCAGCAAAAAAAAACAACAAACAAATGCACACATCCATTGAGAATTGTGTGTGCGCGCTTGTGTGTATATGCACACATTTACATACACATGTAAGCCGGCTTTTGTTTTCATGAGCTCTTTATTTTGAAAAATCTGTTACAATTCAGATTTTCATTTTAAAATAATTTTTACGAAAAAAAAAAAAAACTTTAGCTTAAAGTTTTTATAGACTTAATTTGATATTGGATTTTACTCAATAGCAAACAATATTTCGAAACCAATTTTTGCTTTAACTATACACGTGAGTTTTATTCATTTTTTTTTTTTTTAATTAAGTTGTTTTTTAATAAAATGTATGAGACGACCAAAATTTAAAAACATTTTCAGAAAAAAGTTATCAGATTTTGTGTAAGTATAAGTTTCTTTTTCAAATTTTGCTACACCGCTTATCCATTTAAAATTTTTGTGGTTATTTTTAAAGGAAACTCTAACATTAAAATACAACAAGCGCAATTTTTTTTAAAAAAAGGTCGGTTATAAATGCTGATTTCTTAAGCGTTTGGTTTTTGAAAATTAAAAAAAAGAGCAGAAAATTTACAATAGTGAACAAAATCATGATTTATAACGATACATCAATTCCTGCCATTTATTTTTTAAAGATTATTTTATGTAAATGTTGCCCGCGGCTACGCCTGAGGTGATCCATCTGTAAGCTCCAATTTCGACATACTTTTTCCAGCATTTCGACTGGTATCTCACCAATGGCAGCTGTAATGTTGTCTTCCAGGCCTGCAGTTGTGGCTGGATTGTACCTGTATACGAGAGACTTCACGTAGTTTCACAAAAAATATTCTATTAGGGTCAAATCGCATAATCTTGGCGGCCAATGCACTGCTCCAAAACGTGAGATTAATCGCTCACCAAACTCGCTTCTCAATAGATCCTTATTATAGCGTGCCCTTTGGCATGTTTATTGACGTACCCACTGAGCCAAAAATGAGCTTCGTCGTTGAAGAAAACTTTTCAATTTTTTTCACTTTTCTCACAGAGCACGAATTTTGATAATAAAATTCAATGATTTGCAAACGCTTTTCTTTTTTAGTCTATTTATAGTCAAATGGCAAACCTTGTTGAGTATTTTTGACGTTAACACGTATTACAAATCACGCGTGTGGTGTCAAAAAAATTACACTGAAAAAAACAAAAAGCAAAAAAATCACCCTTTATAAAAGCATATTTATTCGTCCGATAGTCGGATGCTCTTTTATTGCAGCAACTATTAGACGAATTAAAAGAATTTAGTCATCGAACAGAATAACCACTATAATAAAAAAATGTAGAGCATTTTTTCCATTCCATCCATCTGATTTGGGTGGGCTTTTTCCAAACTCTTTGCTTATATTGAAAGTGACATGTTTTTTTTCAGCATTTTTTGTTTAGCATTTAATAAAAACATTCTTTATTTGCGATATAATATTAATAAAAACTTCTTATTGTATGGGTGGTGCCACGCCTACTTGTCAAAATATAGCCACTATTTATTTAGTCCTTTAGTATGAAGTATTCTCTATATTTTTGTGAAATTTTGTTTCGTTACTCTAAAGAACACTGGCAGCAAAGCGCTTTGAAATTTTTGCTTGTATGGGAGTTACCACGCCCTCTTGTCGAAATTCAATGGAGAGTTTTTGAGCAAATTTTTGTAAAATTGTTTGTTATTTCCTTTTATAACTATTTCAGTATATCATTTTAAAGATTTAATTTGTAAGAGCGGAAGGCGTGTCTTGAAATCGATTCCAGACATTTTCAAACGCACTAGCTATAATTCAAGGTATGAATCAGCAATTGATTTTACTTCATTTTCCCAAAATCATGATTTCAAAAGTGAGATAGACAAACCAGGTGATGCTGTTCAAGATAGTATAAAGTTTCTATACCTGTCACGCCTTTTCTCAAATTTCAAAGTTATAAATTCGCAAAGTGGTTGGTGTAATAGGACTCATCCGCAAAAAAGTGTCTATTCTTTTGTTGGCTATTGTTGTCTATGTTATTTCTACAATTCAACTACTACTTAAGTTAATTGTTAATAAATTTCCGAAAATTTAATTTGAACTCTCTCTCCTATATTTTTGTTATTATCTTATTTTACTTGGCCTTCCCTTTTCACTTGAGTTTTTCACTGTCTTTGTTTGTGACCCTAAGTGCCCAATTGAGACTTTTTAAGTTGTCGTGCAGTTTCTCATTCAATTCAATTGATTTTTTCATCGTCTTCAATTGGCAATTGTTAGAAGAAAGATTTTGTCATTGTTGCTTTTGTTGTTTTTACTTTAACTGTTACCGCTTTTGTATTTTGGTTTGGCCAAAATATCTCCATCTATGCGCTTATTGAAGTGACTGCTTAAAGAGATTTAGAAAAATACTTGTGTGCACGAAAAATTATTGTACTGGGAATACAATAAATGAGAAGATAATTTTGAATTTGTTAGTATAACAATCAAGTAATTTTAAAGAATAATTAATTAAACTTTAACCTTGATATAACACATTTATGTAGTGCTTCAAATTATTCACTTAATTTAAAAACAAAAAAAAAACCATTTTCTTGTAATAAAATTAAATTTAATGGCACTTTTATGAAATAAATTATGTGCACACAAAAGGGGTGTGTAATATACAGAGGAATGTTACACACACACACATAAAATCATTGAAGGCTTTAAAAAAATAAATGAAGTAATAAGAAGAAAACCGACAACTTTTCTTGAAACCAAAACGAATTGCTGCTTTCTGAGGATCAACAACAACAACAACATCAAACGGCGCCAATTTAAATTTGCATACAAACATAATGCGCAAGCACACATGTGTATTTATACACACACTACACTTGAGTGTGTATGTGCACGTGCTATAAACATGAGCGTAAAATTAGCTGCAGGCAAAAGCAAAAAAAAAGTACACGTAACATAGCAACACATTGGCACCAAAGCAGGCATGCAGCAATTGATAATACAGAGAGGCCAATGGCTACAGTGGTGAGAAAATATATGCAATATAAAAAGACTGATATCAAGCAAGGATAATATGAAGACGTTGAGCTCAAACCTACCGTCAGATTTTGGGTTACAGATCAGCGTTTTGAGATAATGGCGAATTAAGTTGATTTTGACACGGTTACCAAAGCTCTTCAACGACTTTTTTTATTTCAAGCTTTAGAGATTTGATGTCCGAAACGAAGTTGTTTTACATGAAAAGACCTAAATTTTATTTGTGTACAGTACTCCTTCAGCATCACGCATTAGCCCGCTACGGAGCATTTTAGCTAAGTTATTGCCTTTCTTAATTTTTGTAGTACATATATACTTCTCTACGCGCTCTTGGCATGGTGATAAGCTGGTGAATGTGTTACGGAAATGAGCGAACGAAATATGTTACGGAAATGAGCGAACGAAATGAGTTACGAAAAGTGTGTCATACTTTTAGGTTTTATAAAAATTGTGCGTTTACGCATGCATTTAATTTAACTCAATGCTGCTTCACTCAGGGTGGCTACGTACCCTGGAAAGGACCGTTTTGAACCATTTTCGGAAAAAAAATTGTTGTTTTCTTGTAATTAATGGGGAAAGGTCGAAACTGGATCTTGGACATTTTTAATTTCTGATAAATATTTGATATTTGAGCTCTGCCGATCACTGCTTTAAATTTACATGCTTTTAGAGACAATTAAGTTTATAAATAAATAAATGTTGCGCAATTCTGCTCATCACTGTACACACACATCGATGCGAATAACCCATATACTCAAACAGCTAAATCAAATCATTTATCATATGATGTGTGAGAAATGCTCCTTTGATGTCGTCGTCATGTTGCTGCTGCTGCTTTGTACGGGTGCTGGCAAAGAGGTTTCATTTTTTGTCGTTGCCCTCATCGTTTTGTTGTCAACAGCAAAATGATAGCCCGCCCATGTTATGATGTGACACGGCTGCTTTTTCGTTGTTGCTGTTGATGATGAGTTGTTGTTTGGTGCTGCGTAGTTCGAGTATTTGCGTGAATGTTGTCAACTTTATTTGATTTTCTAACGAAAAAATGTCAAGAAGAAGGGAAAAGACACAGAAATTGAAGCAGAAAAACAACCTGCAAATAAATAAAAGATGCAAAATATTCGCACGCTTGGGCGAAACTGTCAATTTGCAGCGCTGTATAACAAATTTTACTCGGTAACAACAAATGAAAAAGAAAAGTTTTTTCAGACATTTTTTTCCCAACAGAGTTGGATGTGAAAGAGCCGCCTTAGCATTAAATCTTTGTAAAGAATTTTGTTCAAAAGTTTGACATCAAAATTTCATAACTTCTGAAAGACTCTGGCACAACTAGAGCCTATGAAAAATTTAATAGGAAGGCATGGGAAAAGTAATGCATTATCTGATGAGTGCGCTCTTTAATTGTAGATTATGACTCGGTTTAAGCTTTGATGAGAGGAACAAAGTTTGATACTTGAATTTGAACTTTTTTATGGAAATGCGTCGTTTTAGAAGTAATTCAATGATATTTAAACTTTTTGTTCTTAAGGCTCTCATAAACTGGAAAACGATAATAGAACGAAAATGGAAATGTTTCTTTTTGATCGCTGTCTCTTCAATATATGAACCCAGCGGCAAATTGATAAACTACTCTGATTTTTCATGTATGAAAAGCTATACCCTGTGTGTTGTACGTTTCACAAATGAAATTGTTACTGTGATATTTTGTTTATTTGCTTACTGGATGCTTACTTTGTATATGAAGTTGTAGGCAGTTTGCTTGCTGGCTGTCTACTTTGTATATGGAGCTGTAGGCAGTCTGTCTATTTGCTGTCTAATTTGTATATGGAGATATAAGTGGTCTTGCCTATTGGCTGCATACTTTGTATGTGGATATGTAGGCAACCCGGTAAACTATACAGGTACTTAGTAAGCGATATTTTAAGGCAGTCTGCCTTTCCCTTGCTACACATTGTATATAGAGATGTAGGCAAGCTGCCTATAAAGCGGTCATCCCTTTGTAAAAAGAACTTACAGTTGTGGCTGAAGTTGTGAGCATTACTGCCTACAACGAGTATAACTATTCATCGTGCTGTGTATAACATATTTGCCGCTGGGAATAAAAGTTGAATTATTTTATCTTCAATTATAACAATTTTAATAGACTCATACGAAATCATTAATTTTACAAACAAAAATATCAAAACACACACACACACAATCACAGTTCAGCTAATACCATTGTTTTTGCCTTGCTGCATTTTTATTTGAAGAGAAATTTGCTCGAAACGAACCAACTGCAGTGGAGTCACCACAAGCTCTTGGATCGTTTAGAACTATTTCTTTGTCAAATTTAACCCATTAGTGCCCATTGGCAACTTAAGTTGCCAATGATACCGGTATATTTGAATGCTTTCTGAGAACAAAATGAGAACATAACGGGATCAATGATGCTCAATATTAGGTCTCTATACAATGATTTCTGCTTATTATTCTCATTTGTATAATTTCATTGTGTTGTGGTGACGTTATAAGCGTTTAATTTTAGTGGAAATTTTTAAAACAAAATTTATCAGAAGCAGCTTGTTAAAAATGTAAGTAATAAATGTGCTGTTGCAATTATGTATGTAATTTGTGTAGTTTCTATTAGATAATTAGTGCATAGTTTTAAGAACATTACAAACTTTGTGAATTTTTTCCAAAATTTCGAGGAATAAGGCGTGGAATATTGATGGCAACTTTATGTGCCATTGGGCACGTAGGATGATATCACTACTATACAGTTACATTATTTATTATGTTTTTAGAAGTTGTCTCGTGTTTTGTTGTAAGACTTTTATATACAAAAAAAAATATATATTTTATCAGGTCATCATTCCACCGAGGACTAACTTTTGATGAAATTCTCGAAGAACTCGAAAGATCTGAACACGATAATTACAATCCCGTCATATCAATAATTCCGCCCATCGAAAATGAAAATCAGGACACCGACGTGGATTCCGATGAGTCTGACGCAGAAGTTACCGGAAATTTTGAAAAATTGCCACGGAGAATTTTAAGAACTGAAACCGGGTAAATGCTTCACGCTGAGCCTTACTGTGGCTCTTCAACAAATATAAATAATCTTGGTTTCGGACAAGGTGGCGACGTAGTCTTGGGCCTTGTCTTCCATTGCAGCATTGCTGCTGGGAGTCAACTATTTTTTGACAACCTTTTTACTAGCGTACCTTTGCTTGAAGAACTACAAAAACGCGGTATTGGCGGAACGGGTACCTTGAGGGAAAACCGAGTATCTAAACGAATGAAACTTCCGGATAAAAAGCAATTCTCCAAAACCGAAAGAGGTCCTTATAAAATTTCTGCAACAAAAACTCTTTTGGCAGTTAGATGGTTAGATAACGCAGTTGTTACTGTTCTTACCAATTGCATTCCATTAGAGCCAATCAAGACGGTTTCAAGGTATTCCCGACAACACAAAAGCCGCACTGAGGTCAAAATTCCGTCACCAATAACATCATACAAGTTTTCGTTTTGACGGAAAAGACCATGTTATCGAGAAGGGTGACCAAAAATACTCGAGATGCAGACAGTGTGGTAAACGTACATCATTTTTGTGTCAAAAATGCAACGCCTCCCTTCATCCAAACACGTGTTTTGCTGCATTTCACACTAAATAAATAAATAATTTGTAATAAATACATGTCTGCTTCTCAATATTTTTTTTTTTAATATATAAACCAAAAAAACTTAAATTAATTTTTCTTGTCTAAGTGTTTGTCTAGTCTATGCCCAATGGCAACTTAAGTTGCCACCCAAAAACACCCCCTTCCAAAAGTTTTTTTTTTTATTTTCAAAACAAGATGTATTCCAGATCTCTTAAGGTCCATTTGTGAGAAAATTCGATTTAAAATACACATAAAATAATTACGGGCATTAATGAGTTAACATGGCGTTGATGCTGATGTGAATTAAAGTCAAAGGGTATGGTCCCAATGGGATAACCCAAAGAAATAATTGCTGCCACGGGCTTAAGTTGACTGGGTATATTATAAGATTTTTGCTTCCAAAATTTTGATTGATGTTTTGGTGGTAAATTGTGATCGCTTAATAATTTTATTACTGATGAGCAATACATTGCCATTTTTTTTTTTTTTTTTTAACTTTAAATTTAATTGATTGCTTTTTATTTGCAATTATTACACAAAAAATTTTGATTTTAACTATTCTGTTTATTTTGAATTGTTTTATTTATAAAATTGAAAATCGAAGAGACATTGCTTGCTTTTTTATTTTTATTTAAATGAATTTCGTAAGTCAAAGTATACCAGCAGCCAGCTATATATCTGTTTAAGGCTTTACTTAGAACATATTTGTGATCGAGTGAACGAGGCTAAACATTAGCCATGTGTAGTAATGCTCCAAATATTTTCATCTGTAAATTTCCCAAAAACAAGTTATCATTTCGTCCTGTTCCATACTAACTAAAACTATGCATATCGTTGTTTATTATATTGAAATGTTTGAAGAACCTCTTTGAAATTGCTAACTTAAATTACAGTCAGCGATATGATGTTATAGGTGAGGACAACAAATTATTAAAAACAGCTTTTTAATTATACAAACTTAATTTTTAAATTTTCCACAGCTTATTTTAAAAAAAGGTGCAGTTTGATTAGCTCCGAGCATCGTAAAATCTGAGCGGCCTGTATTCAAAATAAACACTTTTTTTAGCTAAAAATAGCATTTAAAGATGGCTTACACAAAAAAGTTACTGGTCACATCGGAGCTAAGTTATAGATGTATACAGCTCAAAAAAAAACTGTCAAATGTCAGCAATCTGCATTTTTAGCAAGAAAATCCACCTAAGCTTTTATCAAATCTTTATAAGCATTTCTCCATGAAAATAAATTCATAACATATCATGTGAGCAGCACTACTTAATATATTTCAAATCATTCCCAGAAATTATTCAAAGTAAAATAGATGCCGATGTTACTCAAAGTGTAAAGCTGTATCAGTTTAGCTTCCTTTTTATATAATTTTTAAAACTTTAAAATTTTATTGATGGCCGCTCAAAAATACGTCAGCAGCAATCAACTATACCCAACAAACTAAAATTTAAATTTTCTCTCACTCAATCTTTAAATTTCAGGCTTGGCACAAAAAAACAATAAAATTAAAAAAAAATAAAGAAATCAACCCAAAATTCAAATTCATTCAAATTTTCAACACTGATGACATATCAAATCAGTGTGTACCGGATGTCAATACATGCATAGTTATTTGCACACAAGCAAATGACTTGAATAGTAACAGGAAGGTACAACAACTACATACACCCCCACAACGAACACAACAATAAAATAACAGACACTAAAATTCAAAGAGGCGACAAAAAAAAATATCCCAAAACGAATTTGAATTTCTGATTTTTGTAGCTTAAAATCACATGTGCAAATATTATCCTTTTTTCTCGGTTTGTACTCTCTTTCACATGCACGCACACACACACACACATTCACTTCACTCGTAAAACACAATAAATTTGAATATCCTTTTTTATTCGACTTAAATGTGCTGCGTAAAGGGGCCGCTGTGGGTAACAAACAAAGCCTGGTTATTTTAAGACATTAAGCATATAAAATCGTCTAAATGGGCTTTCGTGTGTGTGACATGAAAATAGCTGTGTGTGTGTGTGTGTAACCACAATAGCCACCATATACAGACGCAAAGCCTTTAAAAGGCCAACATTTTTATGCTTCACTTAAGCTGTGGTGTTTTTGGTCAAATATTTTAGGTTTCTGGCTTTTGGTATGCGTGCGTGTGAGAGTGTTGGTGGAGACTTTTTTTTTTAACAGGGTGCCTAATATTGTATGTAAATACGACTGATTTATGACACATAAATGGATTTTTTCCTGGATTTTATTGGTCTTAAATGGGCTTTAGTATGTTATTAAAGGACATTTGGCTAAGACAAGCAGGATATTGCAATTTCAAGATTTGTGACATTATGTAGGTTAAATATGTATTTTTGTTTTTGCATGATAAATTTAAAGATCGTATTTTATTGCCCTTTTATAAATGTTAAACACTTTTGAATAAATCTAAGAAAATTGTGTTTTTGGAAAGTTCCATAAGCTTAACCTTTTCTTTAATAAACCAAACCAAACCAAAGAAAATATTTTGAAGTTGTAGATTTAAGCGTACTAAGCTCCTTGGAAAAGTGTTTAGTACATATTTCTTTTTTTTCATATTTCAATTAAATTTCAATCTCAAATTTCATACAAACTATGCAACAAATAATTAGTGTTCCTCATACGTCATGTTGCGCACACACAAAAAAACCACAAGCGAACTTGATATTGAGCAATCAAGTGAATAAAATAAAATTTTTGCGCTAGCACATATTTTCTCCCACGGGTAAAACCAACAACATTACAAGGTAACATTGGCTACCATTGGCAACATAATGTCAATGCTATTACTCAAACATTAACAATAAAGTCTGATTGTGCTGCATGTAGGGAGGGAGGGAGCAATTCCATTTCTCTTGGCAGCACAGCACGAGCGAACGAAAGCAACCACGCTATTTTTACGTTTATTCGCATAGGGAATAAAACAAAAGAAAATGCACAGCAAAATAAGAAGAATGTGGTAGGATATGACATAAAAGATGCAACACAGCTGCTGCTGATGCAGCAAACTTGAGCATCGCTTTCAATGCAGTTTCCCCAAACAGAGCAACAGAATCAGGTGGTTGTGCACAAAATTCAACGTTGCGGATCTATGTTTTGAAACATGTCTGTACAAATGTTTACAGCGTGTTTCTTTTCTTTAATATTTTGAATATTTTTTTTTATTGCATTTCATATTTATTATTTGTTGTAAATATTTTTTTATGATACTTGCTGCTAGTGATATTTATTTTGATGTTGATTGCGTTTTTGTTACATTTTACTGCAAGGGATATCGATTAAATTTTGATTTTGTGAAAGTGTAGTGCATTGCAAAAGTTACAATTCTAAAGTATATTTATAGCAAATAGAAGGGAAAATATGCTCCAGCTTTATATTTTGCATGAAATTCGAAAACCTCAAAATTGAGCAGCAAGTTAAGCAAGCATTGGTTATTATGGATAAGTATGCCTTTGAGTTATCTCTTCAACACCGTGATTATTTTTTGTGAAAATATTTCAAGTCTTTGGCTTACTTAAGTCAGCAATAAAAGCTAATTTTGTTGGCATAAACCTTATAAAGAACCAAAAATTAGAGCTTCAGAACGCGCTTCTTACAAAATAGTTGCGGCAGCTTATGCGCAAAACTATTTTTTAAGTACCAGACTTCATAAAATTATCATTCGAGTGTTCACATATAAATGATCAAGTCGTAAATGATATATTATAATCCGCATATTTCAAGATTGCACGAGAATTTTCGATAGTTTTGTAAAAACGAGCATCAAATGATATAAATGCAAGTTTGCTAACCAGTGTCTCAGTTACACGGTGGCTACATTAAGCCACTTTTCCAAATGAAATGATTGCGAAAACTTTGATTTGTTTCACTTGGATATGAGAAAACATTTCTTTTAGTTTTTTACTTCTCCCGATAAAAACTGGGAGGATTGCTTTCCTTAAAGTTTTTTATTTCATTCAGTGTATTTTTTCTCGCAAGCCACATGTGCGTTAGCCCTGACAAAAGGAAAAGCGGCAGAGCTTTCAGTGTGCATGTTAATTTTTTCACAATTTTTTTTTTTTAATTTTTTTCTGCGTTGCTAAAATCGTTTACCTATGTAACTAGTGTTATAGCCCCTGAAATTCTCTAAAGTTTTCTATACTTGTAAAATCTGTTACTTACTTCAATAAAATTTGTTACAAGCTAAGTTAAACACAATCTCACGGTATTCAAATAAATCTCTGTATTCATTTAAATAACAAATTCTTTATGGGTTACATGGCACAAAAATTAAGTAATAAAATATTTTATCATCTCATTACAAAATTACTGTTCTGACACTGCATCTGTTTTACTGTTCTGCTATCTCCTGAAAATTTTTCATCTCCAAATATCTCACTGATTCCCTTTAACTTCACAGCATCTGTACTCGTACAGCACAAAAACTGAACATAAACGTTGGTCATTTTGTTGTCATTACCCAAAAGTGAATGTCGTTGACATAGAAAATAAAAATAAGCAGCCGGTGGCCAACAACAAAGAGAGAAAAAGAGAAGTAAAATTAAACCCAAACACAAATAATGAGATGTTGAGATGAAAAAATTGCACATAAAGAAGTAAATGATGCTTAGAGCTGCAGATAACATATCGATTTTTATTATATTAAAATGTTTCAAGAACTTATTTGAAATGACTTACTTAAATTACAGTCAGTGACGAGTTGTCATTAACACAACAAATTATTAAAATCATTATTCAATTATATAAACTTTTTTCACATCTCAATTTTGAAAAATGTTCAGTTTGTTTTACTCCGAGCATCGTAATTTCTGAGCGGCCTGTATTCAAAATAAACACTTTTATTAACTAAAAATGATATTTTGAAATGGCTTACACGCAAAGGTCATAGGCCACATCGGAGCTAAGTAATCGATGTATACTAAAAAAACTTTTAAATGCCACTAACCGGCGTTTTTAGCAAGAAAAAATGCTTTACATAAACTTCTACCAAATTTTTGTATAGTAAATATTTCTACATAAAAGTAAATTCATTAACATAACATGTGCTTGAAATGTATTTCAAATCATTTCTAGAAAATATTCAAAGGTAAAAATGCCGATTTCACTTAAAGTATAAAGATGTGTCAGTTTAGCTTCATTTTTATGTGGTTTTTAAAACTTACAAGTTTTATTGATGGCCGCTCCAAAATAGGCCAGCAGTAATCAGATAAATTTGCTTTTATTTTTTTTTTTTTTTTTTAATTGTAAGTTTTCCCTAAAATCATTTGATATTAATTCGATATATTCAAAACATTTCTAAATACAAGCAGTTCTTGTTCGTTCACCTCATTCATATTTTATATTAAGTCGTAAAGTGCAAAAAGCTGCAGTTAAGGAAGTTTATTTTTGTACCTACTATATAAATTATGGGACTTCTTGTAACTAAATAAACAATAAATACGTAAAAATATTGAAAACACAAAGTTTTTTGTTGCTCTTTTTGTACTTGTCAGATTTTTAAGCAAAAATCTTGTTGACAGAGTTTTTTGGCTGCGGATTTGTAGAAATTTTCGTGTCACATAATAAAATAGATCAAAAAGTAAATCTGGCCTTTTAAGCTTAATTGATGTGGTATGAAAAAAATAAACAGTAAAAAGTTAATAGGGAATAGTTTTATCTTATGATTTATTGAATTAAATTAGAAATAAATCATTCGCAATGTTGTACTTCAACAACAAGATGGTATGATTTGATTTTGTTGACATTTATGTCACATTTATGCTCGTTTCCAGCTCGCCATGAAAAAGAAATATCAACATCATGCAATAAGTACGTACGTTTATTGAAGTACAAGTTTACAATATGTGTGCTTTTTCTAGAATATTAAGTGTGTAAGTGCATTAACATATACACAATAACCATTACATACATAAATATCGCACAAAAGCATTACGTTTTTCCCGTGGCATATCATATATGAGATTTTTCAACTATTCCCTTTTATACCTTACGGTGTTCCTTTTCAATTTTCAATGTCTTTTTTATAATTTTTCCTACATTTGTTGCTATTTTTACTTCACTAAAGAAAATCTCTTCTTTTCTACATTTTTTCAATGAAAAGCGCTGAAAATTTGCTACCATCACGTTTTGTGCAAAAGTTATTGATAGCATTTTTTACTTATTTAGACACGCACACATATGTTTATTCAACGTAGATGTGTGGCTATGTGTGTGTGTGTGCTTAAAAATTATATTCAATGTTTTCAACGCACGAATATAAATGATTCTTCAAAAGACAGTAGCAGAATTCATGCACAGCAAATATTTGTTTTTTGTTGATTTTGTTATTATACCATAATTTTTCTAACTTTTGTACTCGTAGCAATCATAGAAAGTTTTGAAAATATTTTGGTTTTCAATTCGATTGATTGAAACCAATGATGTGGCCCTGATAAAATTTGTGTTAGACGTGTGCGTAAAATTTAATTATCATGTAACATGAGTTGCTGGCATAAGCTTCAAGCAGTAAAATAATACTTTGTTGATTTTTAAGTAATTTGCTGAAATTCTCTTAAAGAGAAATAGCTAAGAGCCGATACTTTCAAATTGATTTAACTCTAGCAATTTTGCTTCAACTTGATTTGATTTTCACAATTTTAAAGTTTAATCAATGGCCATCTAAAAACTTGCCAGCAGCATACCTACGAAATTTGTTATTTTTCTTCACATTTTGCGAGACGTATGAGTAACATTAAATTATAGCATAACATAAGTTGTCATATTAAATTCAAGCAGTAAAATATTAGTAGTTGTTATTAAATTGCTCTTTTCAACTAAATATCGTGCAATACAGAAAATATTTATTCAATCAATCAATAATTTTTTTTAGCAGTAAGTACCTTGATTTCTTATTAATGATGCCATTTAAGTCATTGAACTGTAAAAATTTTATTTAATTATGATGTGTTGTCAATAGTTCAAATTTTAATTGATGGCCACACAAAAACATGTCAACAGCAATCACACAAAGTTTGATGCTTCTGCTCTTATTTGCATATTTAATCTCCTCAAATAATGATAGCATCTAAATGTAAAACTTTATAGCTTTATTACTGATTTCGACTGAAAATGACAAATGATATTTAATTGAAATTCCAAAAATCACATGCTTGAGTTAACAATTTAATTTGTTTTCATGAACTTTAAGTCTACGAAACAACTATAGCAATATTACTTTATGGCTTATTTCAAAGCAATTCTCTTACAACGGTAGTACATGTCATTTTTGTGTCCATGCTGAAATGAAAACTTGCAAGTTTTGCTCGTAAACTTGTCCGTTCGTATTCATGTCAAGTGATTTTAATGCGTAACTCACGCAACACTTATTATTTTCTCATCACAAGCCGGCAGCAGCAAAATGCCCAACCAAGCAACCATTTCAAAGCGAAACAACGGCAAAAAAAAAGAAAAAAACTAAAAAAGGGAAAACTTTATCCCTGCAGAAGAATGCGACACTTTTGCAATTCATCTCATGACAATCGTTATCATAATGGCTGCCAGCTAAAGCAGCAAAGCTGTACAGTGCAAAAAGCGATAGAGACGCAGCGCTGAAACAGATGCAGATGATGATGGTAATGCTGACTCTGTTGATGATAATACACATAATGATAATCATGTACTGGGGAAAAAAAAAACGAATTCATCTAAGCAGCAACGTAAAAAGTAGCACAAACTTATCAATGATAAGCAAGAAGATAATGATGCTGCTGCTTATGTTGACAAACTTGCGAAGGACGTGGGAATGGCAGAGAGATGCTGATTGGAAAGGGATTTAGGTTTTTTTTTTTTTGCTAGCTGCTACTTAAGAAAAACTTGATGCAACTTTTTGTATTTAAAAAAAAAAGCAGTAAAAAAACATCACTATAATGCCGTGCTGTAGTATAAATGCAAAAATTATAATTTTCGAAAGAAAAAAAAGTTTCAGCAACTTTTATCAGTTTTGCAACTTTGTGGTGATTTTCATATTTAAGCGAAAAAAAAAATGCGTTGTTTATTTTCATTTTGCATTTAAATCGGTTTTTATTGTTGGTGATATATTTATATATTTTAAAAGTTTGTGATATATTTTTGTGATTTTTGGCTTGCAAATTTTTATGCGCTTAAAATCCTTAGCTGCGCTCAAACTTTTTTTTTAACGTTAACTACCAAAAATTCTCAAATTTATGTGCAGCACATAAATCTTGACTGCAGTGACTATTGTTGGTGCAGCGTACACTACAACAACAACAATACCAGCATGGGTAACAAAAACGCATGTGACAACTTCCGCAGCCTTTTGACTTTTCTCGAAATGAGCAAAAAAAAAAACAGCGTAGACTGTGTGAACAAAATTAATGTCAGTTTTATATGCAAAGTTCGGTGAGAGTTCAAGACCGCAAAACTCAGTGCTCAGCAGGCAGGCTGCCAGTGTTCAGTTTAGTGTTTGTTGTAAGAATCTTTTAATATCGAGGGACAAATTTTTTACGAATTCACAATTTGTTTTATTTTAAATACAGTTACAAGATACACACATACACGTGTACACGTGCATTACACGTTGCTTGCATTAAAATGGTTTTTAACGCTTTGGCGCAAAATATACTGAATCGATTCAAGTAATTTATTTTTTTAAACAACAGATTTATGCTACAGAAGGTTATTGCATACTTTTTTTTTTTGGTTCAATATCCGTCTCTTAGAATTAATTAGGTTTTTTCAAAATCTCACAGGAAAATTATCGTTTGATTTTTCGTTGCTGACGCTTATGCTAATGCTGCTTCTTGAATTTTGTGTTGTTATTTTGCTTTTTTTCTCATTTTTACCGTTAGTAGTTGGCAACGAAATTCAAACAACAAACTCTCTTTCAATTTGTTTGTTTTGTACTTTTGAAGAGAACAGATAGAATGAGATCTGAAGAGAATAATTTCATTATGAAAAAAACGTGACGTGCATGTTCGAAGCCGCGGATGCTACTAGTAAGTGATGACGATGTGACCATATCAGAAATGAAAAAATGTTTACTAATCTCCGGAAAAAGCTGAAAAAATAAATTCTGAATATCAACTGGAGTAGACAAAGGTCCCAAAAAGAACCGTTTTCGGTAATTTCTTAAAGAAGATTTTTGCATCAAACGAAACGACATACCAGGAATGTTTTCCATACCCAAAAAGAACCGTGTTGTGTTCATTTCCAGGAAAAATATTTTAAAAATAAATGCTTTCTGGATACCGGACCTGAACCTTGAAAGAAATCGATTTGGACCCATTTCTCGAAAAAAAAATATTTTGCACTAGCCGTTGGACAAGCTCTTAAACAAATTTTAGACATCACTTAGGGCAGCCTCAAGCCAAAGAAGCGACTGTTTTCTGGAGAATAAAGATGTTGTACCTATTGATGAGGAAGTTCTAAAATGAGTTTTAGAAATCAACAAGCGCAGTTGTGAAAGGTCTGTTTTAGGTCCATTTCTGCATAAAATCAATTGTACACCAAATTATTGCCGGCGTCGACTGTCTGCCTTGAAAGGCTAAGTCATTTGGACTATGACAATGATATCTGTTTCCTGGCAAGTACCAACAGCGAGATAGATAAAATGGGTCAATCACTGCAGATGAATGGAGCGTCGGTCAATCTAGGGATCAACAGCAAAAAAGAAAAAAATTAATGCCCACAGGCTGTTCCATGCATCAGCACATTATTCTGAAGAAGACGCCAATTGGGGTAATTGAATAATTTAATTACCAGGGAAGTTTCATATCATCTGATGGTGGAACAGACCTAGACGTTAAATATAGAATTAGTAAAGTTCAAGATGTCTTTGAGATTCTGTCTTCAGTTTGGAAATACAGTCAAGTTGAGACTCTTCGAGTCCAACTTGAAATTCTTGCTTTAGTACGCCTGTGAAACCCGTCTCGAAAAACCTAACAAGGAAATTACAGGCTTTCATTAATCGCTACCCGTGATACATTTTAAAAATTTGTTGGCCTCAAATTATATTCAACCAGGAATTGAGTCAGAAGCTGTTGCAAGGTAGCGGAAATGGTGCTGGATTGGATGCACGGTGAGTTGAAAGATCCAAAACAACTCGAACACTTATGTTTTTAAACAAGAAGCGCTACTTTTTGCTGCAGGCGATATCTCTGCCTACATGGGTCAAAAGTCTGCCCTCACTCAAAGCCTATGGCATGCATTATTCGATAAATAGAAAAATAAGATCATAGGCTCCACTAAATAAAAACCAATAAAATATTAATAAGCAAAACTCTACACTGTCCAGTGAAGTCGCACGCTGCACCATCGAACGGGCTGTATGACTGAGTTTATTGTTAATAACCGCAACAGCAACAAAGCAACAAAACAACAAAAGTTTCCATAACAACAATAAAAAAACTAACATTTATTTTGTGAGCGCGCAAAAAAAAAGGGGCATTTTTTCTCACGACCCCCTTTTGTGTTCTCCTTACCCCTTTTTCTCACTCAACCATTTGCTTGTTTCAAAAATATTTAAAGTGTGTCGCAGTCTTCCTTTCCAGCTTTGTAAGACCCCGCATCACCACCACACAGCACTGGTCATTTATCACTGCGGCACACAATTTTACGAGTGGAAGTTTCCGTTTCCGGTTACTCTGCTGTCGTGTAGCTATGTAGTTGTTGTCGCCTCCATTTCCGCTTGAATTTATGAAACGACCAAATGCTTTAAGTAAGTATTTGTGTGTGTGTGTGTGCCAGCAGACCCTATTTTTTTATGAAGTATGTAACTACATTAGCGGTTGACTTAATGACACCCGTGCAGCACAAATTTGTGTCAAAAGTTTTGTGACACCCACTGTGAGGCATTGTCCTTCGTCATTCAACTTTCCCCCCCAATGATGTTGAATACATTAGCGTTGTGCGCAAACATGTGTTCTGTCTGCACTAATTTGTTTTCTAAATGTTTGAAGCTGCTTACTGTTGTGTCTGTCCTTCTGCACATTTTGTAACACAATGTATTCTGTCCGCATGTCTGTATGTCTGTCTGTCTGCCTGTACGTTCGCTTGTCGACTTAACTGCCGGTTTTTTTGTAATTAAATGCTAAAGTTTAAAAGTTAAATTTTTGCGGTAGTTAAGCAGATTTTTGAATACTTTTAGGCGGCAGTGTGGAGTGCAGCAGCTTTCCCACATTTACTGTATGTTCTTCATTGCTTTTTTGTTATCATTAAGTTGTGTTGTCACAAAACTTTTGAACTTTGCTGGTCACTCAGCTTTAATGCAGTGACTTAAGGACAAAAACTCGGGACTTTTTAATGTTGCATACAAAAAGTGTGGAGATTTTCTTAAATTTAAGCTGACAGTGCCATAGTGGTTTTTCTCAAATAATTAGTGATATGGCTAAGGATAGATATTCTATCACATTCGAAATTCAAATGGAAGGAATTTTTGTTAGTGATATTATAAATGTCATTGATATTTTTATGAAAAATCAAATCCAAATGCTGCTGACAACGATTTCGCCATAAGAAAATAATAATTTTCGGAACAACAAATTGTCTTAAGTATTATTACCCAGAAATTAGAGATTGTCAAAACAAATTCGGACTTTCTATCATTTAAAAAATTATGAAAAATTCCAACGATTGTTGAAACATTCTTGAGTTGATTTTTCATTTTAGTTTTTGGGCAATTTTTCCCCACAGAAAATTGCTCCAAAAATTGTAAACAAAAATTCCGACAAAGTTTTACTTTCTGGACGCATATTGTAAGCAAATAAAGCGCAAAGTTTCATATCCCATTTATTAAAGCTTTGAGCAGTAAATCATCACAGATTTTTGCACGCATTTCAACTCTGAGCACCTACTTAATAAACCTGTCACATTTCAATTAAAATATCTACTCACATGTCACACATAAAAACATTGATGTTTTAATTCATATGTTGAAAGTATTCTCCTTATATTTTATGTCACATAAAACTTTAATGCTATGAGTGATGCAACTTGTGCTTACACACAAAATGTGAGTTTTTTATGTCAACGCTTGACACAAATTTAGTGACTGTTAATTCATTTAAATCAGAATTGTTGTTCTTGTCAACAGTAAAATTTACAAGAATACAAAAAAAACAACTCAATTACATGTAACACAAAAAACTGTAAAGTTACTCAAACATAAGCATATGTTACAAACGTTACAATCGAAAAAACTTTTTCACATGCGTCACTTCATTTGCGGTATAAAGTTTTACCATCAACATAAGTAAAGTAGAACAATGAAATACGACGCCAAACATAGTAAAGCGGCATCACAGCGAAATATCACAGGAACATATCACATGCCTTTGTTGTTGTTTTTCTTCTTGTGCCTTTGGCTCAGGTGCTCAAGTTGGTGTGTCGTTGTGTCACTGTGAATTTTGATGTTATGCGCGTGTTAATGAAATGCGACAATCACTTTTACACGAAAGCACACAAAGGCGCTAGGGTGTCACTTATTATTATAAATTCCAAAATTTAATAAATTCCAAATATAAATAACACAGCGCCAAAGAACCTTTAGCATACAAAAATGTAAATAAATTAAGACTAAAAATTTGCTCAGCAGAGAAAAACTGCTGAAGGCGGAATTTCTCAAAAACATCCAACTAAATGGAGAACTTTCTTCATATGAAAATTATATTTTAAAGGGGCTTATGTTAACTTTTTTAACCGATTTTCACTATGTTGACTTACGTGCGAGAGATTGCGCAAAAAAAACGCATATATAGTTGTTTTTTTTTTTTTCAATAATGCACTAAGTCCTTTATCCTTTTTACAAGTGATACTTTCGGTCAGTTTTTTTTACAATGCCACATCGTTTTTTAAGCGATTTTTAATTTAATTTGTAATTTTTAATTTATATTTTCGACCAATCGTTATAAAAATATAAACCCTCCCAACACACACGGTTGCGAAATGCCATACATGTATGTATGCGTGTGCTTACAAAC
Source organism: Tricholauxania praeusta (assembly GCA_949775025.1). Lineage (NCBI taxonomy): Eukaryota > Metazoa > Arthropoda > Insecta > Diptera > Lauxaniidae > Tricholauxania > Tricholauxania praeusta. The sequence goes on from OX459031.1 coordinate 8,221,362, forward strand.
TTTACTTTATTTGTATGCGCCAACACATTACAAATTGTCGTAATGGTACGTATACTAAGGAAGTAAAAAGTAAATACACGCACACAAAACAAAAAAAAATCCCTGAACAGTAAACAGGATCCTTTAACGAATATTTCACACAAGTAAACATGACAATCTTTCGCACGCACAGGTGTGTGTTGTGTTCTGTTGAAACATCAATTGTTGCAAGGTGCTGTTGTATCATTAATTAATTTCTGTTTTTATGATGAAAACTTTATGAACGATATTTTTCTGCAGCGGAAAATATGACATATTTAAGAATTCACGTAAAAACAAAAGTCATTGCTTAGCAACAATTAGTTGAGAAATTAAATTTTTATGTTTTCATCATTTAATTGTTAAAAAGTTTTAATTGCCTGTTGAACTCTGATATACCATGCTTGGGTACTTGAAAATTGTTGCTTGTAAGTATTTGGTAAATATTTTCTTTTGGCTGAAGGCAAATATAAAGAGAAAATTGAAAATTTCAGCCACTTGTGCAGCACAAAGTTTTTAAATTAAATAAAGTTGTACAACGGTGCGTATGAGTAACTTTAATTGCAAACATCCATTGGCTTCATGCGATTTCTTGAAATTTTTTAAGGGTTTTATTTTGCTGGTCACAATACGTAAAATAGTCATATATTTTTACTGCTATTGCTTTGTTAGGTCAGGAATATTTCAGCCTTTGCAGTATAAAAAAAATGTGTAAAATATTGCAGTAATACCAACTGCAGGTGATACTTAAAACTTTCAAGTGCTGTTCTAACAAAATCATTATGGTATCACAATTATGCTCAGATAGCAGACCTTAAACAAAATCACTATACGATCAAAATCACAGTCACATTCACAATCACTAGGACAACAAAATCACTGTGAAAATTAAAATCATTATGGAATTGCAGTAGGCACCAGCACCAGTCGTTTAAGACGTAACTTAGGAATTAACTAATTGAAAATTTTTTAATCGAACTTAGTCATTTTAGGAACTAACTTAAGATTGTGTAAGTGAAAGTTTCTTTTTAATTTGGTTTAAATTTTATAAATGTTGCAGGGAGGTGCAAAAAGTGATACGAATGTTTTCGAATTTGCGGCATTAATTTAGTGTTTCTATAGCTTTTGCATGGTTTTTGGAAGTTATTTCATACGTTGTGCTTAGTAGAGAGTTAATTTTGATGATTTTTTGAGTTTTCATTAGTTTGTAGCTTTTTTCGAATGTTACATTGATTTTTCATTTTTCGGCATTTGTAGAGTTTCATATGCCATAATGTAATTTAGATAATTTCAGAGGATATTTAGTTGCAGAACTTAGCGAGTATAAGCGTTCAATGGGTTTGTAGATAGCTTTCTGCGGATATATGATGTGTTTCTAGGCTTTACTTCCAACATTTGTAGTGTTTCAGATATAATATTTTTGTAATTCATGCAGTTGTAGCTCGCGCAAGTTGGTATAAGTGATATTTTGAGAGTGATGCATAGATTTTATAAATTTGAACATAATGTGTCCGATTATTAAATGAAATGATTGATATATATGAGCGTGTTGTAATTTAAAGGATGTGGATATCACAAAGGCTCGCAAAAAATTACGGTGGGTTATGTCTATGGGCGTGTAACAGATATACCGGAAAGACGAAATAAGTGTTTTTTCATATTTTTTTTTTTTTCACTTATCATTTCATACTTATTTATGCTGATTATAGAATGAATATGTAGCACTATTTTTAGAATCTTAAAACTGGAGTGAACTGACTTCTCCTGGTCATTTTAAAGTTGCGCTAATTGAAACGATTCACTTTTGCTTAAGTTCCCTAATTTGATAAGCTACCCACGATACAGACTGACAGTGATTTAATTTTTTCACCTTCACTCGTCTTATTTCAATCATAATTTATTTAATAACACTGGACAAAGCTCAAAAGTTTTCCAATAACTTACTGCTAACAATTTAATGGCTAAAATCATTTGAATTTGTATTTGAAATGCAACTACCGCAACCACCAGTTTCTTCATTACAACACAGCCAACAGCAACATTTCATTGCGAATCATCATTCACACTCCATCACTCTTATAGCGGGCAGAGTTGCCTACAGCATATCAACCCTAACCTTAATTCAAAGCAAGCAAACTGAAGTAGGACAACTCTGAGCTATAGCCATAAGCTAAGATAATTCGATGCTATCAAAGGGTAGAAGAAGAAAAGCAACGAAGCGAAAGCGAGCATAAGTAGAATGAACGAATGAATGAATGGTTAAATGATTGGTTACATGAAGGAGTGAATTAACGAGCGAATGAACTAACTTTCATTAGCGCAGCATTCAAGTGGCAACACCACAATTACCACTGGAATGCAGCACGCACAAATTGGAGCAAATAAACAAAACATTTTGGCGCCACAACAATGAAAGTGCAAAAGTTTAAAAAAAAAAGGAGATGCTGTTTTGCTGCTGCTTAAAGATTTTCAGAGTTGATTAATGCGAAAAAAAATTTAAGAAAAAAGAAATTTTGGATTTTCTAAAATAAATAGATAAAATTTAAAGGACATACCACAGGTATTCTTCAAGTGATAACTCAAAACTGAATATCAGTTAAGCAATATTAAAGTATTTTTATACTTTCAAGCATCTTTAGTATACAAAAGCAATTTCATTTTGAGCCTATAACTTATAAAAAATTATTTATCTGTACATTCCTTTTTGCAGTCCTTCTTCAATGATATATCACTATCAAAATGAATTTAATGTTTAACATAAATAAATTTTTCCAAAATCCATTTATTTGCTACCTTTCTGTTTACCCCATTGCATTATCAATTAATCGTTTGTGCTTTTGACCCTTAAAATATAAACACAAAAAAATAAAAATACCCCAAACCAAAGAGGGCCCCATAATAAATTACATGAAATGACTTTTAATCCTTTTGGCACTCTTATCTGTCACATGTTTAATCACAAACAACATTAATTTCAATTTTTCATACCCTACCGTTGAGACATTAAGGAGGATATGAAAAACAAATATTATACCGATGCGTACAGTTCCTCAGCCTATATAAACAAACGGGAGCAACAGCAGCAGCAATAGCATGGGGTATCGAGTAAGCAACAAACAGCTGGGGAGCATTGGTTCAAATGGTAAACGGTGTATGTCAAACAGCAGCTAAAGCTTCAACTTTATTTGCAAAGCAGCGGGAATCGACCCTCCCCTATGTTCCAATCACATCAGTCAGAGTCACTGTCGTTGCTTGCTATATTGCTGATAAATTGAATCGCATTAATTTCTGGTGACACGTAAACATGAAATTTTTTTACAATCACTGTCATAAAAAAAAGGTAACTGGGATTAAAAGTCATTTTTAATTCCTAATAAAAATACATTTTTTTTTTCACAAATTTGATTTATCGTTTTTCATAAAGGCAGTGAAATATTATAATAAACAAAAAAATGGTTTACGCTTAATTAATTTTAACAATTTACAAGTGCAATAACAGGTAGTTTACTTTCGGATTCAATAAGAATACAACATTTTTTTTTTGATCAATTGAATGAACATTATGCTGCGAAATTAAATTTAGAAAATTTTTTTTTTCACGGCAAAAGTATTTGTTTCTTTTTTATTTCAATAATAAATATACATAATTTTTTTTTTTTCATCCATATAATTGGGACTATGACTAAAGTGGCATATTATTTACAGCGGCCACTTATCATATTGTACATTTTTGTAGAACACTTTATAGTATTGATAAGAGTTTTAATATAAGCGCTCTATATAACATCGAACCTGAGATATCAGAGTTTCAGTTTGTGACTCCTAATACCTGGCTATGCATTCTAATTAATCGACTTGTGAAGCTGATGTGAGCTTAAATAAAGACTGAAAGTACACAGTAGCCACTGATAGTTTTAATGATATTAAGCAGCTGTACAGTGTCGCTCTGGCAGTTTCTGTAGTGCTTTATCCTGTTCGTACCATAACTGCTAATAATCTAAGACTGCTGTGCTATAAACTAAACTATTAAATCGCACCAAAGTGTAGGCTTATGGAGATGCAATTGATGCTTTTTTTAAGCTAAATATTTACGTTCCAAGTCACTTCATCGCTAGGAGTTTCCCTAACATTAAAATGTTTGCTGATATTTTCTCTAAACTTGAAGTTTGGTTCATTTAGGTTGAGTTGTCCGTTATCACTGTTGATCACTGTAGCTAAAGCTACGTTTTAAAGACAAATCAATGTTTTTAAGTGAAACAAAAAATTCACATTTTATAAAGCATTTACCTGTGCTTTTAGCAACTAATGGCAATTACTGCAAATCATTTTCAACTTAGCACTCACGTGAAACATGCGCTCTTAAGCTTAAGCTGCCGCATTGCAATTTTTTTAATTATTTACTTAATATTTCCGAATAATTAATTTCGTATATGAAAAAATTTTTTTCTTTGAGTGTTATACCGTAGAAAAATTTTAGGTTTAGCGATCTTTGAAAAAAGCCGATGCGACATCTGGTTTTTCTAATCCACAATACTCAATGTGTGAAAATTTAACAATTTTAAATAAAAAATAATAATTTTAAATGAAAAATTTCTCTTTAACTATTTAGAATTTCATCTGCCTTTCAATGTTATGCAACCAACAGCACAAAACATTGTGTTTGAAGACATTTACTATAGGTAAAAACTGCATTATTCATTGTTCACTGTTCATTTGGTTAACCATGTCGTATGAGCAACGTTTAATTATGATAAAATTTGTCATTAAGCTGATGCTTATGCGTTATAATCCACGTGTATGTGTACGCATATATGTAAATATGAGCATTAATTTAATTTAAATTTAATAAAATGATTAACAATTTTTATTGCTGTCTACATATACTATAGACATACATCAGACGTATGCACATTTGGATGGACCGAAAAACACCTATTTTATTGCTTTACGCAACAAGAAATTTACCACAAATGAGAAATAATATTGTAATTTCCCCTTATCTTAAAGTGTAGCCAAATAAAATTGTATCGGTTTGTTTTCGAAAAGTTTTAATATTTGATGATAAATTTTGGAATATCCCCGCTATTACAAATTGAACGGTTTTAACGGCCAATCTCAATGCACATAAGTGCTCGAATTAAATTGCATTAATAATTTAATGACTCAATTTGTTTGTTTTTAGCATTTATGTTGTAGTTATGTTTATTATTCAATGTGATGTTCCCAAATAAACTGTGCATTTTTTAATTATAAAACAAATATAGCAAGGACATTTTAATTGAATGTGCAAACGTCATAAAGCGAGAGCAGAGACTTAAAATTTAATCCCATAAATCAACACTTCAAAAAACTGCCGTGTGCAGACAAATGTGTGATTGTATGAAAGCGAATAATTTCAGCTGAAAGCGTCATTATCATGCCACAAAATATTAAAATTTTTTTTATATATTAAATATATTACCGCATAAGCGAATTTTTCTTCATATCTATAGAAGATAACTTTGCAAAGTTTGTAGCATATCGTTGGGCGTCATAAGCCGGTAGTCATTCGAACATTTCTTCTTCCTTTGAGCTTAAAAATACAAAAACAAAAAAACGCCAAAAATACAACTACATTTTATCCTGCTGTTAATAAAAACAACAACTAAAAAATGATACAAAGACCGTCAAAGAATTTAAAAGTTAAAAACTACAACAGCAGCTGCAACTGAAGCAAACTAAAGACAAACAAAGTCATCACACACACACTCGTGCACATGAAGATGCAAACATTTGCTACTCTGTGCTGTTGTTTTTGCAGTTACGAGATGACATGCTGTACTAGGATAAAGCCATTTTTTTCAAATTGAATTTACAATATACAACATATAACAACAAAAACTACAAGAGTCGCCTTCTTTTAACATAGAAAACTTACTCATGGCCAGCAGCAACACATGATAAAGGAAAAAAGTAAAGCCTTTCATTATATTTGCATTTAGATGTTAACCACCCAATAGGAAAGTTCTTTTGAAATTAAGCAAAAAAATAAAAAAAAGTTGCTTTTTACAAAAAGTCTAAGCAAAGTTTGCTTGTAAAAATTATGAAAACTAAAAGTTGTATTTTAAAATTGCACATTAGCCTTTTCCTACTTGGGTTTTTAAGTAAAATCAGCATGTTAAAATGCTACTTGCAATAAAAAGCTTTGAGCACACAATGACGCATTCACACTTAATACAAAAATGACGTCATTGTTTTGCTAAATTGTTCATTTGTGCGTGTTTGCATTTTACATATGTCGGTATGTGTTGAGTTTTTGAATGTGTGTACTTAATTGCTTAACCATTGCATTTTACATAACACGGTGTACAAAAGTGAGCGAAAAAAATGATTGCAGTCAGTAAATGTTTATGGAAATGCACTGAGTAATTTTAGAAAAAAAAAAATTTAAATATACCATAAAGCACTTTAAAAAATTAGTTGGAGTTTTAAAAATTTTAATGCGTCTACTTTTAGTCTAGCGCTAGGCCGAACTATTTATTGTAAGGGGGGTTTTTTTATAGACTGTCGTAGTTTTAATGTAAATAAGAAACAAAAAAAACTATCCGAATGCTCAGATATTTAGGTTTATTAACCAGGCCGATCCCCCATAACAGATTGTAGCCCTCCCCAGAAGAATTAGACTGCAATACGTAAAGGGTGTTTTTTAAGACTGTTGTAGTTTTGAATTGAATGAAAACACAAAAAATTATTCAAATGACTCGATTTTTGCCTCTTTTAGCTAGATTATTTTATGCCATTCAGCATTTAATATGATTTTGAACATATGAGGTCCGATTTCGTTTACTTTTTCGAGCAACTGAGTACTTATATTGATATTTGGGATATACCATAAGCTATGTGAATTTCTAAAACATCAATTATTACTGGCTTATTAGCAAAAGCCAGAAACTAAGCACAATGTCACAAGAAATAATTCAGAGTTGTCAAATCACGATCTTGACGGCCAATTGACTTCATAATTGCGCAAAAATTATGAGTGAATTTGGGGTGAAATTTGAGTGAATTTAAAGTCAAAATTTTTGTGAACTTAGTAAGTTTCCACAATTTGCAACCGTTTTTTTTTATTATCAACCTTTTTATGATGAAATGACAAAAATATTGCGCACAAATCAACTGTCAGCTGTCAAATTAACTGTCACTTGAAACAGTGTTGCCAATTTAAAAAATAAGCCTATATTTGTGTGAAATTTAGTTGCACTAGCTTGAATATTCCTTTCAGCATAGTGTTTAAAAGATTCACTACGCTCTCTTGTTTGTTTACAAACTTGAAATGGGGCTCGCTCGAAAATCCTGTAGATGTGGTTGGTCTGAAAAATGTGGCATCGAAATAGGAGGTATCTTGAGGATCACGCAACTGCTCTGACCATGGACCTCTCAACAAGATACTGTGCTGGCCCATAAGACGAAATTGACTCAAAAGTAGCTCAAAAACAACGTATCGTGACCAGTAATCACTTCGATAAACAATACCAAAATATAAAAGTGCAATAATTTTTTTTATTCCTTCTCAAACACCGTGATAAATACACACCCACATACATGGAAACAATAAAGATACTTTTGTTTTTACTTTACTTGACTTGCAGGCATCCACTTGACGCACTGACCTGTACTAAATTCTCTTTTGTCATTTTCATTTCTTCTTTTTTTTTCTCTATCGTATATTTTTGCTTTTCATTTATTTCGCTTTTTTCTGTGCAAGCAATTAAATTTTCATTTAACATACATTTACATACACAGTTACGAAGTGAAACTTTTACTTTTACAAAAACAGAATAAAATGGAAGAAATGTAGCACTTAAAAAGAACTAAATATTTCCGCTGGCTGCACATTTTACCGGATATACGCCATGTTGAATTTTGTTTTGCATTTGTATGCTTAGATAAATACGTACGTATGTAGGTGTGTTTGTATCAGTGGGTTAGCAAATGTCCTTTAATTTCTTTTTTTATTCCAATGTAAGTGCTCATGAAAACGTTGCAAACTGCAACTTTTATTTGTAGCCTTGTGTAGGTAGATAGTCCAGAAAAAGTGAGATACAAATCTTGAAAGTTGAAGGTAATTTGTAGCAGCTTAAAATGTTTCTTTTGGGATTCTTTATATAACATTAGAGTTCTCCAACATTTCAGCAACCGCCAGCTAAGTTACATGAGGTCAGAAGGCCGGAAAAAAATGTTTGCCAATTAAGTCGAAAAGTAAGCTTTAAATCAAAAAATATATTAAGTGTTAAGTTGTAGAGGAGATATGAATACATCTAGACTTAAACAAATTAACCCTTCGTTGCATACTGATGCAGATATGCATCATACATATAAATTGCTTGCATGTTGTAACGTATAAAAATTTTATTTGAACATTAATTTTTTATTAGTTGTACGATGTATAAGCAACGTTTATATAGATATTATATTGTTTTTGTCGTTGTCGTTTTGAAGGAATCGGAAGTCACAATCAGTTACATCAAAGTATGTAAAGTCGCAAAAACTGATCTTAAATTTTACTGAGAAAAGTAATGAAAAAGTGAAATTTTATTTGAAAGTAATTTTTTTTTGTGCAAGTAATATCATAAAAAGCAATTTTTATTTATAATAAGAACTACTTTTTGTATGAAATCTGTTCTATTCGTGCATTTCATACATGATGCAAATCTGCAACACTATGCATTTACGTGAAAAAAATTTCATAACGTTTATGAATGGCTAACTCTCTGTCTGACACAGATCTGGTGAAGGTTTTGGTAGCTTGGAGCGACAATGAAGATGATTTTTATATCGGACAATAGAATGAAATTGCCGATAAAGGTGATTACGAAAATCACGGAATTACTATCAGAAGAAGGATGATGATATCCTCAGAAATAACTAAATATCTTGGAAAGATCTGAAAGCTGATGTTCGTTATTCAGGTGCCCAATGTATGGCATTATTGTGGTCCTGCCGTAGGAAATACAACAATATCGACTAGGTACACTGGTCGTAAATGTGTATAAAAACATTCAAGGATTTCTTCATTTTAACTGACATAATGCAGTGGTACCAAGAGTACATCCACTTGATCCACTTCATAAATAAATTTTTGTCCATTCCAAGAAAAGAGTGTCTACCTCTGGTTGAAGAAATATGTGTTACAAAAAATCGCAGTTATCTAAATCAATATATGCCAGCTCAACCCCATAAGTGGAGTTAAAAAAATCTGTAATAAGTGGAATATCCGGATTTGAGGCGCCCGGTTTCAAAACCGGCCAAGTCCATATTTCATACTTTTGGGAAAACAACGAAAAACGTTTGTTTTCATCTATGTTCATTGAAAAATTAAAAAGTATTTCACACATGATAGCTAATAAAATTTCTTACTCAAGGTAAGTCAGATCAGATATTTAAAGTTTTATTTGCGAATGTTTTTGAGAAAAGAATTTTGGCCGGTTTTGATTCCAATGAACTGGACTTGGCCGGTTTTGATTTCAAGGCGTTGGAAAAAAAGTGGACTTGGCCGGTTTTGATACCAATGTACTGCACTTGGCCGGTTTTGGTTCCAAGGCGTTGGATTGGTTTTGAATGCAAGTTTATGGATTTGGCCGGTTTTGAAACCCATGAACCCATGAATAATAAATTAAAAAGTATAATATTTGTGTCAGAAAAAACTTTTTTTTTAATCTAAAACCATTGTAGAAAGATAAAATATGGTCTAGATTTTTATATATGAGAATATCTCAAAATTTAGTTTTTTGGACTTGACCGGTTTTGAAACCGGGCGCCTCATTTACTTATAATTTCGAAATATGCACCAAAAAAAAAAAAAATTGGATGAAATCTTACTCAGCGGCTCAGGGCTTACATATTCCAATATATTCAACACCAATTTCATGGTGGCCTTCGGCTGCAGTTCACTATAATACGTCCGAGACCGATTTTGCTAGCCGCAGTAATTGCACACACAAGTTAGTGAAGAATGTTATTATCATGCTCAAAATAAATAAAAAGGAAGTCCGAGCGCGCTCTAAGTATATAGACTTGCTCAAAATAATCCCACGGATAACACACTTCAAGGCCATCGGTCATGTGTTGCAGTTTTGGAATAATTTCCAAATATGCATTTTTTTTACATTAAACAATTATTTTATTTTTTTAGAATAATAAAATTCCTTCTTAATGCATGGCGTTGCAGATATGCATCATGTGAAAAACACCTATTTTTCTGGAAAACTAAGGCCCGAAATTATTTTTAATAATGTTTTCAATGATTGGATTGAGGAATGTGATTCAAAAAAATTTTTTGTTTTTGAAACTAGAAAATCATGCAACGAAGGGTTAAGCACATAAATTGAAAAAAAATGTATTCGAGAAAAACGCGTTTGAAAAGAAAATTACGGAGGAAAGAACACTCACTTAACCGCTCATAACAACAGAGCGATTTGAAATTTTTATTTGAAACTTTGGGAACATATTTTTCAATAGTTTTACTAACAATTTATGGCATAAAAAATAAAATAGTTTCTAAGCTTATTTCCTCCCTTGACAAGTTGAAATTATAGCTCATGCAGCTTTTAAAGACAAGAAGTCGATTTACTTAAAATATAGTACTTTATTTTATTTCAGACTATTTAGCCATATGACTGAGCAGTAACATTCTTTGTCCTAGGAAAGAAGCTCAATGATGATCTTTTTACATTTATTTTAGTATTCATTACTCTTAGCCATCTGAGCAACCTTCGCACTTGGCTATTATCTATCTTTGGCATTTAACAAAAAGAGTATCATTTACCAATTCATCGGTCAAGCATGATCATAATCATAATTTTAAATATTATAAGTGGCAAACTCTAAAAATAAAAATCTAATCGGGAGGTGTTGCCACGCCTTTTATCACCAGTATATTGACATGGTTTGTATAATTGTTGTTTTATTCCATGAAATGACATTTCTTATTTGAATTCTTCTACCAAGTGTCATCACAAATCTACGTGAGACATAAAGCAATAAAGTTAAAAATATAAGGCAGGGCCACGATTTCCTAAAGAGCCTTAATGAACTTAAAGTCCATTTTGAAGTCAATTAACCCATCAAGTTTTCAAAAGCCTAAAACTTTTCGAATTTTTGTGCCGCATCTAAAGAAAGGAAATTACGGCTTATGCTTTGATTATCTTAATTATAAATGAAAGTATGGAGAGTTCGTGTAAAATAGCAATTCGAACCCTTATGGAACAATACATTTCAGTATCAGCCAATAGCGTACCTACTCTTCCTTCAAACAATATAAGCAGATATGTTCCTCATTCGTTTTGCAGTGACCCGTCAGTATGTCTACAATAACATTTACTATTAATTTATGCCTCAGCAAGTCGGTGCACGCCTTGAGTCCTTTAGTGCTACACCTAAGAGAAATCCAAACCAGTTAGCCATCATAAATTTTTCTTAGGTTTAAATTAAAATTCTTGATTTTCTACCACGATTAAATGCATAAAAATTAATGAAAAAATAAATAAAAAGGAAATATGCCATAAAAAAATATTATGGCATAATTTCGAGGTTTAAAAAATGCGATTTTAATGCAGTTTCACCACAATCTTTGCATGCCTATCACTTTTCCCACTGCCATTTGAACTCTTATACCTTTGCACTTTGAACCGAAGAACAGTGCAAAAAAGAATTTCGCTCATAAAACGCGCACAAACAACATGAAAAGGGCATTAAATTCGTAGCGAAAAAAAACCACGCTACCTCTACTGCTCCAACCAGCAAAGGCACAGCCAAAGATGGATGAGCGCTTTACTTAATGGTCAACAAACGCCTGGTGGTTGGGTTGGCAACACTAAAGCAAAAAATAAATAACAAAACATGATGTGCTTCGGAGTGCCATTTTTTCCCCTTACTTTATATTTTGGTTTCTTTTTTTCCTCGTCATTTTGCCAACCATTTTTTAATAAGCCATAAAAAGCGAGCTTATTTAGCAGCGACTTAATCCCATTAGGCTTGGCAAGTGGATTTATGCAATGTTGGTCGGTTCGGTTGGTCCATGTGGTAAGTTGTTGTTATGTAGTAGGTGGTAGATGGTTGCTTGTGTTGATAATGATACTGATGCCGATACTGATGCTGATGTTGTGTGTTGGAAATTTGATGATTTATGCTGATATGATGAAAGGCACAAAGCAGCAACACATAATTTTATATGCGGTTTAGTACAAGGGGGCCAAGAGCGTACTGTTTTCATTTTGTGGCTGAATTCAATAAAAACTTAAGAGCTTTTGATATCTATCAGTGATATAGGTAATAATTCAAAGATATTTTGTTGCTTAAAAAAAAGGACTGAAATTATGATATAAACAAATCCATCGGCACCGAACAATGCAAGACTCAGTGACGTAGCTATTTTAGAGAAAGGTGACGCAGTGCATCGGGGACATACAGCTCAGGCGCTATATTAATACTTAATCTTTATAATTGAGTTAATTTTGAGAAAAAGAATTTTGAGAAAATTTTGAAATTAGCTTAAAATCATGGCAATATCGCCGCAATCATAGTAATGAGATAATAATAATAGCTGTGTGGCAATTCAAACTTACATACTACAAAAAAAAGTTCCATCTTTAGACGTCAAACTTGAAACAGGTAAATTTTGAAAATATTTATAATTTCTATTTACAATTGTTGTAGTTTTTTCATCAAATTTTTGTCAGCAATTCACAAACTTGAAAAAATACTGTTGGATTATTTGACAGTTTTCTGGCAGTGCTGCCAAATTAACTTATTAGGTATGTAAGTGGTGATGTGATGGCGATATTTTATAATCGCATCAAATGACAAACACCGTTCTTATGACAAACACTTGGCCCTACAACCCCTACCCTTTTTTTCTTACATTAACCCCTTTGAAGTTATTATTCAATTTTATTAAAAAATGGTTTATTCTAAGCTAACTTATGGAGAAAAAAATTAATATGACATGAGTTCACAGCCGTTACAAAAATAAATATTGAATATTTAAAATTAAGTTGTAACGGGTGATTTTTTTTTTTTTGCTACTTGTTTTTTCAGTGTAAGTTTTTTGACACTTCACGCGTGATTCGCAACATGTATTAACGCCAAAAATGCTGAGCAAGGTTTGCCATTTTACTATGAATAGACTAACAAACGAACGGCGCTTACAAATTATTAAATTTTATTAACAAAATTCGTGCTCGACGAAGCTCATTTTCGGCTCAATGGGTACGTCAGCAAACAAAATTGTCGAATTTGGTCTGAAGAGCAGCCATAGGCAGTACAAGAGCAGCCAATGCATTCTGAAAAATGCAGTGTTTGGTGCGGTGTGGGTAGATTGAAGCTTACGGATGGAACACCTCAGTCGTAGCCGCGGGCAACATTTACATAAAATAATACTTAAAAAGTAAATGGCAGGAATTTATGTATCGTTCCAAATAAATATTTCATTCACTTTTGCAAATTGCCTGTTCTTTTTTCAATTTTCAAAAACCAAGCGCTTAAAAAATCACCATTTACATTAAATTTGGCCTGTCATGTGTTTATCAAAACTATGTGTGAAGACCCCTATTGCATATTTATTATTATTAAGAACAAAAATTCAATGTTATATTTTGAACGGTCTAATTCATGCAAAAAAAATAACAAAAAATAATATTATTTGAAACTCTGATTAGAATAATCCATGAAATCAATAAAAATAAATTTCAATACGTTATATCCATATAAAAATACAAATGTACATATGTACATACATGCATAAAATTGTATGTGGATTATGTGACAAATATACGAGTATGTGCATTTGTGCGCTTCATGCAATCTGTGCCAACAGTCAGCCCGTATTTTATTTCAAACTTTGTGAGAAATATGTATTTTCTGTATGACTCATATTTATTGCCAACCATTTGTCAATAAATGTTATCAATATTTGATTTAGGTTTTTAATTTAGTTAGAATGTCGCAATTGAAAAAAGACAAATGTGAAAAGCATAAAAATTGATTTCGAAATTAATTTTAATTAAAAAATAATAATTTTCAACCACACTAAAGTTCAAGAAATTCTCTTATGCAGTAGTTTTTATTCTACGTGTTTTTTGAGATATCATGACATGAAATGTTCTAGAGCTCCCAGCACAGTACCGAGCGAGGAGAAAAAAATTTGGTTTTTAGTTTCTAAGACATTTAAAATTGACTGATTTTCTTTTCTTTCCTTTGTCGGCATATGGCATACTTTTCGAGTAAATAACCTGGGAATTGGTACCAGGCACAGATGTAATCTAAATGAATATTACATCCTTTAAATTTAACATTTCCCCCTACTTTCACAAGTTCTTGATTGACTTTCCACCAAAGAATATTATCTTGGCTGATGCTTTCGAATAAAATCAATCAGAAAATTGTCAAAATCTTAAATCACTAAAGTAATCTTATCAATTAAAACATAAACCAGCAATTTTCGTCGTTAGACTGTATACAATTTTATTTAAGTTTAAAGAAATACTTTTAACAAAACACGAAAATATATATTTATTAATCGCTTGTATAATTGAATTTTAGTTAACATACGTTATATATAATTTTACACTGTAAATATAATATGAAATTTTATACTTTACTGACTTAAACCACGCTGAACGCCTACTTTTTTGACACATACACACACAACGGCTACCAAGTTCATTTATATTTGATCTTCAATTATCTAAACTTTGTTAAATACTTAGGGCCGAGTACAAAAAAAATTAAAATGGACATAAAATAACAAACCCAAACCATTATAAAGAATTTAGAGAAGAGCACAAGAAACAACACTACTATAAAAGAAAAAGTTTTTGGCTGTAAATTCCATACGCAACATATAGATCCAAGGATGCTGACAAGGACCAAGTTAGTATAAAATATACGGGCAAAACTTGAGCAAATTCTTAATGTATAAGAATTGAAATTATGTTCCAATTAAAATTTTTCAAATAACTTTTTTTTTTCTTACATATTTTTTGACACATTGAACTTACTACATAAATGTTGTTGTAGTTGCAATAGAGCAAAAAATAAAAATATTTATATAATAGGGAATGGAATAACACAATGACAACACAATATAGTTTGTGTGCAATAGTAAATAGAAAAGCAGCAATGAAAAATATTTGTGCTTATGTTGCTATTGTTGTTGTTGTTGTTTTCTTTAACATTGACGTGATATAAGACTTTATTCAGCAGCATTGATGGTGATGGTCTTGCCTTTTGGATCATCAAAACGATCCATTGTATTAATATCCATCATCCAGCAAATTCCAATGAAAAGGATAATTAACATGAGTAACACCACAAATAGACCCATCAAAATACCGGCGGTAAAGAAACCAGTACAAGACCAAGCATCACCAAAGACAAAGGTCTCATTATAGGGTATACCCAATGGTGCTTGGAATTGCAAATATTGCCATGACAGCGTGTTCGTATTTGTTTCACCTGTACTTGCTGGTATAGCACCCAATGTTAAATTACCACAAGAAAAGGAAAAGCTATAAGGGGCACTGATTTCTGGTGTTGTGCGATAATACACACCATCGTACTTTACGTTGCCCATCAAGAAATAACCGCCTGAATATGATATGTTAAATTCTACCATCTTAGTATCGTTTGTGTTTAAGGTGACAGTAAAATAAGTGACTACATCAGCTGTCTGATTGGCAACTGACATACTTGTGATTGCAATATCTGTTCGCGTCGGTTTTGCATTATTAGTTGTTGTATTACTGCTGACAAATACCAACTTTGTGTAGAACAATAAAAATTGTCCCGCAGAACGGAAATAGGTACCCCCTAGAGGTGCAGCGGTATCAATTAGTGCACGACGCTGACGTTTTTTAACGGCAGTTTGTGCTGTTGACATGTACATGTAGGCAACGGGACAGGAGATATCTTTGGTAATGGCAGAGATGGCAGCGTCTAAAAATAAAAAGATTAAATGATTATGTTGATTATTTAAAAATTGGATTTTTTTTAGAGGCACAGGTAAAAAAATAAAAATTTTGATCAATTGAAAAGAAGTGCTATGGCCTATGGAAGGGTCTATGTCACTGCACATGCTTTACGGTTAAGTCCGAATTATTTTGCAGAGAAGACGAATACATTATCACCTGTATATAGTAGGGCAAAGCCAACTTATGGCTACTTTTAACTTGGTTATCGTAGAACGTTACTACAAAAGCCGAAATTCGTCGAAGTTAATCGTGTCGTAAATGATTTTCTTTCGCAATCAGTCTGATGGGAAATCAGAAATCAGTCACCGGAAAGTTAAAATCTCCTAACTCTGAGAGACAAATTCTTGTCTATTCTCTTTTGTGATTTCCGTTTTGCGTTTGCGACTTATGACAAATTTTTTACCTCGTCCCTTTCGTTTTTCCCCTCTTGCCAACAAACAAGGAAACTTTGACGAAAAAGTTTCCTCGTGTAAATGCTGACTAAACGAATTCTACAAGCATTGGAAGAGAACTTGGAAACTCTTCTAACAACTTGATTGAGCTAACGGAAAAACTAAATCCTTTGTTTCCACCTACATTTACACTCTCTCCTAAATTTATGACATTTCTTACCATGTGACTCTAAAGTACTGCCGCGTTCTCCTTCGTTTGCGTTGTCAAGGTTGACAAAAACAACTTTTCCAGCGGCGCATTCCAATGGTGTCTCAAGTTTACCAGTTTCATCAACGCTATTAAATTCACGTACAGTAGCTACTGAACGTAATGCTTCAATAGGTTTCTCAACACTGGCGTAGTAGGTCTTAGGTGAGACTCCCTGCAAGTGTGCGTAGCAAGAGCCGGAATCCTCCGCGTTCGAACAGAGAAAATCATTGGAGGAAAGCTATAAGAAAAATTCAAAATTTTTATTTATTTTCACAGTTATCAAATGACCAGATGCTTACATTATCTTCCATGAAGGCCACTACCATATAGTCCTTGAGCAACGGTGCTACCACATCCTCCGCGAATTCCTTTTCTAAAACAGTTTGCAATGTAGGCTTGCTTGGACTGCAATAAAAAATGTTTCATAATTTTATTTTAATTAGAAAATATGCGTTATCACCACCCACCTGTTGGCACCCCAAAGGAAAACGGGCGAAGTGGTCGCCACAGTCAATCCAATGACGCACAGTAACGTTGCAACAGTCAACGTTTTCCCCAACATTTTCGCACAATCTATTCTTTTTTAACAAAAGTTAACTTTACTCAGTGCAAAATAAATTGAAATTTAAGGGAAACTAAAAAAAATTTAATCGAAATGAAAGAGGAAAAAATTTTAATCTTTTTCACACTTCCATGGAAATTCGACGAAGTTCTGCACTGTCAAAATGAGAAAATTTTTTGCTTTGGCATATGACAATCATGTGACAGTATTCGAAAGGTTTATCTTCGAATTTCTTGAGCGAGTCTCGGACTCGTGACTTTTCGACTGAAGTGCATAAAGTGGTGCCAATTATAATTATCATGGTAGAATCAATGCAAAATGATGACTCTTTCTCTTTCTTTTTAGGGCTACATTATCTGTCATACAATGGCTTGTTAAGTTTTGTTGATTATTGACAGCGATGCAGTTTTTTCTCACACATATGGCGCATTTGTAAAAAGTTTGAGTGCGACAAAAATATCAACAAAAATGAGTGCGATATCAAAATTTAGCTGTTCGAAAAAAAATTTAATATTCTTATGGAAAATACCATTTCTTGCGTATTATTATCGCATGGGTATACCACCTTTATAAGATATTTTTGAAAGAGTATATCTTTGTAACTTTAATTTTTAAAATAGCACCATCAATTCTTATGACAGTTAGGGTGATTATGAACTTAAATGAATGTAGTACGAGTAATATAAGATGATAAATGTTTATATAAAAATTATTTTCTTAATTGCTTAATAGCTGAAGTACTGAGAATGATCTTGATTCAATTCATTCTCTTTAAAAACACAAAGTTTCACTGAGAACAATTTCATTGTCACAACTTTGTTGAAAAAAAAATTATAGCGGTATTCACGATCTGTGGTATTTTTAGTATTTTTTGCAAATGTTTACAATTTTTGCTACATATTGTGAGCGCTCTTAAATGTTCTTTTGTTTAATAATTATTTTTTTGTTGTTATGACAACTTTACTCAACAAATGAACAAATTGATTTTTTGTTGTTATAAAAACTTTACTCAACAAATGTACAAATATTTATCAAATTTACTACAAATATCAAATATTTCAGAAATGCACAATACAAGACCAAATGCTACAGAATACCGCTTATGTGAAAAATTTTACTTTTATAAATTTTCTTTTGATAAAAATAGGTTGTTCATTTTATTTCTGTTAATTATAAGTCTCTAAACCTAATGCATTATTGTACAATAGCGCAGCTATTAAAATTTCGTTTGATTGACAGCACTTTTTCCTATTTCGATACATACCGTAAGCGAGTCTCGTTTACCTTATCTTTGCAAACGTCAAGTTCATGTTTTCAGAAATAAACAAACCACATGAGAATTGCATTAAAAATGCATTTTTGTGAAAATGTCGCATAAAAATGACAAAATTACAAGGATCACTTCGCTGGCAAATACGTGACACATGCAATAAAATGCGGCGACGTAGACTATGGATATTTATAATATGTTTGTTTTTGCTCATTTATTTGGTGTTGGTAAGCAATTATTTGGCAATATTTAAATTGCAAATAAAACCAATTTGAATCTTTTAACAGAAGCAACTAGGAAATACGGAAAACGTAAGCACGCATTCCACCTGCGGTGCCATCGACGCAGTCTACACTTGGGTCAATGGCACCGATACAGATTTTATTACAACTATACTCAACTACAAACCCAATTACGATCCAGCACGATATGACGATAAGCAGGAGCTACGTTACTCGTTGCGTTCATTAGAGCTGCATGCACCATGGATACGACACGTATATATCGTAACCAATGGCCAAATTCCCCATTGGCTAGACTTGAGCTACGAACGTGTAACTGTGGTGCCCCATGAGTTGTTAGCGCCAACTTCCACAATGCTACCCACATTTTCCAGCGCTGCCATTGAAACATTTCTGCATCGCATTCCAGGACTCTCTAAGCGATTTCTATACTTAAATGACGATGTATTTCTTGGTGCCACATTATATCCAGAAGATTTGTACACGGCCGCCGATGGCGTGCGTATCTACAACGCCTGGACTGTTCCTGACTGCGCTACCGATTGTCCATGGGTCTACATCGGTGATGGTGCCTGTGATACGCACTGTAATATCGCAGAGTGTCAATACGATGGTGGCGATTGTGGGTTGGATGCATATCCACAACAGTACAGTAAAGAAATCGAAACTAAAGCAGCGGAAATAATAAAGCGAGATAATCGGGAGGAACAGGATATTCAGCAGAAACTCAATAAAACCCGCCACAAAGCGACAAAACGAATCTTAAATCTTCCAAAGAGTTCCTTTAAAGATATACTTAAAAACAAGAATCTAAGTACCATAAATGAACTAGATCGTATTGTAAATAGTTTTAATATGCAACTAAAAGATGGCAAACAACATTCAATACTGGATGACAGAATTCTAGACGTACCGCAGCCCATTGAATCTAGGTCGCATGGTGTAGCAAACAGCTCGTATAAATCAACCAAAGATATTTACTCACAATCACTTATATACACCAATATGTTGCTTAATCGTCACTATGGTTTCAAGGCACGCAATGTTCTCGGTCATGTTGGTTTTTTGCTTGATCGCGATATTATTAACACTATAGAAATAAAATTTCACAAGGAATTCGCTTCTACCGCCTTGCATCGATTTCGTTCATCAGATGATTTGCAATTTGCTTTTATGTATTATTCATTTTTGATGAGCGAAACTTATAATGCTAGCGTGGAAGAAATTTTTGATGAATTCGATACGGATAATTCGCTTACCTGGTCGGACAGGGAAGTGCGCACATTTTTAACGCGTATGTATCCGCTGCCGCTCGACTGGTCTGCGGTCCGTTATTTCGAAGGAGTTATCGATAATTGTTCAAAAAATTCGGGTTATGACCCATCGCATGAAGGAGTAGTTTATTCAACTTTAGTCTACGAACGTTACGAGGACTCAAATGTGGTGAGTATATGATATTATATGTCACTGATTTAAAATATTGTAAAGTTAAAGTTGTAGTTTTTCACTTAACATTTTATTACTTTTAAAATTCAATTAATTGCTTTGTTCTTGATTTTATGATATTTTATTATTCGTCTATTTCAGCCTACAATAACGCGAAGCCTTGTGGCCAAATGTGATTTGCTTGCTGATGCGCTTTTAACAAATTTCGCAGTACGTCCTAAATACAAATTCATCGTAAATTCAAAACGTGGCATGCATAGCAACTTTATGATGCTTACTTCGAATGTTACTGAAGTTGTTGATGCACTTGATCGTCTAAGGCGCCAACCAAAGTAAGACATCAAGATCACATTTTTGTTATCTAAATTTTATCTTTTTATTCTTACGCTTGCAGAAAATTTAACTGTATTAACGATAATTTGGAGCCACAATTTGTCGAAGATAACGAGTTGATACGCCATCTATTGGAAGATTTTTATTTGTCCTTTTTTCCACGGCGCAGCAAATTTGAACTACATGAGCACTATCGCAACCGTTTTACGAGTTGGCAGGAATATCAGAATTGGCGTATGCGTAAATCTATTGCACTATTTATTGGATATAGCGCAAGTGGCGTCTTACTTGTATTTCTCATGAGGTTTTTATGTCTGCACAAAGCAAAATTTGTGCGTCGTTATGTGCAAAAATTATGATAATTTAGCACATAATTAGTTTTAATTTACTCATTAGTTTAGTGTAAATTTACTTTAACTTCTATGTTCTCCTATTAAGATAAAAGTTGTGCAATAGTTACTTAAGCCATTAAAAAGTTTACATATTTATACGTTTTATTTTTGATTTATTTTACATAAACGTACTTAAAATAAGAGGCTGCAATATTAGTGTAACAAAATAAAAATGTGCTTATTAAATAAATGCTTACGACAGTATGTCAAAATTATCAAATTTTTTTGTTTCAATGCAACAGATTTATGATAGGTATTTCTTTCTTTTGCCAAGAAATGTCAGGAGTAATTTTCATTTGTTACTAAATGAAATTTAATTTTTGAAGAATTTTTAATTCCCTGCTGAAGCTAAACTATTAGCCTCATAGCCATAGAAATAATGATGAGAAGTTATAGTGACATGCAAGCCCTTTAAAAAATCATCATTCTCTAAAGCATCGGTAATTATACCAATTTTTGAAAAAGTAAAGTTTAAAATTTCAGATAGCAGTGTTTTTTTTTTTTAACGTGGTTGAAAGTTATCTTAGCCGTTAAAAAGCAACTCACCGCTTAATTTCTTTAGTACCAGACACTTGGCAGCACTGCCAAAAAACAAGAAACGATAAATCCAATAAAATAAATATTCTACCATACTTTATCTTTTGCGTATTTGTCATTTACAGATGGAATTTGTTTGATTAAAATTGGAAATTTTATGTGGGTGTGATGTCATACAACTTACTATATGATTATGTTCAAGCTTAAGATGGAAGCGGCGATTGATACGCCGACCAATTTCTTATTTTAAAATTTTTTTAGTGGGAAACAGCGTAAAAAAAATGTAAACATAACCGAATGCGTTCGAACCAATTGAACTAATAAAAAGGTTACCGCCACTGCTTTAAAAAACGTCAATATGTTTTTGCTTTAACTGCAAGTGATGCCAAGCAATAGTTCGAGTACTGTTTAAGGATTGCAACTGTCAAAGTTTGACAGCCACATTCAACAAAAATTAGTGCTTAACCGGTGGCGGCGTATTTTTTCAGTTTTATAAATGTAAGTACCAACAATAATGAAAAAATAATAACAATATTTCAAAATAAATACATATTCTAACTGCACAATACAATCCACAATGCAAAGTCAATTTGAAAATAGTACACAATCTATGGTCAATAAAATAGAACTGACGTGTCAACATTTCGTTGGTCCGCCTTTCGCTAAATAGGAAAAAACTAATTTATCCATATTTTTGCTTGCAGTAAATTAACGACACAGAAACAAAATGATCACAGACGTGCAATTGGCCATTTTTTCGAATGTTTTAGGTGTTTTCCTATTTCTGTTAGTGGTCGCCTATCACTACATCAACGAAAATACGGGAAGGTGAGTACCCAAATTTGTTTCTAATAAACTGCAGAAATTTTGAAAAAAATATGTTTTACTTTTTACTTACAGAAGTGCACCAAAGGCAAAATAAATGACTATGAAGTATGGCTTAAAAATTTTACTTTCCATTTAGTTTAAGAATTTGCATGTAAAATAAAATTCAATTTATAAGAAAAACCATTTTGTTTTTTTTTTTGTATTTTGACAACTGACATTTCCAAATGTCAACGAATGCTTTCTTTATTCCAACAAAACCAACGCCAATATGTTGTCTCCAGCACAAATACGTGAATTATTGCAAACAATTCCACCCGGTTACAAACGGAGCAATAATGACTTCTTTACTCCTATCAACGAATGTTTTTTACCAAAATACAAAAAACTTGGTGTCATCACTACGAATGACGATAGTGCAGACAATAGTGACTCGGTGCTGGATACTTCAGTAGATTCAGTGCATGGCCAATCTACAGAAATCTACTGCAATGTGCCAAGTTGTAAGCGTTTCTTCGACAGTGTTGCTGCTTATCAATCGCATTTTAACAGCGTGCATCGTTATATTTGTGCTCAATGCAATAAATCACTACCAACTCCACATTTGCTTGATCTCCACATCTCTGAACTACATGATTCCTACTTTGCAGCGCGTGTAGCTCGCGGAGAGCTGATGTATGAATGTTTTTTGGAAGAGTGCAAGCAACGTTTGTTAACGCCAGCTTTGCGTAAGCAGCATTGTGTTGAGACGCATAAATTTCCTGGAAATTTTCGTTTTGATCAACTACCTCACCCGCAGCAGCACCAAGTGAAAAATCCACATGGTAAAAAGTGCAAAAATAGTAATGCCATGGATATCACAATGCTGGAGGAGGACCAATCCACAAATAAAAATAAGATACACGTGTATTCATTTGGCCACCAGAAAATTAAAACTTTTAATGCAGCGACTGGTTGGCAGCATAGGAATACTGTAACTAAGCAAAAGGAGGGTGCAACATTAAATAATTTGCAGCAACTTGAAGAGGCATTGAATGATATGTCATAAAGTATAAGTGGAGCGCTTTAGTAAATAAGAATTTTACTATTTTATAGAATAAGTTTTGTAATATTGAATAATATAAGTGAATCCATATAACAATGAAGTTAAGCAAAATGGTGGAAGTATTGGTTTCATTTCAAGAGTAATGAAATTTAGATTACTCCAAAATTCGTAATTGGCTTACATATATTACAACAATGTCAATACATACAATAATAAACTTTGGCTAGTAGGTATTTCATTTAATTTGTTTACTTCTTGTACAAGATTTTACGAGAAATCTGAAAGTGTACCATTCTTTCATGGTTGGCTACTATCTCACCATTTTAGTCGCCGAGTAAAAATTGGCTTTATAAACATACAGCCAATTCTTACTCGGCGACTAAAACGCGAGATAGTAGCCAACCATGAAAGGGTTGTTAAGTACAAGCTTGGTCCCCTTCGTGTAAGATTTCTCTTCCATGAGATATAGACAAAACTGTCTAGTAAAACCTTTTTTTCATGTAATTCCTACGGAAAACTTAAGAGTTCAATGAGCCACAAGTAAATCTTAATATAATTAGCTCTCCTTGCACTGGAATTTTTCTTGAAACTATTAAACCTGTTTAAAAACATAAACTATGCCCTTAGTAATTTGTTGTCGACCATTGCGATTGGAACGCAAAACAAAACTTCCAGTTAACTCTCGAAGTGTCTGACATATGCAGGTCCTACCAAACCTATAGTGGAAATAAAATATTTCGACATATTTAATACAAATTTAACTTTTCTATTTGTCTTACGTTTAATCCTTTAAAACTTAGTTCTACATGTAGGAATATCATATCTCCACAAACGTTACG
This sequence comes from Tricholauxania praeusta, assembly GCA_949775025.1. Taxonomy (NCBI): domain Eukaryota; kingdom Metazoa; phylum Arthropoda; class Insecta; order Diptera; family Lauxaniidae; genus Tricholauxania; species Tricholauxania praeusta. Next base: position 8,245,520 of record OX459031.1, read on the forward strand.
TTCGAAAACTATCAATTGTGAAACTTTCCTTGTTTTTCCAAATTAAGTAAGTAACTTTATTTTCCTTGAACACTGCCGCATTTTATTATAATTACTTGAAAGTACTTAACAAATCGCAAATTTACTTCATTTTTTTTAAATATTCAATATTGAACACCGCCGCCGTTACTACAAACGAATCGCCACTAACGTACAGCAAAGTTTAATGATATTTGTAGTTCCTGTGATGCCTGATCTTGCCGTAGTTAATAGCATAAAAGACAGTCATGAGAGCGAATGTCAATTGGAAAAATGGTGCAACACCAGAGCGTTTTGGTTGCACATATTTGTGTTGCCAACGCCACCAGGCGCGACTGAACGCTCCAGAGATTGCTGATGGAGTCTTGTTGCGACGTCCGAACCAGGAGCCCAATTCGCTAATTTTCACTTGACCAAAAGGTACATCAGCTGTGGCACAGAATGAAAAAAGAAATTAAGTTCTCTCCATTACATAAAATTTGCGAATGTGACCAAAATTTGACAACAGCAAGTGTATGTACATTACGTAATGGCAATTCTGGTTAATAAAAATTACCTTTCCCATAGAAACGTGCTGGATCGTATGGTCCATGCACCTTTGGATTATATTCAGCTGGATAATCACCAAAAGCCATTTTTCTAAAATAAATTCAGAAATAAAAAATTATTTTTATTCCAATTGTACCACTACTCGACAATCCGAACCTTTATGCTTTGCTGTTTCGACGATGATAATTTCTTCTCTTTCGCTCGTGAAAGATTTTTGGTTAGGTCGAAAGTGAACTGTCAATATCTCGTATAAAGTTTTAGCAGAAGCGGAACGAAAACGTCAGAGAAGTGTCAGATAAATTCCATTACATTTACTATTACGAAAGTAAGATTGTTGTATTAAGGGTATTCCTGTAAGCGCGAAAACTCGAAAGTTTCTGAGCTTTCTTTCGGGAACACCCCTATCAATGCAAACTCGTAAATGATTCAGCAATGGCAATTTGACAGTTCGATCAGTGCTGCAGTGTTTTAGTAAAAACGTCCACTATTTCAGTTATTGCTAATTTTCAACTAAATCAAAATAATAGAATCCTTAAAATACCACAAAATAGTGAAAAAAATAAGTTTATTCAATTTATTGAAGAAAGTACTATAGACAATTTATTTATGCCGTTTCGACAAACGGCAACACTGATACACTCTTGTCTTCATAAAAATTATTTTCGAGCCTCGAAAATGTGCTCAGTTTTCGAGGCTCTTTCGCGTTTTCAGGAATACCCTCATTGTGCATTGGAATACGGCAAATTATAATGTTTTAACGCTTTTTTTTCCTTTTGGAAAAATAAGATTCTAATTGAATTCAAGCAAAAGCGTCGTTGTATTAATAATTACATAATTTAATGCTTTCACAGTTGTTGGATTAATAAAGCATTATTAAACGGAACAACGTAAACTGGCATGCGTTAAGAATTATGTAGCATTTCTAACGAGGTTCGCAAACCTCTCGTGACGTAGCGCGCAATCACTCTGTAGGGATTTTAAGTCTTTTCCCACATATGATTGGCATCACTTTTCGCGCAGTTGTACGAATTTGTTGCATATGAAAAAAATAGTAAGTTCCAATTTACACGCAGAAACTTTTTTTTTTAAATTATTTATTCTGCTTTGCTCTTACCTTTTTCGTATTAATTCAGATATAAATATGTCTGTTGTGAAAGATGTTTTTCTTTTATGTTTTAAGACATAAATTATGGTAAACAAAAACAACTTTATTTTTGTTTTAATACTTTTTTTTCACACATGTGCAGTTTTTCTTTAAGTCCAACAAAAAAATTAATTTGTGTGTGACAAATAAAGAACACAAACAGAAATGATAAAATATTTGAGGAAATGAGAAAAATGCAAGAATACCCAACAAAATTGAATGTCACGTCGATATTGAAAATTAAATTTGGTTAACGTAAGCCCCAGTGCTATTTAGTTAAACTTCACACAAAATTAATGAACATGAAATCATTTCGACAGAAGATTAACGCCAACGCCCTAAGGGCGCTACATAATATTCAAACAGGAAGTAGCAAAGGCATTTATAGGACGAAAGATTAAATTGTAGGTACTTATTATTTTATGTGATTTGAAATCACGTTAACGATTATATATAATTTTATACTTATATTAATATAATTTCACTGGGAGTTATCACATATCGTGAAACTATAAGGTTTTTAAGGCAAAATCGGTACACAAGAATTCAAACCAGTGAAATATCATACTATGATATTTCGAGTAAATTGGCAGCACTGACGAGACACACGCACTTTCTATATTCCATTCAACGAAAAGTTAACTTTGAAGAGAGAAAACTTTCCGTGTATAAATTGGGACTGTCAAATGGCAAATTGGAATTTTTTCTCTTTTAAAACACTTTCGCGCTGCTAAAATCACATATAAACAAAAATTCAAGCAAAAAGAAAATCAGAAAAAATCACTGAAAAGCATCAAAAATAAAATGAAAATGGAAGCGTTGAATGGGAATATTTTGCCTATTGTTAAAATGTCGCAAGATCAAAAGAGTCCAACAGATTCACAGGAAGCCAACGATGATGAGGAGTTGCCGTCGGATGTTGTAGATGATGAACAGTCGGCGGATGGAAAAAGCAAAAAGAAACAAACTCGAAAGAAGCGTTCACTCAATTGGGAAGATACAGAAAGGGTATGTAGACGAAAATGCAGCTTTTAACTTTTTCAATAAAAACACAACGTACCCATAGTGCTTGCTGCTGGAGGTGATCAAACCCAAGGTGGATTATGTGGAAAATCGCCTAGTAGATGCAAAGAGTATTAAAGCCAAACGCTTGGCCTGGATGCAAATAACAAAACAGTTAGTAAACAAATAATACCAAGCAAGCAGTTCGACTTAATTTCTTATTCTTTTCAGATTTAACGCTTTGAATTTTCGACATCGTTCTTTGGAACAAATTCAGGTACAGTGGCGTAGCATGAAAAATACTGCAAAGCGTGAATATCAAAATAAAAATCCCAAATCTGCTGTTGCCGAAGGCACAGAATTGCTTGATTTCATGGAAGAAATGCAAAAAGAACCCATCTTGACACGCAGTCATACACGCGCGCCAGCGGACAATGCCTGCACTGCTGATATCAATTTAAAAAAAGAAGAACTAGACATTGATGAGGATACGCCTTTAGCTGCTTTGCCAACAGCTGTTAGCGATGAGTCGTCTTCATTGTTATTGTTGCAGACGCAAAACTCGGCTGCTGCTGCAGCAGCAGGAATAGATTCGAATTTATCTGATTCACCTCAGCATTCTGCTGCTGAGTCACAAAATGAATCGCAACATGTCACATCTATACGCCAGGAGAATAGTAACAATAGTCAGAGTAGCAGCAAGAAACAAAAGAAAGCACAGCAAGTGCAGCAGGGCAGCAAACCGAAACGACAACGAAGTCAAAATGTAAGTTTTTATGAAATGGAAAAATTTGCAAAAATATTTGTCAATATTGCATTTTACACTATGATAAAGGGCCTGAATAAAAATAAAAGTAGCATAGACATGTCGCCCAAAAGTAAAATGTTTGGTTAACTATAATTTTCTCAAAAAATATGGAATCGTGTAATCAAATTTTACACTTGCGATACATAAATTCATTTCACCTTATTATCATTTAATATCGATGCAATAAATTTATTACATAAAAATATATCTTTAAAACAAAGTCGTTTTGGCTCTAGTTAATAAATCTACCCTACCTTTTCTTGTAGTCAATCCAATCGTTGGACTTATCATTGTCACAAACAAATGCTGTCGCGCCACCAATTATGGCTGCTACTGCTGTTATAGCAGATGAAAGCTATAAAAAAGACCTTTACGAAATAATTAAACGCGCACGTTTAGCTGAAATGGATTTTGCACGTCGTGAACATGAACAAAAATTGCGCCATCAACAAATGGAACAGGAATTAAAACTCGATTATTATCGCAAACAAGAAGAATTAAAATTGCAACAATTGCGCGAAGAGCATCAAACCCGTATGTTGCATAATAAATTGGAACATGAGGCGCGCATGCGAGTATACGCTGCACGGAAAAATACATCCGGACATAATGATGTTAAACTGGAACTTCATAACAATGCAACAAATGTGGCGAGTACGGAAATTAAGCCCAATTGATTTGGGTTTTAATGAAGCCACCTACAATAAATAAAAAAAAAATACTCTTCATTTCATGCAAACTTGCCCCCCATACAAACTCATAAAGCTCGAAGACTATATCATGTATTTCCAAAAAAGTATTTAATCATTGATATTGCATATTGATGCCAATCTCAACTCCATAAATGCCCATAAATCTCGAATTCAAAAAACCTTCAACGCATCGCATAAATCAGGTTGTATACGCGCAACAACAATGAAAACGTCGGCAGAAACAAAAATAAAAACAGTATTTTAAACATTAAAATTAAGCTGCAAATTTTCTATTGAATTTTTTAGGCTTTTGCTTTTTTTTTATTCTTATGAATTCTATTTATATTTCTTTGTATTTAACTATTAGTATACGTATGTATTTTAGTCTATGCTCTATTTCGATAAGTACTTTGCAAAATAGTTAAGTATTTTCGCTGTTATTCTCATTAGAAGCTGAGCTGAGCTTGTTTCGTTTTTTTTTTTTATAAACTCTTATGCCTTGTTAATAGCAGTAATTCTTTTTATTACTCTGCACTGAATTTTAAAGCAATTTTAATTTTTAAGTCAATTTTAGCATTTTTATTAAACAGCGTTGATTCTGTTCGTCTATGTTTTTAATTACAACTTTTGTATTTGTATTTTTTTTAAAAACGTAAATAATTAAAAAATAAATATTACAAACAATATAATTGGGACGTGTTTTATGAACAAACTAAAAAAACAGGGTAAGAACACAAAATCAAAACCACATTTTTTTTGCCTGAACTTCTGTGCACCTTAGGTTTTTCCATTTATAATTAATAATAAGGGATTGCGTCTGTTTTTCGGTATATTGTTTGTCATGCATCCCCTTTATACTGCGCAAGATTTTATTTCCGTTCTTTCTACTCTTCTCTTTCTATACTCTTCATGAGCAGCTTGTCGATTTCAAAGGACCTTGTGCATTTGGCTTTTCTGCTTTGGTGGTTTCTAGGCCAACGTGATAGTGGCTACATATTAAACAGCGAAACGGCATTGCACCGGTTGAAATCAGTACCATAAGTACCATTCTAAAAAAAAAAACAACGAATAAAGTCGTTCACCGCTTCAAGTTCTTTAGGGTGCTGGGGCATACATGCATATGTTTGTGTAAGGATTTTCTAAGAAATTTTTAATGATGCTTAAAATGTTTTTTATTTGTTACACTGTTACAGTAGCAAATAATTTTGATTTTCTTAATTGTCCAAGAAACTAGTTGAAAAAATAACTATTATTTTAATTTTTTTCTTATTACATTACTTAAGTTTGTTTTCTACCTGTGGAACAGCACTTCTCCACTAATTTACATAATCAGATACTTCAATGCGCTATATGACATAACACGCAAAGAGTTGTTTTGAGTTACCGCATGAACCATGACCCCTGGGTCAGTGTTTTACCAATGCGGTTGTAAATGAACGCTTGAATGAAAAGCTCACGAACTCATTGACAAAACAACTAAAAACAAATATGTACATAAATACTTATAAATAGATGCCTGAAGACTGTTTGTTATCAGCGCTTATCAGTGTTAAAAGCTTTTACTCTCACATTTTCAAAAGCGTTTTTTTCTCTTCATGTGAGAAACTCTTTTCAAATTCTATACTGCGTCGACGCCAAAGCGTCACGATATGATAATAAACTTTACGGTAATTATGGCACTCATATTTTAGTCACGTTGTGTTACGGTACGAAACCGGAAGTTAAAACAAATTCGCATTTTTTATTGGAATTTTTTTCTTAACGTTAGTTAACTAACCGTTATTTTCAAAGATAGAAATTGAAAGCAAAAGTGTTGAAGTGTTAAATATGTATGTGTAAAAGGTGTTAACGTGCGTGCTTATTTTATTTGTGGTAAAAATGGTATAACTTAAAATCGGTTAAAAATTAAAAAAAAAAAAAATTAGTAAAAAAAAAAAATTAAAACCTAACCTAGGCGCTAAATTTAGAAGACTCTGAAGTCTCAATAGTAATTTTCATTCCGTGGTCGCATCAGCTCCCACTCAAAACTTAAGCAATGCATACGAAATGACGGGCGCCACGGGATCTGACATTTTCGCGGAATGAATGTTTGAGATTGAAAATTTTCGCTTTTTGTCTCTTACTAAAAATAAAAAAATATGCAGCATCTATACTATTGTCACATTGTTGAAATTAAAAGGGTTAAAAAAATAAATGAATCGGTAGTAAAAATCAATTAAATATCACGAAAACTTTTATAAAATGTGACATGATTGATTACTTGTTTCATCGAAAGTGCATTATGTATAAGCAGCATATTAATTGCACTTATCCCAGCAGCAGTTATCATTCGCGGAAGAATTATATTTCAGTCATCTAGGCGATGATTTCGATCGTGTGCGTATTTATAATCCGATCGATGCCAAGCGATAGTTCGGGAGAGACTGTTGCTTGTTGTTGAGTCGTAATAGAAAAATATTTATTATGTTATCGTACTGGACTCGAAAAATTATTGTTTTATCATTTTATTCACGTTATTTAGGTGGAATATTTAAGTGTTTTGTTTTTTATGAAGTTGTTTATTTATAATTCAAAATGATCACACAAACTAAGCAAACTATGACATGACAATAGGTGACCAGCATGGTAACAGTGACACTGTTCTTATTGAGTCATATACGAACATTTGATATCATATACGTACAATGCAATTGACAAAAAAGTAATATCGAATCATAATGCATAGAAATAAATGAAATTTAAAAACTACATACATAAAATTTAACACTTCTAGAAGAGTTAAAAGTTCATCGCCTTGAAGATGAAATTGAATAATCATAGAAGCGCAGCCAAATATTCGCATGAATGATTCAAAATCTTTTATTTACAATTAGATTACTATTAATCATCCTGAACAGTTTTAAAAGTTTCTCTTATTAATCGCGCTCAGCATTGATTGGGCAAAGCATTGATCGCGTAAAACTCCTTTTGAAGAACTTTAAATTCATCACCATTGATGTGGAAGACTTTAAAGTCTTCCGTATGCTTGCTGGGTTAATTGCACAATTGGTAATGGCTGGCTGCGCGTTTGTGGCAGTGTTTCTTTCCATGTGTGTATTGATATTAATTAATATTTATGGGATTGCCATTGATGCGGGATTATAAGTTTTTTTATCCATATCAGTGCAATAAATTTAGCACTTTTTAATGAATATTAAAATGTGAAAAGCTGTCAGAGAAAATTACATATCAGAGACTTCCCGATTTCCCTTTAGAAATTCATAGAATAAAAAGTCTCCCACTCAAAACTTAGCTTAAAAAAACGGATCTTATCTATCTGATAAACTAATTTTTAAAATTGGAAAGTCTCCAAAATTAAATTGTCTATAACTACATTTAAGTTACGTTTGCAATTGACTTCAGAACCTTACAGGTCTGATTATATTTGACGACAGTATTTTAAATTACTGCGTCTCGATTTGAAAAGACCTAATTTAATATGAAACTTAAATTAATGTGCCAACATTGAACAAGATATTTCCATCATTATCGTTTCCTCCTGCGAATGTGTTAATGTTACATGTGGTTATGATGTGGTTGCTGTTCTTATGGATGTTGTTGGTGTCACAGATATTGTTGATATAAGTAATGTTGCTGTTATTGGTAATAATGCTGTTAGTGGTGTTTTACGCACCATAAAATACGGCCTGAAGTATCACAACATTTGTTTAGTTAGAAATCATGAATGATGTTAGTTTGCTTATTGCTGGTGGCGATATTTCTGCTATTCGCAAATTGCTTCATAAGCTAATGGGTTTGATTTTTGCAAACAAATACAAGTCAAAATATTGAAATATATACATTCATTACCCACTCGAAATGTAACGTTTCGTTGAGCTTTCAGAAATCTTTCACATGGAAAGTTACATTGTTTGAGTTACATTTCAGAAAGCTTTTATTTTCATTTCAGCATCCTTTCTTCAATGTGTTGATGTCGGTCTTTTGATTTTTTTTTCGAAACGTTACAGAAACCTTGTAAGATTAACAGGAAAATGAAAAAAAAGAAAGATATCATTTGTAAAGTTCAGGAAACGTTGAATCTGAAACCTTTCAGAAACACTTTAGAATGATTGCAAGCAAAACATTACATTTGAAATACATAAGACAGATTTCTTTAACGTTTCGCTTGCTACGTTTCAAATGAAACATTTTTGCAATGTTACATACTATTTCTGATAATTTCTGAAACGTAACATGCCGAGTGGGTATATAATCGTTTTTGCGAAGCAATAAATAGCTTTGCTCAGCACTCAAAGACTTCAAAAGTCGAAATATAACACTGTGCTCTATTTTTTATGATCCATTTGGAGCTAAGGTTAAATGCTAAATATCTCAAAGTATAGGTTAATTATAGTCGTTAAGTTTTGCTGTAGTTGTTGAACACTGTCCTTGCATTATACCTAAGGCCTTTGTTTATGGCCTTAGCAAAAATTATTCTATTAAAGCAGACCTTTTAAAAAACTAGCTTCCAAGCGTAAGATAACCTAAACCAGAGGCATCCCAATATCCCCTGCGAAATTCATTGGTGGAAAAATTGGCATCCAACTAAAAAAATTTACTCAAAAAATGTATGTGATTTGATAGAGGGCTGACTATTCCAGCAAATAAATTTTTCACATCTTACAAATTTAGTTATCTCTGCCTAAACTTTTATAATACATTGAATTTATATAAAATTTCTCACAAAATCCATTATAAATTAGTTATACTCGTACATTTATGATGTGGTTTCTTTACTTTGAATTCATGGAGATGAATCGTTTGTACCAGTTTCGTGCCGCAGATAATAAAAAGTTTATAAATTAAAACTAAAATTATTTTGTTGCGTAGGTCAACCACAACATAACTACTTGCCATCATTTTCTAATTTAATAACTTTTCAACAAAGTTTTGTAATGGATTTCTTGCAGTTTTACTTTTACTTAACTTTCAGTTTTATTTTGCCACACATTTTCTGTTTCAATTGAAAATTATGATATGTTCCAGCAAAAGGAATAATATTTTTGGTGTAATAGAGAGTGGTTGAAAGAAGTTTTTTGGCCATTTACTTTTACATACATGAAAACAAGTTTTTGTTCAAGCAATTCTTAAGAATATTTTTATCAAAGTCATTCTTACTTTAAGTTTTATTTCTTATCCAATATATATAATATATTTTTGAAATTTAATCCAATTGTTTATAATTTCATAGTTTCAACTTAATAAATGTTTTTATATTATTAGTTTGCCGGTATTTTTAATGCAGTAACAGGCATTTAGGAAGAATTTGCCAAGTAATTTATGGATAACATGTCGTATGAGTAACCATGAGCGCAATTTCATTTGAAGACTTTTTAAGCGGCTATAACTCTGTAAAAATAATGACAAATTAACTGTTCAAGCAAGCATAATTTTAAAAATAAAACTTTGAAAACTTTAAGCAGTTAAACTAAATTCCAAAAATATCTTGCCTTGTGCTATGGGAAATTTTTACACTTTCTTTCAAAACACACAGAAATTGTGCTATTTGTAAGTATGCACTAAATATTGTTAAACCACAAGGTCTGAAAATCCTGATAAAATATGAAAATAAGAAAAAATCTTGTGACTACGCCTACACAAGAATGTTCAGAAAAAATTAATTCTGTTGAATCAAGTCATTAAATTTTACTCTAAAATATACTAATTTAGACCACGTCTGCTATCAACTTCATATGTAGGGTATTCAATTCAATTGAAATACTTTCACTGGCCTTCGAAATTGAAAACAATTAAGGCTGCATTCTTACCCACTAATTGTACATCTTCATAGAACATTGAAACAAATGATTTTTTTTCCTTGGAGTATTGATATTATTTACTACAAATCATTTTTCTTACTGTGCTACTGTTCAAGTTGCAAAACTTTGGAGGTGTTACAAAATGATCGTATTACGTTACATCCATTTTCTTCTATTTGTTAAGAGATTTGTCTTCAATAACGCTGCACAAGTATCCAAGGAAACAATGGAAACAGTGGAAAGCTAGAACTGCGTGATGTAGACTTGTGACCGCGCGACATCGAAATATCGATGGAAAAACAGTTTATGTCACAAATGCAATTAAGGCCAAATTTCCATTAGATCTGTGTGAAATTTCACTTTTTTTCTTTATGCCCTTATTCCTTGTTCAAGTTTTAATAATGTACAAAAATGAAAGGGTAATTTAAACAAGAACTAATAAAAAAAAACCTTAAACTTCATTTGCCTTTAGTCGACGTAAGTTGTTATTAATAACAATTACTAACATAATAATAATAAACATAGATAGTAATGTTCACAACTCCATCCACAACTGGGGATTCTTTTTACAAAGGTATGGCTGCTTTGTAAGCAGTTTGCCTACATCTCTATATGCGATTTTGTCTACATCGTCGCTTGAAAAGGGACTGTGGAACTTGAAGAGCTGCCTACCACTCCATATACAAAGTTAGCTGATGACAGGCACTCTGCCTACATTTCTACATGCAAATGAAAATGAAATGAAATCTTAGGCATCGATGAAATGCACCATAGAAATAATTTACTTTTCATCGATGAATTTTCGGAGTAGGTACTCTGCTTATTTGCCGCTGGGCATGAAAAAACAAAATATTTCAATTGCAATTTTTTGGAAAGTTTTTCTGAATGAGCAAATAAGAAGCAATTCGAAAATTGGCCCAGCATTTTTTTCAGAAACAAATTCTGGACGTGAAACTACAGAGCAATCTTTCGGTAAAGCTTAATTTACGAGCAGTAAAATGTAAAAAAGTTAATAGATTTGTTTAGATTAACAAATAAATATTGGGTTTTCTAAGAAACTTTTCTGAATGCGTGAAAAAGAGCAATTTTTCTATAGAGTTTGGATTTCGATAGGTGGTTATGGACTCAGCTTTTTTGCTTAAGTTTGCTTGGAAAGAATATTCCGGTAATAATTTTTTTTGGAACAATTTTTTGACGGAGCAAATGAAGAGCAATTTTAACGCGTGGAGTTCACTTCGATAGCTTGCAGTGCGGGGCAGGGTGATTTTTTTTTTTTGGAAATGTTGACATGTGAAAACAAACTTTTTGTACAAGCAAACGATGAGTAATTTTGTGGCTCGATTCTATTTTGATATATTACAATCAGGAGCTTCCTTTACATCACTGAAAGTAAGCGACATAAAGTAATAACTTTGTTTTTCCCTTGGCCAGTAAATAAATATTCGTCAATATTTTTCACGAAGAAGTTCAAAAATCAAAACAATTAATAGAAATAAGTTATTAAATATTGAGTAGAGCATTCAATGAGCAAAACAAGTAGTCTGCAAAAAATATTGGCAAATTTAAATTTTTGTATAATGATCGTATTCAATAAAGTTTAAAGTTCAGTTGCCAGTTTGCTAAGCCACCACTCGAACCTAACCCAACCTCAGTTGGCATACAGCATCAAAAGGGTTTTTCTTTTTTAACTTCCGCGTGTAATAAGTTTTGTCTTTATATTTAAGTAACTCGTCTAGTAGTGTTTGAATTGCTTTTCTGTATGGGAGGCTATAATGGATAAGCCATTGAAAATTATTGAATGGCGTTGGGTTAGTAAAAACACCTGGCACAACGTCTTCGATTTGCATGTGTTGATTCTCCTGGAACTAGAAACAACATTTTGGGCTTTTTTTGTTAAAAAAATAGGGCAGAGCATGCCTGATTTCTGTTTTTTCAAAAATTCATAGCTCTGGATTTTTCAACCATTTATTGGGGCTGGTTTTAAGGGAAACTTAATGAGTTTTTAAAAAAGTTTTTAAATTTGTGCCTATCGTAGAAGAAGTCTGTCAACAGAGTTTTATTACCTTTACAAGGATATATACTCATGATTTCTAGCACAAAACTGAGCTCAACTTGGTCTCAATGAACAAAATAATTTCCACAATTCTAAAATGGTCAATCATTGATAATTGCTTACAATCATCAGCAACGTTGTTAGTTTTAACGTGATTCATTGGCGGTGCATAGTGGTTAAGAACTTCCAAAGTGAACTTTGACCTCTAAATTGAAATAAACCTGTAGAATTTCAATCGATCAAAACGAGTCCAATTTTCTATTAGAACTCAAAAATTACCTTTCAATAGGTAAAAAATTATGAGTAAAAAATTATGGACCTATTAATTTTTCGTTCATGTGTGAAAAACTCCAGAGGTCAATTCATGAGAAGAAAAGCACTTGCATTTAAAGGTTTAATTTAATTACGTTCTGTGCTTTGAAGGCGCCTAACATTGCATTCCTGCCACAAAATCTATGAATTTGCATATGCAGCGGCTAAAAGCATGCATGTTATGTATATCAAGTAATTTTGGAATATTTAATACCACTCACCCAAGTATTCCTAACACTTTGTAGAACTGTTGATTGATGTAAATGATGTTTGTTATATGCCTTCATATTTTCATTACACAATTATCCTCTAGCTATGCCAAGTGTAAATGGGATATGAAAGGTTATCCATTTGCAAAAGTTAAATTCCAAGCAAAACACAAATATTTTCCATGGCTTGGAATTTTTAACATATGATGACTGCATGCATCCTCTCATCAATTTTGCATTTAAAACAAAAACTATACGTGGGTGGAAACAGTAAATATAAAAAAAAAGTTTTGTGCAGAGTGAAGGATTGGACAAAAGAGTGTAGTCAGACAGTCAACATTGAAATCCAGGGATAGTTTTTCGAATGAATAATTTTTGTGTTCTTTCGACTAAGCAAGGGAAAGACTAAAAATATCCTCTCTGAAATTTTTATTATTTAAATAGAGAGCTAATAAAGATGTTTGTATGCCTACTTACAAAGCTTGCGCAAATATTATTAAAAAAATATGTAATAATATTGGTTTTTGAGAAAATATGCTCACATCATCGTATTCGACATCCGGTCAATAGTACATACTGAGAAAGAGGCGCATCCTTGCGACCGTGAGGGTCATGATAAACAGAAATAAATTATTTTATAGCTACATGTCAAGTGAAATTAAAACGCAGCGCTTTTACAAAAATAAGCACTGTGGTTAAACTAATTTGATATACAAATTAATTATTTCTGAATCAGAATCCCACAGAAATAAATTATAACTTTGCGACAATAAAAATTGCACAGCACATTAAGAACTTAACGAGTTTCGAGAAAAATGCATTTCCAAATTATTAATCAAAAATATCTCATTAATTTTTTATGCACTACTTCATAATTATGTAAATAAAAACTGTTTCTTTAAATAACGTAATATTAAACTTTTACAAAACAATATATTTACTCGTATATTATGTATTGTGAATTAAAGCTTCAGGTGCATAGAGTTTCCCATTTAATTTGATAGTAAAATTTTAATTGGCGAGACAAATTGTTCAAGCATCACTTAAATTTTCCAATTTCATAAGCGGCTTAAGTTTACTTATATTTTAATTTTAAAACAAAACAAAATACACCCCATGCAACTTGATATCGGCAATTATCATTCAGTTATAAAAGGATGTATTTCCATAACCCCAGACCATAAAAAATTTAAATAAAATTTATTATTTCAACACCATTGTTTGAGCAACAGCCTTCACCGCAGCACACGCAGAGTGAAAGCATCACATTTTAATTGGATTAAGCAAAATCAGTAGTTATTTTCGTAAACTTAAATTTCAACCATCTACATGAAAAAGAACATTTCCTATGGATCAAACAGGTAGTAAGGATTATGTTAAACAAATATTTGTTTACATTTTCACGGAAAATCAAAACCCAGTGGTTTGGCAGATGAACCATTGCTTAACCGCAGTTACATAAAACCATAGTGTTATTGTGGCGAGTTGATTCATAAATTGAAGCTGATTTTTTTACTAAGAATTCGTTTTTTTTAAATTTTAAAAATTTGCAAACCTAATTTGAAAATTGTAAATAAATCTGCTGTGATGAAACCATTTTTTTTTTGTTCAATAAATTCATTTGTAGAAGCTTTACGAGAAGAACCTAAATTGAAGACAACTTATGTATATTGAAGTTGAATCAAAATTTGACAAAAATTTGTAATAATGCATATACAGGGTGTTCCGGAATCGAATTGCCAACTAGAAAAATTATATTCCCTGGTTCAGTGTGAGCAATAAATTGTCTGGACCTCCCAATATTGAACATCCTATGAGTTACAGGATATTTAAAAAAAAGTTTATTTGGAGTAGCACTTACAATCAAAGATTACCTCATGGCTTCCTAAGCAATATAGCAAACTAATGCTTTCACTGTTATGGCAAATCGCATCAATTTGCAATCCAATCCCATAAAGGACAAATAAATTTTTTTTGCAAAAAAAATTCTTTAAGTGAAATAGTTAGCTAAGAAGTCACTTTGGTATTAATGAAGATAAATTTATACTGTGGAAAAGTATACCCAATTGAAACTGATAATATTAACTTTTATAGAAGGTCCTATTACCTAAAGCTGCGTTTTCATATTATTTTTTCTTGATCTTTTACCATCCCATATCACAGAGGATATCACATGCTATACAAATAGCACATATGTATGTATATGCCAATTCACTCTCGTATTCTCCAAGCGCATGCTTTTTCTTTCTTACAAAAATTTGATAGTAGAAGATCATGAAAGATAACATGAAAACGCAGCTTAAAGCCCGTCCAATTTTTTGTTTAGTATATCCCAGTACTTATGTGAAATTCGGTTACATTAGGTCTGTTCCAGTCGGATTTTGTGGTAAAAAAAATGAAAACAATCAAATCTCGATTTTTGAGAGAGTAATAGCTAAAATTGCGCTGACCAGTTGAACTACCACAATTTCGGCTGAAACGCAAAAATGGGTACAAAATTAAAAATTCCAAAAAAAGTGGCGCGTATTTTAGTAAATAAATTGTTTAATCAATGGGAGTGTTCAGGAGGTGAAACCTGCGTCGTAGTTGCGTAACCGTTTGGCGATTACGTTCTGAATGCAAGCTTAATAAAAAACTTTCGAGACTGTTTAAAATGTTATACACGGCAAAGGGAATTCTCGTAATCTTTAACAGCTAATTAGTCCAGAAAAATTGTTTAACAAATTATACAACAAGGAAATTTATTTTCCCTCGCTTGTCAAAACAGAGTTTCCAGTCTCGTTACCTACGATTTTGACAGTCTTCAAGCTTTAGCCACAAAAAATTTGTCTAGGTGAAAAACTTTTTTGAAGAGGAAGTGATCAGCCGTTTGTTACTCTCATTTGTTTTCCTTCAATCATCACATTTTTTCCGGCTGGAACACTTTTTGTGGTACATTTTTATAAATATTGACCTATTTTTCGGCTAGAGCAGATCTAATATCTTAAAAAACTATTCCCTCATAACGTTTTAAAAATAGTTTGAATGTATGGGATATGAAATGCGCTCAATTTTTAACAACTTTTAGTATCTGTGGTTACATTACCTTAAATAACAGCCTCAGTATAGTGTTTTAAGCTTTTTGCTTCTATAAAAGATGTAACGCACTCTAGTCAAAGTCCACCTCCTTTTTCACGTTTATCAAGAATATAAACATTTTTCTTTAATTGCCAATTGCTCCTAATTGGGTATAAACAACTAAACATTGTGAGATTAAATATTTTGCTTTATTCATCTGCCAAATCAAACTGACTCGTTGCCTAATGACTACACCTTTAGTAGTTTCACCATGCTACTACTACTTAGGAATAGCTACTTACGATGGACATATCTTAAAAAATCACCCGCTTACATCCTCTGCTACTTTGTACAGGATGCTCTTACATAGAAAATGCGCTAAGAAATTTTATTTTTTTAAGAAATTGATGCTTCTTGAGTTTTTGTTCAATGCACTCATGTTGCTATGGATGCATAAAATGTAAATTGGTATAAACAAACAAACAGGACGTGACAGTCAACTGAGAAAAATGTACGAGTATCTTATGACGCAAAAGGTGTGCATTCATTTAACGTTTCAGAACTATCATCAACTTTAGTATTCATTTTTATTGCAAGCGGATTTTTTTTATCTAAAAGAAAGAAGATTGTGATCTCAATGAAGACGATGTCAATGAATAACAACAATTTAATGCCACAATCGCAAAGATGACAATCTTCACTTTTTGTCAAAAAAAATATCGTTTTGCTGTTTTTTGATACTTCAATTTTGTTAAAGGGTCGTTCACGTGTTAGTGACGGCACTTGAACTTTTCACCAATCTACTGCAGTTAAAGTCTGAATGTGCTATATTACTTAAAAAGTATCCGGAATCGGTTAATAAATACTACTACACCAGCACTTTATCTAGTCTATACTTTTCATTCAAAATTTCTTACATGGAAATGGCTTGTAACACTTTGACGCAACATACACTGAACCGATTTTAAAAATTTACTATTTAAAATAGCATACTTGTGCTAAGGGAGGTTATAGCATACTTATTTTTTTTTTTTTATTTTATTTTAAAGTACGAGCAAAATATTCTTTTTTAAGGATAAAATTTTTGCAAAACCTCACACAAAAACTTTCGTTTGATATTTCGTTGCTGATGCTGCTTCTTGAATTCTGTGTGGTTATTGTTGTTATTTATTTTCTTCTCATTTGTATCGTTTGTATTTGCCTTCAAAGTTCAAAGGACAAACTCTTTTTCAATAGTTTTTTTTTTTTTTTTTTTGTAAATTTTGAAGAGAAAAGATAAAACGAGATGTTAGGAGAGTATTTTCATTATGAAAAAAACAACGGGGCGTGCGTACGACTAGTCTTTCATACATTTTTCGTAGGCTGATTGAGGAATAGCTTTTAGGTCATTCAGCGAATTTTATATTTTTGCTTCAACGGTCACAAAGTGTTTTCGTCGAAGTGGTAATTTTAGCTTCGGCGACAGAAAAAAAGTTAAATGTTGTCATTTCAGGAGAATACGCTGCTCGGGTGAAAAAACATTCGTTGAATTTTTGGCTAAAAATTCTTGCGCTATGATGGCTTTATGCGATGGTGCACTGTCGTGGTAATGCAATCATTTACATGACATTGTTTTATATAAAGACCATTGGACAATACAAACAAAATTTAAAAAAAAAATGTATTACAAAAAAACTGGAAATGTGCTGAAAAGGTACTAAAAATCAGTTCATTAAAATTTTCGTCGTCATATGTGCCGAAAAATGAAAGGTTCTACTGCAAATACCGTCACTATCACATATTACCCATGTTTTTCGACACCACCCCTAATTTTACACTATGTCATAAAAAACCCGCACCCTTTCCCAATTCCAGTAATGTTAAACATGAGCACAACTTCATCAAAATTGATTCTATAAGATGTTCAGTGAAATGTTATAACAAACAAAAGAGCCTGTATAGTTTTTATAAATTTCAAGAGTTATGAATTTAATGGGCGGAAATACGCTCCCTTATGAGATCTTCTAATAAAAAACTTATATCTAGACTCTTTTCGTCTTTAAGTGACTTCATTTTAAGCCATTTTTAAGTCGTTTTCAAAAAAAAAAAAAAATCTTTGCGAATTTTTGTTTACACAAAAAGGTTGTCACACCTACTTTTTCAATTTCGCTAATTTTTTCGCATACAAAATCATTCGAAATATTTGTTAAAGTTATGAAAATTGCGGTATTTGATTTCTAAATTTGAAGATTCTCTCTCTTATGTGCTCTATCTCTTTACGGAGCATAGAGCCTTGGCAAAACTTTTCCAACGTGCACGATTTGCAGCGAGTGTGAAGACCATTAGTATTTTCATATAAATTATCACACAAATCTTGACACAAGAGTTATATATTTAATTGTAATATGTGTGTTACTCACAAAAGGGTTTCATAAAAATTTCATATTCAAGAAAATTTCATTATATTCGAGAGCCTGTAGTTACCATTGAGAAAAAAAAAAACTTATCACATCCGTGCTGTACATAGTTTCACCAAGAGTTCGAAAGTCGTTGTCCTTTTGTTTGTTCACTTAATTAATAGAAAAATATGCTTTGCTATGGTCATGTTTATTAGAGGAGAAATTTCAAGCATTTTGCATTTTATGTCCTAAGTGCAAATTAATTGTATTTTGTGTAGTTTGTATAATCGATCAGTAATTAAATTCATTGCAATACGTGACTTCGAATTAAAAACTTTCTTGCTGACATTATGTCGTTGAGATATTTTAACTACAAAATAAAGGTTAGCAACTAAAAAGCAGCAAGGGTGATTTTTATAGGCTCGCAAAAATTAAATAGCCAACACTGGCGTTAACAGTACACTGAGAAAACGATTTGTTTGAATATAACGAAAGTAAATTTCATATAGAGCAATCACATATTTATTTGAGTCAAACATATTTTATTTGGATCAAAAAGTGGCTTATGTTGGTTGAAGTATTTTATGTCTGACTCAATGAAATATATAATTGCTCTTTATCTATACTATTTATATAAAATTGCTTGCATGGAAATGGTTTGTAACACTTTGGCGTAAAATATGCTGAACCGATTTTAATAATTTCTTTTTTAAAATAACATATTTGTGCTAAAGAGAGTTATTGCGTATTTATTTTTTTTAAATTTCAAAGTTAAATACACTTTTTTCTAGGATTAAGTTTTTGCAAAACCTCACACAAAAATTTTCGCTTGATTTTTCGTTGCTTATGCTTATGCTGCTTCTTGAATTCTGTGTTGTTATTGTTTTTTTGTCTCATTTGTAACGTTTGTTCGAAATTCTAAAACAAACTCTCTTTCAACTATTTTTTTTTTGTTACTTTTGAAGAAAGAAGATTGAATGAGATGTTAAGAGATTAATTTCATTATAAAAAAAACAATGATAAGTACGCGTGCGAAGCCGCGAGTACCACTAGTGAAATACAATTTGTCATATTCAAACAAATCGTTTTCTCAGTGTAGAAGTGTGATTGAACGTTTTAAGATTTCATTATAACGGTGCATTTTCTCAGTATTTTTTTTAGGGCCTCCCCTAGGTTGAGGAGCATAGGTACTCCCCATATTCGTTTGCTACATTAAATATTTTTTTATTTAACCCTTAGCGGCATTTTTCAAACTAATAAATACTCAAGCTAAGCCTAATGTGGCACAAAAATTTTTTTAAAAAATATTTCTAATAATCATCTCAACACTCATTCACAGCTATAAAGAATGAAACTGAAAATTGGTGTCGCTAAGGGTTAATTAATAGCTATATTTTAATAGACTCCTGAATACATTGGTTTATAAGTTTGTTATACAAGTGGGTTAATTTTGAGTTAAGCATAGATTTGTGTGGGTGGTAGACGTTGCCGTGAACCGATTTTCGATTTCGAGCTATAACTGATGAAGTACTCGTGGCAAAAAAACTTCAAAATCAACTCCAATTAAATGCCACGCCGCAGAGTTACTATACCCCAGTGTAATTTGCGTGAGTTTCATTGACTTTCGATCCAATAAATCTACAGAGTTATCTATTGGGCATATTTTTCGAGTATTAAAAAATCAAATCAGCAGATTGCTAGTTATTAACAGAATATTTTTGAAACAAGGCAAACTTTAATAACAACAGAAATTCAATATAGCAATTCAACATAGAAGTTTAGTAGTTTCTTGTATGTACGTACGAAGAATTGCATTGAGGATATTTGGAATTCATCTCAATATGGCCAAGGTAATTTCTACAACATAATGGAAGATGTGCAAAATAAAATGAGAATTCATGCGTAGGAAAAAGCTCTTTGTGTACCCTGCCATGCAACAACTAATGTGAACACTAAGAATGTCGAGTGCATTTTCTTTAAATTAAAAATTATGATGGAGATTAAAAATGTGCACAACAAAAATGTGACCCAGTTGGAAAAAAGAAATGCGTTCATTAAATATGCATCAGCAGTAGTGCGGGAATTCTACGCGTCTTTTAAATAAAAAGTAAAAGAATGGCTACATCGGTATCAACTTTCCAAAATTGCAGCCCTGTAGTCTAAGGGAAACCCATTGCTCAAAGCGTCCAAAAATTGTAAATAAATTCCCGTGTAGGTGAGTTCAAAGTTCATATGCTTTGCAAAGAAGAACTTACTCCGTTTATGGAAAATTTTCTACATTTAAAGAAAAACTTAGGCAAGAGAAGTTTCTTCAATCTAATGACAGCGTCCGATATCTGATAGAATAAATTTAATTTATTTGAGCTAAAATGCGTTGTCCTGAACGAAACTGATTTCCGCAAAATAAAGGAAGTTATGTGTTCAATTTTATAATATAAAATATACTTTTTTTCAAAAAAAGTTTTCGAAGTTTTCAGTGAAAATAGAAAATTTATGCTATTTTTTAATGGAGTATTTTTGGGAGTGCTGATGTAGCAAAGTCCAGGTCCTTATTTGAAGGCGACCACCAAATTGTTGATATTTTGTTAAGCTGGGGTTTTTGTTCAGTGCTAAGTCCATTAGAAACTTAAATTTTTTGTATATTTCTCAGCGAATACTTTCTCATAGACTATGTGCAGAGCGAGGTAGAAATTGAAATCTGAAAGCAACCTAAGCGACCTTTTCAGTTCCATGGTTAAAGGTATTGATGAATTTGTCAATGCCGCTGTAGGAATGAAAACTAAAAAACTTTAATTTCATTCCATGGAAATAAAATGAAAAATCAATTTCATGCGAAAGGAATAAATTCCACTCCAAAGAAATTGTAATAAAGAATTCAGTTCTTCAAAGAATTTAATTCTTTAATGAATTGAATTCAACTGTATACTTTTCTATAGACACAAGAAGCTGTTTTGTATCATATGATAAGAATAGGTTCAAAATTAATTTTTAACAACAATTGATAACGCTTTGACTCGAATGAAATCGATTCCCAATACCTTGCAATAAACTTAGAAATTTTTTGATTAAAAGTTATAATACTTAGAATGGAATTGACAAAGGAATAAGCTACTTTTGTCATGGAATTAACAAAGTTGTATCCGAACTCTAATTATAGTTTTTCAATTTCAAATTTTGCTCGACAAAGACATTAATTTTTCCATGCAATTGATAAAACCGATTCCAAGTTTATTTAATTCCCTGTTTTTGGAAACGAACGCCAAGTCTGTTCTTGGTTTGTTATATTTTCTTAAGCATCAGTAGCGTACCTAGGGGGGGCGGACAAAATGCAAAATGCTTCTCTCAATATGAAATTAGAATTTTATTTTTAGCATAGCTACGAAATTGTTGTGTTGTGTACTTTTTTTTTGTTAGTAAATGTAAATAATTCGAGAAAATAGGTGACTTTGAAAGTCAATGTGAAACTAGGGCTACCAGATGGCATACTTTAGTAGGAAATGTGCTACTTTTGGAAGGCTTTGCTATTTTCACTTGAAATGCACTACTTTTGGATGGTTTTGCTACTTTCTATGTTTGGATTGTAAAATAAATGTTATTTTTTTAATTGTCTTTTAATTTTGCTGGGGTTTTTCGTAGAAAGCGAAAATATTTTGGTTTTCATTACAAAATTGGAACTTTTTGATATAAACTACTTTTGTAGGCAGGCCATCTGGTAGCCCTATGTGAAACATATCGAGACATTTCGAGGACCAAAAGTGCGGATTCTTCTTTTCTTTTTTTTTTAGCAAAAAGTTAAGTAAATTTTTGGAATTTGGAAAACTACCACTTTTCCCCCCAGGCGCCAAGTGTGTACGGTACGGCACTGTTCGGCATACACAAAAACGATTGTGGGATGACACCTACGTAATTAGAAAATAGTCAATAGTTACTAGTACATTTTGACAATTCGTCACAAAATATTAAAGCAGATGCGATGGAAGTGAAAACAGCAAAATTTATGTAAACAAAAAACATATAAAAAAGATGTAAAGAACCTCCTATACTGAAAACAAAAAAAAAATGATTTTCATAAAAAATTTCATGGGGTCTGCTTAAATTATTTGCGCAACATATGAATTGAATAAAATTGAATTACAAATTTGTACCGTTTTATTTTTGTATTTATTTACACGTATGCGGCTGCTTCCATTTTTTTTTTGACTCCATCGCAGAAAGGAATGGCAAAATAAAAGTACGCGCCGATTAAAAAGTGTGCGGACATTGAAGGAACAACAACAAGAGTAACTGAATCGTAGCCAGAAGGCCTTTGTGACAATAGTGAATAGTTGACTCTCGACGAAAGAATTTAATATTTCTGTACTGTGCTATGGTATTTTTCAAACAAAAGTGAGTGATTTCATCAGAAATGAAGCTGCATGTTAAAAATTAAAAGGCATACAAATTTCATAAAAATATAATAAAATATAAAGAAATAATATAACAAGTTTGAAAAAAAATAAATAATTTCGTGCAGCTTTAAAAGTGAAAAAATTGTATTTTTTTTTTCAAAATGTGTTAAGAACATGTGGTAAATGTCAAAGTGCAAAAATATTGAGTATTAATAAAAAAAAATTAATAAAAATTATTTTAAAAAAATGCTCAAGTAGTCGACGTCAATGTGAAGAAATTAAAAACCGAGTTCTTTCAAATACAAAGTTTCAAATCAAACGCAGTTCAATAACCATTGTTGGACTTTTGCACGCTCGCTCGCTACCTTCAAAAAGTAGAACAATGCAGCAAACAAATAATACCTGCCTTTACAGCTGAAATTACGCGTAGTCGTTGTTGTCCATAAATAAAACATTTGAATTGCAGTCAATTAATTAGCAGCACCAATTATACACAATAACAACAACAACAACAACATTTGAACCTTCGGAGCCAAGCCGTAGTACCCCACCTATGCAATATGTTGATTTCTGTTGCACGCTACGCTTTCATTTTCTATGTATCCATCTTTAGTTCCACGGATCAGAATCTTATACGTAACATGGAACAGGAACAACCGAATTTTTATCCCATCTCGGCTTGTACTGCCAAATGTATGCAAGATGGTCGTTATCAACTCCAGCAGCAGCAGCAGCCAGCACATCAGCAGCAACAGGAGAGCACTTCGGTAAGGTTAATTTTTTTGTACAATATATATTAGTCCTGAAGGTAGCGTTGCATTTTTCATAGTCATTTCTTCTCGTTTCATTTTTTTTTTTTTTGGAAATTGGTTGCTTAAGTCATATCCGAAAAATCTCCATACGATAAGATATGACCCATTTTTTTAAAGTTTTCAATAAATTCTGTAGTTTTGATCAAAAATAGTTTTATTGAGCGAACAATTAAAAGTTTTCCGATTTCAACAAGTTAATTTGAAACTTTCAATAAAAACCGTATTTTTTCGAAAATAATGAGATGGTCATTAGTAATTTTAAGACTATGAAAGGTGGGTCAAATATGGTCATACGAAAATTTTTCGGGTATAAAATCGATATATTTCTATCTCCTCTAGAGCATTGGTTTGAAACCTTTTTTGTCCGCCTCTCACTATCAAGCCCACCACGATTCTGGCGAATGACGCTACCTCCGAAATAAATAAAACAACCTTAAGTTCTATATATTTGCACCTCTGGCAGATTTTTCTACGTCTTTAAGGAAAATTTCTATTAAATAGGATACGAACTCTGTCCGTTCACAGCTTTGACTAAAACTATGGGGTTTCTAGGTGGCATGCGCCTGTAAATCTCAAACTCCAATAAAGCGTGTTCTAAAAAAATTCTGATAGCCATAATTAGCGAAAAATTGTCAGATAATTCAGAGCTCAGATAATTCGAAATAAAGACGTTTTAAAATTCTACACTTCTATAATTCAGATATTCATATGGTGAAAAATTCACAAATTTAAAATTCTTTATTTTTTAGCATTTGTCTTTCAGATTTAAGTTTTTTCGCGAGAAATTCATTAGAATATGAATATTATTTCACGCGAAATAGTTTTAATATTAATTTCATTTGCACTTTTCACAAAGTAAGAGAAAAATGGTACTTGATATTGCGTCTGTTACCAAGAAAGTCATAATAATATTGAAATACGTAAATGAAATTGCTGAAAAAATTAATTCAATCAACTATTTCTCAGTTCCATCAAGAGCTTTTTCAATTCATAAATCTTTTTCATTCAGTCATTTCAGGATTGTTTTGCTGAATGTCGCGCTGAAAACGAAACATCGAATCAACTGGCGGAGGATGTACGAAAAATTCATGAGAATTTTGTACTTAAACTCATCTGCCGAGACGACAGAAGTCTGACATTTCGTATTGATATGGAAGGTAACACCGCCGCAGCATCATCCCAGGCGCTCGCATTCAATGTCAATGCTGGCAGCAAAAACAAGCATGCAATCAATGCGTCAGCAAGATGGACTGAAGGTGAAATAATTACGCCAGACAGCAATAAAAAAAGCCAGAACGTTTATGTGGTAACAGTTCATGTGGCAAAAGACGCACAGGATTATATCGTATATTTGGTGAGTTTAAAAGTGTAGGTGGTTGTTGCATGCAACTTGAATGGTCCTTATCAAATATGAGTTGCACATAAGTTTTCTTTGAAAGCCACAACAAACGTTGTTTACAATTTTCTCTAAGTGAACTCACTTGTTGTTTGTGTGGTTAATTAATAAATAATTTAATTAAAAAATGCTAACCACATGAAATTTTCTTCTTCATAATTTCCTGAAAAAAAAAAACCAAATCTTTTTTTTTTTGTTATTTCACTTAATTTGGAATGTTGACTTAATTAAGGGTTAAGCTAAAGATGGCAAATTTCTTCCCTGAACTAAGGCTATGTATGTACATTAGACTGTCAGTTATTAGAAAAGTTTTTTTAATTGAGGACATCGATGTTTTTGCTAAAAAAAAAAGAGTTAAATGTATAGACTAAAGAAATTTTTATATTTTAGCTCAATCACCCTTTACTTAAGCTATTTTTATTCCAAAACTGGTAGACCAACAGAAAAATGTTATATGCTTTTTTTCTGTAAAGAAAAAAAAATACACTGAAAAAAATAATTTCTTATATGGTTTGATTTTTTTAAGACTAGTTAATGAAGAAGTAAGTATATACTTGTATAAATTTTTCACATAGATTTTTTTCCAGTGTATATTTTTTTCTCCCAAAAACCTCATAAGCCGAGAAAAAACCTTACAAGTAAAACTATAAATAAAAATTAAAATTTTATTTTTTCTTTACAAAAACATTTACAGAAGTACCACAAGAAGTTCGGCATGAAATTTTGAAAATATCGAACAGTCTAATGTACGCTGGTTATTATGCAAGTTGTTCAACCCTCATATTCGCGAATTCGGCCCATCCTCTGAATACTAGCGGCTTGGTTTCTGTGATTAAACTTTCCTCATTTGTACTATTAATGGCATTGTTTGACAATATCGACTTAAGCTTATCCCTGCTACTTTATTCGCAAATTTACTATGTTGTTAATTCCTGACCCACCGACTTAACGCCTTGATTTCTGCGGTCCAGAAGCCAAAGGAGACCACAAGTTCTTAAAAAATTATGGCTTTTTAATTGACGCTTTTTTGACAATAAAAAATGCACAGATTTTTAGAATTTTGTGTGGACTTTGACGAGTTGGTATGCTTAATAAATTACATGCAGTCTTGAAAACAACACGCTGTTTTAATAAATTTATACATAACTTTAAATTTCAGTGTTTTATAAAAATTACTTTTATTTTTGTTTACAGTCAGATGAAAATTTTTTCGTTATTGACGACTTAAAGCAGAATACAACCTACAATATTACATCGGTGGCTGTGAATGCAAACTACGAATATTCAGTCATAGCCAAAGGACAACAGTATACAACACTGAGACGTGGCTACACGCCTGCACTAATACAAGATATACAAGTGAAAAATTTTCAAGTCGATGAGAATAATGATAAGCGTTTAACAGCGAAAATTACATGGAAGCCCTCTGCTGGTAAGTATCAATGGAACAGAGTAACTCATGTCGCAGCTGGAATTCCCTTCACTTGTCATATCTTTTGAACAAGCTTACAATAGCAATGTGTTGTATGTAATATTTTGAATAGAAGCACAAACTCCTTTAAATATTTTTGATACCAATAAAAAAATTCTTTTGACTTAATATCGCGCTATTACAAAATTGAGCTTGTTCTCTCCCACAGGCGAAATTCCTAATGGGGGTGTATACTGGCGTGTGCAGATAATACGTTGACTTTTTTTGTAGATGGAATTTAAAATTTTTAAGGGTTTGTGTTTGCCAAAAGCGTACTGAAAAGCTAATTGTTGGATTGAAAACAAAAATTAGGAAAGTATTAGAGAGGCGAAGGAATCATTTTTAGCAAAAAAAACCCTTCGGTTTTAATATTCTAATTTTCAAGAATTCAGTATTACTTAATTCTTTCATAAAATTTTTTTCGCTTTAAGTGAGCCTTAAAAATATATATATTTTTACACATATACATATATGTAAATGTAGCAAACATCAGTTCTGTTTTACATAGAAAAGGGAATATGTGTTGCCTACTTTTAGGAGCTTACCTAGTAAGTGTAAAATTTATTACAAGAACAGCAAGACTTAGTACAGAGAAATGGTGAATACCAAAATACTCCATTTTCATTCCCACTTGGAATCTTATATGTGTTTATATATTAATGATTTGGTAATTATTAACAAGTGAATGCTTGCGAAAATATTTGTTTAACCAAAATGTGATTTAGTTTATTTATTTGTTATTAAATATATGAACCGTATGCTTGAAGATCTAGGTCACTTTAATATTAGTTCCCAGCTGGAACATTAAATATAAACGAATCTGTCGGAGCTTACGCAAATTTTAAAGGTTTATGTTCATTTATATGCTACCATTTCATTTAGAAGTTTCATTTATTGATGTAATATTTCTTTTTATCCTTTTTCTCGTTCTATTCACAGACATGACTTGTCATTACAACATCATTTGCTTTTCACCCGAGCCCGAGAGCCAGGAATACGGTCTGACGCCATTAGAAATACGAGATGTAAGTATATTTATGTATGTGTAAGTATATTTATGTATGTGTGAGTATTTGCGTGAGTGGATCAAAATTAAACATAATTTTCATCTATAAAAAATTAATAATATAGGTACGTTTTATTTAATTGACAGAAAAATTTTTATAATCCACTTAAAAGCTTAAGCGCAATCAACTGAGCAAAAAATAGCGATTTTTTTACTTGTGAAAGAAAAAGTGTTACAAAAATTTGTCCTTAGATTGTTTTTATCTTTGGGAAGGAAATAAAAATAAACCGCAGGTTGAGTCTATGCCAACATAAAAGTGTAGTTTTTGGTCAGAAATTGTGTAAGAAGCAGAGAAATGTTAGCATTTTTTCCATTTTCCACACCAAAACACTTGGCATGTTACTTTTATAGGTAACAGCCAACATTAAAGTAAGCAACCAATACATAGGCCAGTTTTCCAAGAACTTAAAAAATAAAATGTAAAAATACAAAATATAAATTCAAAATATGAAGCACATAAGCACTTTTTAGAAAAATTCATATAATAAAAAGAGAAATCAAAGTTTTATGATCCTTCTACCGACTTAAAACAATTTCATTATGTGAATTCTACAAATGATGTTTGACAACATGTTGCTTGCGATATTTACAGTTAAACATGTTGTCAAGCCATGCTATCCAGCATGTTGAATCATGTAAGTTAGTCTAATGTCAAGATACGCCAAAGAAAAATGCACCAACTGCCATAAAAAATTGTGGTGTGTAGTTGGAATTATGTAGCCCGGAATTATTACCTTAATTTAAACATAACACACCCTAAAATGTATTGTTGTTTGTGCTGTTTAAGTAAAATTGAGACTATTACATACTGAACAATGCATAAAAAGGTAGCATTATAACAAAGTCATATTTGCAGAGTAACTGTTTGCTTTAATTTAAGGAAATATTAAATTTTGAAATCATAAAGTGCTGGTTGTCAAATTTGTTCAATGCAAATATGTAATAATTGTTGAAAATTTCTTTACATTCAAAATCAACTGTCAAGCAGTTCACTTCAAAGGAGTTATGTATCTGTTTTTGATTACATTTTTTTATTGACATATTCTGTAGAATTTGCTATGCTTATTTCCTTTAACACGTCATAATATATTTTGCTCATAATAGATCATTTAGAATTTCTTTTAACCCCTTTGAACTTTGATGAAAATATATTGTAAAAAAAATCTGTCAAAAACAACAATGGCATTTTTTTTATATGCAGAATGTTCTTTTTAGGGGGCAAATGTAAAATTTACTAAAATATACTATAATTTATATAAACTATATAAAAAACAAAACAGAAATCATTTGCGGCCCTGCGACTTGTACAATTGAAGGACCACTGCTTAAAACTATTCTGCAAAACATTTAGGAAGCACTGTTATATATGTAACTTTGAATAGAACCACAGCAACTGCAATACATTTTAGCAGCAACCAATGCACTCACACTACTTAAGAGTTTTTAATAAATTATTTTCTTGTTGCATTTTTTGTAAGCAAATAAAAAGATTTTTAATAAAAACAACTAAAGCAACTAAACACTGCACTCTCAATCGAAACTTGTAAATAAATATATATTATTGAAAAATATACAAAATCTGCAAATTAAATGAAAACTGAAGCATGATGTATTTGTTCCACATATTTGCCGATTTGGTTAACCAAATTGTCCGGGAAGTAGCGTTGCATTTTACGCACGCATTGCAAAGTTTGCGTCTGCCTGAAAATCGAAATAAGCGTCAGTCACCAGAATCGTGGTCGGGCTGGTTGTGAGAGGCCGACGAAACAAATTTTGTAAGCCATAAGTTGAAAAATATATTTGGACCAATATTGTAGAGCAGCTAAGGGCACATCGACTTCATGCCCCAAAAATTTTCATATGACAAAATTTGATCGAATTTTTAAAAAAGTACGGCACAATCACTTCAACAACCTTTTAAAACCGAAATAAACAATAACGCGTGATGGATGCATGGCGTTCCGAGAATCACTCTTGAGTTCAACGTACTTGGGGTGACTTTCTTAGCAAACTAGTGTAATTTTCCATAAGCCGTTGTAACGATTGATATCACGCTGACTGCTTTAATCTTGTCCACAAAAAAAAGTAACAAACAAAACTCCAACCAAGTGAAATCAAATTTTTATCAAAATAATCCTACAAAAAAACCTCGAGAAAATTGATGAGATGACATGAAAATGCAACTACGATTCGTCTGCAAAGGTTTAAATGTGATGCGATCGGCGTAAAAGGACCTTAGCTTGGACCTTATTTCGGAAAATGTCATTCAATGTCAAAAATTGTAAATAGGGTGCTGGGTATCATACCACAGATCAATTTGAAACGACAAGGTATATCAAGTTTCATGCTTCTGAAAGCGATAAGAATATAACTAAGTAAATCTCAATTTTCTCCTCTGGCAAGAAAAAATCTCTTAAAATAGATCGCAACACAAATGATGAGTAAGAAATTAAATTGAAACATAGTCCCATGTATATTTTGTTCGAAATATTTGCGTTTTAAACAAAACCATCCAAGTTTTGGGAAGAAATTTCACTGCTGATTAAACGTTGTCTTTGTTGATTAAAATTTTTATCAATTTTCGGCCAATAACACACAATTTTTTCAATGCTTCATTTCACAACATTTTGGTGCGCGAAATACGAAAAGATTATTTTCTTATTGACACCATTTTAATCAGATTAAAATTTTTGTTTTAAAAAAATATTAAATATTTATTTATTTAGTAAGATTTAATTTTACCATACACATTTAGATCACAATGAAGTAACTTAGTTAGAAATCACAATTGAAAAGCGAAATATTTCGGGCGCTGCTTAATAGCCTTTTGTCTTGTAGCCACCATGACCACCACCATAAGCACCTGAGCCGCCACCATGACCACCACCAAAAGCACCAGGTCCGCCACCGTGGCCACCACCAAAAGCACCTGGTCCGCCACCATGACCTCCTCCTAAACTGTTACCACCATCAAAACCACCACCATGACTTCCGCCAAAACCACCACCGCCATGACCGCCGCCATGACCGCCGCCAAAACCACCACCTACTCCACGACCACCACCACTACCACCATGTCCACTACCTCCGCCAACACCGGATGATCCACCAAATCCACCACTTCCACTACTACCTAAACCACCATGCCCAAGCCCAGTAGCGCCACTATGACCGCCAAATCCAGAATTGCCACCAGCACCACCAAAACCAGTATCCAAACCTTGACCGCCCGCATGGGATCCGCCACCGCCGCCACCACCACCTGATCCTCCGCCGAATCCACCTGTACCCGCACCATGGCCTCCTCCACCGCCTCCGTAACCTCCACTACCTCCAGCTGTTCCATGACTATTCCTATCGTTGTGTGTGCCTCCTCCACCATATGCAGTGCAAACAACGACTACCGCAGCCAGCGTGACAAATGTGAGCTACAGGAAATTAAAATCAAAATCAAACTAAAACCCATTCGTAAAACATCATATTCTCTTCGTATGTTTCATTACCAAAAATCGTTTCATTTTGCGTGCTGTGAGATGCTTAGCGAGTTGGTACTTTCAATTCTAAATCGACTAAATTGAATGTTCGTTGCGGTGCGCTTGAGCTTTTTATATAGATTTTCTAAGGTTCAAAGTGTCAAGAAAATTTGATTTGAAATACCCGTAATACCCATTACAGCACAGAGCACATATGCGTCTTATCAGTTGTGCTGACTGGTTGCAGCCTCTCCTTATCATGAGAATATTGAAATGTTTATAAACAAAATTATTTATATAAATATATGTAAAATATGTAGAGATTAAATTATAAAATCACGATTCAACTCAGGGCGCTGGGCGTGTTAAAAACACTATTTTAGATTGATTTTTGAAACAATTTTATTTCAAATGTTTTGATCAACATTTCTTGTATGAAATGGTGAGTTTGAAAATTTCGTCATATACCCTTATCGATATTCTATCAAATTACACTTTTTTCGGTTTTTAAAAAATTGCAAACTTCAACTAATTGAAGCATATTCATAAACGTTTAATAAGTTGTGTCTAAGCTTAACAACAGCTTTTGATTGTGTTTAGCATGTACTCCATTTTGCACATAGTTATGTACGCTAAACACAGCCAAAAGCTGTTGTTAAGCTTAGACACAACTCATCAAATGTCTTTAATTATTAGATAGCTTCTTTTGAAACCTATATTTTGATTTTTCGATTTTGAGTTTTGATTTCAGCCCCTTGTTCTGGTTTGATATCTTTCACACAGTGTAGACTCAACACAAAAAATCCTAAACGTAAAATTTTTTTTAGAGAGCGTATCTAAAAAAAAATGCATTTCGAGATAATTGACGTTTTGCTTATGTCAATTTGTTGAAATACCTGTAAAATTGAGATACAGAAAATTATCTTAGAAGGTTTTTTATATGTTTGAACTACGATAAATTTGGAGATTATTCATTAGACGCATAATTTTTTAAGCTATCCGATGTCATAAGAATCACGAATACAACCCCATACCGACCCGGGGGATCAAACCAATTTTATTTTGCGAAGAGTAAAACCAACTGTCTTAGAATATTATCTTACAATTAAATGAGACGGCAAGCCTCCCTTGCCTGGGTTTGTACGGGTCTGCACGAATATGATTTTTTTTTAGATACGCTCCAGGCCTAGCTAGGTCTCTATTGAAATCGGATTTCGGGGCTATAGCCCCTATCTTAATACAGCGTTAAATAAAGCAATTATTCGAGATGGTGAGAGTTGTGAAATTGTCATACCCATTTATTACTCATGCGGAGATTTGATATACATTTTAAGTTTGGCTGACTCGTGTACTTTAAGGCAGTACACAATTCCTCCATACATATGTTTTGATTATTCTAGTATTCTTTGAAAAAATAAATTATTGCAAAACAAGTTGACTAAGTGTTATGTCTTGAAAATGCATTTTTTTTATATTTTTCAATAAATTTTGATAGCCGTATCATTTATTTATAAAATTTTGTTTTGATGATAATGCATTTTTATATAAAGTTTTAATTTTATTGTGTTTTTGTGCGAGTCTAATAACTGACTTAAATAGGCTATGGTCTGCATATTTTAATTGTTTTTTGAAGTAAATTCGAATCGTGAGCTTAGCCATTTTTTTTTTGGAGTACTCCAAACATCACTTTCGTATGTGGGGTCGAAAGAGCATACGCTTTCAAAAAGAACTTGAAAAGTCTTAAAAATAAATAAATCTTGATTTACTGTTCGATTTTTGCTGATTTGTATTTTATTTATTAGATTATTTCTATTATGACTCTTTATTTGCTAATCGATAACCTTTAACTGTTCGTTATTAGTTACGCACGTAAAGATTGGAAAATTATATGTAATTAACAGCGTAGTATAAATTGTTTTGTTTAAGGTACCGTCGGCTAATAAAGCCATTCAGTATCAAAAACGCCAATCAATCAAAAATTGTATTTTAAATGCATTCACGCCCGATAACGTCACACTCAGTAGCGTACCTAGGAGGGACAAAGGGAGTGACCGCCCCAGGCGCAAGTCTTTGGGGGACGTATCTTAGCTTGCTAGGGTTTTTGTTGAATTAAAAGTGAGGACTTTTTTTTTGTTTAGTTAAATATAAAAGGCTGAAGGGTATGTGTGGCACGGTACGTCATTGGTCACACTTGAACCTGAATGCAATAGACTTAGACTACTTGACTTGTGTTCGTGGATATATCGTAACGAGCTCATCCTGACAAATGTACTTATATCACCTACATTCTTAAAAAAATGCGGAGACAATAATTAAATTATATTATTATCATAAAACAAAAATCTAAGGCATTTTTTTCGCAAGTTTTTGAGCAAAAGTTTGGTCTCAACAAAAATTAAATGCACTATACTGCGCTCAGAAGTGAAAAGTGAGTTTCAAAATAGTTGATGTTTTGTTTATGTTAATTTGTTGACATGCTACAGGCAAATTGAGATAGAGAAAATTCTCTTAGGAGATGTTATATCTTCGAACTAAGATATCAACATTGCAGTAGTTCATAGAAAGTATTTTCGTAAGCTATCCGATTCCATAAGAATCATGAAAGTGATTTTTTTTGAGATACACCCTTTTCGATTTTAAGGGCAGTATACATCTTTAACAGTATACAGCCGTGGACAACTAATTAGAAACAGTTTGTCCTCTTGGTTTTTACTACATTTGAAAAAAAAAATGCTAAGGTTGTTGTATTTGTTATTGTTGTTATTATAAATGTGTCCTTTTGCCAAGAGGACAAACTGCTTCTAATTAGTTTTCCACGGCTACCAATTCTTA
Source organism: Tricholauxania praeusta (assembly GCA_949775025.1). NCBI lineage: Eukaryota > Metazoa > Arthropoda > Insecta > Diptera > Lauxaniidae > Tricholauxania > Tricholauxania praeusta. The sequence continues at coordinate 8,278,978 of OX459031.1, forward strand.
AATTTCTATTAAAATGGTTTGACCAAACGTTCCCATTATGAATCTGTCATTTGTGTAACACTTTCTTCTCAAAATTTATCCGCATTTTATTTGATGCTTGTTTGAAGCAGTTTTTGGTGTATGTGAAATTTGGTTAAATTACTTTGAATTTTTTGTTTTTTCTTATACGCTTCCTTGTTGAAGTTCATTCAAATTTTGTTCAGAGCTTATCCAAATCAATCTTATTGTTAGTATTTTTGTGAAATTTTGTTGAAGTACCTCATAATAAGTACTCCTATAGTATTTTTTAGTTGTTGTTTATATGAGGGATGTCACGCCCTTTTATCGAAATATTCTCAATTTGTTTCTGGTGCTAGGCCAAAGCATATCTTGTATATTTGTGAAATTTGGTTTCAATATCTTAATTTTCTTAGTATAGCGCTTCGAAGCTTTGCATGCATGGTATGTACATATCGTTACCTTAATATAGAAAGGCCCTATCTTAAATTTTTATTATTTTACAGGAGAACGAAAAAGATTAATAAAACTTAAAGTTTTTGTGAGTTAAAGTGAGTAATGGCTTTTTTTTATTTGCTTGTAATTGATTTATTTTCAATCGTAGTTCACACATTTTTTTGTCAATGGTGTATTAGTGGGTGACCTACCGAACTCTATAAAAATCTCGATTTTGAAAAAAAAGTTAGTTAGGGCCTTTCTATATTAAGGTAACGATATGTAGGTTATAAAAAGACTTCAAGTGCTAGGTGGGATGCACGGTGGCACGTTAACAAAAACAGTGAAATACCATGAGAGGTTAGCAATGAAGTTGTGAAATCAATCGACAGTCTAATATATACATACTTTTCCATGAGAAATTATAACAAAGCAGTCAGTCTGCCTCTTTTATTGGTCAATTTACAATCAAAAGAAAAAATAAACAATTCATAAAATAAACACCTCCGTTCGTCCGTGAAAGAAATTATTTGACAAATACTTAAACCAATGAATTGAATAAAATAAGTAGGAGCAATAGAAAAATTTAAAAATAAAAATAATTAAAAAATAAAATGTTTTGCGCGACATAATACCATACAAGTTTGCTGTAAAAGAAGCACTTAGCGGCAGCAAATATTCTGGCAATAAAAATAAAAGCAATAGAAAGTTTCTATGTTTTCTCTGTAAATTACCCAATTTACATACATATATTTCTGCTGTTAGTTCACTTTTGTTTGTACAAATCCTTTTCCAGGAATTTCATCGCTGCGTGTTGTATTTTTTGGAGCATAAATTGTTTCTTCAGTTACATTCAAATTTTGCGCTGCCTCAGTCAAGGTTATTTTTGAAAATATTAGGAAAGTTTCCGCGAAAGCAAAAGGGTGTCAAATACTTCTTTGATAAAAATAAACTAAAAAAAATTGTATGCATAGATATTGGAACCTTTCAAATCCAGCAATTTTTAAAATTTATCGGAAATTCCAAAAATTAAAAAAAAAAAACTACACAGACCAACAAAAAAAAGTTTTTATCGCAAAACCAGACCCACTTATTGTTGCGCACAATTCTTCGCTGAGTTCGAAAACAAAAAAAAAATTATCGAACCAATTTTTCTCTATATCTCCATTTCCCACTTCCTACACTGTTCTCCGCAAAATATTTCAAAAATCCAAATTTCGTTTCCAAACATATGCACCTATTCTGCCGTACTAAGCGAAAAAGACGTATCTCAAAAAAAAAATATATCCAAGATTCTTATGGCATCGGATAGTTTAAGAAATTACGCGTCTAATGAAATACTCCAAATGTCGGCATCTTAGTTCAATCATATAAAAAATCTACTAAGAAAATTTTCTCTATCTCAATTTTATAGGTATTTCAACAAATTGACATAAAAAAAACATCAGTTATCTCGAAATGAATTTTTTTGAGATACGTCTTTTTCGCTTAGTACGGCAGTATTATCCATTGTAAAATTCTTCGCTAAGTTCGAAAAAAAAAATTATCAAGCCAATTCCCCTCAAGAACTTTACAAAGGATATTTAGAAACGAAAATAAGATTTTTTAAGTATTTTGGTGAGAAGAGTGGGGAAATGGGAGAGTGAGGTAATTGGCTCGACAAAACTTTTTTTTATTTTTTAGAATTTAGCGAAGAATTTTACAAAGGATAGGTATAAATATTTAGAAACAAAAATTGGATTTTTTAAATATATTGGTGAGAAGAGTGTGGGGAATGGGAAATGGGAGGATTGAGGGGAATTGGTTTAGTAAATTTTTTTTTCGAGATCAGCGAAGAACTTTACACAAGAATAAGTGAGCTTGGTTTTCCCACCATATTTTTTTTTTGTTGGCCTGTGTTATTTATTAGATGACGTTCAGTCCACATTTTAGCGAAAACCTAAAGCATGCCATATGCTTGGAACTTTTGTAAATTTTACATATTTTTAAATGGATTCAATATATGAACAACATTAACGTTAACTTACCTTTTCAGATATGAAAATTCATCATTTTCAACGCAATATAAAGTAGATATTTTTGTCAACATAGCTTTTAAATTTTTTATTTAACTAATAGTTTTTTTTTTATATTCAGCTTATCAAAATAACTAAAACTAAAACTGAACTTAATTTTAACAAATCTTCAATTTGGTAAAAGCACGCGCACACAACTAAATATTACATTACAGATTGCAATCATTATTCGATATTATGTGGCAAAAGATAAAAAAGCATTGCTGCACTCTAAAGAATAAATCCGCATAATACCGAGTATTACATAGATACATTAGTAGATTTATTTCATCGTATATCTAAGCAGACATTTTATTTTACACTGATTGTGATTGTCAATTCTTTGACTTTTCTGTGACTTACATGTTTTCATGTATTTATTTCTCTTTTCTCTCCACTATTCTTTAAGTCACGAACACTTTATAGTTACAGCATTGAAAACTTGGCATTTTCTTCGGTCTACAAGATTGGTATACGCGCTATAAATCCCAATAACATCTCAAAGGAAAGTGATTTATTTTGGAAAACATTTCAAGCGCCATCATGCTTGGAATGGTACAACTACAATTTTAATGTTTGTGGTAAGTAAATAAAAGAATCCTTTATAAAGGAAACACATACGTTTTTTTTTAAATACAATTCTATTAAATTTTTCAATTCATATTACTGGTCAGAGAGTGACATATAAATATATACATGAAATTTAAGGCTTGAACTTAAAAATATTTTTTCATATGAAATATTAAGTTCCACTCTTCATTTTAATATAAGAATTTCTTAGAAATACTTTCAACTGTAAGCTTAATGTTTGATGCTGAATGAAGAATATTGGTATAGTTTCAGCAAAAATAATTAAATGAAATTTATAGTGAAAGAGCAACAACAAAATATTTAGTAACATTGCAAATGATTTCTGCTTTAAATTCTTTTTTTAGCTCCACCTCAACCAGAAGGTCTTGAAATCGAACAATTTGTTGAAAGCGAAGATGAGTTCTCATTTAATATTAGTTGGCAACAGCCAGAGCATTATCCGGATTACTATAAATTGCAGATCTTGGACTTGGACTTAAGCTCAGAAAATAGCAATTCATATATTTTTAATGTTAGTAAGGTAAGTTTTAAAGTAGTATTGTTGGTATGATAAGCCTCAGAAATCCATAGAGATTACAATTTTAAAAAAATTTAAATAAGCTTAGGAGCTTCAAATAAAAGTTGGTTTTTAAGAAACTGTTGCTGTAACATATATAAGTCAAGTGGCTATATAAGTATATATAAGTGGAGCTATTACCTTGCGAATGTTAAAAATTTTTTACAAGAAAATGTAAACTCAAAAAAAAAAAGAGTTAACTGAAATTTTTATTTTTTGGTAAATGTTGATGACTTTTTATTTATTTTATTTATTTTTTGCTTAGCAATATTTAAAAGGAAGAGCTTATAAGTTTGACTAAAAAACTATACGTATGGTAACACTGCACACAGCTGCTATGAGCATGAGTAAATTAGAATGGTTTAACAAAACATTTTTTAAAGCTTTTATCTCCAAAACATTTATGCACATTTTTACTACATTTAAAGGTTGTTAAAAAAAAAATCAAGAAAAATTAGAAAAAAAAATTGAAACAAAAAACTGAAGCTAGCGAGAACAAGCAAACAACAATGCGCACATTGAGGACAGCTTATCTCGTTTCGTTTGATCAGTGTACTTTTATTTCTACACTCATGTTGAGCTTGCATGTTTCCTGGCTTTTGGTTTACTGCAGATTTTTTTTTCGCTATCGAGATTGAATTTATGGTGGAGTGTTTTTCTGTTGTCGTTTTCGTTGTAAGTAGCTCTTGCTTCCAAAACTTTTCGATACATTTTTTTGTGAAGCCCAAACATAATAATAAGACTGCATTTTTGGGTTTTCTCAAATAGATTAAGATTTCAATTTCAATAACTAATTTTTTGATTATAAGGTGGAAAAGATGTAAAAAGTGTCCTATCAATATTTTTTTGGTGAAAAATTTTAAAAAGCTAAATCTTTAAAGGGTAAGACCTAGAAAATGTTTTTCTTTTTCAGCTGCCCTAATGTGTAAATGAAATTTCTCATAATAGTTATGCTACCTACATACATATGGTATGTAGGTACATAAGTAGTTGCATTGCATAAATTCCATTGCATTACGTTTAGTGCAAGGAAATTTCAATGAATTTCATATGAGAAAAGCCACTTGCATTCATGGTTAATACCCGTAAGTCTATAGAACAGTGTTGATTCTTAAAAACATCTGCATGATGTAAGCGTATTAAAAATTTTAAGAAATTTATACAGCAAGAGGGCAGTGGGTACACTTCGTGCAAAGCGGCTGTAGGAAAAAAGTTTCAATTTCATTTTAGTTTAGGTACATTATACGTCTATAAGGGCCTTGGCTTACTTACGCTCTAAGAAATTTCAGTTCAAATTGAAGTTGCACTAAGAGTCCAAAGCAACAAACCCAAGACTTTTAACACTTTAGAACCCACATCCGCCAAGTTATGGTCTATACCATCCAAAATAAAGTCATAAAAACTTACTACAAAAGGTGGCCATTTGATCAATAATTTTACGTGAATTACCGACCTCGAATACAAAACTCTTTTGTCCACTGACAGGTTTCTATGCCCTATAACCATGTTAAATAAATATGTTCTTAAAGCCTTATCTGTACTTAAAAATGATCATGATATTAAATTTATAAAAATGTAATTTGTTTTGTTTTTCTATTTACAGCTACATAATACAATTTTTGTACCCAAAATTAAGTTATATGGAACTATGTACGAGGTACATTTGACTGCTTATACACCTGGTGGCAATTCAACTGTATATATACATGACCAGATTCGTACACTATTATCTGTACCGGGTGAGTGAAACAAAATACACAATAAATAAATACAGTACATATAGTGCACAAATGCAAAAAACTAAGCAAGAATAGCATAATGAGCAAAACTACAAGTGAAAGTAAAGTTTGTGAACAATTTTGAAAAGACTTGTGAATTATTTTGAACAATAAATAAATTAGCCATTTTTAAAAGGCTAAAATGTGAAGAGATTTAAAACTGAACACATAGTATATAAACGAATAAAGTTTTTCTGGATTTATTTAAATTTGATCTTCAGTCTCAATCAGTGTTACAAAGTGACCGGGATTGACCTGGCTAAGCCCTGAATTTCATGTTAAAGCCGGGTCCTGGTATGAATGAAATTGCCGGGAATCAGACGATTTTATTACCATAAACAAATAAATATATATCAAGTTTTTCTCACACCAAAGTTGATGTTTTTAGCTATAAGCATTTTATGAAATAATTTTATAATATTGTTGACCAAAAAAAAAAAAAAAAAAAATTGAGAAGGCCTGGAATTCTTTCTTATCGACTTGGTAGCGCTGGTCACAACCTAACTTAATCCATCAATTATCTACATATATGAAATTTTAATAATATGTACATACATTATTTTCCGTCATTTAATAACTTAATTGAATTTTCTTATTTTAAATGTTTGGCCACTATGCAGAACAGCATAAGTAATATGCTTACACATAAAACTTATGCCTTGTGATTACAGACAAATCTGTCCTTGTGGCCACACGTATTGAATGAGAAAGGTTAAATGTAACATTTTTAACAAATTTTTCAACTTCAAATATTATTTGTATTTATAAATGTTTAACTTTGTATTGCAGAGAATCCACATATTGCAAAATTGATTGCCGCCGTATTAGCACCGATATTTTGTCTTGCCATTTTATCGCTGACAACATTCATCATATGCCACCGCAGAGCTAAACTTAAGCGTTATCAAGAGCGTTGTAAATATTTTGAGGTATGTACGAGTACCTACTATATGTATGTACGTACGTGACTAAGTGTCATGTATTGTATAGAATATATTAAGGTACTTTTATTTATATACTCGTATGAACCATATTATTTGGTAAAACATTTTTCCAACAGAAATTTAAACTAGTAATGGTGTTGTTGTTGGTCGCCCTAAAAATCAAATACTGTTGCATTTGCGCGTTCTTAGGTTTGTTCAAGGTCATAATTGCAAATATCCCCTTTTGTCAACTTAACACCTTACCTGCGACAGAGTCTGTAGCACATTGGAAAGTAGTGTTGTTAGTGGCTTAAGAAAAATAACTATTTGAGATCATATTAAATTTTTATTTTGCCTTATATCAAAAATAGGCTATCTTTATCATATGTATATCAGACAATGGTTGTAAAGTTTCGAAAATCGATTTTTGTGACTGAAAAGTAGAAATCCTTTTTCTTCTGCTTTAATCATTTGAAGCAGTTAATAGTAATTTTCAATCAACAAACAAAATCATTCAAATTTAGTAAATGCGCAAAAATTTCTGTGGGCGCTTATATGTAATATGCATGTAAGGTATGGCGTCACTCCACTCTAATTATCAGCCAGTATCATAGCCAATTCAAATGTGACTAAGATATATGAAATCAACTTACAAACGAATAATTCTCTAACAATATTTTTTTCAATTCGCAAATTAAATATCGACGTCTATTGACCTTGTCTACCTTGAACATGATTTTAACAATGAATTCTTCTTACCATCTCAACTGTTCGAACTGGCAGTATTTGGCTGTCAGCTTAAAAATACTGCTTTTAGCATTTTCTTCCTACACTTAATGCTCACACTTGAGCTTTAAGTCCATTAGTTGTACTTTCGTGATACAAAATCTAATGCTCTTTATTATTTTTCCTGTGCTCTTACCTTATACCCCAATAACAAATTTTTTGTATTCGGCAGGAGTTGGAAAAGAAAGCACCCATTGATCCAAAAGCAAATTTTGATTTTCCCACAAAAAATCTACCCCCACTACTCACAGCACCGGAACAGTTTCAATTAGAGATGTTTTTCTACAATGATGCCATGGAAATAGACAGAAACGATTTAACGCTGCATGAGGTATTGGGCGAGGGTGCTTTTGGACTTGTGCGACGTGGACTCTATCAAGACAATAAGCTGGGTACGAGAGAGGTGGCTGTGAAAATGCTTAAAGGTATGTACGAAAGTGTATGATTTAATATTTTATTGTTGTTCTTGTCAGTGGTGAAATGATTTTCAATTGTTGTTTTGTCTACGCTTCTACTTATGCACAAGTAGAGGAATTTCTTTATTAAATAAATAGGAGTAGATTACTACTCTACTACTCATATTACTTCATTAAGAGCATATGAACCAGGGTTGCTAAGTGATTGGGATTGACCCGGCAAAGCGCAGAATTTCATGTTAAGTTCTTGGTAGGAATTGAAAAATTTCCAAAATAGCCGAGAATCGGAAGATTTTTGTTACATGTGCTAAAAATTTTATTTTCGTACCAGCCTAATGAATACACTGAGAAAAAAGTAACGAGTTAATTTATTAAACCAGGAAACGTAATGTTTTGAAATCATCAAACAAGATTTCAGTTAATTGAAAAAATCTCGTCTTTCAAAATGTTTGCTGGTTGGTTAGGAAAAAAATCATTTTGTTTTATCCACAGTGTACCACATTGCTGATTTATTTATTTTATTATCGCGAGATTATATCAAATACAATGTTTTTGTGTTCTCTCCATCTCTTCCTCTCTTGTTTAAAGATAATCCCTCCGCTGATGATGTACGCGCCTTTCGTCGTGAAATTGAAGTAATGAAATCTGTGGAGAAGCATCCCAACATAGTGGGCATAATTGGCCATTGTACTAAGTTATGCAATGAAATGTTGTTATTGACGGAATATTGCAGCTTTGGAAATTTACTTAATTTTTTGCGGTAAGTAAACATATATTTATCTAAGCTTTGAAGTGATAAATCATCATGCTCAGCTATTATGACAGCTTACATTTACATTACTACATTTTAAATATAAAATTATTGTCAACATGCCCATTTAGTGCACAGTGTTACCAAGTGACCGGAATTGACCCAGCCCGGAATTACATGTCAAAACTGGGGGCCTGATAGGAATTTCCTCAAGATTATCGCACACAAAAATTTAAGTTTTCAATAATTCTTGACCAAAAATAAATCAACTTTTTCAAAAAAAAAAATTTTACTTTTAACATTTGAGGAAAAAAAAATTTTTTTTTGTTTTGAGAAGGCCGAGAATTTCTTTTACAGCAAAATGTCTGTTAATTTAATTTAAAGACAAAAACACAGAGAGCCTGTGACTATTCTATTGAATTCACTCGCACTAAGGTGTGTGTCATCAGTTCCGTTTTAGTCAACTTTATCGTGATATCAAATTCTCTCTCTGTAAAGTGTTGGTCGTCTATCACGAAGATCAGGTAAATTCAAAATATTAGCCTTGCCAGACTTAATAAAGGACGTCTAGAACTATACTTTTAATTTCTCTAGACCAATATCTCGTGAACTAAGTCAGATAGTGAAAAATGTTTCCGTCAAAAGTTATAAGATTTTCAGGCGATCAAATAAAAGTGTCCTTGAGCTTGACCTTCAAATTAATTTTCAAGGTCAATTCGAGGTCAACTGTGATTTTTTATATACAAACCTATATTTTTTATTGCAGATTTGTATCCAATGTGAAAAAATTGTGTGAAAAAATATTCTCTAAGATTTCTAGTTTTTGCCGTTTTGGTTAAAAGTTCACCTTTTATCATATTTTCGTAAACATTAAAATAATTACATCACTTAATGTCTTTTTTTAAGAACTATACCTTTACATAAAAAGCTTAAACAATTAAGTCCTAAAAACGTGTAAAATGACAATAAAAAATAATTTTCAAATAAGTACTTTATGTGCTTGAGAAAAACCTTACTAGACTTAAATCGTTGACATAGATTCACCAAAAAATTTGAAGTTTTAAGTCTTTTCGTTTTGATTTTTTTATTTTGCTGCAGAAAATAATTTTTCGTTAAGAATCTTAAAAGCTCTTCTACATAAATGCCATAAGAGTAAAGTGGAAGTAGAAAAGGGAAAACATTAAATTCCAATGTTGGTAGGAAGCATTCAGGCAAAATAGCAAGAGACTAGACAATTTTTGATAACAGTGGAATTTTTATCCTCATTGTCAGTAAAGTGTCGCCCCTTTAACCATAAGGCATGTGATAGAAGAATATCGTTTTTCCCTTGTGTAATACTCGTGGGTTTTGGAACAAAGTAATAAAATATTTCAAGGAAAAGATGTATGCCAATTTCTAAGCAGGGGTAAATAAATACCTTTTATGTATCAAAGCGTCATTTATTTCAATTTGAATATTTACATTTGATAGGTCGCCAAATTTATAAATAACATGAATACTTTAATTTCTTGTTTTTTTTTTTAGAATTCGTAGCTTATGAACCATATAAATGTCTTGATAATTTTATTTCGCTTAATGTTTTGCATTTCCTATTTATAGACTTATCAAGTCTGCAACAATTTATTGTACTAACGAGGGACTTTGCAAGAACGTCACTTATAGAAACCAATTCATACAACGCAATCTTGGAATGAAAAATAGATGCACGATTTGTTTTCACTTCTGTCGGCACTCCCGGAGTGCAACCCGCCGTTTTTTTTTTTTGTTTTTTGTCACTAAGATAGTAGCTATTATATAATTATACGCTACACAGAATATATCCATTTACAGCTCATCGAAAGAGGCGTGGCAAGTATAATCTCCTCAGCCTCACCTCCTAAATCGATGTAGCCATGCCGTTCTGTCCATCCATTCGTCTGGCTGCAAAAATTGCAGTAAAAATATAAAAATTATAGAAATTATACAAAAAGTAGGAGGGTTTGGACAAGTGGGTGCGGCATATTGGCAAAAACTTTGCTAGGCAAACTATTTCAGTAACCCTTTCTTCTCTTGATAGGGGTGCATATGGCGAAACCAGCTAGAAACTGGTGAACGAAAGGAGTAAGAGGCGCAGCCTCACAGTTTTCAAAAAAAAAAATATGTTTGACAACCTCGCACGAAGTCCATACCATGTCTATTTCAAGCAATATTTTGGCTACCTCGTCTCTATGGTTTTTTATCGCGAATACAAAATGAATTTTATAGAAAAGTATTTTTCCGCCCATCTAACTTCTCACATTTATTTAAAAAGTTTCTTACAGGGTATCGCTGCCCATCGCTTTGTTAACATTGACAGTTAATAATAAGCAAAATAATTGCTAACCGCATACTTATGTATGTATGTATTTAATATAGCAACTCCATGTCGGAAAACGCTTCATGAGTGTTCCGAAAACTCTTCAAAGTGGCACCGAATCGCTTTGTTCTCGTTTCGCATAGTGCCTGATTTTACATTGTAATGTTGCAATCATTGCCACCAAGCAGTTTTCTCTAACTGTAACTGAAGCTTATCAAAATCGCATTATTAGAAATATGACTTCATAACTAACAAGCAACAAAAAATAAAAACCACGTAAGTGATTCAGTTCTAAACGCTTTGAAAACACTACAACTAAAACTTATTGATCCTATAAATAAAGACCTTTTTAAGTCGGTATTCGAAGAAATTAGCAAATTGATTAAAATTAGTGTAAATGTTTTATTGAGTATTAATAAGTAAAACAAAATAAGGTAACCTTTAGCTCTTGTGTCATTAAAACAGGTCGAAAGAGGATGTTTTTGTAATTTGTTAAAAAAAAAAAAAAATTATGGCATAATCAAAAACGCCGATTGGCCGATGTATATCTTCTTTAGATAATTAAAAATCCAAAAAAAAAATTGCAATATTTTCAGGATTTTTTGAATTGTTCGTGAACTCTGCCTGAGTTTGAAATAGCAAGACTAAAGTGCTTTATATGAAGCAGCAAACATAGCGAATGCGCTTCATTTAAGACAGCAAACCATTGAGAGAGAAATGTTTTGTACTTAGCATATTGCCTTAAGATAGGTACTTGCACATTGCAAAATACTTCATAATAAGATTTTGAAATTCTTCGAATTCTGAAAATCTTCTTCATGTTAACCGTAATACTTGGGTGTTTAATGAATTACTGGAAAATCCGTTTATGAAGGGAAAATTAATTATGTATTAGATGTTTTAAATAGGTTTATTAGCGTGGCAGCTCCTACGTGAGCATTTGAAAGAAAAATCACAATTTTCAGATTTGGCAGATTTATTTAAAAACAAATTTCTGTAGATGAAATTCGTTTTAGTCTTATTAAAAATGTTGTTATTAAATTTGTGATGAAGGAACAAGATCCTCAGTAGGAATAAGTTGATTTTCACTCAAAAAATAATTCACGACATCACCATTTTATATATACATATGTATGTTACACTTAATATATTAACACAAAATTTAAGCACTTACCCCACGGTAGATATACTGTCATTATTGTAAATGCGCTGGCATGTGCGAAACAATTTGAAGTCAATACTAAAACCTTTTGATGTTACGGCTTACTAGCGACTGCAATACACAAACACTACCTCTTAAGCTTTTACTGACTTGCCTTCGTATTTCACGATTTTAAATGATCGTTTTTTAATGAATTAAAGAAACACTCATATAATTTTGGAAAAATTATATTTAAGTTTTAGGACTTGTTGCTTCTCTGAGCAATTGAAAAAGGATTTCATGAAACTAAATTTCATTTTGCAGGGGAAAATAAAGCACTAAACTTGCAGCGGCGATGCCAGCTCTGCAGTCGGCACTGCTTTGATTCGGAGTTGCATTTCCATGCGATTTCACTGAAACATTTTGCTAAATTTCTAACACATCACTCGCGAAAACATAAATTTCACATTTCTTATGCACCTACATATATTTTTAAACAACATTATAATAAAAATACGAAAATTTGAATCTGTAGAACTTAACGCGCATTTTGTACATTAAAATAAAACTAACTGATTGAAGTTGGATAGCGTTGCCACCTGCGGGTGAAACAGCGACAGTAGTGGTATGTTATGAGAAGAGAACCACGGGAACTTATCCAAAATATGGGAATTTATAAGATAAAGTTTGAAATCAGGGTTTCTTCGAAAGCACTTCATATATAAACGAACCTTCCTTCATTTATAATGACTTCGTCATGGCACGTTTACGACAAAAATAGCACGTTCGACACTAAACGGTTAAGTGTCACCAATTCCATAAGTGATATCAAAATTTTGACTTCAGATTCAGGAGCTTAAAAAAAAGTATTTTTTACTTGAAACTTTTTGGACAAATTAAATTTTTACCATAAAAAAATTTGTTTTTCCAATAACTGAATATTAATTTCTTTTCCTACCGGAGGATCTTAAGAAAGAATTCCTTTAAACGGGAAAAGAAACAAAAACTTTATTACACATTTTGCTTGCTTGCTATTGAAGTATTTCCTCTATCGACCTCTTTGTCTACTTAAATTCAATGTTGCATGCAGTTGTTGCTGTTTGTACAGTACTTAATAGCAGGCTTTATGCGCAACTCCTTACATTTCTGATTCAAACGTAAGTTGTCAAAAACTGTCATGCTGAGCGAATGACATCTAAGGTCTTTACATATTAAAGCCACTATCAATTTTATGCTTTTGAAATTTCTAAATATTTTCCTTTTTCTTGAAATTAATTTTTCCAGTAATGAATGGAAATATCTGCATGAATTAAATTTTCAAGTTGATGGTACAATAGCAATGTTGCCTCACCAGCACCAACAGCCACCGCAGCAGCAGCAACAACAACAAGACGACACGAGCAACAACAATAACAAGAAAAGTGTTAAATGCAACAGCAACAGCAGCAGCAGCAGTAATAATCCTTTCACTCTGGACGCAACAATCATTAAGAAAATCAAACAAAAGTATAAATACCTTCATGCAACAACAAATGCTGTATCCACAGCTGCAGAGGATACTGCACTCTTTTGCAAAAAAGACCAACCAGCAACGCTGCTCTCGGTTAGTAGCAATAAAGTAATAACAACAACAATCACTGGCAAGGACATGCAGCAGCACATCGAAGAAATATCAAATACAACAACAACAGCAACGGCAGATACACCACCTCATCCGCCTGATACTACCGTCACCGCTGCTGCTGAAAATAAATCGTACGGCTATGACAAAATTTGCACCAATGCATGCAAGTGTCAAGTTGATGTGCTGGTCATAAAGGACATCGACCCAGCACTTGCTGAAAGCGAAACGGAACAATTGGAGCGTGCATTACATGGCAAGAATCTGAACACAACGCAAACCCACACAGCAAAGATAAAAATTAAAAATTGCGATTGCAACAAAGTGTTGGCTAAAAATAACAAAAATAACGCAAAACTACGAGGAACTTCACGCTCAGTCGTAAATAAAGGATATTACAAATATTTGACAGCAAAAGGTGATGACACCAGCACAGCCATTAAAAAGCGCCAAAGTATGAAATGCAATAAAAAGAATTCGAAGTGGAAAGCTACTGATGACAATTCAAATGGCTGTGACAATCTGCGTAGTAGCTGTGGGGCAGACCTTGCAAGTGCTCAGAATGAAAATGAAAAGTTAATTGGTAGCATCAAACGTGAACCTTTGACAGCACTCGATTTGCTTGATATTGCAAAGCAAGTTGCAATCGGCATGGTAAGTTAAATCTATACTATTTATATAAAGTTGATTATGTAAAAATGGTTTGTAACGCTTTGGTGCAAAAAATACTTAACCGCTTTTGACAATTTCTTTTTTAAAACAACATATTTGTGCTAATGAAGTTTATTGCATACTTAATGTTTTTTATATCAATTTAAATTTCCTTTTTTTAGGATTAAGTTGTTTGCAAAACCTCACACAAATATTGACGGTTGGTTTTTCGATGCTTATGCTGTTTCTTAAATTCAGTGTTTTTATTATTGTTTTTTTTTTTCTTCTCATTTGTGTCGTTTGTATTTGGCTTCGAAGTTCAAGTTTGAAGAGAAGATAGCTATTAAGAGAGTAAATTAATTACCCAGTAAGGAGCCTGGTATCACTAGTATTAAATATTGAAGTATTCATTTTATTTAGTGAACGCCAAAAAGAAGGTGTGATTCGTACTGTACGAAACTGTGACACGAAACTCTATTTCTGATCTTAAAGTTTGTGAACCTTAGGAAAGAGAAAAACTTTACTGATTTCTTTATGTTTGACATTTTAGTTTAATCACTTACGCTTCGGATCACAAACTTTATTTTGTGACATAGAGTTTTTTGTTTTGTTCCGGTATTGTGCAAAGCATTTAGCAGTGCAGACTGGTTTAAGTTTATACGAATGATGGTAAAAATAAATATAATCATCGTTGTGCAATAAAATTTGTTATATAAGTTGCTATTGACTTAAATCCACCCGCAGCCATGACCATCTCACATCTAATAAAACATTTATAATGCAATATATTTTCCTTCGAATTGGATCGATTTCAAAATTACTTGGTATGATGGTACTTATATGTTATGTACAAAATTAACTGACTTTAAAGGTTTCTGCACATAAATCTTGGGAAAATTTCATCATAACTTTTTGTCAACATGCTATTTAGACAATTCTTAGAAATTAAAAATCTAATATCGATTCATGAATTTCAACTTAAGGACAATTATTTACATTAATTTGTATTGTTAAATAGAATTTATTGAATTGCGACACTTGATTACATTGTAATTGCTATAATCATAAAGATAATCATTTGAATTCATTTGAACTTTAATTTGAAATACAAATGCTTTGTATTCATGAATTATTCATTATATTGATTCACTATGTGATTAACTAATAAAAAGATTTCATCACATTTAACTAACTAAGCTATTCAATAATTAATACAGCGATGACCTTTAAAAACTTAAATTTAACCAAACGTTAAATAGGTTACCAGTATGAAATGACAGTATTAGTCATTAGTAAGAAATTAAAGTAGCACCAATGGACAATAATTCATTTCATTAACTTATCGTATTTTTTAATCAAATACTTATTACATGTTCGTCAAGACTAATGTATAGCTTTGTTTCCCTTCTAAGAAGCCAATACATCATCAGCATATGAAATAACTAAACCGTGTCAAAATTATCCGAAAAATCTATTTTCTTTAATCGCAGTAACAAACTAACTCAACATCAATTTAATTTGTTTTTCCTGTTTTCAGGAGTTTTTGGCCAAAAATAAGGTCGTTCATCGTGACTTGGCCGCAAGAAATGTACTCGTTTCACCTGATCGTACAATAAAAATTGCTGACTTTGGGTAAGTACAACATTAAGAGTGTTATAATTTATGAAAACTTAGTTATATATCAACGAAACACGCTCTGTGAATTTTATTCTTAAACGAATTCGGCATAAGGGGTCGTCCATAAATTACGTGAGTCAAATTAGGGGGGGAGGGGGTCCGACAAAATCCCACCAAACCTCACCAAGGAGCGGGGTCAACGAAAATCGCACGTCGAATTTTTAATGCAGAGAGTATACATTATTATAGCAGATTACATCTAAAAATTTTAAGGAAAGTCTCACTGAAGGGAGGGGGGGAGTCCCGCCAGAACTCACCAAGAGGAGGAGGTCCGAAAAAAAAAACACCTCACGTAATTTATGGACGTTTATGAGTCGTGTTTGAGTGATCTAAGTGATTTGTGGCAATAATGGGGTGCTGCATCTCACCTGTTCAATGCTTTCTAGATGCAATTGCCTAATTAATAATACAAACCTACATAGGTAGAAATTTGCTTTCGGTTAAACTTTACATAAATTTTATTGAAATAATTAAAGGCTTTTATTTATTCATTCTTTTATTTTTGTATCCCTTTTATCGCTTTTCGAAATAATATAGTCTAAGCCGTGACATTTATCAGGAAAATATCTATAAGAAAACAGGAAATGGCAAATTACCCATCAAATGGTTGGCCTTGGAATCGATGACACATCAAGTTTATACCACACAAAGTGATGTGTAAGTATTGTATATGTGTGTAGGTATATTAGTATTACATACGTATGTTCATAGATCAGCGTTGACAGATGAAAATTTGATCAAATCGAGAATTTGAGAACTTAAAATAATAAAAATTGAATTAAGTTACTCTACACTGCCTATTTATTTAACATTCCCTTTTATTGTCTCTTGCAGCTGGTCTTATGGTATACTCCTTTATGAAATTGTCACATTGGGCAGCATTCCATATCCATCGATACCAACAAATCGTTTAGTGGATTTACTCAAGACTGGTTACCGAATGGAAAAACCTAAAAATTGTGAACAAGAATTGTATGTAATTTTTAAGTACTTAAAATGTAAATAACTTTTAATTTTATATTGTAGCTACAACCTTATGCACTCATGTTGGAATGTTAATCCAGCGGAACGTCCAAATTTCACACAGATAATAAGAAATTTGAATGATTTAATGTTGGAAGCATCGCAGCGTCAATGCGAAAACTTAGTTTTGCCTAAAGCTGAGAGGTAATTTGATGAATTATACAAGAACAATATATGTATTGTTTCGTTGCTTCATCTCTTGTATCCTTTATCTCCTCACGGAGCATAGGGCGAACACATAACTTTTCCAAAGATGAGGTTAAATGTAAAGAAACCACGTGTTACTTTGAACAATACAAATTCTGTTCGGTTAAAAAAAATGTTTCTGTTGTTACCAGATAAGTTATTGGTGGGGCATGATGCCCCCGTAGTTTTGACATAGCGATAAGTTTTTTTTTTATAAGATTCCTCGATTATTTGGTAAAATTTTTGATTTCTTTTTTGGAAAATAGCGCCGCAAAAACAAAATTTGAAAATAAAATCGCGCAACCAGAAAGAATTTCTGGAAACTGCATTTTTTATAGAAATAATATTAAATCGAGGACATCAAAAGTTCAAAATAAATCTTGTATGTCCAGCTTATTTACGCACATGTGTTCAAAATTATACCCCCCACTAACATCACTTACTTGTTTTATTTTCATGCCCCACATAGACCAGAGGAGGCTGCCAACAGTGATGATGCTTACCTTAATCCACTTTGGTAAACAATGCAAAAACATTGGATTTATGAACACACGTAGATATATCTGTTCTACAGTTTGTGCTTGCTAATTGTATGTCTTAGCATTATATGTAAGTAGATGAAAAAGACTTGAACTTTAAAAAAGAAAAATTACAATAAACTAAAAAATTAAATTAGCGATTTTAATTTGAGATTTGTAAAAGATTATGGATAATTTTCAAAGTACCTAATCTTAAGACAAAATATTTTAAAATGTCAATAATAAGCGAATTCGAACAAATTCTTGTAGGTTTAATATTTTTGCTTTGATATTTGTGCTATGTACTTTGCACATACATACTTACCACATACAGCGAGTACCCTTATTATAAAAGTTTATACGATAACTAAGAATTTAAAAGAGCTCCAAATTATGACTGTGAAAATATTTTCAAATATTTTATATACTTTGTATACTCGTGTGTAGAAGTATCTATTAAGTATGTCTAGCAAAAATATTTTGTTTTTCAATTATTTAGTATTAAGGAATATTTTATATCATGTACATAAACAAAAAGACAAATTATGTAATAAAATTTTATCTGACTCTTAACGGGCAAATAGGAAAAATTGTGTTTTGTTTTTGTCCGGTGTTTAGTCATTTAAAGAAATATATTTCTGCGGAATTCTTGCGACGTGGATGAATTAAAAAAAACTCGATATAATTTGAATAAATTATGAATACTAAAATATTATCCGATTTTATGTATAAAATTGTAGGCATCTACTGCACAACAACAAAAGTTAAAGTTTTTTCTTTGGATATTCTTTATTTTGTTTTTTTTTTTCTTAAAATAGTCTCTTCATTTACATAACAGCACTTCTATTAAAATAAATAATGTGCGAAAAAAAAAACTGTGTGCTATAAATTATTTTACAAATGAGTGGATACAAGCAACCAAAGTCCTTTAAATAATGCTGATAAATTAAATTTAAAATAGCAACTACCTTGAAATTGAAAAAAACCTACTTATATATAAGTGAAAACAAAAAGTGAGTAAATTTAAACTGGATTTTGTCTGCTTAGGATCTCTTTACAATGGCAATATATAAAGCTATAGCGCTTTTTTATTCTAACGATTATAACCAAGTCCAAGAATATTGCGTGCCTATGGAGTTACGATACATTGAATTAATAGAGCGACAGAATAGTGAATAGCAAATTACTAACCGTTATGAAAGCTGAGTTGAAGGAACGTTGTACTGTTTGTGTCACACCTTCAGTTTGCGAAAGCATAATTTGCAATTGTACCGCTTCATCCATACGATTTTGGAGAAACTCCCATGTTTTTGCATGATCCGGTGATTTATCTTGCAGTAAATATAATTCAGTCATTTTCATGATAGTCGCCAAACCGATGCGACGCGTGTACCAGCCGAACTGCAAAGTGGAGAGATGATGGAAATTCAGAAAAAAGCTTTATTAAATTAAAAAAAAAAAAAAAATTAAATAAAAAATCACGAAACGAAGAGATCAAAACTTGATGTTCGTTATAATGATCTTTTGTCAATTTCTCCCTTCATGTTTGGCTCATTTTTTCTTCGATTTTTCGATTCCTTCAGCAAAATGGAGCACAAATATATTATTTTTTTACAGCAGACAAATTATGTGCTCCTTGTGTATTTCGCTTAGAGAAGCTACATTTGCTCTAATACAGACTTGACTACCAAAAAAATTACTGAAGCCAAAATGTAAACGTGTATTACTTCTTTGTAAAGGAATACAAATTATTGATGTACGACTCTGTTGGATCACTATTTAAATTGGTACAGAGATGTCAAAGCTTCAAGCTAACGTTTAACTTCTAAACTACTGAACCGATTTACATAAAAGAAGAGTTATTCCATTAGCATTACTTAGAAGATTAAAGCAGAACAAATTTGACCATAGATGGTCAGTCTATTCGATGTGTTCGCTATTATTTCATATTTTTGGACTTTTATCGAATTGCCGATACTTTACAACTTTAATCGAATTATTCGAATCTATTCAATACTTCTCGACTTTTTCAATACTTTTCCACTTTTATCGAATTTCTCAATATATTTTGATACAGTTCGATCATTTTTGACTTATATTGATTTTTTGATACTTTGTACACAATTCGAGTTTTTCGATGATCTCCGAAACAATCTGATTTTTATCGAACTTTTTATGTATTTCGATACTTTGCGACATTTATATATATTTTTCAATATTTTCCAAAGGCTATTCCTGTTTTTCTGATACTATGTATCCAATAGTTTTCAACTATTATCGACTTTTTTAATGGATTTCTATGGATTTAAATAGATTTGTTGGTGTTTTCCCAACATAGAATGTTTAACATAGAATTTTATCGACTCATTTGCTTTGATTTATAATTATTTTAGCTTATGTTCAAGTTTTACTTCTGGTGTGTATTCGTATAACACGAATTCTTTTTTTATTTTCTTATTCAATCGAAGCGAACTTTTTCACTTGATGGAGCAAGCAGACACCTAATTTCAGATTCACTTAGAGCGCATTATATGATCTGGTATAAAGCAAAAAAAAAAAGTTTTTTTGCCATCAAGTGAAATCATTACATCCACTTACGTCCACTGAACGATCACCAGAATAGTAGCAAATATCATCGACTATCGTCAGTACTTGTGCCAGCGCTGTGGACGCATTCTGTGGCAGCGCAATTAAGCCCAAAGCTTGTGGCCATTGCGACTTATATGGCACAATCATTTCCAGACGCCTACGTACAGCGTTCACAAGAAAAACAACAGGATCTGTTATTTCCCGTTTGCCATTGTTTGTCTCTTCTTTCAAAAGTTTGACCAACTCTTCATTGGCGTGACCATTAAAGTAGGAAACAAGCGCATATCCTCCTTCAGGAAACATACCATGCACCACACTGGGGAAACCAGCCTCTTCAGCACCTTGTGCTATGGCATTACGCGTCCAACCATGTGTTGGTACATGCGCTAATGCTGCTGCTAAAATTCGCTGTCGTATCGCATCGACCTTGGCGCGTTTGGCATCATCTTCGATTTCTTGTTTGGATTTGGCTTCTTCAGTTGCTTGTTGCTGTGCAAATTCTTGTTCGCGTTGCTCTTCACGCGCACGAAATTCATCGATGCTGCTAGCTGGTGATGCGCTTGTTGTTCCTGTTGCTGTCGAAGTTGTAGGTGGTAATAAGCCGCTGCCACTGCTACTGTAATAGCGCTGTGCAGATTTATTGAAAGTGGTGGGGTGGAGTTGAGTTTTTTGCTGTTGTGTTGCACATGCACGTAGCTCATGCCTTTGTTGATTGTGTAGCAATATAGCAAGAGTATTACTGTTGGATGACGCTGCGGCTGTCTGTTGCATGTAATTGTGATAGTCTACAATGAGACAAAGTAATTATATTAATAAATAGCTGCTAATTACAAAAAAAAATACTCAATGGCGGAGGTAGCGAAAATCACTTAGAGATTGTAAACAAAGGCAAGCTTTATGAGGCTATTAATTTGCGTAGAAACCATAGTTTGCTGCTAATTAACATCAGTTATTACGTCAACACTTAGTTTTGAGACATTCTGACCTTTGTTTCTGTAAACAGACATTACCAACATGAAGGTGAAAGTTTCAAGGTAGATTGGTCATAATAATGATAAACAATTGGTATCATTCTTAAGTAACGTTTCAGTAGTAGCACTAAGCAAAGTTTCACGGGATAGACAATATTAAACTCATAAAAACCTATATTTTGGAAAAGAAATTATGTGAGAAATGGTCTGATGTTTGAACAAATATTAATAGAATGCCATGCAACACTTTAAATCTATCCGTTAGCGTTTGAAAGTTTTTTGTATTTATACTATCTTGAAAAGAACACAAGTTGAGATTCTTTAAAAAATCCCAAAATTTAATTTCTGTGAAGTTTTTTGGATTTTTGAAAAAATATTTTAGGATTTTTATTTCAACGAAACAGAAAATCCATAGATTTGTGATCAAAACTTCATGAAATCCTTTGAATCACTTCCCATGGAAATACTCATACACAAACATCTATTCATCAGTTAATACAAACAATTAGCATACACCGATATTCATGTGAACTTACATGAATATCGATGTTTGCTAATGACTGAAGTTCGATAAAATAATGTTCAATTATAATAAGCTGACAGAAAATATTCTGAGCAAAAAAATTTAGTTTAATTCGGTTTCCCAGTAAAGAAAATTAATATTAATTTAATACGCAAAAATGATTTATTTGTTCTTTTATTCTGTTATTACCAAAATATAAAGTCAATTTTATACACAAATAGCAGTTTCAACACAAGGACTGATTGATCCGATTATTTATGTTTGTCAGGTTTACGCGGCGTCTTTTCTATACATTCTGTGGCACGTGCCAAGAGGCTGCGCATCAAGTCCAATGCACACATGTTTTGATTTAAAACATCTGTTTTATGTTTGCGATCTATTTCAAAATCTAATTGCGATGGCATATTTGTAATATTGACGTTCAGAAGCTTCAAACGTGCACGCTCTTCAGCCGCATCGGCTTCATCCAGACCACTTTCAATGCGAAGCAATTCTGCCTTGAAGTGAGCAGCAGACAAGTGTAAGCCATCGCGCATGGGCGCGAGATAATCACGTTCTATGACATCAGCAAAATCCCAAAATCCTGTACGATTTTCCAAATCATTGAGCGCAAAGAAACGTAGAGTATTCAGTGAGGAAATAACACGATCTGATTGTTCTATGAAATCAGTTGCAGCACCATTTGGCAATTTACATATATGCTGCAAAAGTATATCACGAAAGTCGTCACCTGTGAAAAACGTCGGCAATGGAGATTCGTTATGGCTGGGCGATACCAAAGCGTTCGCTACTAGATCTTTGTAGGTGACGGCTAAATAACCCGCTATACCCGTGTGCTCTACGGAGCGTAAAAGATTTTGAAGTATTATATATTTGCCCTCATCATCAAACTGAAGTATGTACGCACGCAGCAAAGTTACACCCAATTGTCGAATGTGCTGCTGTGAAGAGTAACCGACAACATTACAAAGTGCATGGCAAAAAGTTCTATGAACTCCTAGCTCCAACTGCACGGCCGGGATAGTTTCTCCTTGAAGCTGTTCCAGAAGACTTTTGGCCAACAGCAGTCCACGATAATGTAGCGGAGGTTCTGGCTGAGACAGCAATTCGGTCACAAGATAAATACCTGATTCAAGGATATAGAGTGGCGCATAGACTTTAGGTACCCGCTCCAACGTTACACCTTCCACTATCACCATATAATAGTAAATTGCAAGCCCCAGCATTGGCAGCTTTTCTTCGATAAGAAAAACGTTGTGGGAGCTCATTTCATAGACACCGCGACTAGCATCTAACTTTGGTTTGAAACGCACGCGTTGCTCGACAAACGAAAGAAAATAAAAAGGATCCACAACACATTCAGAAATAGATTTTGTAATGTTGCACGCGCACTGCAAAGTATAGCTATTGGCTGGCGCTTTTGCAGGCTTTTCAGTGCCTATGCTTGTGGGTGTGTTTATGTGCAAATCTAACAGGGCCAACGGTTTTCCAAGTAACTGCACCAGAAAGCAGCATAAAACATTGCGTGCATTAGCGCCGACAGCACGAAAATTATTTCTCGAAGCATGTGAAAGTTGTATTACACGCTCCAGCAAGGGCTCATAGAAAAGCCCAATTGTTATGTAGCTCATAAGCAAACGTTGTACATCAGCATCTTGCTCGAGCAACTGGTGTTGTTTGAGGTCATAACCATCACTAAGATAATCTGGCAATGGCGACTTCTCCATAGAGCAAATTATCGCATTGAAGCTCCATTCCAGAGCGCCTGGTTTATGCTCCAGCAAGCGCAGCAATAGCACCTGCAACGCCTTCAGTGTTGAGATAAAAAGTTGATCAGAATTTTTTTGTCCCTCTAGCAGTTCAAGTACTTCGAGTAGCAAAACCTCCGCCGGCCCATGCTTACAGAGAATTGAGAGTAAATTTTCTATGCAATTAAAAAGCTGCATGTTGTTCGCATACACCTGATCATTGAGGTGGGTCATGCAGACGTCATGGAGTACATCACTGGCGATGGTGCGCAGGATTTCCACATTACGTGGCGACTTTTCTGGATTGAAGAGTAACGCCACAGCGTCATATTGTCCCTCCACAATAAGTTGTTTAATAAGTTTCAGCAGATTGTTAGAATGACTTGGTTTTGCCAGAACCTCTGGTGCGGGCACCGACAACGGGGACGTATCGCTCAAATTTAAATGATCATAGTCTTTGGTAACTGACCATAATGAATCCTCACGGAAAGGGTTTTCCATTTCAAAATAAAGTTTATTGATGCTTTCCTTAAGTTGTAGTGTTGTATTTTTCAATTTTCTTTTTTCTTGCAAATTTTTGCGTGACTTTTTTTTTTTTGTAGAATTTTCTTTTTTTTTCTTTGTTGCTACTAATATTTTAATATTTTATTACAATTCAACACATAATTTAATTGAAAATCAAAGGTTTTATTTATTTTGTATTTCAGAAATTTTATAAAAATAATGTCAATATTTATTCAGCCTACTACTTTATTCGGTAGCAAAAAGCAAAGCAAACTCCTCGCGTTTTCGATGTTGCTATGAACCACGGTTGATTTTTATTGCTTTTCCCTTCACAAATGTCAAAATTCAACATTGTGAAATGATTGCAAAAACTCATAAGATGGAAAATCATTTTTTATTCTACACCAAACTCACAAATTAAACTGTTATGATTTAAAACTTACTTAAGGATAAGAGCAACTTTTGAAGCCGCATAATTTTATTCATTGCGCCCAAATTTGCCATGTTGATTATTTTACTTTTCTGTTAAAATTTTGGTCGTGCACTGGCACTGCGTTCGTTCAATTTAGTTTTGCTATTTTTTTTTTTTTATTCATTCCTGTTGTCAAAAATGTCAATGTCAAAACAGGGGTGATTCAAGTCAGTGTTGGTAAATCGCTTCTAATATTTCATATGAAAATTCATGGTTCAATTGAAATGGTAAGTGCGATACCAAATGCTTCTTCTTTCTTACAAATATTTTTATCGCTTAATGTCAAAATTAGTTGATGAACACGTTAAGCTCCAGTGCGAGAGTGCGAGAAAAACCAAACGAGAAATGATTTTTTCTAAATATATGAGCAAGATGAAAGCTCTATAAAAGCTCTACTGTGCATCTTGCTCTAGCATATAGAAAAAATCATGTTGTTTTGTTTGTCCTCGCACTCGCATTTCAAACCCAAGTTATTTAAAACCAATATTGTTAATTTTGACATTTCAGATATGAAAAATGACTGGAAAGTTTGATATAGAGCTGAATTATCATAGAATCGTGATCGATATTTATTGCTTAATCATGTGTTGTTTTTATAATGTGACTTAATTTTGTATATGTGCCTAGCACCTATTCAATGCATAGGGCCTCACATGACCTAAAACCGGTACTACAAAATTCAAGCAAAGTTGCCATATATAATTGATTGTTTTATATTTGTGTCATACTATGTGCGACATCTATTCTGCAATTTTAGCACACATAAAAAAATTTCAATTCAATGAATAAAAATTGAGCTAGTTCACGTATATGTAGGAAATTTTGGTTTAATCACAGCGAATAAAACACTAATATTGACTAATTATACTAATGATTGTAAAGCAGCATGTGCATAAGCAAAGGAATAACCATAATATATGTAAAAATTTTGTCAAAATGGTAGGCTAGAAATCCTCGTTATAATATCTCCAACACACTGATTTGTTGTGATAATCTGGCAACATATTTTTTAAAGTATTCTTGACATTCAAGCACATCCCTGGTTGTAAGCTGACATTTCCTTTCAACTGACGTCCACTATTTCAGTCTTCGCAATATATCGTTCGGCTTTCGATTTTGATTCGTGATAAAAACAGCAGAGCATTTTTTTGGCATTTCGATTTTGCTGTCGTGCGTCAAACGTTCAAACGTCGAGCGTCAATTGGTGTTGTGCGTTTTGGAAAATTGAAAATTCTGTGTTTATTTTGTTTATATGAAAGAAAAGTAAAAAAATATATTTAAAATGTGAAAATTTGCAATATTTGGTGTAACGTAAGCAGAAAAGTTTTAAAGAATTAAGTGCAAGAGAAGGTTTTTTTTAAAAGTTAAACTTTTTTCATCACCACACGACAAGGGTGGAAATTGGAAAATTTTATATTTTCACTGCAATTTGTTGGTGTTTAAAAGTGCAAAAAGGAAGAAAGTTATAAAAAAAAGTGGATAAAGTGCAGCATAAATTAAAAAAAAAAAATTTGTGTATGTAGAAATTTGGAGCAAGTAAGATATAAATTGCATTGCCAAAAAAGTTATCATATTAAAGAATATGTGCGAAATTCAAAACTAAAAAAAAATATCAGCTTCCAGGCAGTGTGGCTGTAAATCCAGTTTCACGTCAGCAATAGCAGCCCGGCCCTTGAAAATCCTGTTTTATCGTTGTGCTTCCTCTTAAATTTCTTGTGCATGTAGTTTAGTTCAATTTGTGGTTGTTTGCAATTTTCGAGGACAACAACACGCCCATATACAAATCGCATTAAAAAAAAGGAAGAAAATATATCATTTGATTTAGTCAAAATGTCGACACGATCCCAGCTGACAAAGGACTTAAACGGTAAGTGAAAAAAAAAACAAAGAAAATTTCAACTCAAAATTGAAAAACTTAAAATTTAACTCGTTTGCTCCTTCAAAAAATCGTGTGTATTCAGCTCCTGCGGCCGCGTTCTTCTTTGATGTTGTCCTGCTTTTTGGGTTGGCATTCGATTGCATTTTCGGATTTTGCCAAAATGTGGCGTTTTTTTGGGTTATATCCTTTGCTGTATTTTCTACCACTTCCACTTGATGGTCATTGTTTCCGTTTTTTTATTTTCCTCCCCCATGTGTATCCTTTCGCTCTGCTTTAGTTTTGTTTTGTTTCCATTTTTCGTTTTCACTCTGCTTGCTCTTCTATTGTTTTGTTTGTTCGTTCATGGAATTCATGCGCACCCTTTTGCGCTCCCTTTGACGATGCAGGACGATCAAAGATTCAACATCATCGGCTTTGATTTGATTTTTGATAATATTTAGCGGGATTCGGCAGAGTTGCCACTTTGTATTTTTTTTAGTGCTGTCGCTTTAATTTAATTGGAGTTTACGGGAATATGTAGATAGTGCTTTGGGAACTGGTTTACTTTAGCTGACATTCTCCAATTTTTTATTTTTAGGTGAAATAGGGGGCTAAAAATAAAAAATATAAGAATAAAAAAAAAGTCGTAAGTTGCGGATATAGGTTTTGGAAAAATGATTATAAGTTGGAAACCCCTGAATGAAAAATAGAAAATATGGGTGTCATAAGAAGGGTAATTTAATGGGCTACAATAATGGTACGCAAAGTTTTGAAATTTGACCAATTATTTTGGAGATATTACGATTTGTCTGAAATTTTGACCATTTTTTTTTTAAAAAAACCGTTATTTTTTCAAAAACTGTGTTAATGACCTATAATTATTTTAGCATGTTAAGAAAGCTTAATTTATTCCCTTTAAAATGTTATATTGCTTGTTCTACATTTTTGGGTATTCACCCCCATTTTTGCCCAAAAAAAAAAAAAAAATTCAATGAATTCTTATGAAAAGTTTGTATTTATGGACAAAAACAATAAAAAACCAACAATAGCAACAACAAAAATTATTATAAACCGATTCTCATTATTAAAAATCGAGCACTCGATGTGGAATTACTGTGGCTAGCGAAGCCGGTGTTGGATATACTTTAGGATGTAAGCGATTTTCAAGATAAAAAAAAACTAAGGAGGTGTTTCCGCGCCCATCATATGCATATATTCTTAATTAGTATACTGAACTGGACGACGACAAGTCGATTGTTTTCAGTTTTCCAAATGACAGCGCCTCTATTTGGTGTTAGACATCAAAAAAAAATAAAAAAAAAACTACATGCAAACTTGTGAGTGGGTAGTAAATGATGAACTGCCTCAGTTACACACAAATAGAACAGGTTTAAAAAAGATCAAGTTTTCGCTCCTACTCATTGAATTGTAACAAAAACAAAAACAACAATAACAATATATCTTATATCAACGAAAGATTTTATTGTCAATTACGAAACCTAACATAATACAAACAAAAAAAAAAAAACTACTACTAAATATATTCATATCGCCTAATTGACTTTTAGGTGACACTTTCAGTCAGCCACGTTCTTTAGAATCATGCATAGATAGGCTCTTTTAAGTACAACGAACACGTTCCAATCATTTGGACAGAAATAAAAAAAAGACCAGCAAACAAGTGGCCTCATAAATAAAAATGTCAGCAGCAGCAGCTTCTTTCACTCTTCTTTTGCAAAACTGATCAGTTTGGTTTGGTTTGGGTTCGGTCGTTCACAGCAACATTGTGCTGCGCTCCAATGACCTAATTTCTTTCTCAACAAATATATGGAAATCCTCTTGCATTCGCTGCTTGTCTGTTAGTTTAAGTTTTATATGCTGGAAAATCCAAATATATTCATATGCATACACAGCTTCAATACGATGTAGCAGTGCAACAAAGCTGCACAGCAGCAGTTGCCCGCTTAAAATGGAAATCAAAATGAAAATTTGTTTTTAAAGCAATCGAGACAATTAATTTATTATAAAACTAATGAATTGTTAAGTTTATGGGATTGTATATTTTTATATCTCAGACTTAAAAGTGAAAATTACCTTCGCTGATAGCCCAAAATTTCAGTTTCTCAATGGGGAGGGAACTTTTTTTTATAGTGTGCTCTTACATTGATTATTCAAAAAGTGCTGAAATTTTTATTTGAATATAAAGTTGTTTAAGTCATTTGTGTGTTAAGCCGAAAACTTTCTCTTTATTTTGCCGATAGTGTGCTGTCTGTCGGTTAATTGTTTACACAGCTTGGTCATACCTTAAAAATTAAAATTCCAAGGGGACTTATTTGACGTTTTAATTTCAATGCAGAAGAATTGATTTCTTATTCGATTCCATATAGAAAAAAAAATTTTGAAGTGAAACATTTTGATTCTATTCCATTCAGTAACGATTTTTTTAATGCTATAGTATAAGGAATGATTTTGTTTGTCAATTCAGTTACAGGAATAAAATTTTAAAATTGAAAAATTTTGATTCCACTCCAAAGAATTGGAATTGACTTTTCCAATTGCAAAGTAAAAGAGATAATTATTCCCTTGTTAATTTCGTTAGAGGAATCAACATTTGAAATTTTCTTCGAGATAGCAACAAGGAATTTGATTCTTTAAAGATTTGGAAAACGAATTCAATTGGCCGTTTTTCTGTAAAAAAAAAATCTAATCAATATGAAAGGGTTGAAAATGAATTTGGAACATCACCCAAAAAGACCACTTACGAACCTGTTTTCAAAAAAAAAAAAAAAATTGTACCAATGAATGAAAATATTGAAAATTTCAGATGATTTACGATGAGTTCGTTACCCCGAAAAACTTTTTTTTTTGCACATGTTCGACCTTTCCACTAAATCCAATTTAAATATATAATCAAACAAGTGGTACCCATTGCGCTCACATCCCATTGTTTTTTTCATAGTGAAATTATTCTCTTAACATCTTATTCTATCTTGTCTCTTCAAAAATAACAAAAAAAAAAAAAATTAAAAAGGAAACTTTAACAAAGGGTATGCAATAACTTTCCTTAGCTCAAATATGTTATTTTAAAAAAGAAATTATTAAAATTGGTTCCGTATATTTTACGCCAAAGCGTTACAAACCATTTCTATATAAGCAATTTTATATAAATAGTATATAGAAAAGAAAAAATAAAATTTTTCAATCAAAAATAAAGAATCATTTTCTTCGGCATTCATACTCAGATCTGGTATATTGAATAAGAAATGCATGAACCTAATATTTTTTGAAAATACTCAAAAAGGAATGAGGGAAAAATTTCCTAAAAATTACAAATCTTGCTTCATTTCAAAAAATGCTCTAGAATTTAGGGAAATTAACATTCGGCAAAAAAAGATTATTATCTCGAAAAATGTCCTACTTCGTATAAAAAAACTACTTAAATTTTAGGCGACTAGTAATTTATTATTTGTTTTGGTAAGTTTTCATTTTGATCTAAAGATAAAAACTGAATATATGTAAATTTCCCTTTACATTTCTTACTTTGCTTGTGTATTGTTATTTTTAACTTGTTGAAGTTTTTGATAAATTTTATATGAGAGCTCATTGCGTTTGCGTGAGAGCCTGATTTAAAAATTATTGTGCCTGCTGGACATATAAGCTCTAATGACTTAACACCAGTCATGTCCAAAGATTTCTTATTCTGATTTCAGTCTAAGTACATATTCTATGCTACTGCAAAATAATTCTCTGATAAAGAAAGTTAATGTCCATAAAAAAAGCTTTGCATTACAAATGATAACTAATTAAAGAGCCATAATTTTTAATTATTTTCATACACCTAGAAATAATAATTCAAAAATTAATTACCTTTTAATTTCCACATACAAAAATGTATAGTATTTTCCTATATTTAAACTCATGTACATATACAAACAATTATTTATTGAAGCGTAACGGCTATAACATTTAAGCTGTAATTTGATGAACTTCCTGCTTAATGAAATTTGACGAACAAGTGTATTTTTTCACATTTTTAATTCATTTTGTTTTTTTTAACCCTACTATTGCGTGTAATAACTTTTTGCTGAGACAACAAAGTGGTCAGTTGATAAAGAAATGCACAGTAGGGGAGAAGCAGCATGCGATCAATGATCGATAAAAAAACAAAAACGTAGAGAGCAAGCGAGCGAGCGAGCAATGATAATATAATAAACATTAATAATTGCCCATGCAAAACCTATTAAATTTGTAATGACTCAAGTGAAATAATACGCATAGGAACAGATTTTTCTTTTTATATATTTTATAAATGAACATAAAAATTAAAACGGAAATATACATCATGAAACTAGAACTAGTCGACGCAACTTTACGAATTTAAAAATATGTCAAATGGAACAGCATAATTTACGGCGTAAAGTCGACAGTTCGTCTCGCCACTGCGGTAATTGTAGATGCATTGTTGTGGAACGTCAACAAAGTGGCAATGATAAAAAAAAGCGAATTATAATAATTGCATTTCAAAGCAGATGTTTTCAGATGATCGTGGTATATATTGAGATGGTTTTTATTTACATTTTATCAAATTCACTCGCTGTAGTTGAGGTTTGATTCGGCAGATGCTAAAAACGATAAATAAAAGAACATTTCGGTAATGCCCCCGATAAGAGTATGTGCCACGGAAACATTTGATCGTCAGTTAGATTTTTCGAACTAAATTCAAATCAACTATCGAAATTTGCTCCCTACTATTTATATGAAATTGCTTATACATATAAAAATAGTTTGTAACGCTTTGGCGCAAGTTATACTGAACTGATTTTAATAATTTCTTTTTTAAAACAACAAATTTGTGCTAAAGAAGGTTATTGCATACTTATTTTGTTTTTAGGATCAAGTTTTTGCTAAACCTCACACAAAAATTGTCGTTTGATTTTTCGTTGCTTATGCTGCTTTTTGAATTTTGTTTGGTTATTGTTGTTTTTTTTTTTTCCTCATTGAAAAATGGTCGAAAGTTGAGCTGACAGAATGTGCTTTTTTTAGAGGTAGTCACGGTGGACACATGCCCGAAATTATTTTCAAACATTAATTCATTAATCCTTTCGTATGAATTAAAAAATTTTGAGATAAAAAGTTCGGAAAGTCCAAAAAATCATCCTATGTAAACAACATACTTTGCATTCATTTTATTGTTATAATTCCAAAGACGAACAATATATCATAAATTTAAATCTTTAATAAAATAAAAAATATATTGTAGTTCAGATAAAAATAAATAATTTTTTTTCGTACGCAAATATAAAAAATACTTGTATGGCAGTTAACCCATCAAAGTCATTAAGTGTGGCGCCTTCCGCAAAGTGGCTGCTGTTACACATTCACTCCAACCAATTCATCCATTCCTAGACATAAGCAAAAACGAAATGGGGGGAAAAAAAGTATAAACATAAACAGAACTTTATGATATTTATGACTTGACTAGTTACAACAAAAAAAGTGGAAAGGAAAGCAAAAAAATTTTGCAAAGTCCTCTGTTTTTTTTTTTTTTTTTTGTGTTATAAATTCTTGTGTAATAAGTTTAAAGCTCATTATGGAAGTGTTCCCTTAGGAAAAATTGCCGGAAATTATCGTTTTTTTTTTGTTGTTGTTGGTTGTGTTGTGATGTCTTTACTTAAAGAATAATATTCATCTAAAGTAGGTCACTGATTTTAGCATCGCATTTCTGGAGATTTTTTACGATATGTATAGCTTGAATTCGTTCTTAGATTCTGCGTAGGCCAAAAACTTGCAATCACACTCATAGAAAAAACTTGCATGTAATACTAAATAGAGGTCTGCATGAGTGCACTTGAAACGACCATCAAGCCACACGCCACAATTCGCGAGTCCATCGAGCCCTTGTGCACAAAAACCACAAATCAAATAAAAAAAAATCGAAATACCAAGCAAGAGAGGTGAGTGCTGCACTCGCAAATAATATGTTCTATGAGTTGAAGCACTCGTAGTGTATTGCATTCGGCATCGACTGGCTAGTTGTCTCAGACAACAAATTTTCTATGCTTTTTGTGCGAGTCTATTGATGACTCGCTAAATGTCAATAGAACCATTTAACTTGACAGCGAGTACAATAATCTATTGGCTCAGCAAACGCACTCGTGCAGACCTCTAATACTAAAGTAGTCACAAGTACAATTCGTCTATTGATGAAAAATATTTGATTGAACAACGTATTTGTAGTTGTTTACTTTTTTGGAACAATGTTATATTTTTAAATGAACGACGCATTTATTGTTGTTTACTTTTTTGCGACGATGATAAATAAGAGAATTTACAATTTATTCTCGGACGAAATTTTGCACCAATTTTTGTTTAGTGCTGCATTCGGCTCAACGTGCTATGGTTCGCCCACCACTGGTTCATAACATAGATTCAGAAGTTTAGATTAATATGTTGAAATTGCTCGAATGTTTCTTTCGAAATAGTCAAAATATACTGGTATCTTGTATATGCACGAAACAGTTTTATTCAAACTATCATTTGGTGATTTATGTACTCGTTTTCTTAGTTCACCCCGAGCTTCGATTATGTTGGAATTTTATAAATTAATTCCCTATATAACCTTGAGCGACAGAGAAAACCTGACTTTCGTTGATAACAATCAAAACGAAATTCAAATAAAAATATTTATTTACATTAGCAGCAGATTGTTCAAGATAAACCTTAGCTGTCAAAAATGTATATAACCTGCCTCTTTCATGTTGATAGCAGTTTTTGTGACGCGACGCGATGCGACGCCGAAGTTAATTAACAGAACATGACGTCTAAAGGTGATTCAACTTTTGAATTGGGTTTAAAGGTTTTTCTTTCTTTTTTTTTTGTTGTTCTTTTGTGTATTTGTATTTGTATTGTAAGGAAAAATTAACCTGACGCATAAAATGCTTAACAAACTTTAGTCATTGGTGGTGAAAGTATGCGATACAATGCTTCAATGTGTTAATCATTTTTTTTTTACCAACGATTTTATAAGAAAAGCTAGCAAACACAAAGTATCAAATTTAAAAAATTAATATTTACTAATATTTTTAAATTTTATTATTTGATCTTTAAACTATATACTGCCAGCTGTGAGCATAAAGCGCAAACAAATTATAATTTCCGCTCAAAATAAAATGGTAAATAACGTTGGTCTTTGTTATCATCAACATCATCATCATGGCGATGAAGTCAACAAATATGGTAGTGGCAACCAGCGTCCCACTTGCAAATATTTTAACATACAACAGAGAAGGATTTTCCTATTTAAGAAAAACAATTTAAACGACGATATCAACTAAATACTAAAGCATTTAAATCCTTAATAGTAGTTACATATAGTAGTGTGCAAAACATTTGCAACTTAAGTTGCATGTAAATTTTTAATTGTTAATGTTTTGTATTTTAATTTATTTATTGAATTTATTGCAAAATATTAAAGTTAATCAAGAAGTATCGTTTCACGTAAATACATTTTGTTGAAATACAACTTCAGTTGCATATGTTTTGAACTTCAGTGTACATAATGTTTTCGGAAGTGATATTTTGAAGAAAGTTGCAATTTTTTGTAGTGTTTTTATTGTCTTTTGATCATAATGAACAAAGATTTTTTAACGATATGTGTACTTCTATAATTTGTTATTTATTAGCAAATCTTGGTAAATAGAATAAAGCTTTTTTAAACTTTGAAGTAGCATTAGTTGTGAGTGAAAATTAATTCTTATAAATAAGGTGTTCTGGGAAAATTTGATTTCTCTCTCACGTCGGTGCAAAACTTTAAATGAAATCTACAAATGTTGTCCAGCCTCGAAAATTACTATTTTGCGGCTTGATTAATTTTGACGCTGGGTATCACTCGGTTTTAGCTCAAAATCAAATTTTTTGAACTCCGATCTTTAACATAACTTTTTCAATGGTAATTTTTTTTTTTTGCTAACAATAAGAACGAATTTAACAATAACTTTCCTTGCTCATACCGTCCTCGATAAGAATTTCATCAAATTTAAATTTAAGCTCTGGCAAGACAAGATACTTTTTGCCACAGCACATCACACTCGTATAAAGTAATTACAAAATGTGAAATGATGGCTACACTTTTTTAAATTCTTATTTAACATTACAGCAACAAAGTATAGTAAAAATAAGATGCAACATCCAAAAAAATAAAATAAGAAAAGAAAAAACATTAAAACAGGTTGCCGCGCACAGCTTTTGGCACCTTCTGCATTCAAGTGGAAAAAATGCAGCACAGGTAGGTACAACAGATTCCATCAGAGCCAACCAGAGGTTACTGCTAAAGTCGTCATTATTAAATTGTTGTTTTGTTATGTTGTGTTCAAAACAGGAACAGCAGCAAAGGGATGGATGCTCGAATTGAAAAAATAAAAAGTAAAAATAAAAGTACAAAAGTAAAGGAAGAAGCAAACTAGAGATGCCCAAATACGTTTGATGTTTTCAAAATATCAATGTTTTCAGTTTGATAAATTTTAAAAACAAAAAATCGGACTTTCATACTTGTCTTGCAAACACTTAATTCTACAAAAAAAAACTTAAAAAAAAAAAAATAAAAAGTAAGCATGCAATAACCTTGTTTACCGGAAATATGTTGTTTTAAAAAAAAATTATTAAAATCAGTCTAGTATATTTTGCGTCAAAGCGTTACAAACCAATTTGATATGAGCAATTTTATATAAATAGTATAGGTGGGCATCAATTTTGATGAGTATTCTCTAATAATTTTGAATTTTTAATTTCATTTAAGTAATAAGGATATTTGAAGCACATGGTCAGTTCCTAGTTGTATTTTTTTTACTACACATAATAGTAAACCAAGAAACATCGAAGTTTTGAAAAATTTTAGTATTTTTCGAAAAATTTTAAAAAAGAGCTAATAAATATACGTGTGAAAATCGATATATTAAAATAGAACTAATCGTCACATCGGCTAGAACATTCACAACTCTAGTGCGAATAAAGAACCGTAGTGCACTTCCTGCCTGATGGCAGGGCTACTGACAAAAGTTGATTTTCCTTAGGAGAAAACATATTTTTAATAACGAAATAAAAATGCGACAAGAAGTTAAATGAAGATTAGTCAGAAAAAAATATTTGTAATGAAATTTTATGCTTTTGAACTTTGATTAAAGTTTGGATGCGGAGGCATTGCTGTTTAAATGGGTTAAGCTTCAATTTAATATTGTAACCAAGAAAAAAACGTATAAACAAATTATTTCTTTGGTAAATGCTTTAATAAAATAATACTGGTTATCTAAAAATGTAGAAAATATCAGTGAATTTTAGTTGATTTTAAAGTAATTTTTAACGAAAATTTGACGGAAATAGAATTTTTGATGTGATGAAATCGATTTTGTTGTTTAACATAAGATTGGATTATAGGAATTAAACCGCAAAGAAATACTTAAATAAAAAAACATTTTTCTTGGTATTCAATTTATTCAAACAAGCTTTTGACATGCTATCAAATCAGATAGCTAAGAAGGAAATAAGATGGAATATAGCTATGGTAGCTAAACCTTTTTTAATATTTTTTATTCATCACCAAAAACAATGTTAAAAATTAACCTGACAAAATAATGCAACAAATTTGTTTTCAATGTCCCAAAATTATAAGAAAAATATTGCTTGGTTTAAGTAAATAAAGTTAACTTTTTCTTAAATTGTTCAAAAAAATGTTGCTTGTTTGAATTTATATTTCAATTATATATTATATTTTTTTAGTCTTTTTTATTATTATTCTATTTTATTTTATTTTCTTTTATTTTATTATCATCTTATATTAGTTGATTTTATATTACTTAACTTTATTGTACTTACTTTAATTTATTTAATGTTATTTTACTTTATTGTACTTTAATTTATTTAATGTTATTTTATTTTATTTTATTTTATTTTATTTTATTTTATTTTATTTTATTTTATTTTAATTTATTTTAATTTATTTTATTTTATTTTATTTTATTTTATTTTATTTTATTATCATCTTATTGGTTGGTTTTATATTATTTAACTTTATTGCACTTTAATTTATTTAATGTTATTTTACTTTATTTAAATTCTAGCTCAAGATGTAGTTGGTATACATTTATAGTTGATATAGTTATTTAGTTCATCTTAAAAAACTTATCCAGACACATGCTTGTTAAAAGTACTTTAAAAATTAATAAATGCTTCAGGTGTGCATTAATTATAGAAAACCCCTATATCATTAATCGCTTGTAGCATAGGGAACGCAA
Organism: Tricholauxania praeusta; assembly: GCA_949775025.1. Lineage (NCBI taxonomy): Eukaryota > Metazoa > Arthropoda > Insecta > Diptera > Lauxaniidae > Tricholauxania > Tricholauxania praeusta. The sequence continues at coordinate 8,315,368 of OX459031.1, forward strand.
ATAGATATAAGAAAGCAGTAGATAAGATATGGTTAAACCCATTAGAAAAAGTTGATAGTCTTTCTCGAAAAATTTTATATTCTTGTTTACTACCAAAACTTAATTAAACCGTCGTAAAAAGGCCATACTTAAAAATATTAATTCATTTAATTAATTGGTGAAGTTATATTACAAAAGAAAACCTTTTAACCTGTTGTGTAATACTAAATGCACTAATTTTTTAAACCGTCAACAAAACATTTTCTTATTTAATTTTTATTTATCTTATCAATTGTTGATAAGCAACACTTGAAAATTTACGAATTGCTTTTCAGAGCAACTTGAAACAAAAGTTTTTGTTGTTGTTTCAAGTTGAGTCTACTTGCCGCGCTACGCTCACTGATAACAACACAGCAACGAACAACTCAAACCCGAACAACCCAGCCCAGAACGTCGCAAACGACACAACGGTACCGCACTGGACTGACTCATTTGTTGTTGATAATTGAACACGTTCAGTTTTATATTAAAATCGTGGAAAATGTGCAGTGAAATAAATTGACTTTAATTAAAAAATTTGTGTTTTTTTTTTGTCGCTACGACATTTTAATTTCGGAACAAAAAAATGTGCACGAAATTTTAAATTATCAACTGGGAAACTTAACAAAAAATACAATTAGTTTTAACAAAGATCAAGTATATGGATAGAAAGATAATAACAATAAAAATGTATACAAAAGAGTTGATGAATCATATTGGCGATTATTTACGCCACATAATCCATCTACAGGTTATGGATACAGTAAAAGCTAAAGACGCAGGTAAGCAATGCACAATACCACGCTGCGGCCATAGAATTCATTTTTTGAAAAGTGAAATATTAAGAAAGTCAATGCGCCATATGACTAATGCATTAGAATTCGACTTCACATTTACAAGTGGCGCCCGCTTTTTGTAGTTTTTCTGCGGAAATGTTGTGTTGGTCAAAGGAGCGTTGTGTTCACATGGAAATTGCAATTTTAACACTTTTGCTAAAACACACACACACTTTTGCTTTGCGAAAAATTTCTTTATTTTTTTATTCGAATTTTGCATGAACAAGTGCCGTCGCCGCCGCACCCTACTCAATTGAGTGTTGAGCTGAAAATAATAATAAAAACATTGAAATCTACAAGTTTATTTATGGTTTTTTTCTATTTTTTTTTTTTGCAAATTCCATATTTTACTTTTGTGTTATCTTTTGTTATGAACTACTAAAAACTCTTTCAACTTTATTTTTTCTTTAAAAAAAAGTAGAGTTATCGGTCACTCAAAAAAAACATGTGCCTGTATATTGACGATTTAGTTATCGAAATAATTCGAATGACTTAAAGGCGGTACACACTAGCGATCATGTTCGTCAGTTTTGCTCAAATTTCTCTTGTTTGCGTGTGTGACCGTTCTTTTTCGTCAGTCAACCACAAAAATTTTTGTGTCAGTCAGCGGCCATATTTTTTTTTTGACTGATGAATTTTTAACTGAAGAACATGATCGCTAGTGTGTACCCCCTTTTAAGTCAACATGATATATGAACTATATGTATGTATATGTATATTTATGTATGAGCACAAAGCGTTTTTTTTTAAGAATCAGGAAGCTTATTTAAAAAAATTATTTTTATAGTTAAAAATTTGATATCTTTAAATTTAAGTAGACATCTCCCAGATTTATCACCGCAACTTATAGAAATTATAATAAAAAAAAGTATTTGATACAAATGGTCATCATTCACAATCGATCAGACAGTTTAGTTGAAAACAAATAAAATCGAATTTTAAGAAATTATATATGAATTACCCCAATACTTTTCAGCAATATTGAGATTTATCATCTCCTCAGATTTCACTGAAAATAGTTGAATAAAAAAAGATGACGTATTTCCAGATTTTTGGCCCCTCATGTAATATAAGGCCTCCGTGGTGGTATGCAAAGCTTCAATATTAAATTCTGCCAAAAAGAAAGCTTCCAACAAAACTTTTTCGGCACCTGGTCTAGCACCCGTGAATTTAAGGCATTTTTAAAATTTTTTCACCTGGCCGGGTAATGTTATAGCTCTGTCACTTATCTGAGAAAAAAAATAAGGAAATTATTGATCTATATGAGTTAAGCTATAGCAAAAACCTGGAACGTCGTTGGTATTTACACAATCAAAAATACCTAAATTGCGTTATAACCAGAAGTAGTGATTCACCCATATGTATGCTAAGAGTTGCATAGTTTCCATAATAATGAGAAATCAAAACAAATAAAAATAGAATTACAAAATGTGTATTCAACCCAACTAAATCTCTTCAATCGACTCAAAGAAATATTATGTTAGGCCAAATAAAAAAAAAAAATTTAACTTTCAACTAATGACATAGTAATATCTACCAAAAATTTGTTGGTAGTTAGTAAATATTTTAATAATCTATCAACCAAATACATATATTTGTGGGACGCAAACTCTTTTCTCAATGTATGATACATAAAAATAAATAAAAATATGAAAAACAAAAATATAAAAATTAAAAAAAAATAAATTAAAACTAAAAATTAATTAAGTTTTAAATTAATTACCATCATAAAATCCAAAGGATTCCATTACAATTTTCCCGTGTTTTATTTTTCTCTGAATATTTTTTTTTTTTTAATTAAAAATGCTGCACATTATTGCTGAACAGTCATCATGAACAGCTGTGCAAATCTTGTAAAAATCAACTTATTTTTATTTTGTTTTAAATTTTGTTTCTTGCTTTAAACCTTTAAAATTTGTTGACACTTTTCATATATTTTCTTTAACATTAAGTCTTCTGATGAGTTATTAATTCTGCTTCGAATCAGACTATGTACTGCTTACGTACTCATATCCCGGATATGATGCACATTTTGTCCCATCACCGGTTTTTTGTCTAAGATTAAAAACATGAAGTGATTAAGCAAAACGAGCATCACATTTAGTTTTATTTTGAGTAAATAAAAAATAATGGAATCATAAAATATTTAATTTCATTCCTTTTTTTTTTGTTGACTCGAACCAAACTCTGTTTCTTATGAATTGTAAATCTCTAAATTCGAATAGGGTACTTATTTTGCTCTGTTACTGCAGGCTATTTATTATATGTATTAAAGTGTTTTTAAATTTGCTAAAAAAAAATTTTTATTATTTTTAATTAAAAAAATGTTAAAACCGAAAAAAGAAACTGACGTTGAAACTAAACAGACGAGGGGTTCAGAATCAGCAAGACGATATCTATAAAAAACACTTAATTTGATCCGATTAAAATATAAAAAAAATTTATTGATGTATCGTTTAGGTCAAAATTTGATATGATTATTCAATTCTACGGATAGTTATTTCCTAGCCCTGAATTGCACAGCGCCCTCGGACGAAAAAAGCGCATCACGCCAGGTGATGATTCAAATTGTAAACGCAATTTATATTTTATTTGATTTAAATAAAGAATTTCATCTTTTCCGAGTAAAATTTCAAAATAAAACAGAAACGCCCTAACAGAACAAAGCTTTTATTGTAACCATTTGAAAAGATAAAAATATAAAACAAAAACAAATAACTACGCCAGCGGATAAGAGAAATTCCCCACAACAACAAAAATTGCAATACAAAACAACATCAAAATAATGCAGCAATTCCAATTATACAACCTACAATTATTGCACATATGCAAAATATCTACATAAATACAATAGTAGTAAACAAAAAAAAAAATAGTAGTTAGTAGTAGTAACAAATATGATGGTTTTTTTAAATTCACAATTTTATATAGTGAAATTGTGTCACCACTGCGAAAGGTGAGGGATGAGGGTAGTGCATTGCTTGGAGGCGTTCAAGTCTAACATATAGTGGTGACATTCAAAAGAACTCAATGCTTTGCATTTGCAGTCAATTGCACTTCTCACGCTTGTAACTCGTTTTCCTTACATTTACGTTTCAAACACATGTTTTGCCATCAGTGTTGGTAGCATGAGTTACGCCAGACTTAATCTTTTTTCTACATGTAAAGTAATATATTTCCTTATAATATATATATTTCCTAATAATAATTTACACACGGTAATATTTGCTTTAAAAGTTTTCTTTTTTTAACTTTTGCTCTTTTCATTACTCTTCATTACACACATAGAAAAATGTCTTTGTGGATGACGTTTTCTTTCCATGCTAACCCAAAAACAAACAAAAAATAATCCCAATACTGCAAAGTCTATATCCGTCTCCTTTACTCTTGAAGGCGTCTTTGAAGAAAGTAATATTTCCGTGTGTAAATTAGGAATTTCCTATCAAAACCAAGAAGGAGAAGTTATCTTTTGAAAGCTAACGTTATGATTCTTAAGTGGTCAATGCAAAAATCTAAGCAAAGTATGCCTGGAAATTAGTAAACGTCAGCTAACAAAGCTTGCTGACGATTCCATGTAGCAGTGGTTGAAATTAGTATAAGCAGCTAGTTGCCCATTTTTTGTTCCTTTATACATATTGCGCTTGAAACTCTTTTGTATTTTGCACTAAAAGTACTGAAGTAAAAAAATATATTAAATTATGATTTGTTCCAAAAAAAAAAGTTATTTCTTACTGTTTTTCATAATTGCTGACATTTGCTTACAAATTTTTACAGTACTTGGACATGTAAATATTTTTGTTTACATATCAGATGCCAACACTGTTTACTGCCACAGCTGCAACTGCAAACTTGTTAACAACACTAAAAGTACGATGAAAGTGCTTAGCAACACTGGCTTTGGTGCATATTTAGGGCAAAAGTAAGCAAGTTGCAATAGAAAACTTAATGCATGTTCTTGTAAGAATTGCAAAAAATGGTGTAGTGAAGTGTTAAAGAAAAGAATTGGCATAGAAATAGTGGGTAAAGAATATCAAACAAAAAGAAAGTAAATAAATGTTGTGACAACAATTGAAATTGGTAGTGACACACATTTATTTCTGCTGCTCTTTTGTAGAGAAATGCATAGAAGCAACAAAGTCATTTAACTAATTTGAATAAAAATCGCTCAAAATGGAATTCTCTAAAATTTGTGTAAAGGAGGGCAAACATTTATACACACTAATGTGAAGGTATGTTTTGTAAAGCAAAATTTTATTCAACCTTTCCGATTTCCTTCAAATTTTTTAAATTCAAATGAATTTCGAATTTTTCGTCTTCGATCACAGGGTATCCAAATCTTATGATCATTAAATTACAATCACTAGACTTTTTTTTGTGGGGCTACCTGAAGTCTCTCGTGTACAAGGACAAGCCAGTTATAATTGCTGCCTTGTAAGACAACATTACAGATGGTGAGATACCAGCCGAAATGCCCGAAAAAGTATGCCAAAATTGGAGCTTACGGATGGACCACATTAGGCGTAGCCGCAGGCAACATTTACATGAAATAATCTTTAAAAAGTAAATGGTAGGAATCGATGTATCGTTCCAAATAAATACATCATTCACTATTGCAAATTTTCTGTTCTTTTTTTAATTTTCAAAAACCAAACGCTTAAGAAATCACACTTGACAAGTAAGGAATGTACTCGAGTCACTGTACTCGTAGTATAACTACATTTTGTACTCAATTATATTCAAAAGTATAAATGTAACGCTTTTGGTATTGACCTTCTCATATCATTTTGTGGGCCTGTTCTAAACACAGCAAAAATTATTCACATTTATTAAAATTTACGTTAAACATAAAAAAGAAATAAACCGCTAAATCATCGTATTTTTAAGTCGCAAAATTGAATTTAGGTCATCATATAAAGAGTGGTGTGTGTGATATGAAAACAACAAAATAACACTACAAAGTATGGAATGATTATGTATAATTATCTTTTATATATAAATACTCAACATTTTGGATATTTATCATTTTTTTTTTTTTACAGTCAGAACTGTCAATACCTACATATATTTTAATAGGTTAAGCACAATTCACCGCTAGCTTGATATAAGCAGCTTAATGTAAAATCAAGCGAATTTTATATTTTTTTCTCTTTGATAATAAAAAAATATATCACAGCTATGCAAGAATTACGCCTTAAATAATAAAACGATATGTGGAATAAAAATAAAACTTTTGATATTCATAGGTGCGAAATGCTGCTATTATGATTACTGCTTTTATATTTCTTTTTGTATTTTTTGTTTTTTCTTTATTTCTTTATTTCTTCTAACACACAACAGCTATTAGAAACTAAAAACTAGTTCTCGATTTCAACGTTCGCTTTGATATTTTATTTCTTGAAATAAATCGCACTCTCATGCAATTTACACTCAATTGAAAGTTTTTCTTTTTATTGTGCGTGCGTATTGTTGTTGTAGTTAAGTGTCGAACTCTTCATAGATTTGTTCTCATTTCCTTAGAACTGGGTTAAATCCAAACAAATCACAGCAACGTATCAAATTGTAAACGAAACGTAACGTAACAAGTAGTGAGTGAGTGAGTGAGTGAGTGAGTGAATATGCGATGAAGGTGCAGCGGCATTGTGTGTAAGTTGTGTTAACACTTTTAAGACCCGTTGAGAAATTAGGAATTTTGAGCCTTAAAATCTAAAAATTAATTCGAAATGATACTCTGTTTTAAATACTGCACTCGCCTCTAAATTTTATCGTAATTTTTGAATTTTTTACGCTGAATTGTAATCACTAGTTATTTCCCAAATTGAACATTTTTGGGACGCGTGCCGCCAAATATTTTATAAAAAAAAATTCATAGCATATTAAGAAATTTGTGGAATTTGAAAGCTGTTATAAATAGAATATTTTTTAAAATGGACACCATTCGTTAATTATTGCCAGAAGCTGATTCTTGCTTGTAGCATTGTAACTAGCCAATGCAGCACTCGTTAACTTTTTCCCACATAAAGCTAAGTCAGAAGTTGAGTTTCAAGCAAAACGTTATGGCCCAAGCTTCTTCAATAGTGAAATTTGATATATTTTAATTTATATTTTTTATTGCGAACCAGGGTTGAGCCAAGTTGAATACAAGAAATTACCGGCCACCCAAATTAAAAAAAATGTTAAAAGTAAAGTTTTGTTTTGGGATTACCTTTATTTTTTAAGCCGTCAATATTACAAAATTAAATTTTTTGTCAGTAAAAAACTTAATAACCTTTTTTTTCTTGGTAACCCTGTCCCGAAAACACTAAACTTAAATCAATATATTTTTTATTGTTTCATTCGAAAACTAGTAGACTTACATAAGTAGTGGTTTCTAGTTTACTATTTCACATCAGCTTTTATGGAATAATAGAACGCACTGAAAAAAAAACCTTTTTTGATAAAATTCTACATGAAATCTTTTTTGAGTGTATCTATCTATTTGATTTGTTTTCCTAAAAATTCATAAAATTAAAAAAAAAATTAAAAAACAAAAATATAATAACATTGAAAAAACAAAAATAAAAAAATTGATTTAAAAAAAATTTAAAAAAAAATTGAAAAAAAAAACAAAAAAAAAAAAATAAAAAAATTAAAAATATAAAAGTAAAAGAAATAAAACAAAAATTAGTTAAAAAATTAACAAAGAAAATATTAAAAAAAATTTATTGTTAAAAGAAATTAATGTGAAAATTGATGGAATTTAGAGTGACTCCTTTTTTCTCATTGGGTTGTTGTGCTATTTTGCATGTTTATTTTTAATATTTGTTAATCTTTTGAATTCGTTTCTTTGTTTACATACAGTTTTATCCAGTTTTTAATTTTTTCAACGATGCTGCTGTTTTGTATTAATTTTTTTTAACCAAATTTTTGTTAATTGATTTAATTTGTTTGTATTACTGAAACCTCAAAAATCATAGATTTGCTAATTCTCACATTAACATGGTTTAGTGTGCGATGGTCGGGTATTTCTTTTGCTCGTAAGTGAAGTGTTGAGATGAGGCGAGGCCACAAAATGTTTTTTTTCTTAATTATTTTCTTGTATTGATATAATTTGCATTTTTTTTTTCACTCAACCGACGTTTTGTTTAGCTTGTGAATTTTCTCATAGATTCCCAGACAAAATAATGTTATAACTCAATCTTTGTTGTTTTTTTTTCTGTTTAAGTCTAAACATTAAGAATCAAGAGTTATTTATAGTTAAATGCAATTAAATTAACAACATTGACAACAACATAATAAACTTTTTTCTTTAAGTTATAGGAATAAAATGTAAATTTTAATATAAAGTTAACTGGGTGAATTTTGTAGCTACAACTTGTGGCATCATTGGTAAATAAAAAGTTAAGTTAGTTCAGTTTTATCTTTATGAGAGAAGCTTCAAATCAGTTTATAAATATCTTGATAAAATCCCATGAGCTTTAAATTTTAATAAAATCGTTAAATTTAAAATTCTTCATTCAAGTAATGAGATTAATAAATTCAATCAACTTAAAAAAACTTGAAAAAAATCTCTTTATATAAAATTCAATTTGTTTCATGAAACATTAATTAAATCAATTTAATATGGATACTCAAGCCCAAGCGTTAATAACACACCCATTAATGAAAAGTGAGTAATTTAACATTTCCACATAAATTTTTATTAATATTTTTTTCCACTTTCTTTATTTTTATTACAATTTGTGCATGCAAGCAACTGTATCTACTACTCAGTTACAACGTACTGTGCGTCCAGTTGTGACTCACAGGTTTGATTTTTTTTCGTTTTTGTTTGTCTTCATATCTGGATGATACATCAACACATGTTAATTTACATTGCAAATGTAGCAACTTATTTGACCTCGCCTCTCAAAAATTGTTGTAATTTTTTTTCTTGGTTTATTTTGAAAATATTGTATATTAAAAATAATTAAAAATAAAAAGTGCTGTTGTTTCCATAATTTCATGACAATAATTAAGCTGCCGGCTATTGTGGTTATTGAAAGAAGCGCACTGAGTGCGTAATTCAGCTGAGGTCAAGGCGAAAATTTCGTTAATCAATTTTTCAAATTGTTATCATGGAATAACAACGCAATAGGGGAGCTAATGAAAAATATTAAATATATGTTGAGCAACATTAATGCTTAAAGTTCTTACATAAAAGTAATTTTATGGATTTTTATTGAATTTAGTGATTTTGTGAAACAATCGGAATATATTCGTATTTGCGGAATTAGCAAAACATGCTTTACTTTACTGAAAATTTGTTATTGTATTTTATATATTTCTAAGTTACTTAGTACATGCATAAGTCTGATCATGGAAATCAGCCATTTCTAAAAATAAAACAAAATGAGTTTTGTATTAGATTTTTTACTGAGCTTCTAGTTCTGTAGTTTTAGTGAAAAAATACAAGCGCAATATATGTAGGTATTAAAAAAAATTATTTTGGTACATAATATAGGGAAAAAAATACTAAATGACACAAAATTATCTAACGAATAGAGTCAAAAATCAAGTTATTTGTAGAATTTTTTGTGTTTTATTTTATTTCAATTTGAAACTACGAGAGTCTAGAAAAAACTCCCTATATAAGGCTACCCTAAAATTTTTATTTTTTGTTTTGTAGAGCAGTGTAAACTTTATATTGCGAAAAAGCACTGCAAATGGACACATGTAAACCGGCATAAGTACTACGTTACTTAAATAGTGCTAAGCTGTTACACATAGTGTACAAAAATGTTGAGAAAAGCCATGCAATGACAAAATAATCTATACATTAATGTGTAGAAAATCCCTTGACATGTGCTGGGAGTTACTTAACTATGAGTATGAGTGGTGCTGTGGTTGGTGAAAATTCAGGTTTCAAATTTCGAAATGTTGAAAGTTTATTTTGATGCTCTGTATATGAAATTAGGACCAAAAAAGCATGGACATTAGAATAGTTTTTGTTTTTGTAAAATTTTTCTTTCTTCAAATTTGCGTAATGTTTTTTTGTAGTAGTTTTTTCTTTGTCATATAAATTTTCGAATATGAACATCTTGAAATCCCCCAAGCAGTACCGTAACTGGAGGGGAGCGTGAAGTGGGCTGCCTCCTCGGGCGCAAACGATTGAGAGCGGAAAAAGGTCGTTTTTATTTTTTATATTTTCTGAATAATTTTATTATTTAATTTTAAAAAATAAAAAAAATCTGTATGCAATAATCTTCTTTAGCACAAATATGTTGTTTTAAAAAAGAAATTTTTGAAATCAGTTCAGTATATTTTACGCCAAGGCGTTACAAACCATTTTCATATAAGCAATTTTATATACTACATACTATAAATAGTATAGATAAAATCAATAAGACCAATCGCCGTATATGTTCCTCTGATGTTTTTCAATTTAAATTTTAAGTCTTTAAAAAGCTAAGAAACTTACTTGCTTTCAGAATAGTAGGATATAAGAATCTTAAGAATGAAATACTACTATTACTTTTTGTTAGTTTTTAGTTGAAATCCTGTACTTTTGTTAAGTATTTCAAACAAACTACTTAGAAGGTACGTACCTTTGCAAGATTTTACAGAAACCAAATTAAAAGCATGAAGTTTTTCCCAAGTCATCATCATCGTCATAATACTGCAGCGTATTACATTTGTTTTGTTTTTGGGATTTTTTTTTGTTTTTTATTTTGTTGTCGCAAAAAAGCAGCTTATTTTGTGGGTCGTTTTTAGTTGGTACTCATATGTTGGTTTCTATTGCTGTTTTTGGTCTACAAACCACATACAGTTCGTTGCACAGACTTTACTGGAATGTTGTACCGACTATTTGGTATGCTAGCTGCAGACATCGTGCTCGTGTGTATGTGTGTTCGTACGACAAAATCTACAAAAATGTTTTGCACGTCTGCTGCTACGTATGCTCCTGTATACACTGTTACAATTTTACTCCGCATTTTTATAAAAAAATTTTCAATCCCGGAAAAGTTTTCAAAAAAAAATTTGTGTTTTAAAGTCAAAAAAAAAAAACTAAAATTTTTTTTTATCGCTAAAATTACATGGAAACATTTCAAATGTGGTGAATGTCGATTACACAACACTTATAGGGAAGACACTCGTTTCGTTTGAACGAAAAAAAAATTTCGATAAAATAGTAGGTACACTAAAACACGCGAAATAATCCCACAATTAATTAACTTTATTAGCAAAAAATATTAACTTGAGCTATAAAAAAATAATGTTACACATCCAAAAAAAGCATATTCTGTATTTTAAATAACGATACCAAAAATGCTGAAATCAAAAAAATAATTTTTGTAAATAATTTAATTAAAAACTTTGTTCTAGTTTTTTTTTCAGTGTACAACTATTTGTTTGTTTATTTCGCTTGTACCTACTTTTGCACAGATTTGCCAACTACTCTTTATTTGTATATTAGTGTAGATTTTTGCGTTGAGCGTAATCCTCCAAAAAAGGAAAATAAAAGAGTTTCGCATAAAAGTAGGTCGTCAACTGCTTACAACGAAAACACCACAAAATTCTATCGTGCTGAGGTATTTCTGGTATTATTTTTGTTTTTTTTTTTTGCGAAACATTTGCTATTTTGTTAATCCTATGCGTTGTTTTTTTAAACATTTTATTTAAAATTGCATTTTAAATTTGAAGCTTTAAAATTTTTTGCCTTAAGAAATTCATGTGTTTTTGAAATTTATAAAAAAATTACAAGCGTATGCTAAATTCCAAAATTTTTCGATTTTAATTTTACTGCAAAAATTGTATGTTTATAAAATAGTTTGTTTGGGCAATTGGAAGTTTTCCGAAACATTTTTTCAGGCAGAATGTTGTTCTTCAGTATGACTTCGTTTAGCTCCTTCAGCCGCACCAAGTTTTTTTTTTTAAAATTTTTTGGAAAATGTTAAGTTTTTAAGTTTCTCCGCCCCATCCGTATTTTTCCAATTCGCTAAAAGACTGAGGTGGGATAGAAAACGATTGATCAGTAGTCAATGGTCAGATGACTTTGTTGTGATTTCACAACAAAAATCACCAATTTCGGCAAATAAATTCATATGTATAAAAAAATAAACTACAACAAAGTAAAATGTCGTTTTAAGCGTTGTTTCATGTTCCACTGAACCCATTTAGTTTGATACGTGCACAGTCACAAACGAGTAATCAGATGACCATGTTGTGTTTTTGCAATAGAAATCAGGGGTCTTACATTACAAATTTATATATTAGAAAACAGAAACTGCTCTTAAATTTTATATCGTTGGAAACGTTGATTTATGTTCTATTGAGATCACCTTGACCAATTCGTGATCAATTTGGAAATGCTGTACAACTCTATTTTGTTGCTCTCCAAAATCTCCTTCGGCGTAGTGTAAACATCTCTCTGCTAATGCTCTGTTAAGTCGGATGGTTTGTATCTTTGCTAGTTAAATACAGAATTTAACTTCACGCGCTCATATTTCACGCCAAATTGCCTTTAAAGACTTAACCAAATTTAGTAACCACGTTAAAGCAGAAAAGGGAAAATATGCGTTACTATCTACATTTTCCTATTGTTATCTAGTATAACCATTTAAATACGAGCCTGTGTATACATTAGACTGGTCCAAACTACAAATGGGTTAAAATGTTAAGGTGCATGCGACTATTCAGTATTTTGGGTGTCTTAAATCTAGTTTTTTTTTAAATTCTAAATATTTTTTGGGTTTTAGAGTTATTTTACCATTTCATTGTTATATTTTTCAAGCTAAAAAATGAAGATAAAATTAGTTCCTATAAACCCAAAAAAAAATTATCTTCAGCGTTGCAACTAAATTTTTGTTTTTCAAAAATTTTTTTTTATTTTAATGTTTTAAAATTCGAAGTTTCAGAAAAGTCCTGAAAAATAAAGCTTGTTGGTTTTTCACACAATTTTGAACCAGTCTAATTATGCATAAAATATTTTGACCTATATTTTACATCAAATCATCAAATTCTGCGCATATAATCCACGCATTGTTGTTTTTTTTTTTTTTAAATTGATCCTCCTTTTCGTTTGTTGCCAACAAAAGCTTTTCATTTAAATAGCCAGACCTTTTTTTCCCCTCCCACTTCCAGTTTTATGGTGGCATTTTCATAGGCTTTCATGACATTTCCGTCCGTTACGTTCGTTTCTAACTGTCAATGCTGACACTTTTGACATTTTGCTTACATTGTTGCCTTTGTTATATGGCTTTTGTCACATATGTGGCAAAAATAATGGCAACAACCATCACTGTGCAAAATGGACATATTGTCTGCTTTGTTTGTTGTTGGCTTAGAGAAATACAATAACATCATATATATCAGGCTGCTGCTGTCTACAAATCTGTACAATAACATTTGAAAAAAAGAACTATGTATACAATTTGGTTGTTTTGTTTGTTTTGAATTTTTTATTTCTCATTTATTTGGGCTTTTTTTTTTTTGCAATGTGTCTCTACTTTCCTTCTGTTTGCCAGACATAGTGTACGAGTAGTTTAATCTCAGTTTATTGTTGCTTTGAAATATAGGTCATCCGACTATGCACTTTTCACAATGAATGATGCATTTTGTTGCATCCTCCCTTAATAGTCTGCTAAATGCATTCGAATGTTTTGCTATTTTGCTTTCATTCTTTTAGCCAAGTGCGATAGTATTTGGCTTTAAATGACAACTAGACAGTTAGACAGAAAGTGTTTTGTTTGTCGTTAATTCGGTATTGTTCGTTTTCTATTCGTGTATATGTATATTTCTGTTTAATTTTTGAACTAATTTATTTTAATACCCAAACCCTTACCCAACGGGATATTGGTTATGTTCGGTTAGATCTTTCCTTTCAGTGCCATTAGGTTATTCCTTTCGATTTTCTTAGATCATTCCTATTGGTTCGATTAGATCGCTCCTTTTTTCTGCAAGCCTTGTGAACTATTTTAAATGACGAACAAAACAGAAAATCGTTACATCTGGTTATATATGAGAGTAGTGGCACCCGTGGCTTTGGAATTCAAGAAGCAACATACGCAAGAATAAATCAAACCACAATTTTTTGTATAAGGTTTTGCAAAAACTTTATCCTAAAAAATAGGATATTTTAATTTAAAAAAAATACTAAAAATAAGTATGCAATAAGCTTCTTTAGCACAAATATGATATTTTAAAAAAGAAATTATTAAAATCGGTTCAGTATATTTTGCGTCAAAACGTTACAAACCATTTCCATGTAAGTAATTTCATGTAAATAGTACGTGCACAGCCAATATCAAAGTCATTTACAACTTTCTACATGTGTTGTTGGATAATTTTTTCAAAATTTACTGTGTATTACTATAAATATGAATTATGTTGAAACATAAAAAAAAAAACAATAAAAGAACTCATAACGACAGCTACTGCAAAGAAAAAATGCATCTTAAGATAAACACACAACAACAAACAGTTCAATTGAGTATATTTCCGTTTTGAACAAACAAACAAACAAACAGACAGACAACCCGCTTAAATAACAACAAATTAAAATAAAATTAATTTTTTTTTATTTCCTTTTCACATTTTAACTGCGGGAGAGAAGTAAGGAATGCGTGTTTTATGCAGTAATTTACACTGGTAATTAATCAGAACAAAGAACAACAACCCAACAGCATAATAATCGAAGATTCGGTTGATTATCTCAATTGTTAATTACGTGTACAGCTGCACATTTGTTGGATACAAGATGTAAACAATTACTAACTACACGCGTATGCGTCAGAAGCATCCAATGGAGAAAAACTCTTAAAATATCCGCAGCGCATGAACTTGAAACAGTATGGTGCACTTTATTTATAGCAATTTTTGAATTCATGAAAATTAATGCAGACATTTTTTTTATAAAAATTTTGTATTTATTAAACCAAAGTTTATTTACAAACTAGCATTTCTGCCGTTTGGGTCACTCTAATAATTCTCAAATAAAATTTTATTTTTGGTGCGTGAAATCACAAAGCATTGATTTTCAATTTATGGCCTTTTGAAGATTGTGCTTTTTCTCAATTTTTTTTTTTTTTTTTCTGTAATCACCCTTTTCAAATGAATTAGGCTCAGGTGAATAGAAAGAATTACGCTTTCATAAGCTTAAAAAAAGACTTTTGATTCGAACTTTCATATTTTTTTAATTTGCCACGCTCTCCTGTTGAAATTCGCCAAATTTTTGTACAGAGTTTTTCCGAACAATTCCTAATATTTTTGAGAAATTTGCTTGCACTACCTTAAATAACTCTCTCAGTATAGCGTCTTATTTGTGAGGGTGGTAGGCGTGCCTGGCAATCATTTTGAATCCTATTGAATATGCTTGAAAGTGTAGCCGCCTGTGTACCGAATTTCATCAAATTATCTCAGCGGAGCTAATGCTGATCAAGTTAATATGTATATAAAGGGCGATTCTTAAAGCGTTTGGTTTTCGAAAATTGAAAAAAGAACAGAAAACTTGCAATAGTGAATGAGATATTTATTTCAAGCGATACAACAATTCCTGCCATTTACTGTTTAAAGAATATTTCATGTAAATATTGCCCGCGGCTACGCCTGAGGTGGTCCATCCGTAAGTCCCAATGTTGGCATACTTGTTCCAGCATTTCGGCTGGTATCTCACCAATGGCAGTTGTCTTCAAGGGCTGCAATTGTGGCTGGCTTTTTCCATGTTCACGAGAGACTTCACGTAGCCCCAAATAGTCTAGTGGGGTCAAATCACTTGATCTTGGTGGCCAATAGACTGCTCCAAAACGTGGTCCATGGTATCGCGTGCCGTGTGGCATGTGGCACCGTCTTGTTGAAACCACATGTCAACCAATCCAAAAAAAAGTCGGTAATCATCGCACTGTACCTTGCTTCATTGACTGTAACGTTGCGATTTTCATTATTTTTGAAAAAGTACGGTCCAATGATGCCGCTGGCCCACAAATACTAAATTTCAATGATTTGCAAGCGATGTTCATTTATTAACCTATTCATGGTGAAATGGCAAACCTTATTGAGCATTTTTGGCGTTGACACATGTAATGAATAACGCGTGAGGTGTCAAAAAACCTTACACTAAAAAACCAAATAGCAAAAAAATCACGCATTACATTTCTATACCAATCACAGATAAAAGCGGAATAGCTATACTTAGAGTGTAAGGTATTAAAAAAATATCTAAGCTTTGCAAATCGTAAGAAAATTTAAAAACCACCCCATGTAGAAGCTTCACCGTATTCAATGAAGCCAACAGCACTAGCATTATTGACGCCACTTGACAGTATTTTCGTTTCATAAAATTGTTCCATACTGTCCTTGGCTAATTTGCAAAGAGAACTGGAACAACTCGATTATGATTTTTTCGCTGCAGAAAGAAAAATCAATTTGCAACTCGGTTAACTGAAAAACCAAAGCAATAACTTTTTATTTTTACAATAGCAACGTACACGAGGGTAAAACAAGAAGTTGTTAACTCCTATAAACTTCTCATTTGATTCGCTTATTCATTTTGATTTCCACGCAAAAGTTGCCGCACAAGTACAAAGTTATGTTGCTTATTGAAACATTTTTTATGAATTTACTTATTGTAGTCTTTTTTACTTATTGCATTTAACACTTAATTTCGCTTTAAGCTGTTTTTATTGAGTTCATTTTGAATTCGTTTTGCTCTGCATTGATCCCAAGAATATACAGTTTTTCTTTTCTAATATTCTTTTATTTTTATTTTCGATAGTAGAACATGTAACTCTAAAGATGTTCTAGTGGATCGGCGTAAATTCATTGATCAGATGCCGTATGACCGTATTTGCCTTGAAGAGCATGCCAACTATGCATTGCATTTTGTGGCGCCTGCTATAAATTTATTCCAAGTCAGCGATGGGCCATATGTTTTAACCTGTAGCTAACTACTAATAACGGTTACAGCAATAGTGTGTAAAGCAAAGTGAAATAAAAAAAAATAAAAAAACAGCACTCGCGTCATGATGTCTGAACTTAATGATGTTTCGTTGAAAAAGTCGAAAACTTTAGAAAATTTCTAAAATGAAAAGAAAATATAAAAAAGTTGATAGATGTTGAATAAATCGAAAAATGTTGTATGAGTCAAAGATGTTGAAAATGATTGATATGATTAAAAATGTTGAAAATTATTTAAAAATTTTTCAAAATGTCATTTCATATAATTGGAAAACAGTCGTAAAATGTTAAGACAGAAGAAAATCGTTGCAAAACTCGAAAAAAGAAAAGAATGTTGAGAGATTCGAAAGATGTTCATAGTCAAAAAATGTTATAAAAATCAAAAATCGTAAAAACCGATAAAAAAAAGTCAAAAAAAAGAAATTTCAAAAAATCTTCAAAAACTGGTAAAACTAAAAAGTTGAAAAAAGTAAAAAAATGCTCAAAAGGTAGACAAATGTTGAAAAAGTCGTAAATTTTAAGAAACTTTAAAACAGTAAAAAAAAATTTGAAAGAGTCAATAAATATTGAAAAATTTGAAAAAGCATTCAAAAAAAATTTAGTAATGTCGAAAAACTCAGTAGATGTAAATAAAATCAACAAGTGTAGAAAAGTTCAACCAAAGTTAAAAAAGTTCACAAATGTTAAATAGTTGAAAAACGTTGATAAGATCAAAAATGTCTTAACAAAGTCAACAAATTTTAAAAAAGTCAACAGATGTTAAAAAATTCAACAAATGTTAAGAAAGTTAAAAGATTTTAAAAAGTCAAAATATTTAAAAAAAAGTCAACAAATGCTTAAAAACTTAAAAAATGTTGAAAAAGTCAACAAATGTTGAAAACGCCAACAAATTTTAAAAAAGTCAACCAACGTTAATAAAAGTCAACAAATGTTAAAAAAGTCAACATATCTTAAAAAAGTCAACAAATGCTTAAAAAAGTCAACAAATGTTGAAACAGTCAACAAATTTTGAAAAAGTCAGCAAATTTTAAACAAGTCGACTAATGTTGAAAAATGACAAAAAAGTCATAAAACTTTGAAAATAGCTTTAAAAATTGTTAAAAAAATAAAAAGAATGTTGAAAAAATTGAAAAATGTTAATAAAGTCAATGTTGATAAAATCGAAAATGTTGAAAAATTATAAAAATTATAAAAATTAAAAAAAAAAAAATTTTGAGAAAGTCGAAAAATGTAGGAAAACTCAACAATTGTGACAGAAATCAACAAATGTTGAAAAAAGTCTAAAAATGTTGAAAAAGACGTAAAATGTTGAAAAATCGGAAAATGTTGAAAATTTTTGAAAACTTTAATAAAAGTCTTAAATGCAGCACTCTAGTGAGCCAAGCGTTAAGTGCTTCCTGACATCAGAATATTAGTTAGTTAACATAATTGAAAACTTGGTGCCAGTTCAAATATTTGTTTTTGTATACTATTTTTATAAAATATTTCTTCAAACAGTTTCGAAACTTTCTTTTATATGCATCAACATAAGTTTTTTTATGGCTAATCTTCTGTTTTTAACTAACAACTTAACAATCTACTATCCTTCGAATTGCTGATTCTATCGCCCGTCACTTTAATTAAAACAAGTGGCACTGTCATCATCACTTGATTATCGTTATCAACCAACAGCAACAATGACTGGTACATCAACAAGATTGTTTACACCTTAAAAAAAATGAAACAAACAAAAAATCAAAACCATTTTTTCCCACGTCCCATTACCGAAGGTAGAACGGATATTGTCTATGGCCAAACATACTCATACATACTTAATCTATACGTAGTCAAACAGACAAACATACCATACATAGATGAGAGTGCGTGCCACAACCAGTTAACATACCATTTGACAAATAAAATAAAAGCACATCAAATACATTAATACGGGTGTTTCAGTAAGTAAGCTACTATAATACAATACAATATGTACAACAAAAATAACAATTAAACCAATACCCATATGTTACCGTGTTAACATCTTTGTAAGGCAGACTGATATGGAAATTATCACTTTTTATTGTTGTACAATTTTTGGGTAAAGTGGTTTTATTATGAGTGGTTTCCTTTGCTAATTTATGTTTTATCTTTTTACAAATATTAAATTTAAATAAAATGTTAAATTTATTTTATTTAAAACTTAATTGTATCACAAAAAAATTGATATTGATTTATAATTATATCTATTATTTTTAAAAAAGCTATATTTCTGTTAAATAAAATTGTTAAAAAATTTGCGTAAAATAACAAAAGAAAAGATAAAAGAAAAAAAATTCCATTGCATACTTTTAGTTGTTAAAGAAAGCCAAATTTCCATAGCATGCTTTTAGCTTTTAAAGAAACGTAAAAATCCATTGCATACTTTTAGTTAAAGAAAGGCATTGGGGGGCTAGTTAATGAAACGAGCAAGGGGCTGAGCTCGCTAGAATTCACTTAAAAATTTTTTTCAAAAGATGATTATAAGTTTAATTTTTCAACAAACAACAAAAACAAAATTTCATAAAAAAGTTCAAGTATCTCTAACGAGTTTGACTTTAACACTCAATTAGCCTTAATCCCATATACCCAGGCAATATGAGTTTTTTTTTTTCAAGCTCTTATACAAAAATGATTGAGTCTCATGAATTTTCTACAAAATCAGGCTTTTTGTGCAAAATTTAATAATCAAATAATGTGTTGTATGATTTTGACATCCCTTTTTATACCAAAACATTGACATCTATTAAGCGAAAAGGATTGACGTAAAAATCCGATAGCTCCTAAACTGCTGGTCATACCATTTTAAATCTGGGTAGAAATATTTTAAAAACACTTGAAGCTTTTTTTGAAAATTTTGAAGAAATAAACCTCTTATGAAGTGTTTAATTTTCAAATGCAGACAAAAGCCAGGACATGCTGACCCTCCAACTTTGGTCGGTAAAATTGATCAGGGCAACGTCCTCTTTCAGAATTAAACCGTAATCACTCTGTTGACAAACCACTCTTTGACTATGTTATTAATTTATTGTGAGTAGTTTCCGACCTAGCAAATAAAAATAAAAAACTTTAAAATTTTGAATTTAAGGTATTTGATATGCAATTTATTTTTAATTTTCAGAATTTAAAATTTAAACTTTGAGCACTACAAAAACAACAGTGACAATAACAACAGCACACAGTACTATAAAACACTACTTCAATAAAATTCCAAAATCAATGATTATATAGTTTACAAAATACAAGAACAAAAAATAAGCCTTAATAGCAGTGAGTTCATAAGACTCATTTGAGTAATATACTGGACAGCCTTGACTTTAAATAATATTGCATAAAAAACTTTCAAGGCCTATATTTGCTGTTTTTTAAATTTCTAAAGAGCATTTTTCCTTTTTTTTTTTCTTTTTGATATATCACTAAAATTTGAGTACATTAAATACACAATTTGTTGGCATTAAAATTTTTTCGGTTCTTAATTCTTTGAAAACTTTTGCTAATCATGATAAATGTCTTCTTTTATTTAGATTCCGATTTTTTGTATCCTTCTTACCTACAATATGCCATAAAAATTGTCTCATACATCCATCGACCACATTGTATGTGTTTTCATGCAAGGATTTCTCATGTCCCGATTCAATTTGCAAATTCTCAGACACTTGCGCAACGAAACGCCGACATGAACACAGGGCACTTAGACAGTCTTATGTCAGTATACCGAAAATCACCCACAAACAATTTGTCTGACATCCTTATGATAAAGTTGACAGTGCCCCATGATGACATAATACTTGAGTTTGTGCACGATACATAGCATACATTACGTAGCGATATGAACGGATTGGTATGCCGTCGCCAAATACTCGCAAGTTCGGAGATTTACTGCCAAATACACACAGTCAGTCAGCCTGTGCATGTTTGTATGAAAAATACATTTGTACGTGCGCGTAAAAAAAAAAATAAATATTCTTTTCATATAACTTCATTACAGCTATACAAACGTACACACGTAATATGACGTTTTACTCATAATAAAAATGATTCGATTTAGGTTGATTCCGTTTTATTGTATCTACATTTTTCTGTTGAATTACTTATGCAGTCATCTTTTATGCTCGACATTGCAATAAAAAATGTAATTTGAAAAGTTTTCAAAATGAAAAAATCATTATCATGAGCGCAAAATGCAAAAATCTCGATTGTTAGTTTTAAATGCATGCGGTCAACAGGGATTCATAAAAATATTTTAATATTGCTATAAAATTTTTATAGCATCTCTATTAATCCATTGTTACTGTAATTATTGATTGTTAGATTTTTGATTTCTAGATTACTTATTTTTGTTTTCTTTCTATTTATTGCAGAAAGCGTCAAATCCATACTGGGACGTCATACAAAAATTCTCGTCAAATATATGGTAAAATTGGAGACAAAAGGCGATAAAACAGAAAATCGCGTATTGGTAAGTTGAAACAAAAAATCGATAAAAACTTAAAAGTAATTTTTACAATTTTTTTATAATTTTATAAACGAAATTTGTGTGAGAGATGAAAACCAATTTTTAAAGTTAACATAAAATATTTAAAGTAAATAGAAACAATGTCAATTCAACCTGATTTTATTGTAAATCGATCTATTAGCCCAAGAGCCCGCTTTAGAAAAGTCGAGTGTATAAGATTACAGAATGGGATGTACGAGAAAGATAGTGAGCCATTTTGGTGAAACTAACAAACCAAGGCTGCCTTACCAAAGCATGTTCTGATGCCCGAATTTTAGCCCATTTTGTTGTTTTAATTGAAACAGTATAATATTATACCTCAAATCATATACCAAATAATAGAATTCGAAGAAGCCCAATTATAATACAAAGAATTGCATTGTTAAATCCTGTTCCCAACATTGGTTGCTACCATTTTTTTTAGACACTTTCATTAATGAAGATAACAGCTTGATATGTGTGCCAAACGATAGTGCTCGAAGAGTCTAAATAGAATATATAGGGTTGCAAATAATATAAAAAGAAAAATAACTTCAAGACCTACAAGGTTCAAAAAATATGAGAACATTCCGATGGTGACTCAAAATCGAGCCCGAAACTTATATTGATTGAATTTGATTGATCTGCTATGGACAATGAAAACATAGGTTAAGGCAGATTTCAAATAGGTACCAACTGGTCACGAATTGTATACTATATCTTTACAAAGAAAAAGAAAAGCATGTACAGATCAAACCAAGCAGCATACAGTTTGGCTCTGGTCTGTGAAGCATCAATAAATTTCAAAATTTATATGGACGAGTGCCTCCAATAATGTCTACTGTAAATGATAGTATTCTAGAAAGAAGAAAGATAAAAGAAACAAACAAAACAAAAATACGAAGAATACAAAAATTCCATTGCATAATTTTAGTTGCTAAAGAAAGGTGGAATTAAGTTCTCATATATAAGAAAACAAAAATATGAGAAGTGCGCCCCAGAGACGTGAATAGGGGACGGAGCCCCATATTCATTATAAATATAAAATCACAAAAAAAAGGCATTTGTTTTTTAATTCCGAGAAATAAAGTACAAAATGTCCGAAAATCACATTACGTTATATGTGTCCACTTCATTTTTTTTTTTTTTTTTTGCACAGAAATCACTGTATCTATATAACATCCTATGAAGCTTGTGCATTTAATCTGATTTAATTGAAAAAATTAAATTCAAAAATATGCCTTCTTTTCATCGAATTCATTTAAATGCAGTTTTCTAAATGTTGAATTCATAAATCTTCATAATTTCAAAAGCTATCACTCAATTATCAAAGCTTTTTGCTTAATAGGCTTAAATGATTTCATAAGCTACAAAGTACGGGGCGCTTATCATAAAATAAGAAAGAAAGAAAAAAACTCAAGCACATTCAAATTTTTATAATGAAATCCCATTTCATGGTATTTTTGAGCCACATTAACACAATTCCACACCATGCCACACCCTACATAAAATGACGACGACCGACGACGACTTCATCATCGTCGCAATTCTCATGCACAAATTATTTTGTGCGCTGATGATGATGATGGCACTTTAAGTGGTTATTAGTCAACATCATAATATGATGGTGTCGACTTTTGATGGCAATGGCGCTAAGCGTTGATAGCAACAGCTGGCCGGTCATCCGGTTGACAAGTAAACAAAATATTAACGAATTTCAATAAGTTGCACTCAAGTGTTAACGATGTTGCCACCAAATTAAACCAAACATCAGTACCGCAAAGTAATTCACTTTTTTGGGTATTTTGATATTGTGCTTAACCCATTCTTAGCTGCTGTTGACTTTGAGCAACAATAATTTTAAAATTAGTGAGAAAAAATATATTTTATTTTAACTCCTCTAGTAAGTATAATTTCCCGAAGTGTTCAATGACAGTGGTCATTACAAAGAGCGTATGCGCATACTATGTGGGTTCTAGCCCCCCAAGAATGGAATTTTTCTCTAAAATATTTATTAAATCCATGAATGGAAAACGTGTTAATATTATGACTCTCTCATGTGTTACTTTTATAAAATTTCAAAAACAACATTTTTCATGCTGGTACGATAATGATGGCGTTGTTGTCGTTTTAATAGTTGTGGTTGATAAACTAGTTGAGCGCTGCAATAAACACCACACAAACCAAAAATAAACACCCAAACAATCAACTGCCGATGATGGGTCATCAGCAACTTTGGAATG
Organism: Tricholauxania praeusta; assembly: GCA_949775025.1. Classification (NCBI taxonomy): domain Eukaryota; kingdom Metazoa; phylum Arthropoda; class Insecta; order Diptera; family Lauxaniidae; genus Tricholauxania; species Tricholauxania praeusta. Next base: position 8,338,863 of record OX459031.1, read on the forward strand.
AAAATTCAAGTATTCGTATGTATTGGTTTTACCGCACTAGAAATGCATTCACTTGGTGAAGTTGTCGTCAGCGCTGTCAACAACATGCAACATCTGCAGCAACCATTGAAATCCACGCACATGTCATGCTGTGTTTATAACCTTTAGTGATAAGCGCTCTTAAACGCTGACAATTTTCTCTTGCCACCACGCCACGCCCCTGATAGTTTTTGTTTTTCTTTATTTTTACTTAATTAGCATGAGGTAAAATGTTTTCTTTTTTTCTTTCTGGTTTTTTTTTCATTTCTATTAAATTGTTGATATAGGGGAGCTTTGTTCAACTGGCTACTTTAAAATTTTTCCTCTAGACACGTAGATTTTTATTGGTGCCCGTAATTTGTAAGAGAGTACATTTTGTATATTCATCACCTTCCAACGATTGGTGATGCTTCGGGTAGAGTAAAAACAAAAGGCTTGGTACAATATCACAATATTTTCGCCAAGAACTAGACTACTTATAGTCCGGGATCAACGATTAAACGCCCCTAAACTGTTTGCTTAACCGAAAAAAATTTAATTTTCTTTTTTCGGATGAACCAGTCTTGAGATATCTTGCTCACCGCAAATTTTGAGGTCGTTCACGGCATTGAACTTTTCTAACTTATTGGCTTTATACTTAATACTGTAAAAAAAAATGTTGGTCTAAGATAAAATGCTGCTTCAAAAAATTTTTTTAAAAAAATGTCTTTATTTTTCGAAAAACTCCCGGACCTTAAGTCAAGTGGTTTTTGTCTGTGCTAAATTTGCTTTGAGCTATCTTCAGGCTATTATATATGAGTTTTACAATTCTGATCCATAATTTTCTAAAAAAATAAAAATTTAAATCAATAATTATATTTATTTCTTTATAAAAAAATACTCAAAACAAAGCTTTTACGTTTGTTTCAATCTATTGTTTGCCAAAACACAATAATATATCCACTTCTCCCCTATAACGAGACTAGTATGTATAAAACAGCTGACAACAGCTGTCATTTAATATGCAGCGTTAAGCGGTTAATGACTGCCATAGTTGACACTGTGCTACAGTTTACATTATTGCGTTTGTCTACAAAGTTCGCTTTCATATTTGACCCCTCCCCCCTTTATTTCACTCACTTCACTTTTACTCGGCTTGGTTTTTTGTTGCATTTGCTATTTAATGACTTCTGTAGTAACTTTAATTGCATTTTAAATAGAACACGCTTTTGTTAATTGAAATATGATTTTATTTAAATGTGGAGAAAATGTTGTACTCGTTGTGCTTTATAAACGTGTAATTATAGCGCAGTTTTGTCAAGGTCGCAATTATAGTTATGTAAGGTATTATTCATTAACATGAGATTTTCCACACTTTTAAGCTATTTATTGCATAAGTTAAAAGTTAAAACTCGGTCAAGTTTCTCGTACAATTTTCTTTCATCAAATCTAGTTCAAGGGTTTTGGTAAGGAAAGTCTTCAAAAGATATGGGGATGTTCAAAAATAGCATGGTTTTTCCTTCAGCAGTCTCTGATGAAAAAGGATTTGTTTGGAAAAAGGCACGAAATCTCAAATGACAGCTCATGCTGAATGACCCTTTTTATGGCACCACATTATATTTATTTTTATTCAAATCATTTCCACTGAAAAGTGTTAGCTATTGTTTCATGAATTCTAGAAAAATCTTAAGAAATAGAAGCATAAAAAAGCCCATCATGTAACTTGACAATTCAACAAAAATTTTGGCAAAAGTACCCAAACAATCAACTGGGAGAACTCAACTTTTGAATAATTGAAAAGCAAGCAGCCAGCTGTTTGGTTGTTTCCGTAAAGCCAAAGCAAAAGCTCTTTGTTCAAATAATTGAATTCATAAATGTTGAATGAATTTAATTAAAAACATTTAACTCACTTAGTTTGCAACTTAGCAGCAGTTTGGCACGAATGCTCACTGAGGTGTTGACTTTTCGTGTTAAGTTCTCTCCTCTGCTCTTTCAATTTGATTCAATTCAATTAAATTCGTTTCATTTCAATTTTCCTTAATTTTATGCAATTTGTAATTTAATATTTTGTTCAGTTTTCTGCTTGGGGAAACTTCTTTTGTTTTCACCTCGAATGTATTGTACATATGAACTGAATTTTGCACTTCAATGCCATAGTGCTATTCACCCTGTGTTTTTTTTTTCTGTTTTCTAAAGATTAAAGTATTTAACACCTGATTAGCTAATTTTATTTAAATTGCAGTCCAGAACAAATTGGTTTCGATTACCGCCTGCAGTTTGTTTTCATTTTTCGAACTGGTAGTAAACTTTAGGGAGAATAATAGCAGCAGTAAGTGGAAGAAGTAGTAGTTAGAGAGAGGGCGACAAAAATACATTGGAACTCCCCCCAAACGAAAGAAACGCGTGTTTTTGTATAGTTCGAGTCTTGTTCTTGAAATTCGATTTGTCGAGTAGAGTTCTGGCGCTCAGCGGTTATAGCGTTTTGTGCAGATTTGCCAGAGCAATTTCAAAAAACATTTTCCAAACGGATGAAAATTACTGAAGGGCATCTAGGCGATCCCCCAATTACTGGAAAACTATATTCATCCGGTTTGACCCTCTAGTACAATTAAACAGACCTCAACGGAACAGGTTTACTTGAGGAACAACCCTCCGATTTTGTATATTTTTTTGGGAAAAATGATTAATATAAAAAAAATATAGTACAAATGACACATCATTTTAATGGTAATGAATTTTGAATTTGAAGCTAAATAAAAGTAGACAAATCACGAAAAAATGTTGAAAATTTACTGCAATTAATCATTTGCAATTAAATAAAATAAAAATCAAAATAATTGCATGTTCAGGAAACAAAATCACTACCGTGAAATTGTGTTTTTCTTTTTGCTTTATTTTAAGTGCATTATTAATTAAATCAAGTAAATTCACCAAGTTGTTAACAATTTTATGTAGTTATCTGTCTGTATTGCTTGCGTGCTTGCCATTTTAAATTATCGTATTTCAGGTATCGAATTCTGATATTCAAATTTTGCACGCATTTCAATATGTGAGTTTGTGTAAAAAAAGAGAAACCTACGCAAGACGACTGGCCATCATCAACTTTAAAGAAATTCCAAATACTTTAATCAAATGGCATTGCTGTCGAAACATCTACATACGTTACGCCTGCAAACATATCAGACCGCCTGTCTGTCTCACAGTTGTTTGTCTGCCTGTTCGCAATGTTGTCTAATTTATTTCGTTCATTAAAAATTTACATTGATTTGCTATTTGGAAAAAAAAATGTTAAGTTCATTTATGGCCAATTTGACTAATGTGTTGCATTGAGTTTATTAACACACATAATTGCTTGATTGCTTTAATATACTCGAGGTGGGAATGTTTTAATGGGTACTTGTCCTACAATATTGTTATATTGGCTTATCTCCAAAATACGCAACTGAGTGAAAGTTTTTTTGTAGCACAAATGTTGCTCTGGAGTGCAGGTTGCTCGCATACAAATCAGAATTAATTTTGTAATATTAATGGCGTTGCCAAAACAACTTACTTAATATAAAATATCTTGTCAGTTAGAGTGTTTTCTTGCATCATGCTTGCTACCAGGATAGTCAAGTAACCCTATTAATCTTAGAATCCTATTCGAGAGGAATTTTTTTTCCAAATCCGGGAATAACTTCTTTTCAACATTTTCTCTAAAATATTTTTCTTCAAAAAAAAAATTCAATATCCAAATTATGTTTGTTAAAAAAACCTTTCGACTGCCTGAACCCTATGACTATAAAAAAAATTCTGTCGTTTTTATTATAATTAATTAATTTCTTCAAAAAAAAAAAAAAATGTCTCTACTAACTATATCTTTATTAAAATTTAAAGAAACATTTTAAACCATCAAACTAAACGCAAAATTTTCTTAAATTTTACTTTAAGAATGGAAAGCAAAATAATGTTGCATAATTTAAGGCTACCACTCGACATAAGTGTCAGCACTAATTTTAAATTCATAAGTTCGTTTGCTTTGCTATAGCAGCAAGTATTTGAAAGCTTTTTTAGGCGCAGACAGTTTTTGCTTTCCACATCTACTTGTATTTTCATTGTATACATAATGGCATAATTTGGTCCCTTGAAGTCAAGCAGTAAAAACAGCAGAGGCCATAGAGTTGAATATAAAATTTTTATCTTGTCAATTTTAAACGAAAAGGTTTTCATTTTCAATTTGTGCTGCCTTAACATCTCATGTCATTGACTCATTTTTTCTTTTCGCTTCAAATTTAAAAGTTGGCACATGCATAGATTTTCATTGAATGAAATGTAATTAAAAATTAAACTGGGACTAAGAGATTTTAACAACATTTTACACTTTAGAATTTTTTCTGCACAAATTCTGAAAATCAATAAAAATGAGACATCATATCACAAATAAAATGGTACAGCTTAAATACAGCTCAATGCTTGATTTCATTGCTTACTTTTACGCCCTTTTGAGGTAATCTTCAAAAAGTCAGCATCTCGCAATAATTGCGTCTTAACTTTGCGCTACTTGAAGCGCACATGCATCGTACGTATCCAGGCAGAGAAGTGGGTAGTGGGAGCAAGGAATACTGCTTTTGCTGTTGGAGTAATCAGCCACAGAAAACATAAACAAACAATGGCTTGACACGCCGGCTTGGCTCATTACAACAGTGTGAGGGTGGTAACTTTGGCATCAGCATTTTTATTTTTGCTCCCTTAATGTAGATACAATAGAGTAAACAACCCCTTCTGTAGTGTCTCAATGGAGCATGGGTTAAAGAGGTTTGAGAAAAGCGTAAACAATAGCTGTTAAATTTCTACGTTTTTGATCTGCTAATGTTTGTACCACAGTTAACAAAATATGTGAAAACGATGGTATGCACGCAAACAACTTCAAAGTACTTTGCTTGAAAGAAAAACTAAAATCTCAAATTGCCGTTTGTGAGCCAAATTTTTTTTTAAATACCAAAAATAAAAATTTCACTGCAAATTTAAATTTTAAATTACAAAAATTAAATTTTTAAATATTAACTTAAAATTTTTATTTCTCGTTTTAGGTTTTTACACCTGTACGTATTTATATGCTTATTGCAAAGGTACCCACAAAGGTAAGAGATTTTTCTTCAGTAAACACTATTGTTTTTTTAAACATTTCTACATTTCTCATGCAGATCGAGTGTCATTTTCATTATTTGGATATACAAGCTGTGGAAAGCAAAAAACCCACACATTTCTCTATCATCACAAATGATCGACCCTATTCATTTGCAACGACAGGCGATGCGGGAAATTTTAGTTCGGTAAGTTGTATAGAAAAAAATATATGTTAAGAAAAAAAAAAATATAAATAAAACATTTTTTTTTTTATTATTTATCTCAATAGAATGCAGATGTTATACTCACCGATTTGGCATCAGCTATAAAACAAATATTTCCCACAGTTCCTCTTAAATACATCATAAGAAAGGTAAGTTTAATATTTTTAAAAATGTCACTGCTGATAGTACAGAATTAATTTACATAACATGGAAATGACTCAAGAACTTAAGTTGTACATTGGCATGAAGCCAATGTAAAAAACATTGTTGCACGTAGACCCAATAAAACTTTGGTCCGAAAACTGACACTTCATTAAAAAAAATTAATTAGGAATTGCTTGCGAAGATTACGTGCATTGGTTATACGATAGAAAATTTTAATTTTTTCAGCATTTTATATTGATAAGCTCAGAAAGTACTACATGTCCTAAGTCATCGAATGTGACCCAGACTATAGAAATAAGGTTGATGTGATAAAAAGTCCACTTTATAATGCACAAGACTTAAAAATTCACAAAAATTGCAGTTTCGTCAAATTTTCGAACTGTGTTAGAAACTCTTCGTTAAATAATAAAATATAATAGTATATTGTTAGGCTTGAAAATTAAAGGCGAAATGAAATGAATCGAGATATATAAAGCGGCTCTAAGGCTTAGGCGATGTAACTTATCAAATTTTCAATACGAGCCAATCCCTCAATTTCATCTCAAAACCGAGAGCCTGGTAGGATTCCAATATTTCTGAAATTGCCGAAAATCTGTTTATTTTTTGTGTCATGTACCTGATTTTTTTAATAAGCAATAAAAAAATGTCATCAAGTTTTTTCCACGCCAAAATTGAATTTTTTTTCCATTTTATTAATTACTTTTTAATATTGCTGACTAAAAAATAAATAATCAACTTTTACCCAAAACAAAATTTTACTTTTAACAATTTCATTATTTTATTCTGAGAAGGCCGAGAATTGCTTATTATCAACTTGCCATCTCTGAATACTACATAATGCGGAACAAATTTTCTCTGTCATACATTTTAAAATAACTATTTTAGTTTTAAATGACATAACTTTTAATTTACATTACCTAGTTACTAAAAAGGCAAACAAAACTAAATTTCTTCTTCTACATCTTGCAAAAATATCATTTCATTACCTTATTACTCGACATGCATGTTAAATATTTGAAAATTTTAAATATTCAAATTTGTTTTCGCTTAATTACAAGCTAGAGAAATTTTTGCGCCTAGAATGCTGCAACACGTTCCTTGCACCTTGTTCCACATACTACATATCATCAACTATAAATTTGTGCTGAATTTTAACTTCATATGCTACTCTGTAGTATTTGCTCGTATTTATTTTGCTTACTTTTTTACTCGCTATACTTTTCGTCTTTACTACTTATACGCGTTGCTCCGCACCTCACCCTGCTTATCTAGTCATCCCTTATTCAAGTGATTATTGCTGAGCTTGCAACTTTATTAACTCCCTCGTTACACAGTTTAGCAACGTTAGTACGTTTCGTTTTGTATTCATCGCTATGCTGAGTTTTCCGATTCAACATTTATATATCATAAAAAACGCACTATAGTTGTAGCTTTCCCAGTAAACGTTTTAAATCGCGGCAGATTCATATCGAAAACATCGTGCGTTTTTATTCGCCACAGCAAGTCGTGTAGAAGGGTTATAAGGGGACGTTCATAAATTACATGATTAATTTTTTTGGAAATTTGGAAAAATTTCCAGGGATGGCTTATTCATGATAGGGGTATAAGAAGTGATGACGCGGGTAAAATGAAAAAATAATTCACAGTCCCTATGACGTAATAAAATAACATTGCAAGTGACGCAGAGTAAAAAAAAAGTCGGAAGACGTAAAAGCGGACATTGTAGAAAAATTTCTGAAATAGAAATGCAAGATTTCTGAAATGTAACTGAAGTTTTTTAAAATTTCATGTGAACGATTTCTGAAAGGTTTACGAAACGTTACATATCGAGTGGGTATGTAATGGATTTTTTCTGTGAAATAATCCTTAAACGTATTATCATTTCCCACCGCTGAAGAGTTCAACCAAAAAAATCTTGTTGCGATTGTTATATTTTTAAGAGTTCTAGATCTACCTAAAGTCAAATGTAATCAGAATGTATCCACATGTGCTCGCCACTGTATGTATCTACACTCTAATCGTGCAGTAACTCCAGATCCTACTGCGAACAGCATAGCAGCTTTTACAATACGTATGTTGAGCGGCATGAGATTTCAAGAACGGTCCAATGATGGCGCCGGCCCACAAACCGCTCCAAACAGTACATTTTTCAGGGTGCATTGGAGCTCTTGAACTGCCCCTAGCTGCTCTTCAGACCAAATTCGGCAATTCTGTTTGTTGACGTACCCATTGAGTCAAAAATGGTCTTCTTCGCTGAAGAAAATTTTCCGATAAAAAATAAAAAACATATTTCTCACAGAGCATGAACTTTGATAATAAAATGCAATGTTTGTTTGTTAGTCTATTCATGATGAAATGGCAAACCTTACTGAACATTTTTAGCGTTGACACATGTTACGAATCACGCGTGAGCTGTCAAAAAACAAATTGCAAAATAATTAAGTTATAAACTTTCCTGAATAGGTTAAATTATGAAATCCGCTTTCAAATGTTTGCTGGGTTGTATTGTATATACATGCACACATGTATGTATGTGGAGTCGTATGTATGTATTAATTAAAATTTAATTCAATGTTTAAAAAGTTCGTCGACATTTCACCCATTGTAATGTCGGTTTGTCTGTTGTCTTTTACACACTTCACGTACATACATATGTATTTATGTATAACTGTTAGTATGTAATGCTGCTGATTGGCAGCTCACTGGCTGATTGCCCTGCTTTGGCCTTTAACATTGCAATCGTACGGGTTGTGTTGCAGCTAAGGAAAAATTAAAAAATTTTTAATTAACCTAGTTTTTTAAACAGTATTATTTTACTCTCATTTTGCCCAAATGCTTCATTCATTCATATCTATAATTTTATGCAAAAATCTTAAAGCCATCGACAAAAATTTTCATTTTAAAAACTTTCCAATAAATTTTAAAGCAAAAAAATTCTTGGAATCAAAGCTATCAACGTTAAACAAATTTGTCCATGAACACTCCAAATCTATCCTCAACATTTCAGTAACATTGATTTGATTTTGTTTGCTTCGATTTTTTACGGGTCAGTAATTTTCATTTACTACATAGCAAATAACAGAAGAAAGCAAGAGGCTGCAGGGAAGCGCTATCGCTTTAGGTCAACATGAACATTGAAAGAATATAACCTGCATTTTTGCATGTTACAAGAATTAAATATATTTATATAAATTTTTATTTTTTTTGGAATAAATATGTCCCTTTCCATCATATGATTAGTTTCTATATTCCTCATATAATTCGTGTATGCTTCTGGGACTGTGCACAGTACAAAACAGAAATTACATGGGTGACATTGTATTTACTTGGAAAATATTTTATCTCAACAAAAAAGAAATCATTACAATTGTGCGAAAGCAATTTTGGTCATGCAGTTTCTGAAATTAAATGAAAAAATATAATATATCTAGAAAAATATATTGTTTGGCCATATTTAAACGATATCAAATTTGTAAATATTAGAGCAGTCACACTCGCACAAATCAGTGGAACTGTCGCGAATTACACGCTTCATATCATTGCGATAAGAAATATATTTATAGCATTGTTTATTTATTGCATTGGTAATGGATAAATTTCCGTTAAATCAATTTTCATTGGCTTAAATCATTGGCCATTTTTTCATTAGATATAGAACGAATTTACTTTTCGATTTTACCTGCACCTAAATATTTATGGTTTTTTGAGTCAAATTCACATATTGATTATTGAGTAATTTTTTTTTTTCTAAAAATACTGGCCCAAAAATTAACAAGAAAAATTGCAAAAATCTAATATACCTTGTCTTTAAAAAACATAATCGTAACAGTTCCTGTTATTATGATATCGTTGTTTCTTTAAGAACTCACTTAACTTTGAGTTCGTTAAGAAAGCAGCTACGTCTTCATTGGTAACTTTCTTTGAAGTAAAAAAGGGAAATCCTATAAAACACGGGTTTTTCGGCAGCAGCTTTTCGAATTAAACAAATTTACAAAAAAATTATAAAACATAGTGGTTTTTATAGGAAACGTACAATTATGAAATCAAGTTTGAAATTTTAATTTTTTTCTTTTAGAAAACCGAAAGCAAATATTTTAAATCAGAACTCCAACGATTTCGACTTTTTTTATATTTTGATCTTCTATATAAATATAATGATAGCCGTTTTCGATGTTCGCGTATCACGTAAAAACTACTGGACCAATTTTGATTAAATTTGATTATTTGTATTCCTTAGACCCTTGGTCTCAATATACAATTAAAATTATCACAATATTCCTGTTAAATATCAAAATATTTAAGTCTTAAAATTGCTTAAAAAATTAATAACACACATAGAAAAAAGCATAACAAATCGTTTAATGGAAAGTTGATGTGTCTGTGTGTCAGTTAATGCGTCACGTATGTTCTTCAATATAACTTCTAAATTAATCTAGATCGGATTTTGAAATTGAAATTGAAGCAGACAGTCTAAAAATGTTTAACGTGCTGAATGATGTAAACGTCTTGGACTGTGGTAAAATAAATTTCATAATGGTTTTATTTTTATTTTATTATTCTGTTGCGAGAAACAGGTTCATGAACACGCCCACGCCATTATTAACATAACAAGGAAAAAATATTCGCAAAAAACTCATTTATATTCTTAGGTATACCTAATGCTGCCAACTCTGGACCGGCAAAAAGCAGTACACTTATCAGTGAAATAACAAATAAAAAAGGTCTATTTATTCGTATCATCTTAAGCAAATATTTTTCCTTGACTACCGATTTGGCGAAGAAGTTGTGGTTTTTTTTTTGAAAATTCGTGAAATTCCATGCAGCTGTACTACATGTTGACTTTTACACAAAGAATGCTCTACAGCAGCGGTGGGCACAAAAATATAACAAAAGAGGAAAACAACAACATCAAGCAACAACAAACGATATTTTAAAGTTTTTTTTACTTTCATTTCCAAAATTGCCATTAGCACAAAAAAAAACAAATTACGCTACAAACAAAAACAATTGCTACATTCGTCAAGACACAATGCAGCGCCGTCATTTATGCCTTTGTGTTTTGTTTTTGTTTTCATTTGAATTCAAGTCAACGCTGTGCCTCGATTGAAATTCTGCGAATTTTGTGCCTCGATAGCGTTGAAATACTGCGAATTTTGTGCCTCGATAGCGCTGAAATTCTGAGAATTTTTTTTCGCTTGGTTGTGCGTCGAATAACGGTTAGAGCAATGTGAGGAAATTGATGCACTAAGTGCCCTTCACTGCTCTACAGGATTGATATGGAGATTGGAACTTTCTCCTTTCCATGTCTTTTCAGTGGCAGAAAAAATACGTTCGACAGGAGAAGATATTTTAGGAAAAATGAATGCAAAGAATGCTCTACAGGGTCGAAATGGAGATTGGAACTTTCACCTTTCCATGTCTTTTCAGTGCCAGAAAAAATACGTTCGACAGGAGAAGATATTTTAGGAGAATTAGATATATAGCACACTCTGAGTGCTCATATGCTTAAAGATATCTATCTTCCCATCGTTCTTCTGTTTTCGCTTCTTTTTTTGCCCATTGTAAAAAAAATTTTTTTTTTCGCTACAGTAAAAAATCCTTAAGCATAATTATTGTAATTCTTGTTTTTCTAATTAGGCTGACTGACAAAATGCCTTTTAACACTCTTTGATATTTTTATCTTTTTTTTACTCATATGTGCAACATCGAGTACTGCATTATTTTTGCTTAAGAAAAAATATGCAAAATTACTTTGTCTACAACCAGGTTGTATTACGTGTGCCTAAGCAATTATCAATTGTTATTGCTGTTTGTTTTTCTTTGTGCTTTTTTTCTAATGTTTTCTTGTCGTTGAGTGCGGTGTAAAGCAAAAAATACCTTTGTTATGTTGGTTTCAACGACGCCTTCATCACCTGTATAAAGTTGACTGCATATGGCATGGGCTTAGATGTTCTTCAAAAAACGGCTGTTTGTTTAACTAACTACTGGTTGATTGTAGGCTAATTTTTTATTTTATGCGAGTTCAAGTATAAGACGAGTGCTTATGCATTAATTAATGAAAAATTCACATATAACAATGAAAGAAATATGTATGAAAAAAATATTATGCATGATGGATTTCTTAAACATTATAATACTTATGTTGTATTTATTCTATGCGGAGGAGCTAAAGTTTCAATCATGAGTTATACAAAGGTTGGACTCTAATGACGATTTTCACGCAAGAATCCTTTGGTGACATTTAAGCAGAGAAAAAGCCGCATACAATTCGCTAAGACGCATGCCGGTTGGCCGATTATTTAGTGGATTGATTCATTATCAATATTGATCAATTATTTCGCGCTGGATGTCTGCAGCAGTCTCCAATTTTGCCATGCGCACAATATGACGATCCTTGTACCCAGAAGTCTTACGAGGATTCTTTTTCCGTGTCATACTTATCGAAACGATCAAGTTCATTGATTACCATATTTTCTTTGATGAAGTTTTTCTTTTATTTTTTGCAAATTATTTTTTTGTTTCCAATTAGTTGACTCAGTCAAATCTGAGGCTTGAGTAGAAAATCTCTCATAAAACTGTTTTATGCTATGAATTTGAACTCAATTATGTTCTTTTTTTAAGCTTTTACTTATGTACCACATTGATATTATGTATAAATTTTCTGGTACACATAGAAATAAATAAATGTGAAAAAATACCAATAACACAACGAATGATTTTGTTTCCAATTAGTTGTCAACAGCTGTATATGGACAGTAGCGTACCTAGGGAAGTGGCGAGAGCGCAAGCACTTGGGTTTTTGAGGACTTTTTATTTTTTTAGTCGGAAAATTTTTTGAATTCGAAAAAATTAAAAATATTTTCTGTTGGTAGGGAGCGGCAAATTACCTGTTCGCCCCGGGCGCCCAATGTGCTCGGTACGCCACTGGTTATAGATGGAGCTAATCAGCTTAAAAGCTTTAAGTAAAATACTTTTAAATAGCGATTGTTATAGAAAATTCTTTCTTGCAATGTGCTGAATATGGTTTTTACTAACACTTCGTTATATTAATTACACTGAACATTTCAAATTCGAATTTCTACGAATTTCGAACATTTAATAGCTTTTTAGCAAGCCGCAAAGTGTCATTTAAAATTATTTGTGCCTCATTTTTTTTAAAATGTTTTCTTCTTACGCATATTGGCGTTGTTTCAAAGCTGCTAAAAATGTCTTTGACTTCTGTTCGTCTGTTGTTGTTAAGCAGTGTTTTTAAACCCCACAAACTACACAGGATTACTAAGTTTTTATAAGTTTTCATTATTGTTTCTCAAAGAGCAAAAGTTGTAAGTGCCAAACTTTCTATTAGCCTTTACAAACATTTGGGTGCTTTAGCTTTTATCCAACGGACGAAGATGAGAAAAAGTTTTTGCTACTCATTTAACAAAAAAGAAGATGAAAAACTTATAATGTTAAAAATGTTGACGGATAAGCAACCATTGAAATTTGAAGTGTAACCAGCACACAACAAAAGAGTTTAGTTTTCTTGGTATTTTTAAAATTAAAAAAGTTTTTTTTTCTTATTTTTTGTCAAGTATTTTTTTTGTCAAGAATTTTTTTTTTGTCAAGAAACTGTGTCATTTAGGTCAGCTAAACTTAATTGACTTAATCGTTGTATTTCTTTTCATACTCTCATTATTATTTGTAGATTGATATACAACCACCAGAACGTGAGTCAATATTTTCTGAAGAATTACGTCCCTCCGATCCGCGTAATGTTGGTCCATGCGGTGGTTTTAGTACACAGTATGCTTGCATGTGCGATTTTCATGGCGTTCCCTATAGGTAAGTGTGTTGCATTAAAAAATTAGTAATAGGTTTTTAATTTTATTTATTTGTTCTGCAGAGAGGAAGTCGCTTGGGATATTGATACCATATATTTATCGCATGATACAAGAGTATTAAATTTACGTGATTTCGATCATTTGGAACCAAAGTTAGTAAACAATTTATTTAATTATTACTTTCTATTAATCGTAATTTTATTTTTATGTTTTTCTTTTTATAGAGACTTAATGGCCATCGTATCCGCGCTAGAGTATAATACATTTTTTCGCGGTCTAAAAGCGTCTCACATGCGTCTATCGAATGAGACGCTCGAGCGTATATTGCATGTGCTCAAGCGTTCAATGTGGCTGGAAGAGCTACATTTGGAAGCATTAGGCTTAAGGTTTGTTGTATTTTTTGTTTAAATCTCTTTTTATAACGTAAGCGACGAACATTTTTAAATTGAGTTTTTCATATGAAATTTTAAGATGTTTCACAAAACTTTTGTACCGATATCAAACATAATTTCGCTTTCATTATGAATAGATTTTCTCTTTTCATAGTGTAAGAATATACAAAGAAAAAATTAGCTGATAAAAATTATCATTTGTCACACATTCTAAAGTGCGCTCTTAAATATGACTGGTAAAATAGCTGTATTTAAAAGATTAGAATTCTCATTAAGAAGCTTTCGCAAAGTGTTCTTAAATATGATTCTAAAATGATTGCTAATAATGAACATTTTATAAACAATTACATTTTGGAGTCCGATTAGAAGAAATTTAACTTAATTTTGGACCGCTTTTATATCATAATCTTTTCATCAATTTTTACTCTCTTTAGAATACTTAAAAAATACTAAAAGTCTTATATTCAAAGTGATTTGTATCCACTATATGGTCTTTAAAAAAAAATGCCTTAAAGTCAATTTTGCTGTTAAGTAGAATTACTTAGAATTTTAGATTTTTGTAAACTTTTTTCAATTTAGGATTTTATCCAATGTGATTAAAAGTAGAACAACTTTTTAATGTTAATTGTCTTATGGGTGATTTTTGAAATTGAAGTTTCCTAAATTTTTTTTGAAGATAATGAAAAGTAAAATGTGAAAATAATTCGTCTTTTATTTCAACATTAAACTTTTTTAAACTTTAGATTTTGTAAGTTAAAATATCCTAGTATGGCTATACATTTTTTTATAATTTCAGATCGGATTTTCTACACAAACTAGCAGTATCTGTGATTACAAATAACAATCCCGCAATACGCACTATTGATTTGAGCCATAACTTGATTGAAGATAAAGGTAATGAATTTAAAGTCTACATACATAACTTTTTTTTTATAAAATAACACTAACACGAAATACTAACAGCAAATGTGAATATCAGTAATTTAATATGTATAGTATAAATATTGAAAACTTTAGTTTATTCAAAAGAAACCCATTATTTAAAACTGACATACAGATACCTACTATATATTTACTATATACTTACTATACAATTTTAAATCCAACAACATGTGTGTTTTTCATCTGCGAAACCCCAATTTAAATACTTTTTTTTAATTTTGTAATGTAGGAGCAAGCTCATTGTGTGCCCTACTTGGAAAAATTGTTCAAGGTTTGATTTAAATATTTGCTAAAGAATAAACACAAATTGTCTTATTGTATTTGTTAATTTTTACTCCATCGCAAATTGCTGTTTCAAATTTTTTTTTTTTTTTTCAAATTCAACTTTATTTTGTGATGTTGCCTTCAACACATGTGCTTGCTTAAATTTGAAATGTTTTAAAAAAGATTTAATGAAATTAGTTTTATATTGTTTGGTCAATGTTTTTTTAAGTACATAAATGGATGTGTGATTTTCTTATTCATACAAATTTGTTTGATTTTCAAATTGGCAAAATATTAAAGTTTTATGAATTTTTAATTTTAAATTTCATTAAATATATTGATGAATTTAAATGCTTTAAATCAAACAGCTTTTTTATTCACATAGTTTTTCTATATATTTATACATATGTATATCATAAAGTAAGAAGCACTTAAAAACGTAGACTGTTTTTAAATATCAGCTAAGATAAAATATGATTCAACTTTTATTAAAACTTGAACTTATATATTAATCAAAAATTCATTATGTTTCCTATCCGCATAAGGCTAGTAGCTCATCATAAAATCGTTTATATTTTTATTAAAAATTATTTTTTCTGTCTTATATTATGGTTTCTTCACATATATCAGCGCCACACTTCTTTCTGTAATTTTGACGAGTCTATTTTTCACTTAAGAGTTCAAAAAGCTAATTTTGTTCTGAACTTTTTTTTTTAAACCATAAAAATTTTAATCGAAAAATTTTTGGATGAGTTGGACCATAATGTAAAATATAAAGAGAAATATCATTTAAGATTGAACTCATTTCGCTATCTTTAAAAAATTAACTTTTACTTAATGTTTTCTTATTTTTTGTTAGTTTATTCTTAATAAAATTTGTTAAAGCTGTTATATTTAAATTTTAAATTTGCACTATGCAAATTATTCACCAATGCTTTTAATTATTTTTAGCTCATTTATTAGTAAAAATAAACTCAACTCTTATTTTTTAACATAGGTGCAATTCATCTCGCTGGACCAATCGCAAAAGTATCGAAAGGCCTGTGTAAATTGGCACTTGCACATTGTGGTCTCACATCTAAGGGTGTCAATCAGATGTCACATTCGTTGTCATTAAATCAAAGTATTTCGAATTCGCTCACATATTTAGATTTAAGCGGCAATAGCCTCAAAGATGATATAACTGTAAGTAAAAATAATTTAGTATATTCGTACGTATCCTGGCAAAATTTTGTTCCCAAATTAATAAAAAAAAAATCGGTTAATGTCGTTATTAAATGCAAAAATGTATATGAAGTATGCAAAAAATATATTTTGTCTGGGCCGCTTTTATTTAAAAATTGACAGTATGAAGAATACAGCAAAAACTTCTTGAATAAAGTCTTGCTGGATATAATGGAATTTGTTGAAAATCGTAAACGGCACTCAAACAAAAACTTTTCATTAGCAAAAACATTTAATTTATGTATCGATAATTCTCATGGCATACAAAGAAAATGTTAAGGTCCTCTTTATGTATCGCGATTCGTCTGGTTTCGACTAATTTGCAAGCCTAAAAATATGCTAGCTAAATTTTTATATTTATAATTAATTATTCATCAGGCATAGTCAGATATTATTGCTTTGATTTGAAATATAATAGCATATTTTCAGGCTTGATGATTATAGACGAAACGAGACGAAGAATTGTTTTATTAGTTTTTAAACTGTCATGGGTTTTCGGATAAAGCGTCATGACATAACTTTTAATTTTTGATAACTTCTTTTTTTAGAATTTACACAATTTTTTGGCACAACCAAATGTTTTGGAATATTTGGATCTCTCTTCGACTGATATTACTTTAGAGAATGTAAGTATTCCTACTCATTAATTCAAAATACATAAATCTTCAAATTTACTTTTCATTTACAGTTGTTTGGTGCCCTACTACGTGGTTGTGCTACGCATTTAGTACATTTGAATGTTTCACACAATTCATTTAGTACAAAAAAAGGCAAAGAAATTCCACCATCCTTTAAGCAATTTTTTACGAGTACTTTAAGCTTGAAACATTTAAACATTGCCGGTTGTAAATTACCTATGGAAGCGCTCAAGTAAGTTGCTATATAAGAAAACAAACTTTAACAGTGACGTAACTTACGTATTTATTATTTTTTAGAAATCTACTCCTTGGCTTAGCATGCAACGAGTCAACAGCTGGGCTGTATTTAGATTTAAGTAGTAATACATTAGGTGCCCAGGGTGCTCACGTTTTAGAATCATGCATACATGGAGTTCGTGTTTTACAAATTTTAGACATAAGTGACAATAGTAAGTTGAAAAGCAATAAATATTATTCGTTCATAGTACATATTACTTTCAACCAGTGATGGGCGAAATTTTTAAATTGGAGCCAAACTTTAGCACAACAAAAACTACTCAGAGGGGGTAAGAAGCAAAGAGATGTAAAAATTTGAAAGAAGAGATGACCTTTAAATTTAACTTTAAAAATGTACCTTACAAAAAGGATAAGTTAGAATTGATGCAAGAAAACTGAAAATGGGATTGGTGTTAAGCGCTTAAATCGCTGTTTTTCATGAAGCTCTGATATTTTTCTGCTAGTATGAACATTTTTTTAATCAATGAAAAGCAAAGGAACATAAGCTTAGAATGTTTTCAGTTAGATACCTATAATTTAAATCATTAGAAAATATTTGAAGAATAATTATTTTAATAATTACTTAAACTCTATAAGTTGCTATGCCGTGCAAACCTTGTGAACAATTGACAACAAAAAAAATACTTTAAAAAACTCTCACTTATACGCTTTTGCTTCTAACCCCTTCAATTACAACAAGCGACCATAAAACGAATACGCAACAATATTCAAAACCAATGACAACAAAAATCAATCAATTTTTATGTGTGTTGGTGAGTGATTTTCGCACTTTTGTTGCAGCTCAAATAGCTGGTACTCGCCCCCCGCTGCATTATACAAAAATGCTCTAAAAATGTTTTCATCAAATATTCGCAGAGCCTTAACTTTTCCTTTTTAATATTAATAGATTTGGATGCCGAATTAGCGCCGGTCTTAACCGCAATTTCGAAGAACCCATCGATACGAACGTTGTACATGAATCGCAGTTTGACCGGCATGAAACTTAAACACATTCCAACCGTAATGGATGCATTAGTTAATCTTATACAAAAGGATGATTTTCCTTTGGCCGAACTTATACTGTCGGAGAATAAACTTAAGAATGATATACACGATTTTATAAATGCGCTAGGCAGCAATCAAAGCCTACAAAAATTAGGTAAAGTATTATAAAAATTGGCTGAATTAAAATTGTTACTAAAAACTCTCATTTTTTTAACACCAGACATAAGCGGCAACTATATGGGTGATGTTGGTGCACGACTGCTAGCCAAAGCACTGCAAATAAATAATAAATTACGTACAATTTATTTAGATAAAAATAATATAACGCTACAAGGCTATGCTGATATTGTTTATGCACTGGAGAAAAATCGCAATATGCGCACTATTCCATTTCCTGTATTTGATATAGCGCCGCATTTAAAGCAGCATCCAGAAAAAACAGATACAATTATGCGTAAAATGCAAGAACTGCTGCTGCGTAACTGCAATGGACTGAAACGTGGCAATGGGCAAGGTTTTCGTTTGCAACATGGCTTTATGCTCTCGTCTACCCATCAGTTGGTGGACAAATTAGTTGCTGAGACACAAGATAGTATTTCAATTATTAAAGGTGGTGCCAGTGATTCGAGCAATTCGTCTGCAGTTCAACGTTTAATTGATGATGCCGAGAATTGTAAACAGCTTATGCCAAAACTGCAGGAGGCAGTACGTTGTGAATTGCATCCGGTTGAAATTAAATTGACGCGTATTGCAAGTGATTTAAGTTATACAATACAAGCCTACTTGGAGGAAATACTTGAAACAATGATACGTACTGGTGTAGAACAGTGCCCTAAAACATTGGGTAATCAAATGGTTGTACAGGATTTGCGTAAAATTTTAGGTGAACGTTTGCTGATACCAGAAGATTTTTTGCAAAATTGCTTACTCAACAATGCTGGTAGTGAAATTATGAATAAAGTTGGGTGAGTATAAACTAAAAATGTTTAAATGCAAAGTTGTAAAAGAATGTATACTTGTCGCAATTTATAAATTTGAAACAGAATAATTAAAAGGCTTAGCAAAATCTTACTAAGTACAAATTATTGCAACTCGGGCTTTTATTTATTTAAATCATTTAGCTAACTCAGCTTCTCTGTCGCAGGCTTTTTTTATTTTGATTATTGAGAGCGTTTTTATATAGCTCACTCTTTATTAGAGTTCTTATTTCATATTTCATTTTAAAGCTTATTTCTTGTTTGCTCTCTTTTTTTGATAATAATTTGATGATTCAGAATAAAACTTTATACGGAGAAGCTACTACACATGAGACGTTCATTTGCCAAAATGACTTACTCCATTAAAAATAAATCAAATAAATTTTGAAAAATTTTTAAGAAAAGTCACCCTTAAATAAATTTAAAAAAAAATCTTGATTTCTTATGAAAAATGGTGCTATAATAAAACAACATATTGCCTTAAAAATCTTTTCTGCTCCCGCAGGTAAAAAAGAAAAACAAATTTTGTTTAAAATCAAAGGCAAAATATTCATTAGTAGGAAATTTTTTCTCTGAGAAAATATTGACCAAAATTCAAAATGGAAAAATCACTCATATCAGATTGGCCACAGGGACTAATTTTTCGGAATGTATAGCGGGTGCTTCGTTGTTCATATCAGAATGAGCGCCCGAAACGTAGGCTATAACTTTTCAAAAGCTAAGCTGATATCGAGGTATCTAGTTATGCATGTATTTGTGATATTTTTCATTTTATTTTACATTTTGGGTGATTTCATCTCGTCCCATTGTTACATCTCATATAAGTATAAATATAAAGCAAATAACTTTATTAACACGTTGACACACTCTACTGCGAAATTTTAAAAATGTGTTAAATTTTACATATACATATTAACTTTAAGTCCAACCCGTAACTATAAATAATTTATGTTACAACTTTATTTTTTACTTTAATATTTCCGTATACAAATCAAGTTAATTTCCAAACATAACTTTTTAACATATTCAGGCCACTGTGCTTTGAACACTGCGTAGCGCTCATAGTCGCTTGGGTTCTATGCCAGATAAGATTAGCAATTAACAGCGTATTGCATATTAAAACAAAAACAATGAAACTCGTTTCATTTCTGTTTGCACTACACTTTGTGTGTTTCGCTGTATCGAAATAAAATAGAGAAGAGTTTTGTTTTGTTATTTCTCGCTTATATTTTCGTTGATTGCCGCATTCTGTTCTGTAAATAAAAATAAGAAAAAAAAAAAACTGCGAACGTCAAAGATTCTAAGCGAGTAAAGCCGAAAAATATGAGTACGCTATTGAGAACCAACCCAACCCGTTCAAAGCTCAATTGCACATGTGAAACAGCTGCTTCACAGTTGGGCACTTGAATCGTTCGCGTTTCGTTTATGTGTTTTCAATATTTTGCATTCGAATTGCGATTTTTTTTTTTAGTTCAATCAAATTATTAAAATATTAGACAGTCTTAAAAAAAAAAGAGAAAAAAATGGGACGTATTGCACGTACATTTTGCTGTTGTTTCCATACGGAGTCGTCGACAGATCAAACCGAAAATGTTGGAAATGAATTTATCTACGAATTCAATCCAGCAAGCGAAAAACTAATATGTGCCAATAGTAAAGATAACAGAGAGCTGGAATTCGACGAAGAAGAAGAAGACGAAGCAGTAAAAGCAGCGTTGAAAAATGCAGAGCAACAAAATAAAAAGTGATATATATTCTTTTGTTTACTTTGCAACTTTTTTATTATTGTTAAAAGTAGTGACTTTTTGATATTGTTATTACATTTAATTTTATTTTATTTGCAGTGAAATTGAACAATCCTTGGCTGCCGCTATATCTGATCGTGCTACCGATGAGGTTCTAGAGGCTCTCACACGTTATCGTCGTGGCCTTGGTATTGCCGACTCACCGTCTGTGTTGTTAGATGAACCGCAGACACCTGACATTGTGCGCAGTCGTTCTAGTCATGTAAGTATTTGTGATGCCAACAGCTGCACTCCCCTCCCCCTGCCATATTTACGATTTATCTTTTTGAAGCATGCGCTTAAAGAGTTATAAATAGTTATCATTAAAAGCGCTCTTCTAAGTGCATTTTTTGTAGGTAGTTATAGATAAACATATGGAAAACTCTTAAGTAAACTATATTTTCAAAAGTATATACGAGTACTTGATAAAATATTGTTATCATTACAGCAATACAAATATTTGTTACACCCAGTGCCTATAGAAATAAAAAAATAAATAATTTTAAAAGCGCCACCCCTTATTTTGAAGTCTGCTTGAAAAGATCTTAAAACATTCATCACTTTATCTATTAAACATCATTGAAAATTATTGCAGACATACTTTTCGTAGGACAAGCTGTTTATGATTCAAATGGCAAAACTATTTGAGGAAGCTTAATTTCTATAGGACTACTCCTATAAAAAAAAAACTTTGCTCTTTTGAACAATCGAGTGGATAAAACAAGCGAAACGTGATTTTCTTGCATTTATTATTAATAAAAATTCTTGTCTTAATTACAATATAGAAGAAAAGAAACTAGTTTATTAGTTATATGCTGAAAAAATTGAATAAATTAAAATCTGGAAAGACAAAAAATCCACTTAAAAGTAAAAACTTACTATGGTCATAAAAAAAAAAAACAGACTTAAAGCGTCATATCCTTTTGGGGTCTGGCTATACTAGCGTAATGCTTTCATTCTCAACCGAAATCATTGATATCCTAAACGATGACTGTTAATTAAAGAAAATAAATGTTTCATGCTACATCAGTTTTATCATGAAACTTTTTGAATCATAGTCAAAAATTTGTATATTAATCTCAGTTACATAAATTAAAACCAATTTCGATATAAAATCACAAGCCCTTACAGTTTCATACAAGTAAATATGTAACATTCATTTGTAATAATAATTTGCAATTATTTTTTAAAAATGTTTCTTATGTACTTAATAAGGGTATTCTTGAAAACGCGAAAAAGCCTCGAAAACTGCGAAAGCTGAGCACATTTTTCGAGCCTCTAAAATAATTTGTATGAAGAAAAGTTTGCGCAACCCTCGAAAACTTTCGAGGCAAATTAGTTGAGCAAGTAGCCTCGGAAGGTGAATCAGTATTGCCGCTTGTCGAAACAATTTGCTGCTTATTTGAAATTCTTCTTTTGAGTGAATTGAA
The DNA here is from genome assembly GCA_949775025.1 of Tricholauxania praeusta. Classification (NCBI taxonomy): domain Eukaryota; kingdom Metazoa; phylum Arthropoda; class Insecta; order Diptera; family Lauxaniidae; genus Tricholauxania; species Tricholauxania praeusta. The sequence goes on from OX459031.1 coordinate 8,361,107, forward strand.
TCAATTTATTTTTTTCACTTTTTGTAGCATTTTAAGGATTCTATTTTATTTGACAAAGGGTTTGATGAAAAATTTGATTATTTCTCAACAAAATCAGCAATAACTGAAATAGTAGACGTTTTGACTAAAACACTGCAACACGGTAACACTGATCAAACTGTCGAATTGCCATTTCCGCGTTTGCATTGATAGGGGTGTTCCCGAAAGCAAGCTCGAAAACTTTTGAGTTTTCGCGTTTAGAGGAATACCCTTATTATTTATTTTTCTTATGAATCTCCAATTGCCCAATACGTATCGTCGTAACCTATCTGGGTTTCTTTAAATTAAAAAAAAATTATTAAGCATTTGGGTTCAAAGAAACCTGGCGTGATAAAGATAAACGTGCATTGAACTGGGATACGACAGATACTCGTCTGAACTGAGTTTGCAACAAAAATCCTTTTATAGTTCCGTGGTTTTAAAAAATATTACCAATGTTTCGAAATATTAAGCGTTCTACTTTCAATCCACAAATTTCAAAAAAAAAAGTTTTGAGGGAAACAAACAAATGTTCCTAAATAGTTCGTCATTTAGTACTTCAAACATTTTTTAAGTCATATTCCCTTATGTTATAAAATATTTGTTTTTTAGTGATACATATTTACTAGTGTACTTAATAATACAAACATATTGCATTGCATATGTTAAAATTTGGCATTAATCATTTTCTAGATTTAATGTATTTAGTACATTATTTTTTTAAAAAAGAAATATTTAATTTGATTATTCATTAAGCAATTTGTTTTTTATAAAGAAGAAAAAAAACATTTATGTTCCAGCAGACGAATGTTGTCTGATTTTAAAGTTATTATCGCTTCCGGTTTGACATATGGTTGTGCTTTTTGATAAACATTACCATTTAAGTATTTCATGCATAAAACTTATTAAAGCTGTGGCACTACAAAATTATTCACATTACTTTCTTTTGTAATTTTGCAATCCTTATAGCTGAGAACAATAGTCAAAATGCGGCATTATAAATATTTAGTACATTTGAACTTTTTTTTTTAATATTTTTGCGGAGAAATGTCTTCAATGTGTCATTATTAAACATTTTTATTTGACTTGTTTTAGTTAAAAACAATACAAATTTATAAACATTTTATAGATTTATGTGCTCTGTAGACTTCTTAATCAAAGCGCATTTGTACTTTAAGTTTATTTATTAAAATAAAGCGATAAACAAATATGTATATACATAAATGTTCAATTCTTACATTTTAGCTGCACTGATAAGATAACATGTGAAGCTTTTTTCCCTCCTTAGCGAAGAGTCAATGTTTTTGTGGCGTTAATTTTCAATTTATTAGGTCATTTCTTAAAAAATTACTTCGATATATGTAGGTATAAATAAGTATTTTTTTTTATCAATGCCACCATTTTTCTTTATTTTTATCAAATGCTTAAAGCAAGTAGTTTTTTTATTTTAATTGTTTAAAATTGTTTTAGTATAATATGATTAATCGCGTTCATACTTTGTCAAGCAGATTTTCGGTTGGTTTGTTTATTTATGTTGTTTTTTTTACCATCAACAATTACTTGTTATATGAACTGTCTTTCTTAAATACTTTTTACTTTTCTTTTTCACTTCCAGGATACTGATGGCATGATCATAAGACCTGGTAGAGGCATAATACTGCCAAAGTTAGGATTAGAATCACCCACTGTAAGTTTTCCAAGACCACCACCACAATGGATGCAATAATGAATGTAAACGCATATAACATTTTAATTACATAAAATATTATTATTAAAAAGCGCAAAAAAGGTAGCAAAATAGTTGGCAAATAGTGAAAATTTGTGTAAAGCATAAGTTTGATTTCCAAGAAAGAAAAAAAAAAAATTGGAAAAAATAGTAACCAAAAAAAAATTTTAACTTTTCCACAGCAATATCTACCACAAGAAAAATTTTATAGCATTTCAAAACATATGATAAAAATTTATGTAAACAAAATACATACATACATATATCGATACATAAAATAGTTGCATATTCACCACATACATTTTAATATTCATCATACTCACTCATTACAACATACTTATACGTTCACATTTAAGCATAGCATTAATTACATAAATTTGCATTTTATATATTTATGTTCACAAAATTTGCATCACATTTCATCAACAAAAACCAACAACATTCACAATAACAACAACAAAAACAACGACTATAACAAACAAACAAAAAAATTGTTTTAAACCACTTTGTGTTCTTTGTCTTCCCTTCGTCTATGCAAACACATAACAATCAAATCCTCATCCGTAAAAATTTAAATGTACAAAAATCAAAAAAAAAAAACAAAAAAATTCGTTACAAACTTTTACAGAAATTGGAATATCTAAACCTTGTAAGTAGTTTGTTCGATCTCTCTATAACTATTTATTTTTTTGTTTCGTATCTCCTCAACTAGTTTTTTTTTCGGGGACCGTAACGATCGTTTTTAATTGATTTATAATTTTTGTATTTTACAATAACCATTAATTCTTCTCGATTAGAAACATGCTTCACTGATGACATGATTTATGAATAAATCATAAATAATAGTGAGTTTTTTTGTAAGCAAAATAAAAATTATGGCATGAAATGATTTTTTTAATAAAAATTAAAGTAATAAAATACTACAATTTTCTTCGTAAAAAACTAAAAATATTTTTCGATTACTCCTTCAGTGTGATTTTTTTGATTTTTGAAAATAACGATTATTTACGGTCCCGGTTTTTTTTTTTTTTTATTTAGTGGCTTTTCCTTGCTGTTGGCTAAGTTGTTACAAAAAAAAAAATCGACTTGGTAACAACTTTTATACATATGCGAAGTAAATCGAAAAGCTGTTGCTAATTTGAATTTTTATTATATTTTTTGAAACAACCTAGTAAGCAACTCTTTGAGTTTGCGCCATTGCCTTTAGTTTCCTTTTAGTTTTGATCTTAGTCTGATTTGTATACTTTATTAGTAGTAGAATGCACGGTGGATGCTATAATATATAATTATAAAGTAGTATATGGTGGTCAATGCGAGGACTCAAATGAAAAAATCAGCAAAGATCTTTTTTTTGGAAAGTGTTCAAATTCAAGATCAGAAAAAATTGCTGAATTTTTCATTTAGATCAAAATTTGAGCAGACACAATTAAGCATAAGTTTTCTGTTTAATTTAAATTATTTAAATAAACGCACACTTTCATCTTGGATTTCCAGTCATTAGCAAAGATTGATGTTCTTGTAAATATTTAAATCAATCAACTTTCAAAAATTACAACCAAATACCGAATTTGTAATAAACTCACATTTTTTATTGAAATAATAGAGTTTCATCTTGAATTCCCAGCCATTAGCAAAGATTGATGTTCTTGTAAATATTTAAATCAATCAACTTTGAAAAATTACAACCAAACACCGATTTGTAATAAACTCACATTGTTTGTTGAAATAATAGAGTTCCAACTTGAATTTTTAGTCATTCACAAAGATTGATATTCTTGTAATTTTTTAAATCAATATATGCTATCATTTGAAAAGTTTCAACCAAATACCGATTTGTAATACACATAACTATAAATTCTCCTTTACTTACGAATTCCTTTACAATAACCACGCTGATGTGAGCATTAAAATCAAGTTACAAATTATTAAGTGCTGTTTTAACAATGTCCAGTTAAACTTAACCGGCACTTTAATAGACTGATATTGTCTCAAATTTAAGACTTAACCGGACATTGTCAAAACGGCCCGAAGAGTTTAATTACAAAAATAAACCTCTTTAGTTGAAACTTTAAAAATGAAAAATTGTGTAATAGCCGTGGATAATTCTTATCAGTACTTTTTTATAGTAGATTGCATAGTATTCACGTGGCAGATGTTATTCATAATAATAAACCCTTCAAACAAAACATTTATAATCGCATCTGCCACTATACAGATCATACTTTTTAGTACCAATTAACAGCACTTTGGCTTTTTTTAAAAGGCTAACACGCTTCATTCAAAATATTGCAAAAGCAACTGTTACTTTTGAAACTTTATAAAAAATTAAGCTGCATTTAATTAAAAAAAAAAAAATCTAGCAGAGTGCTGTTTCTTTATCTTCAGAAAATTTTCAACCTAAAATATATATACAGGTAGTGATTGAAAAAATTGTATTAAGTTGAATTGCCTGCCACTATATAATACCATGAAGCACTTCCAGCAGGAACGGATCTACGAGCAGGCGAATCTAGTTAGTACAAAAAAAAAACTCATCAAAAATGTTTGTTTGAGAATTTCTTTATTGCTTGTACCGTCCGTCCGTAAATCCGTCTTTTTGTACAAACAAAAATTAAATGGACATGTGCCATTTTGTATGAAAATGCTATTTTTAATTACGAGTTTCCTTTTCAACTAGAGGATACATTTTAACATGATAACGGCGATAGAATTCTTAGGTTTGTTCAAAGTCATACATAAGTGGAAATAAGCCCTTTTGAAAAATTACTTCTTAACTGTATATCATAACCTAAAGTATACAAAACAGAGATCGGTTTCTGATTCAGCGATGAATAACCGTTAGTTTTCTTGGCTAGTTTTTTTTTTTTTAATAAACTTTCTTTCAAATGGGGTCCGAATCTAAAATGTCTTATGAATACTATGAGTGCCCCTGCAATTCAATCTGATTATAAGCCTAAATGTAGTTTTGTTAAATATTTAATTTACTCTTATATATATTTTTCAATCGAAATAAAAATTATATATACTTACAGCCTCTCAAAAAATGTTCTCTCAATTGGCTTACTAAAATTTAAATAGATTTCAAATCTGTTATACATTCTAACATCTTTCATCCACACGCTGCATAATTGATATTCCCATAAACTCAATTTTTAACGATTCAACTTACATATTTTGCAAACTAAACACTTCTACAATAGCATCCAACATTTCTCCTGTGTCAGATTAAAGAATTTCATTAAATATTTTTATTTCATTCTTACATTTATTTCTGAAAGTAAAACAAAAATTATAATATCCATGAAAGGAATATGTACACTTACTTATCTCACTTCCTTGCTTAGGCCACGCCTCATCTACCATCGAAACGCCGCTCTATTGCACGAAAAGTGCGTCCCCAGTCAGTTGTCGAGAATCTCAGCTTGGGCCATATACCCGATCTGCTAGAGTCACCTTCATCACATCGCTCCAACTCATCACAAATGTCACCACGTGACTCGCATATGCGCAGCTGTGGCGAAAACGGTAATGGCGGCGTTGCTGATAACTCATCCATGGCTGGCATGGATCGTGGTGATGATGAGTGCTGCGATTCGATTACGGAACTACCAAGTGCATCTTTTCAACTGCAGCACTTGGTGAAAGGACGTCCGAAACGCGCCAAAACACGCGCACCCACACGTCCACTTGTGAGTGAAGCCGGTGGTGGCTCGAAAGAAATCGGCGAGGGCTTAGAACAATTTTTCCGACCTGGCTCAGTAACACCAACCACACTTACCCCACTCGTTTCGCCCACATCAGAGGAATGCAGTTCGTTGTCGTTTGTCGACAGCCCAACTATGAGTCGCGATGGCAACGGGCAAATGACATCAGAGGAGACAACGCCCATTTTAGAGGAACGCAAGCCCATCAAATTGGATCGAAGTTCACCGTTGTTGAAAGGTGGTGAGTATAATCTATGCATTTTGCTATTTATTTTTTAAGCGTTCATAAATGAAATTTATATTTATTACAACAAATATGCCTTTGAAAATTTTATTAATGTCCGCTTGAAATAAGCCGCAGTATTATTTCCAGATAACTTTTTTATTTCATTTTTTTAGGAGTTTCCTGGGCCACACGTTCACGTTCAACAGATAATTTGGAAAAATATTCACCACTTGTGGGTCGCAAATCACCGCTTGTTAAAATGCGCACTGAAGGAGGCGGTACTGAGGATCAGGCAGCCGCTGCTGCAGAACGTTTACTTAAAGCACCACTTGCGCGCGAAGAGCAAATGCGTTCGCCAAGTAATGACTCCATTAAAAGTCATACCGGCATTGACACTAGCAGTGGCGGCAGCAGCGTCATTATTAAGACTGGTAATGGAATTTTGCGTACACCAATTGTGCTACAAAAACCACGTCCATGGTCCGTTGTGGGCAATGAGCCAAAAAGTAGTGGAATAGGTAGCGATTCGAGCAAGACGACACCAGAAAAATTGGATGATGGTAATCAAAAATTTTTGATTTCATTTTATTCAATTTAATATTTGTGATTCTTCAGATTGTGATATTGTGCCATTTGGTCAGTGTTCTGGTGGCTCAATCGTTGGCATAACACCTGGAATTGCGATTGCCGCTGGCGGTAGTGGTGGTGGCAGCATAGTTGGCATAACTCCAGGTATGGAGCTTTTCTTTGTTCTAAATTTTTTTACTAAACAGAGTTTTTATTTCTAGGGGCAGCTTTAGAAAAAAGATCAGTGCGTGAACTTGCGGCCGGACTCAATCGCATGGGTAAGCTAACAAATTAAACAGAATCAGCAGTCAAACCGTATTTTTTTTATAAAAAAAGTCTTTGTACTACTTAGGGATTTTAAGTAATTAAACCTGTTTTCATTGCAAGTTTCGCTACATCACTTTTGAATTTTGTTTTGAACCTGATTTTGTCATATCACGCTTTATCTACAATTAAAACAAAATTTAAATAAAATAAAATTAATTTGACTCTCTGACATGGTGTGCTAAATCGGGCTTTGAACTTTGCGGCTTTGTATAAATTAGGTCGGTGAATCCAAGCCCATTTTTCTTCTATCGCATCAGTTTTTTTAATTATGTAAAAAATAAAAATATGAAAAATCTTCATTTAAAAACAATTTGAAGTAATGCAAAAAAAAACAAAAATTAATAGCAGTAAAAAAAAGTTGTAGTCTTGTCTAATAAGATGAAAAAATCGGAGGCTCTTTGACTGAAATAACGAATTATACGTTTTACATAGATAATTTTATGGAATGGTTTGACTGCTGTAATGTCACTACATAAAAAATGTATTTAAAATAGTTTGAACCCAGAATATACTATAGTTTGATTGCATGTGTTTATTTTGCTTAGCTTAAAAGTTTTTCATTTCGAATATTACCCAAAGATATCGGGTTCGATTTGCATTCGAATGTTGTCCATTATTTCTATTTATTTCTTCTAAACTTCTGCGGATATTTCGATGCATATAATAATAGGCACAGTATTAATCTTTGCAACAGTAGCTTAAAAATATGCTTAAAGGGGTAAATATGAGAACTCAATCACCATCATTGGTTTCATTGTTGTGCCACAGTTATCATGTACTGCCAATAATAGCGCAGTGCGTTAACGCGTAAGGTTTTGACTTTTTTTTTAAAAAAAGGTGCCTAAAAATAAACTTTAAAACAATAATTTTTGATGTTGATATTTAGAGTCCAGTACCAATGTTTATTCCATTGCTAAAGATGTTTATTGAATTCGTGATCTTTTAGCAAAAATTTCATAATATGAGACAACTCCGAAAAAAGTAGCTTGATTTTTTTTTAAAACAAATATAAAAATCGACATTTTTTGGAGATTAAGAGAAGAACACCGATTAATTTTTTTGTTAAATTAGACTTGAGGCACACTTAAAATTAGCGGATCACTATTTTGATAAAGTTAGTAGTACTGCAAATATTTTTTGCTTCTGCACTATACAATATATACAAAAATTAGGGTAACTTATTTATTTACTTTATTGTGAAATTGCATGTTCGTAATATCAATACAAGTGAAAAGTCTATTTGTTTAGAATTCTGTTTCTTCTTAGTTATTTTATCTTAACATTTTCATGATTATTTTAGTTGAATTTACTTTATTTGTTTGTTTAATTTGTACATTTTCATTTAATAAAAAAAAACAATATTAAAGAACTTCCAAGAAAGCCAGCAGTATTGCCAAGATCGCTGCTAACAGCAAGTAACTCGCTTACAAATTCTTTTTCAACGTCGTCTTCATCATCATCATCAACTGCAACTACAACCTCAATGACAACAACATCAACAACAACAGTATTAAATACACATAATTGTTCCAAAATCTTTAACACAAGCAGCATCAACAGTGACACAAATGAAATGCTAACCAAAACGATTATCACAGAAAATGGTAGCAGCAACACCAACAACAGTAACAGTAGCAGCGCTTTCATTAGTAACGAAATCATAAGCAATGGAAGAAGCAGTAACAAAAGCAATGGTAGCGTTGCTGTTGCTGCTGCTGAAAAACGAAGTAGCGATGTCAGCGTTAAACGCATTGCTGGCAAAGAAATTTCAGCATTATTTGAGGTTTGAGCCCAAAATTGCTTTTTCTCTCACTCACACACTTTTGTCTCGCTACAAAAACTCATCATCCTGTATGTGTTGTTGGGCAAAAAAAAATTCGCTTACAATTTTTGGCAAATGAAAAGATGCGGCGCTATCTAATACAAACTATATGTGCTAACTTTAATGTGACTGCTATAAAATTATTAGATTTAAATTTTTATTTCTTTTTTCATGAACTTATTTCATATTTTTTCCGTAAACAATTACCATTTGCTTTTGTGTCATTATTTTTTATTTACTGCCTGTTTCACCATTTGTCTGCATGTTTAAACTTTTCTGCTTTTGAATCGATGAATAACTAATTTTAAACATTTATAATAATAATTTATTCTAGGAGACATTAGTTGAAGGTCTACAGCGGTCTTCCACACGTCGAACTTTTAGAGATACGCAATATACAAAAGAAGATGTTGTTGATTTATAGTAGTTTAATGAAGAAATCATAAATAATAACACAAGTCATAAACTTCGTATGTTGTGAATGTTCGCGGTATAAAGAATAGTGCTTGGATCTAATTGCGACCTCAATTGCTCATTAGCAGTATTGGTGAAATTTTAATTGAAAAGTACACTGAATATTTGGATTGATATACATATAGCTAATCCAATTTTTTGTTTTATTTGAAACATAACTATGTTATTTTTATGGATTGTTGGTCGCTGAATAGAATACAAAATTGTCCCATTACACCAGATTGTAGGAAAAATTTAAAAATAAGCCAGAAAACAACCAATCGTTATAATACATAATAAATAACATATTTGGACTCAGCGTTTCAAAATCTATGAGAAATCATAGTTTTGCTTGATTAAAAAAAGTAATAGTTAATAAATCAATGAAAATTGTAGCTGCAAAAAAAATCTTAAATATTAAATGATTAAAATTAAGAATTTTAAAGTTCACTAGTAACAGTGGAGGTCGAACTTAGTATTCAAGTATCAAATCATTTACATTTGTGAATTTACAGTTTTTATTTATATAAAATTAGATTTTGTGTTTTGTTTTGTACACTTACTTTTATTTTAAAATACAACTAAAATTATATTTAACATAATTTTCTATAAAATGCTGAATTTGATTTTTAAAACAAACAAAAAAAAAAATGTGCAATCGTAAATTGTGAAAATGAGCGAAATTTAATTAATGTACAATAATTTTTAACTTATTTTTTGCTTTAATTATTATTTAGTTTTTAACAAATTATTTTAAATTTAAATATATGTGTTACATAAACACTATTTTATTGCTAATGTAAAAAACGTATGTTATTACCTAATATAAATCAAAACTATGTAGTATTTATGTATGTAATCTATTATACACTGTATTCAATAATTTGTTTTAAGTGCCAACAACAAATTTTTTTAACTGTATTACTTATAAAAAAACCCTAAAATTACATATTTGTTAACACGAAAAGCATGATATGCTCAATGAAATTAATAAATAAAAATATACAAAAATAAAACAAAACATTAAATGAAAAAAGAGAAAATTTATATTGAATTTCATATTTTTTATAACTGCTTCTACTAAACGTAAATGTTTATATTGTATTAAGCAAAAAAAAAATGAGAAAAATTTTTATGTTTTCGCAATACTTTTTTAGCAAGAACGGACAATCTTAATAATAATTTCGGTAAACTGTTGCATCTTTAGTTTTGCAAGTGCATAAATATAACTTTTTTAACATTATCTTAATTGAAATTTCAGTCATTAGCAATAACCGACATTTTTGTAAATTTACAAATCGTTCAATGATTTTTCTTTTTATTCTACATTAAATGAGGAACTATTTCAAATTCTACTCAAAAAAAGGAAGGCTACTCCACAACATCCAAAATTCCATAAAAAAGTCTTTTTTCTCTAACTGACTAAATCTCCAGGCCAAACTGACTATATCAACAATATTTTTTAAATGAGTGTTATATAAAGTGTTACAAAAACAGTCTGGGAAAAAAGGTACGTTTGAACAAATGGGTGTTGCACCTCCTTTAGATACAAAGCACTTAAGTGCCCACATCAAGACAGTTTTCTAAGACGACATAAGCACTGTAAAAACGAAAAATGTGCAGGTTGGGAAAAGTGGAATCTCCATCTTTTACAATCAATTATGATGAAGTAATTGATTTCAATTGTAATATGCCAATAGACTAGTTGGAAAGGAAATTATCCTTGGAGTAATCAAGGAGGAGTAGTGAATTACTCCGAGCTCTATGTATTTTGTACTCCTTTTTAAAAGTAAGTAAGTCAGTCATCTTTTATTGCTTTAATATGAATATTTTTGTATATACTCTTTTTGAAGACTATGTAAATTTTATTAAAAAAGAATTGTTTGAATATTGATTTGAACATACTTACGTAATGAAAAATTCAAAACCTTAAATTATACTATATTATGTTCATTCGTAGCTCGATTACGCTTATGACTTTCGTCTGAGAGGTTTGACAAAAATTAATAGTTCGATCTTATTGTGTTAAACGTTAACGTCCTTTTTAAGTTTCTCTTAATAAGATATAACTTTAAATTACGAATTTGGTGAAGTAAAAAAACTACTAAAAAGCGTGTGTTCATTTGTGCTAAATTTAAACCACTTAAGTGCATTCTTTTTAAATTAGTAACTTTTTTTTATTTAAATTCAAATCATTTTTATTCAGTTAGCCCAGAAATATGCAATTAGAAATTAACGAAATTTTTAGTAATTTTTTTTACTACAAAATTTTAAGGTTTACTTTTTTGCTCATGGATGATAAGAAATAAAGGATTTTTTTTTTTTAACGGAAAATTAACATTCATTAGATTTAAAGTTATTCTTTTAGTAAAAACTCTTATTCAAGTTTTTATTATCAAACTGTGATTTTTTTCCCCCTTTTTAATTTATTTTTCAAACATACTTAGGTTAAAGGGATGTTTATGAATTCCGATTAGCAATTTAAAAACTCAACTCAAATTTTAAGTGTAGCTCTAAAAATGTGAGATTTATTTAAAAAAATATATATATTTGAAATAATTCAAACAATAGCAGCGAATAACAAATTACTACGAAAACAATTTAAATAAAACCTAAGCGAGAAAGTCAAGTTTAAATAATTGTTGCATAGAAAATAGAACTATTCAATTTTCACATAAGTAATTACGTAAGACACAAACAATTCTGCACTAATTTTAGAAACTAAAATGTTAAATTGTACGAATAATCGTTAACTGCCCCACCACCACACCAATGTTTTAAAACATATATTTGAACTCAAACTAAAATCGACTAACATCAAAATATACCACATTAAAGTTGCGCTCATATACATACTTTAAAGTTATAAAATATATTATGCAAATATTTCAAGAATTTGTAATCGTACTAAAGAAAAAACAACGTAAAAACATTGAATATTTGAGCAAATAAAACGTTTTATTAAAGATTTACGCAATTAGTATATAATTAATATGTAAAACAATAGAAAAGAAATCAATAAATATGTATTATTAAATAATAAATTTGTTTTTTGTTGAAAGAAAAATTACCTCGATTGGTAACATTAAGTTATCATTATATATATCATCATAATACACGAGGCTAGACAAAAGTTTGTATAAGAGGGCGTTGAACATCCCATATAAGTAAAAAATTTAAAGAGAATGAGTTGCCACTCATTTAAGAAAATTTGACCCCAAAAACGGGTGTCAAATAATGTTTAGGACATGATTCGACAAGGCAACCCTATATATTCTATTAAGGCTCTTCGATATCTATCATTTGGCACGAATTTTAAGCTGCTATCTTCATTAATGAAAATTGACCCAAAAAACCGGTGAAAACCCTTGTTTGGGACAGGATTTAACAATACAATCCCAGGTACTATATTTAGGCCTCTTCGAGTTCTTTCATTTGGCAAACATTTCAAGCTGTTATGTACTGCAGTTTTAATTAGAACAACAAAATTGGCTAAAATTCGGGCATTTTCGGCCATCGGGACAGGCTTTGGCAAGGCAACCCTAGATATTCTATTTAGGCTCATTGAGCTCTATCATTTGGCACACATCTCATCCTGTAATCTTATACACTCGACTTTTCTACAGCCGGCTCTCAGCCTATTAGTTTAATTATATTACATTATTTTAACGAAATTTTGTGGCATAAATCCCGTAATCATCATCAATACATGCTAATCGTGAGAGCGCGTTCGCTTGTGGTAGTGCCCATGATGTTAGCTGGGATATTTACTTTTCTCGTTATGATGTTTTGTAAAATAGGACCTTAACAAGACTTGGCATCATTTTATTAGTGGCGCTTATGTCTTATCAAATGTCATCTTTGACAGTATTGACTGTCAAACGCTAACTTAATATTCTGAACGACGCTTTCTATATCACGATTTACAAAAATCTAAATAGAAAATATATTATTAATAACACATTAAGACCTTAAGTGTTACTAAAAACTACAACAGTACGAAGTTCAATTGGCGGCAGCTGCATAACAATGGTTAAACTAACGCCAGAACTGATTAATCAGTCGATGCAATTTATCAATCCTTGCCGGGAACGTGAACTTGATTTGCGTGGCTATAAAATACCACAAATTGAAAACTTGGGCGCCACGCTTGATCAATTCGACACTATTGATTTGTCGGACAATGATTTACGTAAACTGGATGGCTTCCCTTATCTGCCGCGTCTCAAATGTCTGCTATTGAACAACAATCGACTGCTGCGCATTGGTGAAAATTTGCACGAGGCGCTGCCAAATCTTAACTCTGTAATATTAACAGGAAATAATCTGCAAGAATTCGGTGATCTAGAGCCGCTAACACAGCTACCACACTTAGAAACTTTGTGCCTGCTTATTAATCCGGTGTCAACAAGACCCTTTTATCGGGAATATATGTCCTATAAAATACCACAACTACGTCTGCTTGACTTTAGGAAGATTAAACAAAAAGACCGTAAAAGTGCACAAGATTTCTTTCGTACAAAGCAGGGTAAGGATCTGCTCAAAGAGGTGGCAAAGAAGACAAAACTAAGTGTAGCTGCCGCAGCAGCAGCAGATGCAAAAGCAGCAGCAGGTGGTGGCAGTACGAATGCAGCAACTAAAATCGCAAATCAAGAAGATTTGCAGCGCATACGTGATGCAATTAAACGAGCAAATTCATTGCAAGAAGTCGAAAGACTTTCACGCATACTACAAACGGGTCATCTGCCAGATAACTTTAGTTTCGGTGGACAAAACGGCGCACATAATGGTACAGAAGTAATGGAGCACTAACCCCAGTGTAAGTGTTCAGTATTTGAGTAGGAGATAAAATAAAATGTAAATTAAAAATTTTCAACAAATAAAAACTGAAATTTTACACAATTTTGCAATGATTTTTTTATATAATTTGACGAATTTCAATGCGTATTTGGTCGATTTTCGCCAGTCTTTAGTGCATATAAAGTTCTATTCATATTGTGTTCACAGCAAAAGGTTACAAGCAAAATAGTTGGCGCAGATGTAAATGCTTTCTTCGATGTGATCCTTTTCAAATCCTATCTAAACACCTTCGAATTTACGAAAACATTTTAAAGAAACGAATGAATGAATTTTTGGAGAAAGAAACGCAGACCAAAAAAACTAATTAAGCATCTTATCTGCAGAGTAATTTCCCTTAATACCGTAAATGAAAAACTAGCAAGAAGATACGGAAAAATAAGACCAACCACCGTCAGAAATTGATTTAATGACAAGTTAGAAAGTAACAACAATGTAAAAATTGCAATCCTACGGGAAGACAATTGCTAAGCAGTTAAAAACTCTGGCAAACCATCTTCAACAAACATCTGAATCTATTCTCCAAGGAGTACCCATAAAAAAAATTCTGCGAAATATTACAAATTCACAAATGAGTTATTTTGAAATTTTCAATTCGGTTTGTGGCAACTCCGCTAGTTGTTTCCCTTAGAACATTAAGAATGATAAATGGCTCCTTAAAAAATAAAATAAACAACTTTTTCGGGTATTACTTTTCAATTTTTTCAGGTATCTCGATTAATTTTATTTAAATTAATTTAATTTAAAAATTTTTCATAGAAAATATACACTTGCAACATAATTAGAAAACTACAACCCAACTTAATGATTTTAATGTATGTATGAGCTAAAAATTTAACACTAAATTTTGGACACATAGAACTGTTATTGCGATGCCATTATTCTTAAACAAGCTAAAACGGTATGCATAAAATATATGGCTAAAATTTATTTCAAAAACGACTTTAGCGATTTTGATGAAACTTTGATAGTTAGTGCATATGAGAGTAAAATTATGATTGGCCCAAATTAAAGTTCTAAAAGAACCGTAGCACCGCTTTTTTTAAAAACTTTAGTAGGAGAATGCCGATTACAAAAATTATTTACTGGACCAAAAGTGGACGGAATTGAAAAAGTAAACGAGCCACTTTTCAACAATCGAAAAATTTAATTCTATACTGCTTAAAAACGGTACCAAGGATTTTAATGAAAGTTTTAGAAATTATATCCTTAATAACAGTCATTATTGTGAACTTAGTCTATACTGGAGTCTTGTTGAAAGCCGCGACACTGCCCAACAATTTTTAATACGTTATACTTAGAGAACTAACGCTAGGCCAAAAGTAAGCGAAATAGTACCAGTGGGCATGTCACCCGGCAAAACGTTAAATTTGGTGCGAGAGTGTCAGTTATTAAAAACTCTTAAAATTAATTAATTTCGACGGTATTGCACCAGTGAGTGTGGCAACTCCAATACATAAAAGTTATAAGTGTACTTGTTGTAAAGTATCTCAGAATAAAAAGGTAGCACCCGTGGGCGTAACACCGCTCATACAAGCAAAAGCTTAAGCTAAAATGTACGAACGATCTTAATAATATTTAATATGAGTATGTCAGTTACTATGGCATGACTATGTAAACATTTTATAAAATTGCACTAAGACCAAAGTTTTAATCAAAACTCACAGGAATCGTATAAGTGGGAGTGACACCTTCCATTACTTCTATTAATTTTTAAATTTGAATTCCAAATAATTATCCTTCTAATATAATCATTAATCATTGGATCGCAATGGAAAAACAAATAATATTCGGGTCTCCTGGTACTTTTTTTAACTGAGCATGATATTTATGCTTAAGGAACTGTAAATGTACTGAATTTATTATAAGATATTATAGATTTAGTTGGGAAAGGGGCACAAATTTTTAAAAACTTACAAATATTGAATTGGCAATTATCGATGGCATTGGCGAAAGTTTTTTTTGCCGCATTTAGAAGGATGTTTAATTTTTGATAATCGAGTTCAATAATTTTAGGATACATTTTATAAATTTTGTTCGTTACTTTTATGACACATTTCTTATTATAGCTTCATATGTAGCGTCATAGTGTAAGCCTGTATAGAAAATTATCCACGTCACCAGAAAACCAGCAGACGAAGTCATAAATCCTTCTTTTATTAGTTCCCAAGCACCACCGTAGGCTTCTTCATCGATACCTTGAAAATTTATGGCGTAAATGTAAACGACACCACAGCTTATGGCGGCAAAACTAAAAATATATTAAAATATTGGATTTATTTTATAAAAATGTCATAAATATTAATTTTGTTTTGCTTACAGGACCAGTCCTACAAAACCCTTCAATGGTATAATACCCCAAATAATGCCAAGAAAAATGCCAAAAATTTGACGTGCCCAATAAATAACGTCAAGAAATTCATCCTGCAAAGAAATATGCAATTAAATAGTTATATACATATATACTTATGTGAATAAATTACAGTAGTTCGCAACAGTTAAGCACTTTAAAATAAAATAATAAGCAAATAATTTTATTTCAATAGTCAGATTCAAAAATATTCAAATAATGTTTATTTAACTAAAATTTAATTGTTTAGTCCCTGAAGATGCCGACTAAAACAACGCGAAATATTGAACATAAAAATTAATAAAATTGTATAATTGTTTATATTTTGACAAAAATTTGTTGCCCTTAAGCTCGTAACTCATAATTATAACCAAAGGTTGTTAAAACCAAACATCTACATTAATTTATCTTTATTTTCATTAACAAAATTAATTTTATTTAAAACTTAGAATATTTCCAAAAATTTAATTTTGAAGCAATTTTTTTTTATTAAAGAAAACAGCAGATTTGCGGCTGGATCTTCTCAAAAAGACAAGTTAGAACAAAAGACGAACGATTAGACTGGGTGAAATCTATTGAGGTTGAAAAATATTCAAAGAATGCAGAACTTTTGGAAAATTTTAAGCCAACGAATGTATTTCCTGATTCTTTCTTTTCGAGGACCAAACTTATTCTAATAAAAATCACCACATAAATTGAAAATCAAACGTTCCCAATTTTTACTGTTTTTCTTTTAAAATAATTTGCGTTCAGATTTTTAGACCTGCTTTACAATTCTGCTAATCTGTGTTCTCCATACCTTATCTGGCCATTCAGATTTCGCTATTAGCGCACGCGAGCAAATCTCCTTCACAGAGACGGAGTTGTTTTTTCCACTACCGCTGCTGTTTCTTTCTATTGTATTTGTTTTCGTAGACATATTTCCAATTTTAATGTTTTTATTCACTTTAATGTCAATACGAAATAATTATTCTAATTAATGGATTATATTAAATTGATTCAACGCAATCACACGAAAAGTGTTAAGTCGTCAAATTAAATCAGTGAAATGGGACGCAATTGACGTATGCAAAGAAAAGAAAAACCAGAACTTTTGACATTTCATACAAACAGCTGATTTCTTATATTCGAAACTGTTCAAGAGACCCTGTAGGAAATTAAAAAAGCTTTCACATACAAAGAGTCGTGCGACTATTGTACTCAGTCAAATAGTTATCTGCTGGTGATCACTGATTAAATAATTGAATTTAATAATAACACTACGGCAAGCTATCGAAAATTGAAGTTGACATTTTGATCGACTTTTTTCATTTGGTACAAAGTTGTTTCAATTTTTTAAAAACAAATAAAATTGCATTTAATATAAATCCTAATACCTAGCAATCGGTTAAAATATAAAGAAGCCATCAATTTTTCAAATGGCGGAAATCGGGATGGGTAAAATATTACGCAAATTAAAGATGTCATGCAGGGCCAGCTTCCACTTTGATGTGATATGGGCGTAACATTTAATAGTTTTGAAATGTTAAGTGAATTAATTACAATTAAAAAATCTCCAGCGCTTTTATAAAGTTTCGTTTCGCAATTGAATAATTTTTATTATTTATAAAATAAATATATAAATTATGGGTGGACAACAGTTTTTAGTCAACGAATGTTGAATCTTTCAATAACAAATATGTATAAGCACCATAAAAACTGAAAATTTAAAGTTAATTTTAGTCTCTAGTTCGCTAACTCAAATCAAGCGAGATACTTTAGCACAACACCTGAGTATAATTAAAATAAACTTATATGTACTCTAAAACTCCTAAAATACTGTCTTGTAAAAATCGTACAGCGCTTTACTAATTTTATCCCCAATCGGACGCTCTAATTTACCACATCGCACCGAAGATAAAAGTATACGTGCCTGCTCTTCATTTTCACATGCATCGTAGGCGTCAAGAAGACAACGAGGTGTTGGGTAAAGTGCTACAATAGCCAAGGCCTTATCAAACGATAGCGAATGCAGCTGCAGTAGCTGTTGAACAAATACTTCTCTTACAGTTAAATCAGCATTGCGCGCTGAATCCTCATATAAGTCACGAAATTTCAATAAACCTACAATACTCTCTTTAGGATGACACGGCTTCAAATCGTCTTTGGCTGTGCCAATAAGTAATTTACCTTTGAATAATTTGATAAGCGTATTCGTCATTGTTTTCAAATACAAAAGTGCACGCCAGTGATTCTCTACGTGCCTTACTGTTATGACATTTTGTACTTGTGTATTGACTGCCGACTGCAATAGTGTTTCAAGTGGTAAGCCGATATGCTCATTATCACCATAGTCTTCGATCAAATATATAATATTCTGAACTCCCGAATTTTTTAAACGAAATTTTTGCTCATGGAAACGACCATCACGTATACTTGAGGCAAAATCATCCATGCGTTTGCGTTCAACAATATAGGGCAATACGAGCTCGTTACCATCGTTATCACGTGCAATCCACAAGAAGTCGCCCACAGTCAGCCGACGCACTTCGTACGACACCAATAAAGTATCCAGGTAGCTACGTGTCTGATCCAGTGCCCTTTGCTGTTTTCGACCTTTTGTCTCCTGTGTATCGACCAGTAGTAACACACGAAAGCTGCCTGGACTCATTGTGACTTGTCGCGAACGTTCCTCTGCTTCGGTGCGAGCTTTTTGTTCAGCTTTTGTTGGTGGTTTCGGTAGTTTAACCGTAGCCACCTTGGCAGCCCTTTTGCGCTTTTGTTTCTGTACAGATTTGACAACTTCTTGGATTGCATCCTCATAGGTTTTTGGTGCGGTTACCTTTACACCCGCTGTAGTTTGCATACGCTCTTGTTGCCGTATTTCTTCATCAATGCAGTTGCAGAGCGTCGTACCAAAACCACGTAGTATGGCACATTCGCGTCCAGAAGCTAAAGGCAGTGGATAGCTACGTAGAGCTTGAAGGGCCTCGCGCAATGCATGTTGTGACTTGGCGTTTTTACGCTCAGCCTCCTGTAGCCAACGTAAAAGCCATTTTTCAAATTGCGGGTTTGGATTCTTTATTTTGATTTCCAAGCGTTCTACAATATTGTCACATGACATCCTAATAAATCCAAACATAAACAATTCAAATATTGGTCGCGTATGGAAACTGAATTCGTTTTATGACGGTCTTACATCAAAAGCGGGGTTCAGAATATCAATTTTTTTAATAAAACAATCTAAGAACTTAAGCGTACACATGTCAAATTTTTTTTCAAAATTTAGTTTGTTCTGACCACATTACATATTATATTCAGCCACAGAACACAATAACAAAAGGTCATTTTAGAGCCAAAGAGATAAAATTTTGCATAGCTTAATAGCTGCGCTTTAGCTTCCACTGGCCTCAGCGCCATATGATTTTTTTGCAAATGCCGACTGAGTGCATTGGCCTTCCACTATTAATGGCAGATTATGCGCTCGCATCGTATAGTAATGTAATGTTTTCAATTGTAAAGAAATTTGTGATATGGCAACGCGGGTAAGTGCTTATACAAATTGTGTCATGTCGTATTGCGGCATGAATTTCCATTCACAATGGAATTTTATTTTACCTTACTATATTTGAAGGTAAATAAACAAAACGACAACTTATGAAAAACAAATTAGAGATTAAAATTACTAATTGAGGTTGAAAAAAAAATTATTAAATGCGTAATTTTTTATAAATGACTTATGCGGTACTATGTGCTAATTGCAATGAAGTTGGTCACGATACGCCACTACACGATACGAGCGTAAAATCGTCTTTTAAATGTTAAGACGGCAACACTTACTTTAAATCAGCTGTTGTTGACATTTCATTTGCTGGATATCTTGTGTAAGTTTTGTAATTTTATAATTGTAATTTGATAAAATGTTGAAAATCACAAAGTTGTCTTCGCAGCTTGCCCAAAAATCTGCAGGTACACAAAAACAAGTTACAAAATCATAACAAAATATATATAAAAAATTTCTCATTAGCACTCAACGCGCATACATCGCGTAATCTCTCGTGTACTGCTATCCAATGTATTGATCAACGTTGGCGTGAGGCCAGGGGACTACCAGGGAATCCAAATGAATTTGGACCACTAACTAACTTACCAGATTATACTTATTTAGATGGACGACCTACGCCACTTGGGGTAAGTTCCCATTTCTGGCCTAAGTTTAGCCCCCGCTAAGAATGTTACGCTCCATAATAAATGTATGAAAGATGGAAATTTTAAAGCTAATTTCTGTAAAATAAAATTTCTTTATTCACTTGTGTCTTCAAGTAGTATGTAATCGAAAAATGTTGGTTAGATCTACCATTGGAAATATATCCATCGGAAGTTCCGGAACCATTCAATTTATTTCGTAGGAGGATGATACCTATAGATATTAACACATTATATTTCTTACCCTATTTTTTACCGAAAAACAAACAAACTTAGTACATTTCTACATTTTCCAATGGTAATTTTTCTATCTTATTTGACTAAATTGTAGTCGTTATTATTGCTATTGAACTAATTTATTTCTCAATAAAAAAAAGTTTATATAACAAAAAATTTCCTGTAAACGTTCTTATAGTTTTAAAAGAAATCCATTGGATTTTCTGGAAATGTTAATAAAACTATATGATAATGACAAACTTTAAATACCGATATCAGTACAGGAGTTCCCAAATAATAACGATATCCGATACTTCCGATGGTTGTAACTCTGATCCTTTGGATACCTGTTTGTATATCAATTATTTGCTTCTCAAGAAAAAAACAAATTGCCGAATTGGAGCTAAAGTAAACATGTTCCCTATTTTTTACTCATGGTGTAATTTAATTAATATTTTACTTTGCAGTCTAATCAAAAGACGCGTTTGCTGAGGCAACAAGAAATTGCTGGTAAAATTGTTACCCTCAGTCAGGAATTGGATTTTGCAAAAGAGCGTCATGCAACTCTCAAATCACAAAAGCAGGCTGAACGCAAGCAAATTCTGGACAATAAGTTGAAGCCCAAAGGACATTTATTAATAAAAAAAGATTGAGTTCGTTAAAAATTCTTGTTAAAAATAATTTAATTATTAAGTTTATTATTATTTAATTATTACTAAATAAACAATTTGCAGCAAAAACAAAATTGAAAATCCTAACACGCTGCGATGCCTAATTGAGTTTCCTTGGATTCATTCAATTTGAAAACGGCATTTTTTTCATGTGCGTGAAGTTTGCCTGAAATCAAAAATCAACCATAGTGGATCCATCGATTTCCAAATGAAAAACTCTGTGGTGAATTCGTAAAATTTATCGTAATTAGCAACATCTTCTATTAAGCTATCAAAAAGGAAGGACGGCCTCTTTTCAAAAACATTCGACCAATGCGATCACAACTAAAAAAACAAATTTCATCGTACTAACATTTTTGACCAAAAATTTAAGCTTCTTTTTCTCCTATTAGATTTTTATTCAATATGTTTTTTAATTTAAGACCCATATACATAGCTGGGCACCGTTAATCAAATAATTAACTTCGTTAATCGCTAATCCGTTACTAAAAAAGTTAACTTCGTTAAACGTTAAAGCGTTACATTTCGGAACACTTAACGCAAGTTAACGTTAATCGTTAATCCGTTAACACGTGATAAAAATTGCATTTTTTATATCGTTGCGTTAGTGATCTTCTTATAAAAAACTGTTGGTTTGGGTCCTGGAAGTTAAAAAGTCAGGAACAAAAAAAAATGTACATAATTGGAGTGTGTAATTTAGTCTTGTGTAATGTGGATATTCCTCTTCATGATCATTAATATGTAGAAGTTCTGGTCTAAAAGCGTGGCTCGTTTCGGCGTTAAACTATATTTGCCCGTGGAAAAAAGATTTTCAACTGCAGCTCTTGAGGATATAGCAGTATTATATTCAATAAACAGACTTATAAATATCAGTTCCCTGAGGAATGCCGCATCGTTGAACAGTCTCTTGATTTCATGTCTAGCCACTTTTGACGAGATTTTGACCTTTACTCTTTAAAGATTTGTGGGTGTTAGGTTTTCCTTTAGACTGAGTGAAAGAATTGAAAGAGTTTTCCTTATCATCGTCGTTGTTACTCGCGTTGCTGCCTCCGCCACTTAAACTATCTCTGTTCTTCGAGCTTTCGGCAGATTCTTGTCGTAACGCCTCTTCTTGTGCTTGTTGTCAGAACGTGTTTTGCGCGGTGCAACACGGTGCGTGCGGTATCTTTTTGGTAAATAGTAGGTACTGGATTAACGATTAACGGACTTGTGGAAATTTAACGAAAGTTAACGAGTCCGTTAACATTTGTTAAAGTTAACTTAAAAGTTAATCCGTTAATCGAAATGTTAACTTCGTTAATTAACGATTAACGGATTAACGAGTTAATGCCCAGCTATGCCCATATATCAATAGTTATTAATTGACTTACAGACATCGTTAAAATGTTTGGGATTCCCATTACAAAGTCGATAGTTTCTCGACTGTGAATTGTATTTTCATCAGTGGATATTTTATCGAAAACTTTATTAATCATATTTTTCAAAGGACAAGTTAATATTTTTTAAGTAGGTTAGGTGAATTTTCGGCTGGACTTTGGAAGGGATTTACAATATTATTATGCACCGTTCTGACGTAACGATTAGTCATAATTTTTTGGAATTCCCACAAAGGTTCCAATGAGCCAGTCCACATGTACCTAAATGTTCCTTTTTTTCCAATATTTGAATAAGGACATATGTAAGTACAGCAGTGTATTTCGGGTATGCTTTCAACATTTCGGTAAGTATGATAAAACGACCGCTGCTTTCTTGTTTTTAAGTGATTTTACACTCATATCATCTCCGTTAATGAGTGGGACACGAGGTCACTTACGGTGGTCTTCTGTAAGGGATCGCCATGTGGCGAATACTAACAGGTAAAAATTGACTGTTCATGATCTGATTATTACTTAAATGTGTCAAAAAATTGAGATTGTTATCTATGGTTTTATACGTCTTAATTGCCCTTGAACTAATTCTTAATTAATTTTAAAACAAACAAAAATGCATGTGACGCATAAGCTGTATATGTATAAGAATGTATTCCATTTAAATAAGCTCAAAAACGAAAGACTTAAGCAATAAACTTGTTGCTTCACGAATATTTCACTTAAAAGAGCAGCTTATTTTGAGTGCAACGCCATTTCCGACAGATCAACAATAATTAAATTATACGCTAATTTCATATAATTTGTTATTTTGCGCTACTTTTCTATTAACATTTCACACATAAAAAATTATGTTACTTTGATCTAAAGAATTCTTGAATTAGCGGAAACGGCAATAAAACTAATAAATTGAATTAACTTTTTTTTGATTCAAATCCGTTGATTTTATTACATTCGATATTTTTTGAGCAATGGTAAAGTATGTATGTTGGGCTTATGAGGTGTTAACAAAAAATACGCTTAGACAAACAAAATACCCAATCAAACAAATGTTTAGTAGGAAATTAAAGCGAAACATGTTAAAATAAACTGTAAAAAACACCAAATCGATTATTGAGCATTGCTGACTTGTTCAAAAGAATCATAGAATTGAATTTGATGTAGTGAGATTTTGTTATTTGAATAATATTTATTTTGTGTACTCGCCCATATATCTTTATACATATTGGGTTTCTAAACATTTTTTGCAAGTAATACTAATACAAATTAAATTTTTCACAACATCTATAAAATTAATTTTAATCAATATAAAATCACATAAATTATGTGAAAATTTTAGCAATAACAATACCGTCCATAACTAAAAATTTTCCATCATATTACAAGTCTTATGTAAATATTTGCACAACTCTAATGGGCGATCAGTATAGAGGTTTTTACTTAACTGAAAATCACGCCGCTACACCGGTAGACAGCCGACCAATTAATCACCAAAGTGTTTATTAACTTTAAATTCAAAATTTTATATTGATCGATATAAAGTAAATGGATTTTTTTTCTTTTACATGTTTCATTATATTCCCCACCATTTACGGTCTGTAAACACGGAAGATTTTATTGTCAATTATACAAAACATACATTTTCACTTTTTCACGCGTGATTGGATGCCAACGCGTTACCCTTGAGTGGTAAACGCACGATTTAAATAGTCGTACATTAATTGGCATTTTTGCGTTAAATTAGCGTAGATTGACTTGTATGGGAGTTTGAATTTATGTAATACAATATATAAAGACTGGGCATTTGTGAAAATCTACTAGTGTTATGCCATAGCCACATTGGTACACACGGATAGTTAAATACCAAAAATGTAAAATTTTACATTTAAAATTTAACGTTACGCATAGCCTTTAAACACGAACTGGCTGGTGAGTAACATTGCGTTTCTTCGGTAGTTCCCATTTTTGAGACCTTCGAAACATCTCATTCTACCAACGATATGTACTTCATCGAAAGGTATTTTTAGTGTGATATTTTAGAAAACAATTTGAAAGGATTTTCTTAAAAACTCTTGAAATGTATTCTTCTAATTATTAAGTTATTTACGTAAGGCAAACACCGTGCAGTGACGTCAATGCGTCCAACCAGTGTTTAGCAGTTGGAGTATTTAACATCTAAACTCTCACGATATTTGACTTTTATTTTAGAACTGAATAATTTACTCCGCAATAAAATGTGCGAAACCGTATAAATTGCATTAATTTTCTCATTCGCGTGCTATTTAACTTAACGTTTTTTTTTTCTTTATTTAAAACATAAAATTTCGAAAAAATAATATTCAGTAAAATATGAACATTTCGAAACCAAAAAGGTTAAATCATCAACAGCAATAGAGTATTTATGTAAATTAAAAAGCGGAAACTGACGAAAATAACAACTTTTAAACAAAATTAACAGATCAATACGAAAAACGCATTCTTGGGTCAATATTTTGTATAATTTAACGATGGAATGACCAATATATTGTTATTTTTATAGCTTGAGCAATTGTTTTCCTTAGAAATGTAGATATTGCACACTACCAGAAACTACGCTATGAGGCATTACAATCATCAAATGAGAGGTGACATAAAAAAACAGTCAATAAAATTAATATAAATATTTGCAATATTGTTAGCGTTTAGCCTAAGAGTAGATTAGTAAATATTTTGAATTTAATCAGATCACGTAAAAATTGTGTGGTAAAATCAATAATTAACATATGTACGCTCAAGCAAAGTAAAATTAAGTTATGGTATTCTATCGTAATTTCATCATTTCACCGTAAATGATATTATATTTTTAGAATTTTACCCTAACATCATGTGACTTCAGAACATTTGCAGATCATAAATCTGTTTGTTATATTCTATGTATATAAAAACATTGACACGATTTGTAAATTTACAAGAATATCGATCATTGCCAACTGGCTGTATCGATCATTTTTATCATATAATTAATATAAAAAACTGCAAAAAAAATTAGTTCCTAAAATTACGTTGATGACTCCAAAACCTCAAAATCTATTATAATCTGCGATCGGATATTTTTGAACAAGTAGTGTTCTCACATTCAATGGCTTTGCCTACAAACTAAAAGCTTTTCGATGTATTCGCACTATTAAAATAGAACGTCAATTTAAATATACATCAATCAACCGTTTTATTGAGATTTTATAAGGGAAAACATGGTGCCAACGTTTACCACGTTGTTGTAGTCATGCTGTCATGTTTGCTAAAAAACCAATCAATTTTTAAATTTACATGAATATCGGTCCATTCCAACTGGCTGTAAGTTCATTTTTATAAGTTAATAGCATGGGAGGTGAAACGCCCGCTTTCGGTACTGAGATACCTTATAGCACGTACGCCAACTACATAAAATGTTCTAATGATTACTAAATTAGTTCTCTTACTATATCGTATTAGCACTTTTAAAAGCGGTGCAGTTCCTTTAAATGAGTTTTGCATCTTATATTAATGTTTGTCGTTAGGCTTATTACAATCTTTGTCAAAATCGTTGGCCATGCAATTTCGCCCATTTTTGGTTCAGTATATCACCACTGAATTTCGCCAAAATATGTTGTTTGGTTTGCAAGATAAAAGGTTATACAGTTTGAATTTTAGGGCAGTGCCACGCGCTTTTGACAGAATTTACAAGGTTTAGCCCCATCTTGACATATTTATATATAGGTTTTTTTAGACAGTCGTTGTTTTGAATTCAACACAAAAAATTTTTGGAAATTATGACACTAAAAAGAAACGCCCTATATTATATTTGTCAACTTAAAAAGAAGCAATTCCCGGCCTTTTAAAAAAAATGTTTACCTAAAACTTAAC
Source organism: Tricholauxania praeusta (assembly GCA_949775025.1). Taxonomy (NCBI): domain Eukaryota; kingdom Metazoa; phylum Arthropoda; class Insecta; order Diptera; family Lauxaniidae; genus Tricholauxania; species Tricholauxania praeusta. Next base: position 8,387,478 of record OX459031.1, read on the forward strand.
CTTCTTTGTATTTGCTCGTTCAAGAAAACTTTGAAGTCCATGTCACAAAAATCGTCCAATACCTTGGTCACTTGACAATCCTGCCAATACACATATAATTTTAGCTCGCTTAAGGGGAAATGATACACAATATGAAATTAAGGATTTTGGTGGAAAAATTTATGATAGAAATTATTTTATTCTAACGAAAAATGTTATCAAGTAAATTTGCATCTTTAAAATCAATTTAATTTTCTTAGACCCTAGTCAGTAATTTAGCAAGCCAGGAACTAATGAAATGAGCAGCGATATACTCTGAATCTAGTAATTGCCCAATGGCATATGGTTTTTGAAACGAAATTATAATAAAGTTAACTATTTTAATTGTGATCACATTTTAGGCCATAAAAATTAGTGATGTTGATTTTTTAATTATAGCTTAAGAGTTTACGATATTTTTACTATAAAATTAATAATACTGTTGTCTTTTTTAAATACGTGACTAAATACATATGCATACCATTTGGGTGTTACAGATTTTAGGATTTATAACAGAAAAATAGTAATTAGTATACAAATAAATCGATCGAGCAATAAAAGAAAGCATTTAACAACATCAGTATTTAACACTGCGCAGTTAACGTTGCCCCTGTTCTTACACTCATTTCATCTCAGCACACCAAAAGTCAGCCCGCGAGAGGGACTTGTTAATTTTCTACTAATCTTACTGCTGAAAAGAATAAACAAAAATACAAAAGTGCGAATTTTTGGCTCTATATAAAGCCAAAGTTCTTTTAGTAATTTCAACAGACTTGAAACATCTTCCAAAGAGCTCAAATCAGTAAATCAAAAACAAAGTTCTAGAATTTTCCTAATAAAAGTTTTTATCAGAAAAAGTGTTTACGTCATATATCAATAAAACTGTTGCCAAGTGTTAATTTTCAGAATTAATTAAAAAGTTCAACAGCATGGAATTTTCGGTAGGTTAATAATATCAGAAAACATCTTGACTATTTAGCATATTCAGAAAAGCACGATTTTACAAATTAAAGAATAAATAAAAAATGCATAAAAATATTTGCGTAAATAATTTGTAAAGGTACAAAAATTCCACATCTGAACAATTGGTTCTAATTACTTTTTTATTTCTTTTTATTTGCAGCATTTTCCCATAATGTTTTTCGTGCTTTTAGCCAGCTGGCTAATATGTTTGACCTCAGCCAAACCATCTTCAGCTTCACAGTATCCAGCTTTTGAATCATTCGATGATGTCGACAAAGAAAACTACTTGCTACCCTATGCTAAGCCCATAACTGATTTTCATTTATCTCGCTTGCGTCGTGGCTACTATTATGTAGATAAGGGCTATATTACAGCAGTACCAGTTTCAGCGCTAATCACCGGCAGACGTTTAGACAGCGAGATTACTAGGAGTGCCGAAGAACGTGAGGACCGTTACACACCATTGTTGCGCTACAAACAGCAACAGACCAAGCGCAAGAAGCTCTTTGTTCCAAATCTCTATGGTTGAAAAACTCAAGCGATAGAATTTTGAAGGAGTTAAAACGTTTTTTTGAATGTGATATTCGTTTGTGGGAATCACTATCATAACCTTGCCGTAGTATTTTTTGCTGAGAGTACAGACTGTTATTGTTTATATTAAATATTAACTATTATGCTGTTTATTGATTGTAATTTTAAGTGTTTACATATATAAGTTTTATACGCAAATATATCTATATATGTATGTATGTATAGAAATTTATTGAAAATATATTACATAAATATAAAATAATCACCAAAATGCTAATAGAATGTTTAATAATTGTAGTTTTCACACATGATAAGAAATTATTTATGTAAAGGTTCTGAATGAAAACATTTTGTACATAAAGCATCAATTCGGCTCTATTTACTGAGATATAGCCGTCGGAAGCTTAAACTTAAAACCATTTGTAAGTTCCGTATGGCTGTAACGATTTTAGCTTAATTGGAATCGTTTGAAAAATCATTAACCCAGATAGCACCACTGTTCTTTTAAAAGGACACCAAAAACGTCGACATGAATGCGAGAAATGTGCCGCTATCCACATGCATTTCTATCAAGATTGGGTCAGATTGGATCAGATTGGATTTGGAAGACTATAGCATATACGAATAAAAGCTATTTAATAAAAAAATGTTTAGAAAGTGATCTTGATCTAAGCTTTGTAATAAAATTCAACTTTATAAAAAAAGAAGTGTGGCGCTATCCAGGTTAAAAAGCTAAAGAAATTTATATCGGATTACGGACACGCCTACCTACAGCTTATTTTAAAAACTTATTCAAATAGTAATTTCTAAAAACTTAAGTGAGAGAGCTATTTAAGCTAATGCAACCAAATATCACGTAATTTCGCATATGCCAAAGTTAGTTAACTTGTAACTCGCAAAGTATGCAATGAAATTTTAATCCAGCAGTACTAACTAGCTGGTGTTAGACATACTATAGGAAGCAAATCCTTAGCTGCAGGCGAAGGCCAACTATTTATTCAGTTTCATGCAAAAATATTATAGCTATAGTGGGCAAATGCCAAATGTTATGCGGTCATTTTGCGGCAAGCAAAGCAAAACTATAAGGAATACAAGAATTATTTTCCCTCAAAATTAGTTTTCTCTGTAACATACACACATAATAGTCCATGAGCAGCGTTGTAAATGACATGATCATTTCCTCTAGTTTCTATTTTAAATTAATCCTTTCGGGTAGTGGTATGATGATCTAAGCTTCAGCTGCTTTAGTAGGTAGTGGTGAGTGTGGCGTTGAGAGTTCGATAAAAAGAATTTTGCTTAATAACTCGAAAAAAAACCACAAATAAAAAAATATATTAAAACCAATCTTGTAGAGGAGATAAAGACAAATGGGTTTCGTGCCCGAAAAATGTCCATATGACAAGATTAGACTACATTTTCAACGTTTCAAAGTTTCCAATAAATACTGTAATTTTAAATAAAACCAGTTATTTGGGGCAAAAAAGCGGGTTTCAGACTTAAGACTTTCAATAAAAACCGTATTTTTTTTCGAAAATGGCCTTGGTTATTAGTAACTTTAAAACTATGAAAGGTGAATCAAATCTTGTCATATGGAGATTTTTCGGGCATAAAATCGATGTGTTTTTATCTTCTCTACAACATTGCTCGAAATATATTTTTCTATTTGTGGATTACTTTCCGAGTTATTGAGCTACATTTTTTATTGTCGGCCTCTCATAACCGACCCCACCGCGATTCTGGCGACTCACGCTTATTTCAATTAGTAGCCATCAATAAACTATCAATAACAAAAAAAATTAAGCAGGAGAAAATTACAATGGAAAATGTAACGCTACCTCCTGGACTATAAGTATGTGTATATAACAAGCAAAGTTTTTTAAAAAAGTAAGAAAAGACTACAAACAAAGAGTAGTAGATACTGAAATAGAAAAAAATTGATTTTTCTGAAACTTTGTATATAAGTAACTTATGTTGAGACAATTTTTGATCCTTAAAAATTTAGAGCACAAGTCACATTACACTGGTGTATCACGAACGATCAAACAAATTTAAAATTTAGCTTTGACTTCAAACTCCCATAATGGGACAAAACATGATGTAGCCGTTACAGGTTGCATTAAAATGCCATTGCACATCTTTAGGCTTAAGCTAACTAGTTTGGCCTAAAAACTAGTTTGGCCGGTAACATATAAAATATATAGTCCCACGCTCCGAAAATAAACAAACTTTTAATAAAAATTTAAAGAACTTATTTAATTTTTAGTGTGGAAAGAGATAACGATTTCTGATACTTGATTTGATAGAAAAAACAGTCAACATTTCCTACTAAAAAAAAAAAAAAACAGATGCTCGCCTAATCAGATATATGACACTGAAATCGAAAGTGTTATCAGAATTCTCTGAATGCAAACAATAATCTGTTTGCGCTGCGCAGAACATCGAAATATTTCACAAATGCTCGCAGAGTGTTTACCAAATTTTTAATTTGGCATGAAGTTGCTAATTTGTTATAAGGCAGCCAGTCTTGCTTGCTATCTTTATGGAAAATTAAATATATATTTTTTCTTTTTGTGAATATATAGAAAATATTGGACAAATTGAAATGTAAGCCTAAAAGTAAGCAACACAAATAAAAAAATCTTTAAGACAGAGAACAAAATTAATTTGTGTGCATTCCTTATTTCGGATACAAACAAAAAAATATATTTATTCAGGCGTTTTGACATATTTTAGTAGACACAACTGTATAAATATTTTACTCGCAATGTTGGTGTTTAACTAAGTATCCAAATGCGTGCATATCTTTTTTAAGGTAAATGTCAAGTGCATAAACTTCAAAAACTAACCAAATCATCATGATAATCGTCCATTATCTAATGCTGCGATTTTGACTGCGATAGCTTTCAATTGCACTTCAATTGAAATGAAGATTGCTCATATTTACATCATCAGGCAACTGGTTGACTGACCAACATTCACTATATACGCAAGCTATTGCATGAATTAACATTTTTTTTACACAGTGGCAATGAAATAAAACTGAAAGTGCATTTTTTTTATTGAAAGAACGTTATTTAATATTGATGAGGTGTACGATATTAGTAGATACGCCACAATTAAAGAAGCCAATCAAAACTTTTTATTAAATATAATAAAAAATACTACACAAGCATTATATTTAGGTTCTCCTGACAATACATCGAAACTAAGATGATGTAAAAATTATGTAAAAATATGTATGTATTATTAGATTCATTTAGTTTTTGTGGATGCATGAGTAAACTTCTTTTTATACTTTTTAAGAGATTGGGAAATAAACGGTTCAAGAAGAACAGGGTTTGGTAAAAGTATTAACCAAAAGGGTTTATAGTAATATTTGCATTAGTGTAGTCATTTTAGTGAATGAGTTTTCAGTTTATGATCAAAAGTTCATATAATTCTGATATAAATATGTAATTGATACTATTTTATCGTACGTAAAGACATTTATTCCACATTATTTCAAACAACGAGCAGGCTTCTATCATTGATGTTATTACCCTCTTGCGAGGAATATTTCTGAAATATTCTGCTTTTCGCAGTTATCTTCAAATCCAGTGGCTTACATCAATTTAAGGAAATCAGTAGTTGCTTCTCCAACTTCGAACAAAATGCACTTGCTGAATTAAAATATAAAAAATTGTTCACACATCATAACTCAGTAAGCTAATTGAGAGCTTAGTAAAAAGCTAATTTTGGGTAGCAGGTAAGGCAGCAATTAAATATGTGAGTTATTCTTATGCAGGTAGTTTTTTAGAAAGTTAGATGATTTTCATTTAAGAAAATTTTGCAATATAAAAGCTAGTCGAACAATTTTTAATGTAAATCAGTATTCAAGAAGAAAACCCAATTTTGGACGATCTTATTTAACTTTTTAAGGGGTGACGCCGATTTTGTTTATTAAGAATCACAAAGCTTCCGGCCTATTAATTAAATAAGTAGCTAACATAGCTACGAGAAAAATAAAATATGAATATAAAAAACAATTTGAACGTTTAGGCGACTTGAGCTATATTGCTTATCATATGTACATTTGTATGTATGTTATGTGTACATTTTTGCAAGCATAATAATACTTATTACACGTATCGTTCACACTTATTTTCGTTAGCTTAATTAAACTTATGGTGTTAATTACTGACGCATCCCTTAAAAATTGGTGGCACCAACGGGGACTACCTCTAAGATATATATTCGTCATTCAGGCACAATTAAGCAGCTGCATGACTGTGACTAAAGTTTTTTGTCCATAATCATTGCATCGTAATCGAAACCACATCGAAGGTGTGAATTTATAAATCTGAAAGTAAGTTGATCTGATGCATTGTTTTAATAATATTTGTCCCATAAAACTTTTTTTAAAGCTGTTGACAAAAATAAATTTTGGTAGCTATTTTTAGAAAAATATAAATACAGCGCATGTTTCACTGTATCAACATATCTAAGGTAATGACACATATAAATAGTGTTTAAGTTTATAAGAATAAAAAATCTGCTTATTATGTTTCCTAAATATTATAATCACTAAATGAGAATTTTCAGAGCGATAGAACTTTAAATAAAAATAACACATAAATTAAATTTCAATTCAAGTTCTTTTATTTAAAAGAATATTTTGACATTTGTTGTTTGAAAATAATTTTCGGATTTGTTCACCATGTAGCTGTGGTGAATTAGTCGAAATTTGTTTCAAGGTTGGAATAAATTAGGAAAAAACGTTTTGCAGGATTAGCCTACGCTTTTGTGGATGATTCGAGCCGTTTACAAGGTTTCACGTGGAATAATTAAAATGCGTTTAAGTGTGTTACTAAGAAAGCATTTTTCATTTCGACACACAAGTTTTCTTTGCCATTGAGTTCAAAAATTTTCATTTCATATTTATCTTAATAAAATGAATATTAAATACTTTTTATTTGCTATATATATTCCGCAAACATTGATTTTATATATGTAATTCTAGTGCATAACGGCAAGGAAATAGATAATTTTTTGGATATTTTAGTAATGATATTGAAAAATTATTTGAGTATTAATTATATGTTATCCTTAACTCATTGAAATTAATATGTTTCATTTATAAGTAACGATTTGAATAATTAATTTGATAAAATTTGAAAAGAAACCTTTGAAATTAATACTTTTAAGGTTTTATAGCTATACATTAACGCATTTTGTAAGTTATTCGTTAGCCGGCGTAACATAATTTGTATAAAACTAAAAAAAGGCCCTTCATTGCCAAAATTAAAAATAAGTTTAAAAATTTAAAAATATATGTATTTCCATAAAGTATTCCTGGTAATAATACATTACTAAGCGAATGATTCCCAGCGAAATATATCGATATTATTCTCAATACATTTTCGGAGGTCAAAGTCATTGGACCGAAATTGTGGTTCATCTATATATATATCTAAACCACGATGGAGTTTAATTTTTATGCCATTGCTCAGCAATATTCTACGATCATGCAATTTGGGTACAAAGCTATAAGTAAATGAAATAGTTTGCAATTTAAGTTTAATGTTTTCAAGCAATTCCTCTGGATTCAGTGATGTGCCAGTCGTGCAATTTTGTTGATCTGGTTTGGTTACCACATGAACATACTTCAACTGAGGACAATTTCTTCGAAGCAATTCAAGTAAATTTATCAAATTTCTAAATTGATGTCTTTTCCGTAAGTATGTTTCGTATATTAAAACCTCTTTCACGCGAGAATCCAAATACTTTCCGAATAAACGCTGGTAACTGTGGCCGGTTGCATTTTCATCAATATAAATTTCTTCTATACACGCACCGTTGTGCGAACGATAATTAATAAGTTTGCCAAGTTTTATAGAATGCTGCTTTATTTCATCAAAGTGGCTACGATAAATGGACGGTAGTAAGCCGTAGTCGTCAAAAACCTTTTCCAGCTCTTGTATGCCCTTTAAATAAAGTTGATGAGCCACCAACTTACAACCGTCTTTTTCACAAGACATTGCTTTTGTTAACAACTTTTTAGCGTACATTTTCACTATGAAGTTTTTTAATTTAAACGAGTTTTATAGAATAAGGATTTCCTTTAAGTAAATATTGTAAAATTTAGTTACGAAGTTAAAGAAATGCAAACACGATCTGACAGCAAATTCAAAAAAAAGCTACTGTGAATGGAATTCAGCGTTGCATTGTAAATTACCTAAGGATGTGTAATTTATGCAAAAAGACGTCAATATAATATCGATGCACACAAAATTTTTGATTTTATAAAGTGCAGCTTTTAGAAATTCATTTTCATGCTCAAAAACTTATAAGAATAATGCTTTGATCATTTTGCTCTTTATCTTATGAAATATTAGAAAAAAGTAGTATACACTGAAATTTTATTTTCAAAAAATCGTGTATATATTCATCGTGTAAACTTACTACATCAGCCAAAAAAATATCTAAATAAACAAAGTACATATAAGCTTAATCTTAAAATATATTAAAATTTCCTGGAGTAGAAAATCAGTCAGTATACTGACGAATTTTAAAAATATCGAAACAACAATAATTGTATCGAAAGTGTTATCACTGATACATACCCCAAATATCACTAAATAATAAAGATTTATTGTTTACGCTTGAATATTGTGTGATCAAATTACAGCACAAGATGGTTTTTACGATCAGGGTTGCCAAGTGATCGAGAGACAAGTCTGGCATTTCATGTCAAAGCTGTGTGCCCTGAATTCGACAAATTTGTGACATATGAGCATATCCACGAAAACGGAAGTAATTGTCCTGTGCGACACCTTGGTTTTTTTTGCAATTATCTTGAAAACGAAAAATTGCCCAAATTCAACCTAAGCACCATTTATAAAGCTAATTAGGAGCTATAAGTCAAACCTATTGTCAAAATAGGAATTCGTTTTATTTTGACTTTTTTTTACTTTAAATGTGTTCGACGGTCGAACGGGACCCTTGGAAATGCCCATATACTAAAAGTTTGTGTTTAATGAGCATTAAAAAAATAGGTGGTCTTCTAGTTTTTTTCATATTGCTGACCAAATAATAAGAAAAGGTCAACTTTTTCCCAAAAAAAAATTTTACTAATTTTACCATTTGAGGTAAAATAATATTTTTTTTAGAAGGCCGGAAATTGCTTATTTTCAACTTGGCAACCCTGATAATGTTGGACTTATGCTATACTACCATAATTGTTTATACTCTTAGATATAAACAAACTATCAAATCCGACAGTGTCAAAACTAAATAGCTTCGACAATTCGTATTAATAATATTCAAAATTGTCAAATCAGCAATAAATAATTGATAATTGCATATGGAACTCAGCAATCATTAGACCTACTAGAGTAGGGGCAGTCAAATTGTTTGAAACAGGGTACACTCAGCAAAAATTTGATTGCTTTCATTGCGTTAATAGAACAGGATACACTAAGCAAAAATTTGATTGCTGTTAACAAATCTATGGATAAATGGAACATAATCGGTCCATGCCAATAAAGGCTTTCGACTTTGACATAACGTCAAGTCAAATATGTACCAGTTTTTTTTTTCATACATATATGCAATTGAAATAAAATTTATTGCTAGAGTCGAACGATTTTAAACAATTTATCATAATTGGATCATAATATAAGTTTATTGCTGCTGTATCAAATTTCACATAGACTGACAGTAATTTTCTGAGTTATATTCGCTTTTAAAAAATACAACTGAGCATTAAAGCAGGTTTATTAAGGAATATACAAAAACTAGATTTGTTCTTATATTAAATTAATGAAAAAAAAATGTTGTGACGTTACTTAAAGAAAATATAGTTTTATATTATAAATAATTCTTTCTTTTAACTGGTGTGTTTTCGCTTGCAGTGTTTGGATGCTATGTATATGATCAATAGCTCCACATGTAATATAGCTCAAGCGCCCGCTGTAGAAAAGTCGAGTGTATAGGATTGCAGGCAAACTTTATGATACACGATAAAGTTGTGAATGTTCCTAGTATGTATATTAGGGTGGTTCTTAGGAAAAAAAATTGGAGACGCCCCCTCAATCGGTTCGAAATAGGGTAAAAAAATTTTTAAAATTAATTTAAAATTTTTATCTTTAACCCTTACAGACCCTATTTCAAAGTGAATTTTGACATAAGAAAGGTAATTTTACTGTCATAAAAATTTGAAATAATTTCCATGTGTTTTGAGGTATGGTAAAAATTGTCACCATTTTTTTTTAAATAACTGTTATTTTCTCTAAAAATTGTATTATTAATCTGTAATTTTATTAACATATTATGATAGCCCAATTAATTGACTTTAATTCCATATGACATCAATATATTTAAAATCTGTTCAGGAGTTTCCAACATATAATGATTTTTAGAAAAGCCATATCTGCAATTTCCCATGACTATATCTCGAAAACTAGATCCAAATGATACTTTTTTTAATACATTCTTTCTTAAAATTAAAAGTCACTCAAGAAAAAATAATATATAGTTTAAAAAAATGGCGGCTTAGGTCAAATTTCACTTTGAAATAGGGTCCGTAGGGGTTAAGTATAAAAATTTTAGATTAATTTTAAGAAATTTTTTACCCTATTTTGAATCAATTGAGGGGGCGTCCTATTTGATTTTCACAAAAAAAGTACACTTAAGAACCACCCCAATGTACATACATATGTATATGCCAGAAAAAAACGTTTCTTGTTCACAAAGGCACTTATCGCATGAGTTTGTACTCGAAATTTCTATTGAGATAAGGTTTATGCAAAGTATATGTATTTACAAAACAGAAATTGTTTGATTTTTGTTTTTAATTTTGTTTATTTTAACATATAAATTTCTTATGAAAAGATTAAAAAATAAAAACACAAACTTTTCCAGTGAATTAACCTTGCTGTCTTATAGTCCCTGCCGATGTCGCAGTTATAGAAATACATATTAGAATTTAATATATAAAAGACAACAAAACGATTGATAACAAAAGCTTTTTAATCTAATTTTTAGCAAATAGTGTATCAAAAATTGAGTTTAAGCCAGATTTTAATTTTTCTTTTTAAATAACAACTTTTGCGAAGACGCATTTTAGATGCTTGATATCAAATTTTATTGAACAAATCATCACTGTTATGACCTTGTCGAGCACGAGTCGATCTTTAAACTGTTTATACCCAAAATTTGATTTAGTGTTAGAAATTGTTTTAACACTTTGTGCTTAGTATACACAAAATTATATTAAAATATTTTTGAATATTTACAAAAAAGTTTTAACACATCAATGATTTCTTTGTATTAATTTATTATTTTCAATGTAAAATCAGAATCGAAACATAAAACCGCTTATGTTAAAATATATGTCTGATAACTAATGCAAAATATACATCTACAAGATATAAGCATAACGAGTTCAAAATTTGTCATCAAAATAACCAGTTTTCAGTCCTCAACATTTTAATTCTACGAACGTTAAGTGTTTCTTTTGTAGATGATAAGCGCTTAAATCACGTGTGAAGAAAACACGATAAATCTATGCAAACTAAAGAAAGAACCTTTATATTTCACATTAATTTTCATATATGAGGGGCTCGTTTTGATAAGAGCGTAAGGCGCACAAGTGATTAACAAGATATATGTATATATGTATGTATGTACCCCTGCGGGTGTATTTTATCCGCATTTTCAGCCACATGAAAAATGTGGGCATGGTTTGACAACAGCGGGATACATCTCCCATACAACTAAGATACCTAAAAAACACTATATCTTGGCACCTAGGGCAGACAAAAAAAAATCCAATACACATACGACCTTCGTTTTGAAAATGGAAAACGGCGTGGAACAAACGTCTTGAAACAATTAATATATTGAACAATGTGACATTTTAGACCATTAACATCAAACACCATATTATAACAAAAGATAAATGTCCCAATTGCTTAAAAGCTTTCAAAAGCATAGAATAATCAATGGAAGATTAACATAATCATTTTGTTTCAAGTTGACAGACAAGGCATCGTCATGTAGCTGCTCGTTTTGTATCATATTTTGACATATATACTGCATAAATATATATTATTTAAGCAATTAGAATATTTCATTGAACTCTACGCTGCAGCTTCCGGAACCATATAATATGAAGAATTGAATAGCCAATTTCGAAAAGGGCAGAACTCTAAAAATAAAATGTATATTTTTTGAAAGGTAATTTTTCGCTGATCAACTTTTCACGTCACATTGACTTTTCCAACCAATTTTTTTTTTCTTTAATACACTCAAAGATGTTGCTCTGTTATGTGTAGTTCTTGAGATATCTGCATCGAAAAGTGTGTAAAATTCCAAAATCTGTAACTATTACAAAATCAGTTTTCCAGGTAGCAAACAAACATTTTGTTCTTATAAAAACTTTTTATAAGATTTTATAAAAATTTGTGCTCTTTTCGAAAATTGTTAGAGAGCTTACAATGCTATTAGCTGCGTTCGAGTACAATCATGCATTAGAACAATTTACAGGTTCTTACTGGACTTAGTCCAAAAAGCGTTGCTGCACTTGAAAAAACTGAAGGGGAGAACGGAAATGAGAGAGTAATTTATGTTCTCTCTCGAAGAAGAATTTTTGCTAGTAAACTCATGAAATGTTTCAAACTATCAGAGTTTATTTTGACTATTCTTATTTTTCATTTATAGAATTCAATTTATTGTTCATTTACATTCAATTTAAGATGTTTATTTGTTTTCTCTGCTTAGAAAATTCAATTGTTGTTCCAACTACATTCAAAAATTTTGACGTTAAAAAAATATTTTTTTCCGTTCCTGTACTTGTTTCATTTATTTTTCTTTCACAGCAATTTTCTTATGTTCTCTTTTTTTGACAGTTTAACAGGACTTAGCTCAAAAAGTTCTGGAACGAACCTATTATCGCTTATATAAATCAAAGTTGTCGGCAATTCTGACAGCAAGCGAGGGTATGACTAAAGATGACTTATAAAAAAAAATAAATGTGCCAAAAATAACCGAATCGTGCTATTTTCGAATGCGCCTATTCAATTGAAGTGATGAGTTTTTTTTGAAGAAACAATCTGGTTAAACCTCTAAAAATAGCTCTAATTAATCAGACACTAATTCAATTAAAATTTGGAAGTTTTTATTTCCCGTTTAAACAAATAAACAATTTGCTAATGCTATTAAGCCGATAGTGTAAAATAATTTCACAGTAAATGTAAAAATTTGCAAGAGTTAAAAATAGTTTTATATATCGCTCGTATAGTGTTTTATTTTCGATTCTATTTCAAACTTTCCACTTCCTAATAAACAAATAATAAATTAATTATGACTTCATTTATTGCAGAAAACTTCCTGCAACGAAAAAAAAATAAGGAAATACATGAAAAAATGGATGTAATGATGAATGGAACATTTTTAAGTTTTCGAAAAACTTTTTTCTCATTTTTCATAAGAACTCAAAGAAGAGACTCTGACAAAATTTTCTTAAACATTTCTCGGGTTCATATTGAAGTTTTTTCATTTTAAAAGGAAATAAACCGTTTATAAACTGTCAAAACTAGTCTATGAAAAAACACCCCTGGGGCATGGGGCGAATACTTGGCAACAAGTAAGCACAAAACTCATTCAAAAAATATCTCGATAGCTAAAACAGATATGACGCTTCTGATGATATATGTAGATCAAAAAGGGTAGAATGGCATTAATAGCACATTTTTGAACAAAATGGACTGTAGGACATAAATATAAGAACCCACGTGACGATACACATATATGTGTATTTAGATTCAATTTGATCATTTCATTAAACTCACACAATTCCGAATGATCTTAATTAATCCGATGCTAAATCAATCAAAGTTTGGAAGTTTTTTGTTTGTCGTAAACAACAAATATTATGAGTGTTACTAATAAACCGTTAATAAAAAAAAAAATTATAGAACTACATGTTTTTTCCATTGTAAATGTAAAAATTTCCAAGAGTATCAATTAGTTTAATTTACCACTCGTATAGTGTAAAACAAGATGTATTTTGTCAACTTTTCCACTTCATCATAAACAAGTCATAATAAATTGATTATGGCTTCATATATTGCAGAAAACTTCCTACAAGAAATTAGCGAAGTTTAATAAAAAATTTCAACAAACAACGATGAGTGTGTCGGGTACGAATATAAATGTAGTGTATTAGGGTCGGACAGTTGGTATCTTTCTCTTAGCTTTGTAGTTAATATATTAATTAATAAAACAAAATTTTTTTATTTTTTACGAAATTTTTTCAGTAAACAATAATATTATTTAAAATGTTCAATATACAAATATGTAGGATGACATCAAAAATTATTAAAGGCCTCTATACCAATTGATTGATGTCGCAAAATAGTAAAATATATTTTGCGATTTCATATAAAAACCTTTTTGCCATAACAACCTAAGTAAGTCTTTGATTGGCAATCTTCTGAAGTAGGGCTTTTGATTAGGTAAGAATTTTAAAAAAAGTTTTAATTTTAATAATTTAACAAAATTGACTTTTTTTTTCGTTTGTAGGCATTCGGAAAATATGGGCGTAGTTTGCCAATAGCGTGTGGCATATTTTATATAACCAAAAAACACCTAAAACGCGATATCTTTACATGAATTGTTTGCAGCAAAAACCTTACAAGTCGCATGCGAGATTTTGCAATGGGGTGTGGCACTCCCCATACAACAAAAACCGCAATATCTAGACAGTTAAAGCTGCAATAGATACGAAATTTGACATTATGTATTCAAGTAGTTTGTACTAAGCACGTTACAAAATGTTGGTGAGATTAGACAATGAGACATACGTGGGCGGTTTATCGTACGATATACAAATTTCTTGTGAAATTACCTAATAACTCCTCAGCTTATGTTTTTTTTTCAGACTCAACGATAAATATTCCAAAAACTAGGGTAAACATTAGAAAAGTTTATCCAACCTTGTTTACTCAGTACATTGAGTTCTAGTACAATATTCACTAGGAAAATATTGGCTTTCTGCCTTTACTCACATAATTATACGTTGAAAAAGAGATGATTTGAGCTCCGAGCAAGTAACAAATATTTAATTTCCTAATATATACATGTTTTTAACTTCACTTAATAAATCGTATTATTTAAAGTTTATAGAGAAAACTTAATGGTGGACCTCAATATAACTTGTACTAAAATTGTTGTCACAGCTTAGTCATTAAATTTCAGAATAAAAGTCTTTTCTAAGAAATTATTCTAAGATCCCTTTCAGCACAAATGGAACTTAACTCAATGAGCAGTTGGTGCAGAAACTTGATGACTTAATTAATTTCAGCGGCCTGGATCATATCAAGACGTCATTGCCAAAATATTTGCTATCCAGTCATGGTTTGTCACAATGATAAAGTTTACTTAACTACTTTGAGCTCATTACCACATAATTTTAAATTTGCAAATGGAATAAATCAATATTTAAACAAAATATCCAGCCTAACAAAAGTATGACGTTTTCGGATTTATTTTTTCTTTTTTTTTTTTTTAATTTAATTAATTTAATATTCTAAACATCACAATTAAGATTTGCCGAAACTCCTACAACAACAATAATGGCAATGTCAAAGACAACAACAACAACAAAAACATAGCCAACACTGTAACCTGTTGAACGTTGTTAGCGTTTATTTTTGTTGTTGTTGTTCTTATTAGGGCACTATTGGAATTGTTGGTCCGTGTGTTAGTATTGACTTAACAACGCTTTATTAGCGCCTCCTGAGCATTCATATGTTCAATATACCACATAGTATTTGCAAACCAGTTCAACGCTGTATCGATGATGATGCGCTGTTTGCGCACATCCAACAACCAAAATTTTCTATATAAAATCGTATTTGTCACTGAGATTCTTGACAGTAACGTATCAATATCTGCACAGCTAACAACTAAAAAATTATCGTATTTCAGACAAAAATTTGAACGTATATTCTGAAAGTACGACCGATACCAAAGGAACTAAAACCTTCGATAGTATGTGTGATTTTTTTTTTTTATAATTAAAAAAAAAACAAAAAATTTATTTCATTTGGAAGCGTTCGCTCCAAAAACTTGTGTGAACAATTCAATTCTAAACTGTGCTGCTGATAAGAAAGATTTTCGCAAGAAAGTGCTAATACGCTGAACAATCATTTATGGTGTTTTGCTAATATTTTGTGTAATTTCAACTACCAGTGACGTGATAAGAATTTCATAGTTAACTTAATTTTAACAATTTCGCAAACATAATTTTGGATTACTCTTCAAATATGGCCATCATAAACAAAGTAAGTGAAGACATTGGTTGAACAATTATTTAAGGATACATAAGTGTAAAAACGGACTAATTAAAATAATCAGAGAAATTAAGTTTAAATTACATTCTATGTCATTTTTATTTTTAAACAGTTTTACATATGGTTTCATGTGAATCGTTTATTTTGAAAGCGATATAACCGCAATGTTTCTAGTTTTCTGATATCAGCTGTTATTTGTTTCTATCGATAAAAAAGTTTGGGAAAATTGTAATGCTATAACTGTTTTTTTAGTACTCGTATATTAAATTTTAATGGTCTGAAATAAAGCACCAAATGCTGTTGCTGAACGTTTAACACATTACTTTTAATATTTCTTCAATCCAAATTGCTGCAATTTCGATCAGATGGGGTAAAGTCTAGTATAGTATGGTCTCACTGATTCTTGAAAATGAAGACTTGCTGTTTTGCCATATTTGACAAAATTCTCTTGATGCTTGTGGCATCTTTAGCAATGATGGACCGCTTCAGGAATAAGAGCCCTCTTTGGAAATGAAAGGTCTCTTCAGAAATGAGATGTCTCTCCAAAAGCGCGGGGTCTTTTCAAAAGTGTATGCCGGGGACGAGTCGCCAGGCTCTGTTTTTATGGCAAATATTCTGTTTTTCTTTTATAATTTTGAATAAATAAAAATAACAGCTTGATTTTATGAGGAATATTATTACAATGTGATATCCATGGTACATATCTGTTTGATAAAAGATTACACAGAGGTAATTCGGTCTTCCAAACAATTTGTAGCGACATTTAGAAAATCAGTCAGTCTCAATGGTTGAGCACAGCCAATCACAATGCAAATCAGAAATCGAAATCGGTCAATGGGTGTGTATGGAACGGCGGCCAAAAATAGTAATAATTGGGCTAGACTCTTGAAATTTGGTGCAGATGTTTTTTAAGGCGAAGACAAAGAAAATTTGCGATTATGAAAAAAATCGGTTCACTGACACGCCTATCTCCCATACGAAGGTGGGATGTGGTTGAGACTTTTTCCACAAAAATACTAAAAACTGTGCGATATCTCTTATAGGGTAAGAGTTATTGAAAATCTTAGAATTTATATCTTTTATCTCAAGAGGAGGATAAAAAGGCAAAAATACCCCTTCCCTGCTCCCTTTCTATGAAAAATGCATTTTTTTTTTGTTAAATTGTGCAAAATTTCTCAATTATGAATTTTTAAGCCTTAATTATAAAAAAATCGGCATAATTCACTTATAGAATACAAAACCCTAAATAAACATATTTTGAAAAGCATCATAGAATATGCCAATATGGAATTTTGGTAAATTTCGATACAAATAAATTATTAAGATTATTTCATAAAAGTCAATATATTTTGTTCCTTTTAAAACTACGTTAGGAAAAACTTGATAAAAAAAATTTAAAAGAGGCAGCATTTTTTGTTAAAGTTTGTAAATTTTCCACTTTTACCATATTTCATTCTAATTTTTGAAAAATTCATACAATTCATATAAAAACGACAGAAGAAAAATAAATTTATTTTTATAAAGTGGAAATAATGTATGTACTTTCAGCCAATATGCTTGCATTTTTTTTTTTTCAAACAAGTCAACTAGAGCGCCAAATGTAGCAGTCGCTTATATAAAAAGTTTCATAGAACATTTTTGGTGTTCAAAGTTAAAACCCAAAAAAAAAAAATTAAAATTCCATATTTTTTTTTTTCAATCCCTCGCACTTCATTTTCTTCCTATTTATGGCCACGATCTCCCCCTGTGCGTCAGTAGGCACCTTAAAAAAAAATTTTGTCTTAGCTAAATTTATTTTTTTTTGTTTTTTTTTTTTTTAAATAATCTATTAAAGTTTCCTTTGAAAATAAGATTTTTGAACTCGTTGCCAAAACCACTTGATTAATATTTTAACCATTAACTTGTTTCAAAACAGTTAAGCAATAAAAGACTTTTGTTTTTAACATTTTTTATTTTCTAGACATCTCAAATCCTGCACGAACCAGTTGTATTAAAATGTCACGTTTGCAAATGAATCTAATTTAGTTAATAAAAATCATTTAAAAGAAACAAACAAAAAAAAAATTCAAAGAACTACCAACTGGTTCTTAACAAAAAAAAAAAACCATCGCAAACAAGAAAGTCGGCGGTGATGTCGAGATGGCACGACAAGGTCAAAATTGTTGAGATTCACATTTAAAGTAGAGCTATCATAAGAAATAAAAGATTTTTCTTTTAACACAACTTGGTGTGAATTTAATTAAAATTTATGTACCGTCAAATTTTACACGATAGCCCAACTGATTGATTAGACCCCACAGACATCACACTAAATATAACCAGTTATACTCGTCGCAGAAACATAAACTTAAGGAAGCCTTAAATAAAAATTAACATATATGCATAAGTACGAGCGAGTACTAGTGGTATAATAAATTTTTACGCCTCTCGTGTGCATATTTTTAAAATATTTTAAAAAAAACTCAAGGTTTTCGGCATATTTAAGCAAATGAAAATTCAATAATATAAAGGATATTTACATAAAAGTGTCATGATATCATAGCGATGTCGTTTACCGATAAGCGCTTGGAAGCCGGCTTCAATTCGTTGCATGTACCTTAGTGTGTTCTTTTAATATCTTTTACTTAAGTTGACGCTGCTTTTACGTAACACATTAAGAAACGAAAAATCAAAAAATATTTACGTAAATTAAAATTAATATTTTATATACAAATCAGTTGTTTTAAACGTTAAAAAAAACGTTATTCATTTAATTCTTCTGCTGTTATTGTGCAGTCGTCGGTACACCATGATAATAACCATGAGCCATAAAAACAACCGGTTACATTTTGTTTTAATTTTTACTTATTTTTAATGCTGTTATTGATTTAGTATCATTGATAAAAAGTTTATATATTTAATTATATATAGACAAATTTAAGCTACGTATTTCTTGAATCGATTAAGTTTACAATTCGTAAAACTAAACTTTATTAATTGACCTTATCCTTTAATGTTTTGATTGGCATTTTGGTATTTGTTGTTAACGCATAGCCACACACTTTATTATTTATTTGTATATTTGACATATGCAAATTATTAACTGGTATTGTTAATAAACATTTTGAACTTGAAATTCTCATTAAATTTTGGTCAATTAAAGCATAGGGTCATGTCTGGTATTGATTTAATAAGGCTTGCTTATTGATTTTCAAATTATTTTTTACTTTAATTTAATTTGTGTTAGTATACATATATCAATGAAATTAAAAATCTAGCTAAGGTGCTATCTACCAAGTATAATATTTTTGTAAAAGTCATACATCATTATCGTATGATGATGTAGAAAGCAGCTCATTTAAGCAGCTAACAAAAAAAGTTTAAAAAAATGCTAATAACTGTGGTATTCACACCATCCTCGTTAATTCGTTAGTGTTTTTCGTTACTTTTTCATGTGCAATTTGTTTTTGTAAAATTATTGAACTAACGAGTAACAAAGTAACTAGGTGGCATACCTGTTAGTTTTATGTTAGTTGGTTACATAGCAAACAGCTGTTTTTGCCAGAGCGCTTGTGGCATTTTCGTATTTCTATTTATAAATTCGATGTATGTTCTTTAAGATTAGAAACACAAAATCAGGTGTTACTTAAAACATAACAAAAATAGGGTCTTCATAGCAAAAATGCATTACAGAATTATCAACTAACGAATTATCAAACTAACGAGACTGCTGTGAATACCACTAATATCCTACAATAAATTGAAAAGTTAAACAGCGCTCGGTGCATTCATCAATTGCGTCTATATATTTATACAAATGCATACATACAATGTGACCAAACGTACTTCTTTTGAGAGTACAGCTCTTTTTTTTACTTCGAAGTACTATTTTTTTACTAACTAAGATAAAATCTCTAGTAAAGCATTTATATTTTATATATAAATGACCTTTTTTTTTGGTCATCAAAATTTTTCTTGTTAAAACTTTTCTGATTTTTTATTTTACTAAATCACATATTTACTCTGCAACTTTTGTAATTCTTTACAGTTAAGTTTGTATTTCTTTACGCTTCAAAATAGTTGGTCACGTTTTGTATGTACATATGTTCATAGGTACATGTGACAGTGATGGCATTTGGATTTTGTGGAAATATACTGAATGCAGAATTGAAATGTACTTTTTAGATGCCGAATGTACTTTTTTCGACATTAGCAAAAAAAATTCAGCAAAATTTTAACTTTTTATTAAAAAAAAAAAAGTCAGCAAGTTTAATCCAGGCACTATTCGTGATAAATTTTGTAAAAAAATTGTTATTTTTAGAAATTGTCGAAATATACCGAAAATGTGCCGAATGTACTAAAAAGGGACCACAAGTACCGAATGTACAGACAGCGATTCTACACGAGGCAAATATACTGAAAAAAGCACAATAGTACCGAAAATGTCATCACTGACATGTGAGTCTCCGGCAAAATTTTGATTTTGAGTCCCTGGCCCTTACAGATTTAGTTTTTTTTTTAAGCTTTGAAATGATGTTCTGTACAAAAAAAAATTAAATATTCGTATATTTTTTATAATCATGAAAAATTTTTAAAAGTTTTCTAAAACTTCAATTGCTTATGCTTAGTCATTCGCTTAAGCACTGAGCAGCTGGGCGCTTTCTAGTAGTCATCGTTTACCAATACGGCCGTTAGTGTTCAACTTAACATATCGATAGTTTAAAGTTGTGCCTTTTTCACATGAGTCAACAACAAACTGCTATTTCTACTAAAATTCATAAATATTAATAATATATTTGTGATATCACTAACTTGTTTTATACTCATTTAGACATCTTTTAGCATAAAATGAGCACGTGCAAAAGAATCTATTCGATTCAGTAGTCTAGGAACTCTTAACGATTATTGGCTTTAACTGCGCCCCTAACGAAATGAAAAATTTAGTGGGTGTGAAAGAATATATCACGTATTTTGCAGACAGTATAATTAACATAATTTATACAAAATTACAATTAAAGCTAATTTATACAACTTTACATAAATTTGCATAAAATTGTTATAAACGTGATTTTCATGCACAATTCTATGAGAACAAAATAGATTTTACGTAATGTTTGAAAACGACTTAAACGAATCCACCACCACCCCTAATAATGCTGTAAATCGTGATTCTTAAGATGTAAACAAAAATTAGCTTGAATGCTAATTTATGAGCAAATAACTTTTGCTTTTGCTTCTATCGAGTTAGCATGGCACATTTTGAGAACATTAAAACTAAAAATAATAATATACCACCATACCATACAGCTATTAAGATCACTAAAATCTGCATAATTTATTACAGATCAACAGAACAACAGGTTCTATTAACATCGTGTTGAGGAATCTGAATTTTTTGTTTTCTTAAATCAAAGAATCGCTAAGAGACACAATAAATCAAGCGTTTTTTTTTCGCCAATTCGTTAAAATCCGCATTCGTCACAATTTTATGCAAATTATTTTATATATAAAAATTTTGATAAATTAGCTATGCACATGCAATTTTTAGCAATTTTTTTTAATCAATTATTTTTTGATTTTTTTTTTTCAGTTGCTCCTCATCACTTTCTGTGTCGTCGCCGTCGCACTACCCCTTATGCTTGCAGACCAAAATCATTATGAAAATTATATTGAAACTGAACCTCCATCATTTCTCAGCTATAATTCGCCACTACGCAGGCCCGATAGCTTACGCAATCGTCCATATTATGACTTTTTGAGTACTCTATACCGTCGCGATGCTACCAAATCTGATTTATTCCGCCCATATCAGCGCACGCGCCGTGATGTTCATCAGTTGACACCGGAAAATGTTGCTATCGTACCAAATACTGTTGCCGCTAAACCTGTAGTACCAGTTGAAGAACATCGTCAGAAGCGTGCCATTGTTTTCCGACCACTTTTTGTATATAGACAGCAACAGGTCAGAAGGCAGGAACTCGCACAAAGACGTCGACGTATTTAGATTATTAAACAAAATTGCATCATACAGGGTTATCTTTAAAGCTTGTAGATTTTTTTTTAATTTTATAATTTTTTAATGTAGTTTTAAGTTTTTACACCAAACACCAAGCACCATTTTATAATTTTATATATGAAAAAAAAAACATAAATTAAATTCACTTTTATCACTATCATTTTTGTTTTCTTATTTAAAATAAAATTTAGTCATAAGAAAATGTTTGTTAAATTTTTTTTATTTGAAAATTGTTAGTTGTAAAGTATTGTATATGATCATTAGTGTAATTTTATATGTACAAGAAATTACTTAAATAAGGATTGTATTAAGCTAGTTGGAAATTATTAAAAACATCCAAATCGTAATAAATTTTAAAAAAAAACTGACTGTTTTTGCTATTGCATACAAGCGCATATGTGGCAGTGTCCATGAAAAGGGCACATAAGTCGGGAACGGAACTATGTATGGGGTGTTAACATTATAAATATGTGGCTATGGTACCATATGTCAGTAATGAATTTAATTTACAATGTTAAACTCAGACATATTGTATATGGGGTAAAATTTTTCAATTGTAACAGCAGAAAAAAAAGTTTTTATCGAACTGATCCGCTCTTCCGGAGAACAAGCCGATCAATCAATAAGTAGTAACAATAAGTAGTAACAATAACGCTGGAGTCTTGAAAACTTGCACAGATTTTTTTTTTTTTTGGCTTAAGATAACCAAAAATGGGGAATATGAAAAAAATCAGTCTACGGAAACGCCTATCTCCCATGCAAAGATGAAATGCGGTTGAGACTTTTTCTTCAAAATGGGTATCAATTTCCATTAAATTGGCAATGCTGATTTCAGAAATACTTAAAATTGTGCGATATCTTTTATAGTTTACAAGTTATTGGAAAGCATTCGAATTTATATATTTAAAAAATATTTTTTCTTTCAAATATTGCAATAGAAAAAAATTCATTAGAAAAAAAGTAATGAAAAAAGATAGCTGAAACTTTGGATTTTCGCTAACCATACTTTTCTACATAATATACTTATAAAAAAATTTTTGAAATCCGGGGATACATAGTTTTATTTTTTTATTCTGTTAAAGTTTATAAATTTTCCACTTTTACCATTTTTCATTCTAATTTTTGAAAAATTCTACAATTCGTATAAGGGCGATAAAAGAAAAATAAATTAATGTTTGTAAAGTGAAAACAATGTACTTTCTACCAATATGCTACATCTATCGCATTCCGTTTCAAACCAGTTAATTGGAGCACCCTATCTTACAGTTGCTCATATAAAAAGTTTCATAGAACATTTTTGGTGTACAAAGCTCAACTTTGAGCCCACTGTGTCACTAAGCCTATAGGTTTACATATTAAGATTTTTATAGTTTTTTTTTTAATCTCCGTGTATTATCAGACGATTGTGTTAAAAAAATGTTCAATCCCTAGCACTTTCATTTTCTTCCCATAAATGACCACGATCTCCCACTGTGCCATGTGTGACTAATCGAATCACCATTGTGTTTTACCTTTTAAATAGTCAACATGTCAGCAATTAAGGAATTATGTGTTAATTTATTTCATTTATTATTTTAAGTCACATTGCTCAAGTTATAGAACTGTTTAATACCCGTAGCCTCCATGGTGGCCAACTGGAAAACCTCCTTGCTGGACTCCTGGGAAGCCTCCTTGGTGGTTTCCTTGGTGGCCTACTGGAAAACCTCCATGATGGACTCCTGGGAAGCCTCCTTGGTGGCCTCCTTGGTGGCCTCCTTGGTGACCGACATTATGATTTCCACCCCCAAAACCATCATTATATCCACCACCATAGCCACCTGAATGATGTCCACCTTGAGGACCGCCGATACCACCATGATGGCCACCAACGCCACCGTGTTCGAGGCCATAACCCTGTTGTCCATGTCCACCATATCCTAGATTACCACCACCACCATGTGGCATAGCCATACTGAGTGCAAATAGCGTAGAGAAAATTATCTGAAAAAAAAGTTAACATAATTATATTATTTTATTTTTTTTTGAAATATTTTCATTTTTAAAATACCAAAAATTTTGCCATTTCTTGTTGGAGAACTTTATTTGTTTTGAATATTTTTCAAACTAATTTTTTTTTAGTCAAGCTTTTGGTATATATAGCATTTATGACATTCTGTTCCTTTAAATGATAAGTATTGTTTATAGCAACTGAATATTTTAATGTTTTTTTAGAATTTTCTTATCAAATCGTCAAACCTCTATGGCTTAGAAATTCTTGAAAAAACAACACACGCGTTAGAGATTTTTTTATTTTTTCTTAATTTTGATGTAGGAATTTTGTAAATAGGTTTTTTACGCAAATATTGCCCTAATTAAAATTAACTTCGCTTTATCAAATATATGTAAGTATAATTAAAAATAAAAAAATGATGCCTATGGTATACATAATGTTGACAAAAGTTCAATGTCGTCAATATATAAAATTATGAAATTTGTTTTAAGCAGTTTTATTAAAAAATCGAGGGGAAAAAACAGTTTTGATTAATTTTAATTTTGGAACTAAGTATCAAGACAACTTTAAACTAGAAGTTATGGTTAAACTCAAGATTGTGAAACTGACCCTAATATGTTGATATTTAGTAAATGAAATACTGCTTTAGTGAGAAAGGTTTTTGAGCATTTTTGTAAAAAATAGTATTAACCAAATGTTTGCCAAGACTCCTGCGATACAACTTTACCCGATGACATTTCAGTATAGTTGAGGAGTATGCGAACAGTAAGGCACATGTCTAGTTTCTGAAAATGTTCAGAAATCGCAAAAAATTTGCCGCCCGGGACGAGGATGGGATTTGTCACTCCCTACGTGAAAATTTGTTATTAACTAAAAAAAGGCTATCACCTTTTGCATTTCAAAAACCCTAGAAAAATAAGATATTTTTGGCATTACAAACCCTCATGGGGCAATTTACTATTTTTATTCATTTACTAACAACAAAAAAATGTCCACTAAATTAATTGAATATGCTGAATACAAGTATCATTTTGCTGCCCCCAAACTGATGCGCAAACCTACCCCCTAGGTACGCCACTGTCTATAAAAAATGAAAGTGTTACATCTCCATATGTTGACGTATAGTTCTTTGATCAGATTATGTATAAAATTGAAGCAACGATTTTGTTAAGTTGAAATGAAAATGTGTGATCACACTGGCTTACAAAACTGTGTTTTTTTACGCATTTAAATACAGTGAATGTCTCTGACTAAATTTTGGTTGCCTGTAGTTGTCGTTCCATATTTCAAATGATGCAATACATACATACAAAACTAATTTAGTACACTTCTATGCATAAAATATAAAAATGGGCGTAAGGGATGTCCATAAATTATGTTAGGTATTTTTTCTTAGAAATTTGGACTTCCTCATCCCCCTTGGTGAGATCTGATGGGGGCCCTCTCACGTCTTACGCGATTTTCCCTATAATTTTTAAATACATAATTAAAACATGTATGTTCATGTATTTTGCTTCATGCCAATAATACTAATGTCTGCTATCTACTCGGCATGTAATGTTTCAGAAAGTTTCAGCAACAGTGCGTAACGTTGACGAAATTTTTCACTTGAAATATTGCAAGCAAAACGTCACAGAAATCTTTCTTATATATTTCAAATGTACTATTTCACATGAAATCATTCTGAACTGTTTCTGAAAGGTTCCAGATTCAATGCTTCCTGATCTTTTCAAACTAGTTATGAACAAATTTTTTTAACATGTTATCAATCTAAAGTGTTTTTAGGAGGTTCCAGATTTGATGTTTGTTGAATTTTTTTAATGAAATCTTAGCCATGTTTTATGATTTTCTGTTTGATGCTATGTTAAGTATAGTTTATTGTTGATTATAAATTAGCACCCTATCATGAATATTCGGAGGAATACAATTCTTTCAATTGTTTTTCCTGAGAGCAAAATTTTGCAATCTTAAATAATTTCCAGTCAGTGCTACCAAAATTTTTCAAATGTACTGGACCTTCATTCAATTTTTTAAGTAAAGAAATAACTTTCAAAATGTTTTTTTTGCTCTAATTTGTTTTATTTCGTAGTTGTCATTCTCTTCACGCCTAGCAAATTCCTAAATGAATTTTTCTAATAGTGTCCACGTCCACCACCATGTTGTTGACCATGTCCACCCTCATTTTGTTGATGACCACCTTGGTGTCCACCTTGTTGTCCACCATAACCACCACCTTGGTGACCTTGTTGTCCTCCAAAACCGCCACCACCATGGTGTGCATCTTGCTGTCCTCCATGTCCACCACCATGTCCACCACCATGTTGGGGTTCAGCATGACCACCGCTGTTGTGTCCCTGTCTTCCTCCAGAGCTACCGCCTTGGTGTCCACCTTGTTGACCATAACCACCATGTTCAGCCAAGGCAACAGCGAAGAGGGCAATGAAAACGATCTGTTTTGAGTAAAAATTTTTTTTTTATTTAACAAAAGAAATTAAATATTCAAATAAATTTGAATTTTACCAAAAACTTTGCCATATTCAAATTTTTAATTTAAGAATTACTTGTGCTAGTATGAAATACAAAATGTTTACTATGCCAAAACTAAAGCGGGCATCCCTTTTATAGCAATGCATATTCTTTTTGGAAACATTATTTTTATTAAAGTAAAAAGAAATATAGAGAGATAAGAGCACCTAATTCTAACCAATAACTACAAATACAAAATACAAGATTTTTCAAATTAATATTTTTATCAGTTTTTGGTTGAATTTCAAGTTTAAGTGTGTAGGTCAATTTTTAGCATAAGATAAGATTCTTGCAAAGTAAGCCTATTAATTTTCAAAAATATATTTTTTATATTTATTTCTTTGGCTCGTGAAAATATGATTCCCAAAATCCAATAAAAATGATAACCTCTGAGATTTAATGAATAATATGTGACAATCGCTTATAAAAACATTTAAAAAAAAATCCCCCTTTTTGTTTTTAGAAAACCGATGTTTATTGAATAATGCTTAAACATTATGCTAAGAAACCTGTGTATAAAACTTGCTTTATGCCATTGAATTTTTTCATTCTTGTTAGCTGCTTAGTATTTATTTAATGATTTTTTTGTATACTAAATCAGTTTTAAACACAATATGTGGTATGTACTCTATAGGAAAAGGGGTATAATCTTCACCCTTACCAAGACTTAGGTTGCTGAGAAAATTAATTTCTAATGGTAAAGAGTGTATGCTATATTTAAAAGAAAGAAAGCCTTCGAATAACATACCAAAAACAATTTCATTTAAATTTCTGGCTGGCAGTATCCTGTCACCCAAAATCGTTGCATACAAAATTGTTCCGCGTTACTTCAATCAATATTGTGCTTAAGTACCTGAATCGTTTCTGGGTTATCAGCATAACATTGATCTTTAATGACACCCCACCAAAAAAAAAAAGCCAACAGCGTCAAATCGCAGCTCGCGAAGGCCAAACAACACTGTGAGACGACGTCATTCTGCTGAAACAAAATTTCGCCTATATTCAATTCATCGATTTCTGGCCAAAAAATTTGAATTGAATAAAATTCCGCCATAGGCGGAATTGTGACGATTTCGATTTAAATTCAGTGTAAACGACTTAATCGAAATATCGCTTCCAGATATGTTGGTAAAAGGGAATTTTTTTTTATTTTTGTATATTCATTTGTAATGCCTAGAAAGAGTCATAGCGGATATAGAAAAGTAAATATTTTCTTGATCAACGTCATCTCCTGCAATGATTTAGAAATGAAAGCTTAAATCATTTTCTCGTTTATGATATCTTTGACTGCTGGATTAACGATTTAAAATTATTTTTTTTTTTTTTTTTAAATGGACTTGTGCCTCTTTTAGGCGTAATTTCTTATGGTCTTCATACTATTAGACCAATATTTTCACATTAACCACTTAAGACCATATCTCAAACTTTTGAGTTCGAATTTCTCGAAAACAAGTAAACGGAAGTCTGGGTAGTCACAGATATATTATATCATACATTATCGTTTATAATCATTTTTATGAAATAAAAAAGTTTCCGCACTCTACAGCAAATCAGCTGACGAAAAAAATCTTCTGTACAAAATAATCAGATTTTTGGTATCATTTTCTTATAAAAGTTGCTCCAGACTCCAGAGTCTGAAATATACGAATTTGAAAAGAGCTATTTTTTCTTATATACTGATATACTATGTATATGAAAAAAATGTTCACATATGCTAATAAATCAATTGTAATAAGAGGTAGTCCATGAAAAACGTTCGCAGCAAGGGGAGGGTCATAAAAATGAACACAAGAGAACAAGCTGGGGTTGAAACATTTTCGGACCCAATTTTTTTTGAAAAATACTTTTATAATTTTTGGATTTTTTTTTTTGTTCATAAGAAACGAAAAAAAAATCAAGGGGGCTGCAGCATAATCGTTATTTATGGGGGAGCGAGTAGCCGAATCGTAAAAAAATGGACAACCAGTGAAGGAAGTGCTAAGGTTATAGTATTTTTGAGGACGTATCTTATGGATGATCCCTTAGTTATTTGTTTTAAAATCATGCACATATACATATGTGTACGTACAGTAAAGCTTTAATATAAAGTTGCGTCACTGTCGATTAAATATCTTAGATGGTTGCGTTATTTGAAAATAGGTAAAGAAAAATTGATTGCATGCTTTCAGGCTTAAAAAAAATGTTATAGGTTTTTGGGTATTAAAAGTTTTCAGTTAGTTAAATTATTAATTTTTATTCACAGAAATGTACCAAAAGAAGATATGTAGTGGAGTTTAATTTCCGAAGTCCAATTGCAGGTTTAATGAAAAGTTTT
Source organism: Tricholauxania praeusta (assembly GCA_949775025.1). NCBI lineage: Eukaryota > Metazoa > Arthropoda > Insecta > Diptera > Lauxaniidae > Tricholauxania > Tricholauxania praeusta. Next base: position 8,416,151 of record OX459031.1, read on the forward strand.
AAATGAAATAAAATGTGTACATAATTTAATTTTTTGTTCGGTAAATTAAGGAAATCTTATGTAATTTTAAGCAAAGAGTCTTAAATTAAACTTTTGAACTTTCTCCTAAGGAGAGCCAGACTACAAAAATGCGTATTATCCCAATATGCGCACTGAAATTAATTTGTTAGAATAGGAAAAAAGTAAAAAATTAATTTTTATCGTTAGATATGTGCAATAAATATTTTAAATATGGCTAGTCATATGTAAATGCCACGTTGACTTGCTCTTACTCGCCCACGTATTGTTAAATAGCTTATTGTGTCAATAGAAATCCTGGCACCATGATTTATTTCGATAGGTACATTCCAAACGACTCACGACTACGCAACACTCAGAAAAAATGTATGTAAAAATTTTCATTTAAGCTTCCTTTCATTTAAACTGCGACTTAGGTCACATATATCTTAGATAAGCTAATAATTTAACCCATATTTCCACATATGTACTACGTACATTTACGGAAATCAAAGGCATAGTACGCAGCTTAAGATATTCCCAAGTATTGTATGTGTAAGTACAAGAAAGACAAAAAAAAAAATAGAGTAAAAATAACAAATGTCCGGCAATAAAAACAAAAAAAAATACAATGGGTAAAATAGAGATAACAAAGCAAAATATGGGAGGAAAAGTGTAGATAAACCAGCTACATTCAAAGCTTCCAAACTTAGTTAAGAATTGTATTTTAAACCGAACAGACGTCTACTAATTATAATAAAAACGAAAAAGTTTTGGAAATTTATACATTTAAATAATAAAATACATAAAATAAATAACTATGAACGTGGTAAGAAAAATGTTGAAAAAGTGAAATATAAAAAATGCAGCTTAAAAAAATCAAAAACTAAACTAAATAATATTAATTTAACATATTACGAAAAATTAAACTACGCATTAAGGGCATGAGTGAAAATAGTGCAGTGTGATCCATACCTAAGGAAAATAGACATCGTAGCATGTTTGTAATGCTATCTACGAAAAAGAACCTTAACTTGTCAGGGACTAAAAACGCATTTCAATATTTTCTGATAGAAGGCAGTATAAACAATAAAATAAGCTCTAACTTAACTAAAAGTTTCCAAAATAAAGAAAGTTATGAGCTTATAGAGGTCGGAGTCTAAGCATATGAAACTTACCTTTAATTTTATATCAAGTCCGAGTCCGAAAAGTAACTTAAGTTTGAAAATTTATATTGCAAAATATGAAGCTATTTCAATTAATATTTAATATAACTAGTTAAGGTGTTATCTTCGGCCAGCCCAAAACTCACATACCCTACACTGCATTGAAAGTATATTTTAAATAAATGTTGAAGAGGTTGATTAAGTCGAAGAAAAATGTTAAAAAGTTCATGAAATATTGAAAAATGAAAAAAGAGTTGAAAAAGACTGAAAAAGCTGGAAAAATATGAAAACCATTGAAGAAAGTTGAAAGAAATTGAAAAAGTCAAAAAAAAAATATTGAAAGCGGTTGAAAAACTCAAAAAATGTTGAAATAGGCTTAGACGAAAAAATAAAATTTGTTTTGAAGAAAGTTGAAAGATGTTGAAAAAGTCGAACAAATACATACATACATATGGGATGTATTGGAGGAAGTTAAAAGGTTAAAAAAGTCAAATGAATATAGAAAATGTTGAAAAAAATCGAATAGAAATGAAAAAGTCGAAATATTCCACGCAGACTTCTCCAAAGCAGCCAACTTATTTTTAAACTATTTTCGTGATCGACATCTGCATGCCAAATTTTAGCACAATACATAATAAGCGGTGACACACCCGCTTGTACAATCCAGTCCGATTTTGATCCAGCTTTCCATAAACAAACCACTTACACCAAATTTTAGTATGATCGCTCATATGTTTCGATAGATATGCCATTTAAGATACTTTACTTGTATGGGAGGTGTCACGCCCATTGTTGCTATTTCGCCCGCTTTTGATTCAAATATACCTTACAGCAAGCCACCTACATTAAATTTCATACTATTTACTGTAATAGTTCACTTAAAACAGCGCTTACAACTTAATGTTGGTATGGAAAGCGGCACGCTCACTGTTGGAACCCCGTCGAATTCCATATAATTTCAAAGCTTATAGTAACAGACACCTCTACACTAAATTTTATGAGGATTGTTGTCACTCTCTATAAAATTAAACGTTGAATGGGAGCTGCCAAGCCCACAAGCGATACCTCGCTAAGTTTTTGTAATGAGATACCTTATAGCAATTATATCTGCCTTATTAAGTTTCATAACGATTACGTCGTTAATTCCCTTCTTACAACGTTTATAAATACTGTGGGCTGAGCCACGGTCTTCATTGAGTTTTGCCAGTGAACTGTCTCAGCTTGTATTAATAACTGCTTTCTGCGGTATTATTTCTAAGTTTTTTTTATGAAAATCGTATATGCCAATTTTGAGATATATAGAATCAAAATTTTTAATTGTTGCAAAGTGTCACTCCCACTTTTCGAATTCCGCCCAATTCCGCACAATTTAAGATATGTATATATAATATGTATCCGTTTAGCAAATTTCATTACAATATCTTGCATCATTTACGAGATATGGCACTATAAAGGCTAAAATTTAGGGCTGTACCATGCCCCTGTTAGAGCCTTTGGAAACTAGCCCAATCCTAATTTTGTTCACATGTGCACCAAATAACAAAGTTTCATCAATAGCGCTGCAACTTTTTTCGAAATGGGTTTGGGCATATATACACATACAGCATGAACGGTGTATGAACCGATTTCGACCATTTTCAATCTCAAGAAGTTTTCAAATAGGTGTAGCCTGTGCACTGAATTTCATTCAATTAGGTTGCTTGATTTTCCCTGTAAACGTGTTTCAACAGAAAGACAGAGTTAGGTGGTGATGCTGATCAATAACATATATACTTTTCTTTATTTGCCACGCCCCCTTCTAAGCGTTACAAGCGGAATGACAAAGTGAATTCACTCTTTGTATAGGGTATAAAAATATGTATAGAATATTTAACAAATACCAATATTAATCATATAATAATTAATTCAGCAAATGAATAAACAGAAATTTCCAAAGGTTCCAAACCATTTCTATATGACCTTTAGATGGCGTATTCTATGCAGATAAGAAATGATGATTATGAAACCTCTCTCAATCTCTTATCAATACAGCAATCTATATTTCGTTTCAAATATCAATGTAAGCTCGTAATTATTAATTTCGTAAATAATAAGCGACTAGTCCTAAAGAAACCGAGAATGAGAATGAGAAAATATGAATAATTTGTAAAAAAGTGAGAAAAAATCGTATTATAAACAATTATTTTTTTCATTCGATAAATCGTCACATTCATAATAAGGCTCCGAATCAAAATATATCGTCCTTCGTTTCTTGGACCATTTTTTCTAGTTAAAAATAATATATTCTCAATCAAGGAAATTTTAAAGTTGGCCTAAGAGTAGTTTGGCCGGTAACATATACCTGTTTGTTTGTTACCTACTGCTCAAAGTCCGTTTAATAAATTTCAATATATCATCAAAAATAAAGTAACATTAAATGCAGAATATCACAGAATTTATCAAAAGCCATAATGTCTAGTAATATGCATGGTCGTGTTATCTTATCGCTGGTACCGCGCAATAACCCTACTAAAGCTGAAACAAAACAAAAATAAACTAAACTCAATTATTAAACAATATGTAAAACTATATATGTATAAAGTGAAAATTTATTGGAGAAAATGCGACCATTTAATTAATTATTTATTTTTGTTTTTTCATATCCGTTTTAGATACGTGTAACTCTGGGCTTATTACTTATTTGTGTTGCCTTGGCATGTGCAGAAGTTGATACTAGTGGAAAAAATGATAGTAACGAAAATCAAAATCATTTAGAAAATGTTAAACCTAAAGAAGTGGAACAACAAACTCAGCAAAACAGCTTAGATAACGCCTCTCCGAAAGAAACATCGGAGGGGGATCATGAAAAAGAGCATAGACACAATAATGGAACCCGACGTCATCATCATTCAGGTAAAAAGCAACGTCATCATCATGCTGCTAATGTTGAGGGAACTGATGCTGTCAGCACAGATGCACCGCATCATCATCGACCTCATCATCACCGTTCTCATCATCATCATCATCATCATCATCGTCAACGTGCACACCAAAAACCCGTTGCGGAAGAAAATGTCCTCCAGGTAGAGCAAGATTCTACAAATCCACAAGAAAATACAAAACCAACTGAGCGTAGACATGGACGTAGGCGTGGACATAAATCACACGCTGATATTTCAAGAAATGAAAATTCCGAATTAGAAGTTGCCAGAAAATCAAATGTTCATAGGCAACGTAAGCATAAGCAAATTGAGCGTTTACATGGCCGAAAAAAGAGACATAATAAGGCATAAGTTTAAGTAAAAAAATACAGTTCGTAAAACACTTTTAAATAGATCAAAAAGTGATATAAGAAACTTTTAATATTTTTAATTGTAAAAAACAATTTATTAAAACTTTTTTCTATATAAATTAAAACCCAATGCTGTTTTTTTCTTTGCATGGAAAATATTATAGTTCAGCTATGCTATTTGCAAGAAGAAATATAAAATATTATATATCATGTGATGCGTAAAGTCTTATTAATGCTCACCAATCGTTAAAGATACTTTTCGCTCTAATTTTACGGCTTAAAGACTTTTTCAAAGTTCACGCAATGCTATAAATTTAAAAAACTTTTGCGCTGTAAAAGTTAAATTTAGAAAAAGTATATCAAAAATAGATAATCTCATCATATTTTGCTTTAGAATAAATTTTAAAATTGTTTTAATTATTGACCAAAACATGTCAACTTCAAGGCACTATACTCAAAGGGCGTGTCTCAAAAAAATGAGTTTCGAGATAATTATTATTTTATTTATGTCAATTTGTTGAAATAAGTAGGGTTACCAGATGACCTGCCTAAAAAACCTACCTACACCTGGAAAATCATAAATTTTCATACTAAAAAAAAGGCCCTCACTTTGGTCCTCCAAAACCCTAGCAAAATTAGATATGTTTTGCATTAAATTACAAAATCACCTACACATGCTTTTACATTTACTACAAAAAATGAGTGTGAACACGCATTATCTCCGTTCTAGTGACTCTGATTTTCCATTGTCGAAGTCGAAGTGTACAATACATAAATATGAAAAGAAAAATTTTACGAAGAAAAGTACATTTCACAGAAAAGTAATCCAACTGCGCAAAAGTAGTAAATGTACTACTTTAGTAGCACATCTGGTAACCCTAATTCGGAGTAGTTCATTTGACGCGTAATGCCACAAGAATCACGTATATGAATTTTTTTGGGATACGCCCTTTTCGCTTCTGAGGGCTGTATATTAAGTCAAATCTGAAAAATATTTTGATCCAATAATCAAAATATTTTTCAATTTTGATTACAACATATTGGATATTTTGGGAAAAAATTAAGTTTTTAAAGCAAATTTCGAAACGATTGACCCCAAGGTTCTCAAAGTCCATTTCGTTTATTAAAAAAAACAATAAAACTATCGCATATTTTTAATTTGTCACTGTTTTTATTTTCAAACCAGCAAGTATGGCAATCATAATAAAAAGCTGAATAAAGTCACAGTTTAGCACGCATGCGTAACTATTTGACCCAACTTATCGTCTCTTTCTTTTAACGACTGGCATTTGAACCTCAAAATTTTGTACTTTATTTATAAAGTATAATCATCATTACTCAACCATTATAACACATAAAGAAAACTATGCAAAACAAAAAAAATTTCTTGAGAAATAACAATTAACTCTCTTTTACTTAAATACTAAATGTATTGCGTATGATTTTATGTACATATTACGAACAGCAACAAAAACAGGTAAGAGCCATTAAAAGTGTTGTGTAAATGGAGAAATAAAGTAATTGCCAAAAAAAAATGATTGTGGTACTATAAGATATGTAACAAAAGTGCCTTCATATTAAGTGGTCGTTTTTAATGAAATGGACTAAAAAATCATAAAAAAACTCACTAAACTATCGCTTAGACTTGTTCAAAAAAATCTCAATTCAAAAATTTATTAATACTCATTTAAAAAAAAGAAATGCTCCTAGGGTTGCTACTAGAGCTGTAAAATTTTCATTTTACTAAAATTTTTTAGTAATTTTTTTTCAATTTTCTTTAAAGATACATAAGGAAGCAAATACAAATTTTATATTTTCTAATTTTTAAGCCTATATATATATAAAAAAAAATCTATGATCTCTGCGTAGAGCTTTAGTGTTTCTTGTGTAACAGCTCAAATCCTTTGCTAATTTCACTATATTCACCTTAATACACTATGTATTATATGAAATTGTCAATGCCACGCAGAAATCATAGATTTTTTTCCATATAAGTATATAAGCTTAAAAAATAGAAGTACATTTTTTCGATACTTCCTAATGTGTATATATATGTATAAGGAAAATCGAAATAAAATTAAAAAAACATTTTAAATAGGAATATTAAAACTGAAAGAGATACAATAAATAAGAGAAGAGTTTGAAAAAAAAATAGGAAAAGGAAAATAATCTAGTATTCTTCATTTTTCTCAAATTCCGAAAAACTAAAATTTTGCAGAATAAATTTTCGAATTTCAAGTGTTACCGAAGAATTCTTGAATATGAGTTTTTTTTTGGAACATCTCTACTGTCGTTGCTCAAGTTTCGGCCTAGTGATAACTATTAAAGTTTTTCATTTTCACTTTTTGAACTACAAGTAAATCTAATATGTGATCAAACATACGTATCTAATTTTAAAAAAAATCCATACTCGGAGAAGTCATAATGTCTCTTCTTTACTGCTCTAAAGTCTGTCAATAAATCATGTATTGGCTTATCTCAAATATTCACATGTCAGACTGGACTTTGCCTTCATAAATTGTGAAATTCAAAATGTGATTCATATTTTAAATCATATGTTGTTTTTGAATTTGTCATTGCACACCTTTTAATAAGGTTGTAATAATAACTGCTACCAACATTTGACAGTTACGGGGGGGAAGCACATTTATTATAAACAGAAACACCAAAATTATCTATGATTTCAATGCATGTAATAAGAAAGTAAATATCAATTAATTTCACAAGATATTTATTGTTGACATTTCATAAGAAAATTTTTTTTAACAAAATGCAGCTGACTAAGTGCAAAATATAGAAGTAGAATATTTATTAAAATTATTAAATTTTTTGGAAATACTGATTTTTAAACATTTTACTTAAAGAAATCTCTGTAAATTATATATAACACACGTTCATTTAACCCCAGACAGGATAAATTGGTCGGCGATAGTAGCCACCATATCCTCCTCCGTAGCCACCACCATAGCCATAACCCCAACGACGACCATAACCGTATCCACCATAACCACCAAAACTACGTCCATATCCACCATAGCCTCCGTATCCACCATAAAATCTCGGATAAAAACCAAAACCAAATGTTTCCGATCCCTGCAGATCTGCATCATCGGTAGAAGTAGCTGCTGCCGTATCAGTTAGATCCTTCTGTTTGATATTACAAATAATAATTTCTTATAAAAAAATATTTATCAAATGATTTATATATAACTTTTACCGCATCTGCTGCTAATTGCACTGCTTGGACTGGAGCATCAGCGGGGTATGCATTTGACGACATAGCCAGAACCAGTACAATTAAAATTGTGGTGAACTAAAAAATTGAATTATTAGTCTACATAGTACGTAAGTAATTGTTTTAATTGCATTTTGAATTTTCGGCTTATTATACTATTAAGACAAAGCTTTACCCTTACGTTAAAAATATAAAGCAAGTAATGGTCAGGTCAAAATTTGTATACCCTACATTTAATTAATACTAGTAGTGTGCGTGATAGCGTTAAATTTTTACTAAAATTATCCTGATTTTGTGAGTCGGGCACGGTAGAGCTGTATATACGGTACTTATACACTTTAGAAAGCCACACAAAACTGTACACTACTCATTGAGTTATTAACCCTCAAATAAATCCAGTAAATGATTTGCCATAGGATATTACAGTTTACGGAGAACTTGTTGTGCTACATTTTGAAAAAAACATTTCTGAATTTTTGGGCCAAAGCTGTCCACAAATCAGTTCCATGTCAACGTGTTTCTGGTAATAAGTAATTTTTATAAGTCATAAAATTTTCAAAATTGGTTGCGGGAATTTTTCAAAAAACTTTTTGATTTCACTTCCTTTCTTAAAGATTTTCAATCCAGGTTTTTGTAAACAAACACTTAAGCTAAATAAACTCTTATTTAAGGATAGGTACAGTGTCATACTTTCCAAAATGGATGAAACGTTAAAAATTTCATCAAATCTGGCAACGTGAGCGTGCAAATTGTGAAAACTTACTTAATTCACTTAAATTCATTGAAAATTCACATGATTCTTAGCAATTATGAAATCAATTGGCCGTCAATATCACTTGATTTAACACCACTGGAAATAGGAAAATTTTCTGGCTTCTGCGGATAAGCGAGAGACGTTAGATCATTTGGAAACCAACGTTCGCCGCGTTATTACCGAAACATGGCGCCAGATATTTGAAAAAGTAGTCGAAAACTGAAAACATTACACTCTAAGAGAATACCCTCTATATAAATGCCTTTTAAAACCAAATAAGTTCGTTGTCTAAGTCTTTAGTAAGCGTCATGAAGTTTGTTGCTTAAGTCTTTTTTTTTGTGTTATTACATGACATTCCATTTTTCGCACGTATGAGTAAAGCCCCCATTTGCGTATGTTCTAAATTTGTAATACCCGAATCATTGTTGTTGTGATTCTTTGTATAATTAGTAATCTTGTTATTGTTTTTACACCAAATTAACGCCAATTAACACCTTTTCTTAAAAAATTTTTTTAACAATTTCAAAATTAGTTATTGACAAACGTTCTAAATCACGATCAGGACTGATCTTCATTGATTCACTGCAAAATCTTTTATAGCAAAATTCGTCATCTATATACACATGTAGTCGCATAACGCATTTGAGCGGATAATATGGTGTGAGAATTACAATGCAAGCTCTACATTTACACCAGTTCTCGTCTTTATAGATATTATGAACATCCATGTAGAAGAAAAATAAAGAATGTAGAAAATGTCGTAATTTTTTTTTTCTCAAACAAGGGGATTTTTTAATTAATTCATATGGATATGTACGAGCTGGCAAAATAAAACATAAACATCCTTGCATATAAAAAGAGTTTGGGTTTGCGCTTAGGGTTTAAATGAGTTAAACAAATGGACAGTAAAGCTATCGGGCAGACAGACTTAAGAAACACAAAAAAGTTGGATGTGGTTATAAAATGAATGCATTAAGCAGATCGTTGAACGTTCTAAAAAAAAATTTCTTTCGATTTGTAGTTGTGAAATGAATGTGGATACTCATACTTTTATTGGGGTTATACTGACAAGGTCATTATAGCATAGAACTTTATATCTTTTTACCAGGCTCATTGCATTGATCAAGGTTATTTAATTCGATTAAGTCCATTTGGGTTAACATTCAGTAAAAACGGCAATTTGAAGTCATTTGCTGGTTTGATCGGAAATGGCGATGAATTGAGAATATTTAGATCTTTTTCATTAATTTTTCGTGAGCATACTCATAATATCATTTTCAACTGAAATTATTTTGACTTAGAAAAAATGTTGAACTTCAATAAATGAAGCAAAAGTGTAGAATTGCTTGTTCTTTGCACAATTTTGTACAGCAAAGTATAAAAAATTCAAAGGTTCATATAAAATTGTATTTTCTATATTTTTTACTTTACATTTATTACGGAAAAACTATTTAAAAACATGACCGAACTCCTTGTGAGGAACTGAATTTATAGCCTTTAAATTGATTGCAAAAATCTTTATTTTTTTAAGTAAACCTATATATATAAATAAGTAAAAAAAGATATTTAGGCATTAGTTGCATATAGCTGAAGAAATTAAACATATCTTATTTTTTAAATTTTTAAGCAATAAAAATTAGCTGTGGTATGCATATTTTTAATGATTTATTTGAAAATTGCTTATTGTACTTAATAAGGCACCTTCGCTCTGGCAATATGCATTTCCATTCGTTTTTCGTTTTTGAGCTGAATGAAAACCAGCCAAAAACGGCCAGCCATCCTTGCAAATTGTTTTCTACAAATCCCGGACATTTTCCCACAAAAACCAATGCTATTGTGAATGAGATGCCAGAGTTGTTCGTAAAACCTTTTTAGCAATCAACAAGCAAGCTGTCAAAACAAAGGAAAATAATTAAAGAGACGCACAAAATAAACAAATACCAAATGGGATCTCTCTCAAAGCGATGTACGTAAGTATCATAGTGTTCACGAGCATGATTTAGGCTCGATTCACACGAGCGGTTTGTCAACGCGCGTTTCAACATAACACACAACTCTATGCAGTTGAGCGCGCATTGGTTTTGTCAACGTTGGTGTTATGCTAAAACGCGCGTTAGTTCTCTGCTGCATTTTGTTTGTTTGTAAGCTCCTGAATAGATATCAGTAATAGGGGTGTCATAAGAAATATAATTTAATGGTCTACAATAATGGTACGTAAAATTTTGAAATTTTACCAATAATTTTGGAGATATGACGATTATTGTACGAATAAATAACAGGCGTTGACTGCCGTGTGAAAAGTACCAAAACCTGCGTTGAAAAAACGCAATAGCTAACGTGCGTTAACAAAACGCTCGTGTGAACTTAGCCTTAACTTTATATGTAGTTAAATCATGTTCACGAGTAGTTTTATTTAATGAAATGTGTTTAATTTACAGGTTCATTGAAAACGAAAATATAGCTAGAAAGGTTGTTTTTCTTGGCCTCGTTTCGCTTAAGCGATTTTTATTAAAATCCCACATTGAATTTGGGAATATTTACTTAAATAAAGGGTGATCCAATACGAGGAGCTTGAATAAGCTTTTCCTAGCATTTTTGAAAATAAATATAGTTACACTACATCAAATAACTCTCAAAATAGCGTTTTAAATGTTTGAATTGCATGGGCGGTAGGCGTAACCATGCACCAATTTTGCCTATTTTCAATCCCAAGAAGCTTGTTTGAAGTAACAGCGTCTGAGCCGAATTTCATTAAATTAGCATGCTTGTCTTTCCGTATTCGCGATTTCCACAGACAGATATGTTGGTTGTCAAGCTTAATGCAAATTTTTATTTCAAATATGATTTCATGTATTCTCTCGTGTTTGACAGTTTTACAGGATTTTACCCAAAAAGTTCTGAAACGAACCTAATTACACACGGGCTTTCGAAAGGCTACATATGACAGACCAATTTTCATCGGTCATGAAAATTCGTTGGAAAGCGTTCGTACGTGGGCGTGCGGTTTTTAACTGTTCTAATTGAATTCTTATCGAATGTTTCTTGTTGCATAAATTGACTTTCCACTATTAAATACTGCTCTCCAATGAATAAAGTTTAAATAAAATGTATTAACACGTTTTAACAATCTTTTCAACGCAGCCCCATATTTCTTGTTATTCGCTTAAGTTCACAGAAACTTACCGAAGAAATTTGAAACGAAGCAAATTCTAAATACAACGCAGCTAGCGAAACAACTCTGTTTTTGATACAGATATATATATTTGACATTTCCATTTGTCCATATCCGCGAAAATCCACTCAAGTTTTTTACTTGAAATTTTCGCAGCACTCTGTCAGTCGGTCAGTCTACCGGAATTCGTCGCCTTGTTGGTCTTCGTTCGTCGGCATTTTCTTTATTCATTCGTTGTTTTTCTATTTCCTTTAAAAATTTTATTTCTGTACGAAAAAAATTGCATTGTTGCGTGTTATTATTATATTCAAAAGTTTTTTGCCATAAATTTGTGTTAAGCTTACAAAAAAAGCGGATCAAACAAAAATAGCGCATATTTTGTGTGAGTTGTAAAAAATTTTCAAGTTGTACGCAAGAAAATGAAAATTTTGGCAATATGTGTGTTAAAATGTAAAAAATAATCAAATTATCCAAAATTGGGAATTTGTTGTTTCAAGTTCAGTGAAAAAATCGGAACTCGAATTTTCTTATTAATTTGCTGGTTTTAATTTCCTTGTAATATTTTTTATTCTAGCTGGTTACAAAATCACAGCAAAATCAAACGTAAAAGAATGACAAAAAAAAAAGTGACAAACGCAGCGCAGGAAAAGGCAGCAAAAATGTGGTTTCTTTTTTCATGTTCTGTGCTTATCTTCTATGCCGCTTGCACATATGATTTTTGTACAATACTGCAGAAATCACTCAAAGTTGGCTTGATTTGCTTAACGTTTGCTAGTGCGAAACAACTACTGTACGTTGCATTTTTTTTTTCAATTACCAGAAGTGTGTATGAGTGCGTCTCACTCTGTAGTTTGGGGAACGATAGACTTTCGTATGCGCGCTCATTTGCGAACCGTGTGTGTTATATGAGTCCAACACCCAAAAAAGGGAATAAAAATTTCTTTTGGTTTTATCGTAGCCGTTGTCTGCGCGCTATTCGCACAAACAAAAAAAAAAACATAAATGAGCAATAATAAAAGAAATGCAAAAAATAAAAAGCGAAAAGAATAAATTAAAAGTTTTTTGCTTATTAAATGTGTGCGAACAATGAATGATTATAAATATTGCTTAAGAAGTGAATTTTGTTTTATTCACCAAATCTTTCCTCTACATTCCTATAATCTCACGCGCAACAAGTTGATTTGTTTTAGGTTACGTCAAAAATATATATTTGATGCAGACATTTATCGCTTATCTTGGTATTTTTCTCATAAACAGGGTTGTGAATTTGGGAATGGGTGTTATTATCAATTTGTGTAAATCTTTCTTTGTATCGAAATTCAAATCAGGTTGATCATGTTTGAAGAGGCTTAAATCCAATTATTAGAACTTGCGGATAAATTATTGCCCTGCACCAATTTGAACAAAATTCGGAACAGATTTACTTTAGCTGACACTATCCAATTTTTTTTTCAGGGGAAATATGGGACTTAGAACTAAAAAATATAAAATAATAAAAAAAAAACCCTCGGATCAGTTTCGGAGATATAGACATCGGAAGTTGCGGATATAGCTTTGGTAAAAATGGTTATAAGTTGGGAACCCCTGAATAAAAAAATGGGAAATATGGGTGCCATAGGAAAGATAATTTAATGGGCTACCGTAAATGATGATGATGAAGCCGATGGAGCAGAGTCCGAATAACATTTATAGCGCCATTTCTTAGCTTGACGGTGTTTTCCTCCATCAAAAAGCAATGTTTAATCAACACTCGAATTTCTTTTTCATCCATTGTTTATATGCAAACAAAAGTTGCTTCACTTAGGGGCCGTTCAAGTATTACGTAACGCAATTTTCGAAGATTTTTGACCCCCCCTCCCCCCTATGTAACGCGCCGTAACGTTTTCCTCTACCCCCCCCCCCCCCCCCCCTTAAACGTTACGTAACACCCAAGTGACCATAGTTACCTAAAAATCACAATTATGTTGCGAAAAGTACCGGAAATACATGCGTATGTTGTTTATTTTCTTTATTATACCCTACACCGAGGGTATATTCACTTTGTCATTTTGTTTGTAACGCATAGAAGAGGGCGGTGGTAGGTATGAAAAAGTATATAGATATATTCTTGATCAGCGTCACCACCTGAGTTGATTTAGCTATGTCCGTCTGTCTGTCTGTTCAAATCAGGTTTACGGAAAAACCAAGAAAGCTAATTGAATGAAATTAGCACACTCAGGTCAGACCTTCTTGCAGGCATCTTGCTATTGAAAATGGACGTAATCGGTTCATGGAAACGCCTACCGCCCATACTCTATGTATATTTGCCCAATCCCATTTTGAAAAAAAATGCAGCGATTTTGATGAAACTTGGTGATTAGGTGTACATTTGAACTAAATTAAGATTAGGCTAGGTTTCAAGTTTCCAAAGATTCGCGTGGCACGGTCCTAAATTTTAACCTCTATACCACCATATCTCGTAAGCCGTGCAAGATATTGTGATGAAATTTCTTTATTTTTTCGACTTTTTCATCGATTTTAAATTTTTTAGACTTTTTCAACCTCTCTCAACATTAACATTTTGCATATATTTACGACTTTTTCAACAGTTTTCAACCTCTTAAACATTTCACACTTTTTTCGAATTATTTAACCTCTTCAACGTCTTTTTTTACTGAAATATATGTACCTACTTTGAGTGCAGTGTAGGGTATGTGAGTTTCGGCCTGACTGAAGATAACACCTTAACTTGTTCATATTGTTATTTAATAAAAATCACACATAATGTAATAAACATTAGCTTAAAATATGTTAAAATGGCGAAAAATGAGACGAACATATTTTATTAAAATGATAAAAGTTGATGGGATCTATAACAGCTACAGCAATAAATGAGAAAAATAGGAAATCTTTCCACGCTTACATCTCTGGTTTTGGTTAACCAATCTCGAAGATGATAGTTTTAGAACATTCTGCTTGATAAGTGCTTTAATTTAACATATCATTTATTGCTGTAAATTATCTAGATCCCATCAACTTTTATCATTATAATAAAATTTTTTGGCTGTAGCTATTCAATAAGCATACACATAAAGAAAGCGTTTCATTATACACACCTCATTTCAAATCACCACCCGCTAAAGTAGTTTCACTTCTAAAACAATGTTACGTAACGCGTTGTTCGAACCCCCCCCCCCCCCCCTCCCCTGTAACGCATCGTAACGTTTCACAAGACCCCCCCTCCCCCCCTAATTGCGTTACGTAATACTTGAACGGCCCCTTAGACCATTGTAACTTTTAATCTAACTGCCAAATCGTCATCAAATTTTGATACGTCATTTCGTGGTCAGGGCTACAATGTAAGATGGAGTTAAATTAGGAGGTATCATTATCTATATGTCACACCCGGGACTTATTAGGTGATGTGTTATGTCAAAAAATAGGCAACAAATTTTAGATGAATGCACAGGCAGAGACAGCTACATTATAGACTGCTTAGTTACCCCGCTCGCTGCAACATTAGCCTCCACCTAAATAGTTGCTTTAAGTCTTAATAGCCCAAGAGCCCGCTGTAGAAAAGTCAAGTATATCCGATTACAGGATGGGACGTACGGGAAAGATAGTGAGCCATTTTGGTGAAACTAACGAACCAGGGTTACCTTGCCGAAGCACGTCCCGATGCGCGCAAATGCCCGAATTTTAGCCAATTTCGTTGTTTTAATTGAAACTGTATAATATGCTTCAAAACGTTTGTCAAATAATAGAACTCAAAGAGGCCTAAATGTAATATTAAGGGTTGCATTGCTGAATCATGTCCCAAACATGGGTCGCTACCGGTTTTTCGGGTTAATTTTCATTACTGTAGATAACAGCTTGATATGTATGCCAAACGATAGAGCTCAAAGAGCCTTAATAGTAGGGTTGCCTTATCAAATCAAATCTACTCTTTCTGGCAAGTGTCGTTT
This sequence comes from Tricholauxania praeusta, assembly GCA_949775025.1. Classification (NCBI taxonomy): domain Eukaryota; kingdom Metazoa; phylum Arthropoda; class Insecta; order Diptera; family Lauxaniidae; genus Tricholauxania; species Tricholauxania praeusta. The sequence goes on from OX459031.1 coordinate 8,431,690, forward strand.
CAGCAGTAAGGGTAATTGGAAGGTCGCTTTAATTTAGGTCTCTCTGGCACAGGTGACCTAATCACATTGGAAAATTTTTTATTATAATTTTCAAAATCGGCATATTTTGGGAACCCTTTGATCGAAAATTTCATATGAAAATTAATTCAATAAAATATATATGACACAACACTAAAAACTAGCTGAAGCTGATTTTCATGAAATCTGACTTTCGAGATATGTACATATTTAAAAATCAAAGTGATCTGAAACCGAATGATATGAATGAAAAATAATTTATTTTTATTTTTTGGAAAGGGTTAATCTTTGATCATAAAAATATGACAAAAATCAAAGGAATACAGCTACTGGTATGTAGATATAAGAAATTTGTGTGAAAAGTTTTAATTTTTCTCCAATTAGTCACAATTTAAGCTAAACCAACACCAACAAGCTAACGTTACTTACAGCGACATCAACATCCAAAGCATAAACTGGTGCTATTAATACTGCACCAACGTCAACACCAACAATATAAACTATAATTTTCCTAAAACTCTTTATTTTAATCATTGAAGCCTTTTTAACTTCGCACAACGAGTTCACCAAAGCCAAAACACAAGAGACATAAAGACGACAATGACGACAAACGACGCACTATATGCATGTAAAAAAAAATATATAAGGGTGAATTGATAAATTTTGCACAGAAATAAATATATTTTTAGGATAAGGATCATGATCTATAAAACCTGTTCAGTGCGCTAGACACGTGCGGAAAATATATAACGCCTAATATTATCGGCTGATATTTTCGGTGTTGCCTTTAAGCGGATTTACTAAGAGCCGCGATAATTGATAATATGTCAATCTCCCGGTTAATACCTAACTCGACTTTGTGAAAACGACATTAACCGCCGTATTATGTAAGGCGAAACAAGTGAGTGACTGAAAGTGACACATCCACCACAGCCGTTTGAAACTAGTAATTAAAGACTTGCTCCGACTTTTATGTTAATTTCATCTCAAAGACCATAATGGAAAAAAAAAGTTTAGATTCAGGCTTACACATTCAAGATATGGGCAGAGGAAAAGCAGTCACTCATTTGCGTCGCCTTACATAATACGGTGGTAAGTATTATAGTACAGTAAATACTTTTTTGTAGTAAAACTCAATAAAAAAATATCATAGTAAACTTATCAGACCACCCTCGTACTTAAATTTAAGAGATATTCATACAATTCATGTTGCCCCACCATGCAATAATGACAAAGTGACAAGCGCTCAACAAAATCTTGCTATGGGGTGTGGCAGAAGAGGTAGTAAAAACTTAAAGCAATAGCGAGTGTTTTGCAGCAACTAAAGCTATGTTAAAGCATCATATGTGGCGTGTAACATTGCATCGTCAACGTCATGATAACCGTCCCCATCATCATCATCATCATCATCAGTATCATTATTGTCATCATCATTTGCGTTGTGCGTCAAGTGAAAGTGGAACTCTGTTTCTAATTTTGCAAAATAAATTCATGTAAAGAAAAACTAAGTTCACTGCAGTTGCTATCATTATTTTATTCTGTTGTGGCTGCAGCAACTGTTGCTGTTGCTGCTGCTGATTTGCAAATAGAAATGTTTAATAGTGTTGTTGCTGTTGTCACTTTGGCTAAAGTTGAATTATGACTGCGCTATAACTTGTTGGCTAAGTTTGTGTGCAAATTGTGTTAATTTGTAAAATTGCTGTTAAAAGCAAAAACAGCTTGTAGTTAACAAATTTATATATTGTATACATTAAGTTTTTTCTCATAGTGTCTACACTGTGCAATATCTTACTAAGCTAAAAATTTGTTTATAAAATTTTTTTGTTAATGCAAATTTTGATGCTTGTTCGCTTGCTTTTCTAAAATTCGATATATGTTTGAAACCCCTGCACCGAATTGGAAAAAGTGGGCGTTGTTTGAAAATATGTTTACACAACTACATATGCAAATTCGATATAAGACCTTAAAACCAACTATTAAACCGATTTCAAATTTTTTAAACAATCAATGATTTTTAGAAAAGCTATAGCCCAACTTTCATTAGCTAAATCTGCGTAACAGATCCGAGCGAAAATTTTTTGTTTTCAAAGTAAATTACACTTGTTTTACCATATTAGATGCTCCAAATTCGCAGCAGCATCGCTTGACATAACTGCGTGGGGGCGGTGTACTTTGCATGCGCATGCGTGCCCCGCTAAGCTCTCGCAATTTTTTTTTTTTGTTCTCTGACTTGGTTTGTTATTCCAGCTGTTGTGGCATTAGTTGGACCTCTGTTGGAGGTCGTTGTTGTTTTATTTATTTAGTTTTGTTTTTAGTTTTTGGGTTATTGCTTTTCCTTTTCTATTTTTATTTCTAAATTTTCAATTGTTTTATTTCTCATTCAGTGTTGTTTGGGGAAGGAACAATAGCTTCAATTTTTGCAATATAATAAATATGTTTGAGTTAGCTTTTAGTAAACTTCGGTTTAATTTTTTTTTAAAGGGCTGACGGTTGAGTTCATTTACCTTTTAGTTACTACTTGATGCGATAGTTTGATGTGTCCTTTTCAACTACCGCAACATTGAGTTTTTAATGAGTTATCCGTTTGTCAAATTTCAGTCTTTATGCCTCTTTATCTCTGATACGAAGTCCCATAGGATAATCACAGTACATACCATCAGCCCTTTCATGGTTGGCTACTATCTCGCGTTTCAGTCGCCGTATGTTTGGCTGTATGTTTTTTTTTTTTATTTTTTTTTTTTTTTTTTTTTTTTTTTTTTTTTGCGATCGGTCCCTGCGGTCCCACTTACCCGCCTAACCGCACGAGAGGCGCATCCGTCTATCGTACGGATCGGTGACCGACTACGAACAGCCCGGACTGCTCTGCGTTCATTAGGCGAAACCGTACGTGAGGCACATCCGTCTATCGTACGGATCGGTGACCGGGACTGCACTATTTCTCTGAACGAAATGATGGGTAGAGCAATTTCCGATCACAGATTGAGCACAATTTCTACTAAGCCCATAGGCTATGCAGCAGAAACAAAGGAAAAAGTACAGTTTCAAGTATTTAAGAAAATAATTATTTTTTGCTTTATAATATTGTGAGAATCCATGGGGGAAATAATATGACAAAGGTTATTATAATCATTACATATACACCGAAATGGACAAAAATGAGCATAGTTAGAATTACATATATCAAGTCTTAAGAAACGAAAGTGTCTCAAATCCCTTCCAGGATTGTTAAAGTTGACCATACCTAGCAACAACTCAGAGTTCATTGAGCCGGAGAACAGTTTATTTAAAAAAGTTACGTTAAGCATAATTCTTCGGCTGCGCAGTGTTGGTAAACGTATTAGTTTGAGGCGGCTTTCATATGAAGGTAAATTTGAGTCCGGATTCCAAGGTAGCCGACGAAGTGCAAACAATAGAAATTGTTTCTGCACCGACTCCAGCATATCAATGTATATATTATATTGGGGGTTCCACACCACTGACGCATATTCCATTATTGGTCTAACAAGTGAAGTGAAAAGCAACTTCGTCGTATAGGGGTCGTCAAATTCTTTAGACCATCGTTTAATAAATCCAAGGACGCCTTTTGCTTTGTTTACCATTTATAAAGCAAATTCTTACTCGGCGACTAAAATAGCGAGAATAGAATAGCTAACCATGAAAGGGGGGTATATTTTTCTGTCTTGTTACAGAAAATAGAAAATTCTTTAAAAAAATACATTCATAGTTATTTATGCCAGCTTAAAAACTTTAAAAGTTATGCCCAAATTTTGAACCGTGAAGTAAACAAAAAAAATGTAGCACATTCTTTTAAAGAGTGTCACAAAAAATCATGTTACTTTTTTTATAGCATTTCTGTTGTTGCTGACACACATTTTCATAGTACAAATCTTATCACTATTTGATTCATTACCTTTGCTATAAATAACACAGAAAGTTAACAACTCTTCATTTTGTTTAAAAAGCAAAGTAGCGTATATTACTATACTTAACTGCACAACGCTTATCAGCAAATAAATAAATTAAACAAAAAAATATTTTCTTTACAAAATCGAATGAGCGTTTATAAAAAACCGTGAAGAAAATCATACTGCTACCTCACCGTTAACACTTGTTAACTTGGCTTGGTGATGTCATCGGCATGTTGTTGTTTTTTTTATTTATTGTGTTTTGCCTATCTCTCCTATATTTTCTTTTATTTTTATATAGGTACTTGTTGCTGTATTTAATTACAATAAAAAAGAGAAAAATAACGAGGTAATCAGAAACAGAATTTGTAGAATCGTTGTCGAGTAATCAAATCCATTTGTATTATTTTCAACATATCAAATCTGTTATTACTTTCTTCCATACAAATATGTAAGCTAGGGTGGTTTAAAAAATCAACACTTTTTTGAAATAGCAGCTAAGGTACTCAATTGTTTTCCTCTTGTCAAAATAAGTGTTGATACAAAGTCTTAAATTTCTAAGTGGATGCTCACAAATCCTCAATATTTCTGCCATTTGACGGTTTAAAATGGCTTGAGAAACTCGTTTTACAAAGTTTTCAGCTATTTATGTAATTAAAGAAATTACTCTCATAACATCTCATTCTATCTTTTCTTTACAAAAGTAACAAATACAAACGGCACAAATGAGAACAACAATATCTAACAAAAACACACAACTAAAGAAGCAGCATCGAAAAAACAAACAAACATTTTTGTGTGAGGTTTTGCAAAAATTTAATCCTGATAAAAAGATAAATAAATTTAATAAGTATGCCATAACCTTCACTAGCACAATTATGTTGTTTTAAGAAAGAAATTATTAAAATCGGGTCAGTATATTTTGCGCCAAAACGTTACAAACAATTTTATATAAATAGCTTAGATTTGATAGACTAAAACGTTATACAATTTAAAACTGTCACTTTATCTTGGTGAAGCAAGCATAACGCAGAAAGTATTACAATTCCTAGAGATGATTAAGTTGAACTAACTACTTAATCTTAGGTAGATCACCTGTTGCAATTTAATGAAGAGCACGTGGTCGAATTCATCATGCAAGATAGATGGCCAAAGCTCTGTACGCAATAAAGATTTTTCTCTATAACAAACAATTTCTACTAACGAACTTAAATACATAGTTTTTTCCGGATTGGTGTTTTATTTTATTCACAATGAAGCACTTCTAGCAGCAAAAACTTCAGTAGTAGTACTCAATTTGTTAGATGTAGCTGGTTTATTTTTACCATAACTGATGAGATTTCGGGAAGAATACGAAAACTATTAACGAGGTTTGTAAATACCTTGTCATATTGCGAATAGCAAAAGGAAGAAAAGAAAGAGTGTGCGTTTTTTATAAAATCGGACCACCCCAATGTGCGTATTGTATTTGCTTGCTGATGTTGAGTCAATATAAACAACAACAGCAGTAGTTATTAGAGCAGCAGTAACAACAAGTAAACACAAGTTAAAAAGTGCAATTAAACAATAGCTGAGTTTTAAAGAAACACAAGCGGAAAATTTTTCAACCAAAAACCTTTCGCATTTTACTTGCATACTCTGTGTTCTATTCCTGACGCATATATAATTTTTCCGCATCCTTATTCCCCTAGTATAGCGTTACATTTCCCAGAGAAATTTGATAATGGTCAGGACATATTCAGACAATACTTGGTAAATATGAAAAGGAAAACTTTGAACACGTTGATTGAGCTAGCAGCATTTACATGAGCAGCACATTTACTCATGGTACAGGAACAATCATGAACATTTGTTGTCGTCACAGGACACACTCTGTATCTATACTCTATACTATTTACATAAAATTGCTATTATACTAAATCGATATTAACAATTTCTTTTTGAAAACAACATTTTTGTGCTAAAGAAATTTATTGCATACTTATTTGTTTTTATTTTTTAAGGTAAACATCTTTTTTTTTTCAATGAACAAACTCTCTTTCATTTTTTTTTTTTTTGATGAGATGAGAGAGAGTAATTTCATTATGAAAAACAACAACAGGACTTGGCCTTACGCCCAAAATCTCTACCTGAGTACTCCCCTGATTGATGAAATAACAATTACAAATTTATTTTATATTCTAATATTTTTCAATATTTGGAAAAGAAAATATTAAAAATTAAAAAAAAAACCGTTTGCAAATTAAAAGAATTAGTCTTTACAGATTAATTGTTTTAGCTGAATTTTCATGTTTTTCATGAGATTTAAAAACTGAAAAAAATTTGCCAAACAACAAACAAAATTTAATACCAGATTAAACCACTCAAAATTGTTTTATAAATAAACAATTTCAAATAAAATTTTTTATTTTAGTTTTTGCCTACACTTTTACAATATTTGTTGATGTCTGTCGACAGTGTGTGTTGGTATAATTATACCGATACAAAAACAAAATTAAATTGAAACATTGAAAATGAAAATGAAAATTTGCAATGTGTGAAAAGAGATGAAACATAAACTTAGCGACAGGTGGAATAGATGGCTGGAAAGATCACACGTTGATGCTGACGTGATTTCAGAAAAAAAAAAATTTGTGTTAAGATAATTTCCCAATTTTTTTCTACTGTGCTATATTTTAATTTTAGATAAATTGGTCATAAATTAACGGACGTACGTGAGAAAAGCACCAAAAGAATTGCACAAGCAGCAGTGTCGATTTTTTTTGTTAAATTTTTATTTTTAGTTTCTATGAAATTGCAATTTAGCCAAATATTATAAATATAAAGAATATGTATGTTTAAGTGGTACGAGTATACGTGTTCTTTTTTTGTTGTTGTTGGTTTTTCAAAAGTTTGACATTGCCTAATATTTGGGTAATGATTACGATTGAAGTTAAATCAATTCGAAGTATTCATGTGTAACTTGTATAAAGAGCGTTTATTTTACTGTAATGTGTAATTTGTGGATAATGTTTAAGTAAATGGTACGTACTCGTTTACAGCCAAAATACATCTGATGAAATAAAATGTAGCGTTAAGGACATTTTTATGATAGGCTTTCATTATGAAATTATTCTCTTAACTCTCATTCTATCTTCTCTCTTCAATCTTAACAAAAAAAAAACAACTGAAAGAGAGTTTGTTCTTTGCACTTCGAAGCCAAATACAAAAGATACAAATGAGAACAACGAAAAAAAAAAAACATCAATAATAATACAGAATTCAAGAAGCAGCATAAGCATTGGAAACAAAAAATCAATCGACAATTTTTGTGTGAGATCTTGCAAAAACCTAATCCTAAAAAAAAAACTATCTTTGAAAAATAAAAAAGTATGTATGCAATAACCTTCTTTAGCACAAATTTATTGTTTTAAAAAAGAAATGATTAGAATCGGTTCAGTATATTTTGCGCCAAAGCGTTACAAACCATTTTCATATAAACAATTTTATATAAATAGTGTAGGTGAACTAAATATACTTGCTAACTATCATCTTTCGACTTAATGAACAAATTCTGGATCTCATAGTCCAGCTGATTTCATTTTGACTTGTAATGCCGCATATAAATATATATTTTATACATATATATTTAATGAAAACCAGCTAATCAACATATTAATGGTAAAAATGAAAAACACTTGATGATTTCATTTTTCATAAATAGCAATTTTGTCCACTTTTAATTATTATACTCTAAGCGTGACATTAGAGGCCAACGTATTAAATGTGACCTTTAAAGAATATTATTTGCTTAATAAAAATTTTATTGTAAAGTAAATAAGCAAATACTAAAATAACTTTTGAATTTTACTGCTAGAAGTATTTTCTTCATGAATCATGTACAGCTCATTGGCAAACAGAAAGCCTCGTATTTTTTTTTTTCTCTTGACTAATTATAATTAGAAAAATAAACTTAAAATTAATAAATAAATACTCCAAGCTAATCAGCTATTTTTTTTTTTTTCGCCACTATTTATGCCTACTAATAAACTGTGCAACCAAAAAATTCTTGAAGGCACATGTCTTATCAAATTTCGGCTTTTTGTTTCTTATTTGGATAATAAATTAAGAACACGAAAAAAAAATCATAAAAACGCGTGTGAAATTTGATAACAAAAAATGGCTTTAATGAGGCCATAACTTTATATTGGATTTTCTTTGAATATTTGGCTTTTTTTCGCTTTTAAAGTGTTAGTAAAAGTTTGCCCTAATTGATAACAAACTAATAACTTCGAACAGCGGTTCCAAAACATATATTGTCATGAAATAAATAGCTTGAGTTTGGTTGAAAAATGAGAACATTTTGGATTCATCACATGAATCATAACTATCTATTCAAATATGTATCAAATAATTGAGTAACTCTAACGATAAATATTATCATTGGAAAAACTAACGATTCTCAAGTGGTATTCAGGTGAAGAAAATCTTACATCGTAAACTTAGTTTAGGTTTTAATTTGATCTCAGCTTAACAATGTTTCTGAAAAAAGATAGTGTTGATTATTAACGGATCTAGGGGGAATCTATAAGGGCTAAAGCTCCCCTCACGACTAATTATTCTGTACTATATATTATGAAAAATACTGAATAAAATATATTCACGCAGCTGCTCCATTTTTTCTAACTTTAGTACAGCAAACACCTATACAGCACCCTCCCCCATGGGATAATCCTAGATCTATGAATGAATATGAACCACACTTGAATTTGTTTTTGTTTTTTTTTAATTGGTGTTTAACACATTGTTGGACGGATGCATTTGTGGCAGCCATCTAAGAAAAATTTCACCACTCCAACATTACTTCTTAGCCATTAACGCGAAGTCGACAACGCAAATATGTATGGCGAATTATAATTGAATTTCGACACTTGTGTTGTTAAACTTAATTTTTTAGTGAATTAGTAAAGTATCTATACTGGAGCGCAAAATATAAAAAAATGTGAAAACTGGAGTTAATCGATTCGGCACCAAAGAAAAACATTTAATACTTATCTCTATCAGGTGAGGTAGATAAACTGGGTGGGCACCATTCAAACGTCATACATATTTTCTCACGACTAACGCTTTACATGCAAATGCATTTTTTTTTTTATGATCTAAAGTTTAATTAATAGCCTTTAAAGATTAAATTTGCAAAATAAAACAATAAAAATTAAAATCAAAGTAGCCTCAAATCGATGCATAACAAATGTGCAGTATTCCTTCACTTCCTATATAAAAAACCAATGACTAAAAAAACTAACTCTGGTGTAGACAATCGTAACTACTTACTTAGTCATTCATTCGCTCACTCATCGCCACTGGCAACATTGGATGGATGCAATGATGTGTGCAATTTATGATGATGATTATAGAGATGTTGATGTTGCTTTCATGTTTTATCGTCACTTTTTATTTGTTTGATTTGTTTTTGTTGTATTTTGTTTTTACTATTGTGTTTTACCCAGTAGTGTTGTGTAGTAATTTCTTATTTGCGTGTTTTATTTCTTATTTTTTGTTTTGTGGTTTTCACACTTCATTCTTTCGATTTCATTGAACTTGTCGCCACTGTCGTTGCTATACGTAATTAACTCTTAATACGAGTAACAGTTATTTACTGTGCTGCTGACTTTTGACATCACAATGTTATCGACGACGACGACTCGGCAATTACTTGGCTGCTTGATACTGTAGTGCAATATAAATGCAACGGTAACGGTAATGCACTCTCAACATATACAAGTGCAATAATTAAATAACATCACAATTATGTCAATTCATTTTTATGAATCCAAAAAATTTAGATAATTCATCTTCATAAAATACAAACATTTGTAGGGTTTTAGCTTTTCGTTACTTTTTATGGTTACACTTATAAAGTTTTACTTTCATTGCATCTAAATTTGTACAGTTTTGTCTATACTATTTATATAAAATTGCTTATATGGAAATGGTTTGTAACGCTTTGACGCAAAATATACCAAACCGATTTTCGTATTTTCTTTTTTAAAACAATACATTTGTGCTAAAACAGCTAATGGCATACTTGTATTTTTTATTTTTTAAAGTTAAATATCATTATTTTTGGGACTAAGTCTAAGCAAATCCTCACTCAAAATTTGTTCTTTGATTTTTCGTTGCTAATTTTTATGCTGCTTTTTTATTTCTGTGTTGTTATTGTTATTTTTTTCCTCCTTTGTACCTTTTGTCAACGTTCACACTAGGAAATTCTGTGAAAGAAATTCTTGTCTATTCTCTCTTGTGATTTTTGTTTTGCGTTTGCGATAAACGACAAATTCTTTACATCGACCCTTTCGTTTTTCCCCGTTGCTAACAAACAAGAAGAATTTTTGAAAAGAGTTTCTGTGTGTTAACGCTAAGTTTTTATTTGGCTTCAAAGTTCAAAGAAAAAACTCTTCTTCAATTGTTTTTCATTTTTGTTACATTTTTTTGAAGTACAAAATTGTTTTCTCAAAAACATAGGCAGATGAAACTCGAAAAGTCTGATCTGACGTGTTTTGAGTAAGATATCTTATAAGCTTGGCCGGTTTTGCGACTGGATTTTTATTTCTCTAATATTTTTGTTTTTTTTTAGAAAAATCAAACACATATTTTTTTTTTGCGTAATGGAAGGAATAAAATTTTGTAGAGTTTTGACAAATCTGATCATGGAATTTTGTTCATCAAAAATTCTTTATATTCAGATATTTATTTATTTTTTTTTAACCGATGACTAATCACAGCCGTATCTCTCTTGTTTAGCTACCCATCTTATCTTACGAAAATATGCATGCTATAAAAACGTCATTCTTTTGAATTTCTGTAGTATAAAATCAGTGTTTTATCAGCTTCCGTTTTTAAGTGTTAGACATACACGAAAAACGTGTGAATGGGTGATAGTGAGAGAAAATATTTTGATTGTAATTTAAGGACAATGCAACAATTTGAAAAAGCAAACAGTGTGAATGGGCTATAGCCCCATATATTGAATTGAAATGGCGACTTGCAATAATTTAAACAAAAGCTCGCAACTTGGCTCATTTTTCATAATATTTTTTAAGAAGTACTAACTAAATTTATTTTTAATAATAGTGAACAATATTTTATAAATCCAATAAAATATTTTGTAGACTTGACTTTTTTGTTGAATGTTAAATGAAAGTAGAATTCGATTCAGTTATTAATATTTTACTACAACTGTCCAGAAATCAGTATGTATCTTGTTAAAAGCCTCCCTTTCCGTCGCCAGTTGCAAGACTCTGTATAAGCGATTCAAAGAATTGTTCGATGCACTTTAATGCAAGTAAAACTTATAACATGAGAAGATATACAAAACATTGATAAGGCCAAATAGTATGTCTGTGCAAAAAAGAATAACAGCTTAAGTCGACTTAAGAAAAGTAAAGTTGATGCCTAATAATTTTCTAATTTTACTTTTCGTATTTTGTCATTACTAAGGTCTTAGTAAGTACTATCAAATGGGCCTTTCAACCTATAAATTACATAATATTAAACAAAAAATATTAGCGTTTCAAATTATCTAATCGATTCGCAATACTTTTTTCATGATATACGTAATATGGACTTTTAACTTTCTTTCAAAATGTTCTTCATCTAATAACTATAGTCATAATTCGTCTAATAGAACATTCCCAGTTGAAAAGTGGAAAATTACTGAATCGATCTAAGAGGAGTAGGTACTGAATTATTCCCTAGTTTACTGAGTTCTTTGTATTTTATAGATGGATGATATGATTGATGTTTGAATCATGTTTAAAATGGAAAAATTATGTAAATATTTTTAAAAATTATGCAAATATTTTTAAAAATTATGCAATTATTTTTTAAAATTATGTTAACATTTTAAATATTATGCCTTCGAATGTTGTTGTCACTGTCTAGACTTGTATCACAAAGAAAAAAATTTGATACCGCCAAAATATCAGCGCAACTCACAATTTCACGAGAGGGAATGGGGTCTGATGCTCTCGAGAAATGAATGAGATTGCTAAGTGTCGAAAATTTATCGTCTCTGACATAAGTCCTACTAAATTAAATTAATAGTTAAACCAAAAAATAAAATTCTCCTTCTTTTAAATGAGCCCTTAAAGCAAAACAAAATTATTTAATATTCTTTTCAAGCTTTTAAATGCTTTAAATATGCAAATGAAGTTAAGAAGCCTAAGGTGTGGAGGTGTGGATTAACATTTGTGCTTTTATTTAAGAATCATTTGTGCTTTTATTTAAGAATTTAAAAGTTTTTTTTTTAAACGCAATTCAAAAAATTTATTTTCATAAACCAACAAAAAAAAATTGCCCAGTGTGAAATGTGAAAACATTTAAACACTTCGAATGTTAAATAATACAATTTCAAATTGTGCAATCAAATAAAAACGACCGGTTATCTAACTGAATATGCTAATTAATAATGAGCTAAAACGAAACAACGAAATTCCAACAATCTTGAAAAAAAAATAAAACGTTTACTCATATTGACAACAAATTATTTGCTAATAATTAATCAAAACATAATCAAATTACAACAAAAGAAGCTCAAACAAACAAAAAATTAATGTATTTTTCACAGATTAACCAACAGCACAGCAGCAACATCACATCAACAAAGAAACAAAACAAAAAATTAACAATAGAAAGTTGAGACCGTCAGGCAGCGACGACAGACGACAGCAAAAAGTAGCAGACGCCAAAATTGGACTTAAAAAATTACAAAAACCAACGACAACTCCCAAGAAAGACCTTCTGGAAGCGATACACATAACAATAACAATATTATAACAAAAGATGTCATTTCGTGTTGTACGAAGTTCAAAATTTCGTCACGTCTATGGACAGGCGCTAAAACGTGAGCAGTGCTATGATAATATACGTGTCTCAAAAAGTAGCTGGGACTCAACATTCTGTGCCGTCAATCCGAAATTCTTGGCCATCATTGTAGAATCAGCAGGCGGTGGTGCGTTCATTGTGCTGCCACACAATAAAGTAAGTGGTTTGTTGATTTCTCAATTCAAATATATTATCTGTTAATTCTTTTATTGAATTTTCATATGTATTTTAAGATATGCAACATGCTTGAAAATATAAATCCTATTTAATGTTACTTAAAAAATAACTTAAAACCTTTCGGATGTAATCATGAAAATATATAAAGTCAAACAAACCGAAAGTATTGGTTCTGTGCACTAGAAAGTTCAGAAGATGATTCCATCCCAATGTGCACAAAAACGGATGCGAATCCGTTTCGAACCCATTACGAGTCCGTCAGCACCGTTACAAATCCGTTAAAACAATGCACAGATCATTAACACAAAAGACAATTTTCAAGTTATCATGAAAACTTTTATTTTATTTTCAATGAATCAGGGATACGAAATGCAGTTATGTACTTATTTTTAATTTAATTACTTTTTTATTTAAAAAAACGAGTCCGTCGCGAATCCGTTTTATTTAAAAAAATAATCCGTTTCGAATTCGTAATACTAAAAAAACGAGTCCGTCTTGAATCCGTATTATTTTAAAAAAAAAGAATCCGTATTGCTTAAAATTCGCGTTTTTTAGTTGAATTTCATACGAAAACGAGTCAGTTCTGGATCCGTTTCGGATAAAATATACAAAAAAGCGAATCCATCTCGAATTATAAACGGATCCGTTTGGCACACTGGGATACTACCTATTTTACATTTTTCATTTTCAAACATAATGAAATTATTCTCCGTACAAGAAAAAACAAAAAAAAAACAACAATAACAATACAGAATTCAAGAAGCAGCATAAGCATAAGAAACCAAAAATCAATCGACAATTTTTGTGTGAGATTTTTGTCAAAACTTAATCCTATAAAAAGGATATTTAACTTAAAAAATGTTTACTTAAAATTAAAAAAATAAGTATGCAATTACCTTCTTTAGCACAAATAAATAAGAAATTATTAAAATCGGTTCAGTATATTTTGCGCCAAAGCGTTACAAACCTTTTCCATGTAAGCAACTTTGTATAAATAGTACAGGTACTGTATCTGATACTGTATCATAAATTTACATTTCATTCTTCACTTGATTTTTTCGCGCGCTATATAATTGAGCTTAATAGAAGTCAGAATTTTCTTATCACGTCAGAATTTTGAGGTATTTATGCAATTTTTGTCCATGACGCCAGTACATTTCTAGCCCTTCGACAATCTAAATTAAATTTATCTATTTAGAAAATAGTCTAACCGCAAGATGTCTCTTTCACAACAGAATTTTAAAATAATAAACACATATTTATATTTTTTCACTGGTAAATTACTTGAACATTTAATGGCCGAATTAGGATTCAGTATTAAATATCCAGAAGAAATTAAAAGTTTCATATAAAGGGTGTTCACTCGTGTAGCGATCCATTTTTACTGACCGGAATATATTTACTTCATACTTGAAAAACATCGGTGTAATCTGCAAAAATAATGGCACAAATTTAAAAAGATACCTCAAATTTGAACACCCTTTAGATTGTGGAAGTGCTGAAGATATACATATTGGTCATGGCTAAAAATTACGTTTGTGTCAAATTTCAACTAATTAGTGTCATTAGTTTGTCTACGGCAGCTGTAAAGTGTAAAGAATATGTTTGAAATTTTGCCGAATTTTCTTGTTTTCAAGCGTTCAAAATTATACAAAAAGCCTATGGGGCAGAAATGCTTGGGCCATTAGATTTTGCGTAGGAGGCATAAGCGCATTAGCTCGGTAGTTACCAATTTGTTCGATAAAGATAAGATTGTACAGTCTTGAAAATTGCTGGAAGGCCTAGAAGTCATTGATGAATCGTTTTTTTCCTTAAAAAGAAGTAAATACAGATTAAACATTTAACTTAAAAACTATTAGACGAATCTTATTCAAACTCTCGTTATATCTTTGTAATCTTTCGAGATACAGCTAATATATTATAGTTTAATTTACTTTTACATACATATGTATTTACTTAGTTTTTTAATCAAAAATTTTTATACAAAAATGATGCAATCTTTGAACAAAATTCTCTTACTATGTACCCTAACGCATAGGAAGATGAGATTTGCGAGAGACTTTGAATTTTTCAATAAAATTGCTCGCCAATGAATCACATTTGTTGAAAAATTAAAACAAAAGAATTTGCGTTAAATTTTTATTTTGTGAGCATCCGCGATACATACTGCAAATAGATGTTGCCGCAAAGGAAATCCCTATTTTGGCCATCATTTGTGTTTTGGCATGACGCTTTTCTTATTTTATCATACATGCTCATTTTCATTATTACTCGTCATGTTGATACGAGTACGAGGCACAAAAAAAAAGTAAATAAGAAAAGAATAAAACCAAACAACTAAATTTAAAATAGCGAAATCAGCAACACTTTATAAATATACAAATCTTTAGATACAATACGTGCGGTATGTTGCATATATCTACATACTTTTTGCTGTGGCTATAGAATATATGTAAGTCATACAATCCAAACCAACTAACCAATCAGCCAACCAACTCATTTTGACTATACATATTTTGTATTGCGCGAATATGAATTTATATCTGATGATACCACAATATTTTTTGGTTTGATTTCTTATTTAAGATTTGCGTCATTTTGCGTTTTTAGTAAGCAAATATTTGTTATTTTTGGAATTTTTTTTTTTTTTTATGAAATTAATTATTTTTGACTTGCGCCACTCTAAGTACACCTTTTTTCTTTGACAGTGATAAAATATATTTTCTGAAAGGTAATTTTATGCTGAACAACTTTCCCAAACAATGTTTATCAGTATATTTTAACTTAAAATGTTTATGAAATTTTTTTTTTTTTTTTTTTGAGATGGAAAGTCTCTAAAATGTAGTTGTCACTGATATTTTCCAACATGTTAAAATCATATAAACAAGTCTTACTGTTACTAACAGACATCAAGCCTATTTTGTTTGATTTTAATTTTTAGAAAAATATTCAATTTCGTCATTCGTCGATCGTCAGTAGGCGATCATTTCAGTACCAATGCCACCCTCACATATATATTTTTTATAGTGAAATTTCAAGTGGGGTTTAACTTTTTCACCAAAAAATATTTTCAAAGTCAGCTGGAAACTTTTTTAACCCCTTATCAGCTGGTTGTGTTGTGGTCGTAGTAGCATAAAAGCACCTAAGCGTTTGGGGCGGCTTAAAAAATTCACTACACCAGGAATGATTGATTTTGTGCACTACAAAAGATTTTTCTCAAATAAAGATCCTTCACTGAAACTAACAGTTGGAGAATTCATATTTTTCGGGAAAGATCGAACGTTGGATTAAGCGTTCGAGCTAAAAAAAATATGTTTAATAAAAAATTAAATTTACACGAATAAGATATTTTTTACTGATTTATTGAATTGCAGCTTTGCAAATGTAAATGTCACAAAAAACCTAAATCAGGAATTCAAAAATGTAAAAGTTGACTTACTGGTGCTAACACTGAGGTGAGTTAAGCCAATATCTGCTAAAATGAAACGATACGCAAAACTTCTTACTTACAATTCCTCTACAAAAGCTTGAAATTCTTCATTGCTGATTCAATGTTCACATTTTTCGTTTTAAAATTTCAAACACAAACTTTGCATACTAATAGCAAATAATTAGGAATATAGTAGATCAAGAAATAAGTAAAGAGAAAATTAGGAACGTGTGAAAGTAATGAACGCTTTATCCATCACTAAACATAAAATCATACTTGTTTTGAATATAAATTTCGTGTTTTATTTCTTCTTTATGCCCTACATTCATTTTGTCATTTCGTTTGTCACGCATAGAAATGGGCGTGGCAAGTACAAAGAAGTATTTGTGTATTCTTGATCAACGTCATCTCTTGAGTTGATATAGCCATGTTTGTCTGTCCGTGGAAATTGCTACATTTCTATTTCTATAAATCACTTGAAGCAATTCAGATCTTAAAGAATTGTGCATTTTTCGCGTTAAAAAGTAGCCTACGTTCTAATCCTGGTCATAAACTATTGAGCCAGCAAATTTCATTCAAATCCGTTTAGCTGTTTAGTCGGTGATAGCTAACTGATTTAAAATGTTAGTAAAATGTCTTAACTTTTACTGTTAAGTCTAGGGTATTTGAATTTTTGGCAAGGCCTCAGAACAATATTTCAAAATTAACTTTTTGCATAGTTATATTTTTAATAGATATCCAAACTTTCTTCTCTACAAAATAGTTTCTAATAATTTTATTTTTCCAAAATATAGATATAATTGATATATAACTTTTTCTTTTTAATTTTACTTTATTTAAATATACATACATATAGATTTTTTTGTTAGTTTTTAAAATAGATTTTTGGTTTCGTTTATTTTCTATTACACTTGGCATATTGCCAATAATAAAGAGGTAACGCGCGCAAAATTTATTTTGCTGCTCTCGAAAATGCCGAAATTTTCTCAACAAGAAAATTTAATTTTGTTAAATTTGCAGTATTTAAAAAAAAATGATAAATTGTCTAAATACGATTTCTATTTTTGTGTTCAAATGTTGAAAAGAAAAAAATTGTTTTGTGTTTTTTTTTTTTTCAACAGTAAAATACAATAAATTTTCTACTTGGTTAAAAAAAAAATGATGTACAGAGTATTTTTTTTTTTAAATTTTTGCTAATTGTTTTTAATCAAACACCAAACCAAATAAATTCACTTGAAAAAGTTTCTTTTAATACCTTTTGTTCAAAGAAAGTAAACCTTTTTTTTTTTTTGAGATGCTCTCGAAGATCGGCTGCAGCAACTTCATAAGTCAATATTTTTATAAACCAAAAATATAAACATAAAATAAAATATTAACTTGATCAATTGTAAAAAAAAAATTTCAAATATATGTAAACATCTTTCCTAAAAAATTCTAAAAAAAACCGCCAATCTAACAGGGCATAAGCTCTTAAGCACCAGTCTAATTGTATAAATTGTATGATTTATAAAAAAATACTATATCGAAGATATTTTGAGAAACAATTTTAAAAATAAAAATTTAATGCTTGAACATATTTATTTTTTTTAGATAAATTATTTTTTTATAAAATTAAAGCATTTCAGAATAAAAAACAAATTAAGTTTTTTTTTATTCTATTCTCTATAGTTTTTGAGATATTCCGTTTCAAGAAATTTGCATTTATTATAAAAAAAATAATGGCTGCTTTGCAATTTATTTTTGTGTACATTAATAGTTACAGTGACCGATTTTCTAAATCCTACTAAACGCTCCACTTAAAATTTCTCAAAAAATACAAGTTTTGCAGTTATATTTTGAACTTTACCAAAAACAAACTATGTACACATTTGTAAGCAATCAAATATATCTCGTTTAAAAGATCTTACACAGAACTATAAATAAATCAAATAAAGCCTGGAAATCGTCTACGGTATGCTGCGAAGATCACAATATATCACAAAATAATCACATTGGAGTCCATTTCCCGCATTGTATAAAAGGATCAGGGCTTAGGATTGCCCCTTTTGTACATGTAAAATTTTATTTACATAAAGCCCTTCAATTGTAGATTCGAAAACCCTAATATTTTTTGTATATATTCTCATTAATTTAAATTCGTTACGTCGTTAGTTCTTATACTTATGAACTCATTAAACATTTAAATACAAAATATGAAATAAAACTTGAATTTCAAATCATGTTTTATTTTTCTCTAATATCTTGTAAAATTATGACACCTGCTTACGTGCATAGCCGACTAAATCTAATTATAGCGCACCTTAGCGACAACAACAAGCAGCATCATCAACATCACCAGCAACACTGACGGTGATGCAGCAGGTTGTTGCGATTATTTATGAATTTTGGCTTTGGAACACTTTCGCACAATGACATCCGTTGAAACAGCTCTTGAATTTAAATAAAAACCATGAATGAGATTGTATAAATTTCTATTCTATTCAAAACTTGAACAAAAAAATATATAATTTTGGGTTGACGATAAAAATTAAAAACTTTTTACTTTGCTTTATTTATGTATTGCTTGATTGTTTCGCGTAGGTGTCTAATGAGCTAAATAAAAATCAAAAAAAAAAAAAATAACATAAATGTTTGTGACATTGTAATAATTTTTTTTCTTTCTTTCTTTCTTTAAGGTTGGTCGTATTGCTGCCGATCATCCACTTGTTGGCGGTCACAAAGGTCCTGTTCTAGATATTGCATGGTGTCCACACAATGACAATGTCATTGCTTCAGGCTCAGAAGATTGCGTTGTAAAAGTATGGCAGATACCAGATGGTGGCCTTTCCCGCACACTAACCGAACCCGTTGTTGATTTAGTATTCCATCAGCGACGTGTTGGTTTAGTGGTGTGGCATCCTACAGCGCTGAATGTTCTTCTGACCTCTGGCTCAGACAATCAAGTAAGTTTGAAAATGATTTCTTGGAAAAACAAAATATCAGACAAACTAGTAAAATGTATGCTTGATATCTCAAAACAAAACTACAAATGTACTATGTTTCATACAGAGGAGGTACAGTAGTGCACTAAATTAATTTCATTTTTCACAAAGTTAGTTGTAGTGAAATATTTTTCCACTATCAGTAATTTGTTTGGTGGTCTTCTCTTGTCTTTTTTTGTTTGTTTCTTTTTTTTTTTTTTTTATTTAATTTTTGCTAAAAACTATCAATAATTTAATTAAATTAAGTGCACTACTCTCTCCTTGTCCTGTCAATTGTTTTTCTTTTAATTTTTATTAAAAAATGGTCAATAATTTAATACCTTGCGAATGTCTGGAAAATTTCATTCAAAACATGTTGAGGAATGTGTCTGATCTCTTTTTGGCTAATGAATATTTTCAGATTATTGAAGAATTTTTTTAATAATTTTGAAATCTTAAATTAAGTCGCTGATGTAAAAATAATATAAAAATTCATATATCTCCTTACTCCATCTAACAGGTTGTTATCTGGAATGTCGGCACAGGTGAAATGCTTCTGCACATCGACTCACATCCAGATATTGTGTATAGTGCCTGCTTTAATTGGGATGGCTCAAAATTGGTTACCACATGCAAGGATAAAAAAATACGGATCTATGATCCACGTTCAGGTGAAATTGAAAGTGAAGCACTCTGTCATGAAGGTTCGAAGGCGACACGTGCGCTATTCCTACGTCATGGGCTAATTTTTACCACCGGTTTTAACCGTTCCTCCGAGCGTCAGTATTCACTGCGTGCTCCCGATGCGCTTAGTGAACCCATTGTCATGGTTGAATTGGACACATCTAACGGTGTCATGTTCCCATTGTACGATGCTGATACGAATTTAATTTACTTATGCGGTAAAGGTGATTCTGTCATAAGATATTTCGAGGTATGTTAACAAGTAAATATTTATGACATTTTTTCAATTGAATTATTTATCTTAGATTACGCCAGAACCACCATTTGTACATTATATTAACACGTTTCAAACGCCAGATCCACAGCGTGGTATTGGTTTAATGCCAAAGCGTGGATGCGATGTCACAACCTGCGAAATTGCCAAATTCTATCGTCTCAATAATAATGGCTTATGTCAAGTTATATCGATGACAGTGCCACGCAAATCGGACCTTTTCCAAGAGGATTTGTATCCCGATACGTTAGCCGAAGATGCGGCACAAACGGCTGAAGAATGGATAGCGGGCAAAGATGCGGAACCCATCACTTTCTCACTTAAAGTAAGTTTTGTTTAGCGTGTAACAAAGTGCTATCGTAAAAGTTGGAATACGACAGCATAAATACGCTCGTGCTAAGGCGCAAGTACACAACCGTGAAATTTGCAAGAAATTCAATCAAATTTGATGGTGCTACTGTTAAAGAAGAGCGCACAAATACATAAATATAAACGCAGTTTTCTTTGAAAAAAAAGCGTTGAAGCTTTGAAATAAAACTACGTTTATACTTTTGGTAACCATAGACGAAACTGTCATATTTACAATCAGCAAAATGCATTGGAAATTACCATAGAAGTCAAAAAGAGTAATTGCTTTTCCAATAACTATCTATGTTTACACAGGACCTTATAGTTCAACGCGTTCGAAAAGTAAGCAACAACCGAAAAATCCTGGTCCTATGTTAGGGGTCGTTCACATATTACGTAACCCGATTTTCATAATTTTTCTTTTTACTCCCACCATATCACAAAATGACAAACCCTACTTACATAGTTGTTTGTCCCAAAGGAAATTTAATTTAATTAATCTATGTTTTATTATAATTTTGTCATCGTAGTTTTTTTTTTTTTTTTTTTTTTGTTAAAATGTTAAACTGAGCATTTAACACAGCACATTGCATATTTAACATTTTATCACATAAACAAGACAACATAAAAATCACTGACCGATTTGTGTAAATTCAAATGAATATCGGTATTTGCCAATGATTGTGTAAGTTCGATGAAATAACGTTCAATTGTAATCAATATGACGCGAAGGCTTCACCCCCTTCCTATTCGCGTTGCGTAATATGTGAATGATATAACATTGTTAAGGTTGTTGTAAAAGCTGTAGTGCTCTGTAATCAAAAGATATATCTGATCTATGCGACCCTATTAATTGCTGTATTCCAATGATGCTCAATGCTTGACTTTTGTTCTTAAATTTCAAATATCATATTTACTGTCCAAAACATTTTATATGTTAAGTTGTTATACATACATAATTTAAAATTATATTGATATTTCTATAAGAATATAATATGACATTTGACTCTTTTAACGTGTACAATAATAAATGTAAAACTTATTCTAATGGAATGCAAAATATCTTTGTGAGTCACTCATCTTGCACTTTATAGAAATGTCGATGTATATTTTAAAAGTATGAACATTATGTTGTCATTTAATGACTTTTTTGCTATTGAGCATTAATTTGTCTAAGTATATTTTTAGCTCTTGTTTTAATCGCAATTTATTTTCTTATTTTCGCTGTTTTCTTATTTTCTTATTTAATGATTTCTTTTGTTTTGTGTGAGTGATTTGCTTTTATAACTCTTGCTTCCATTGTGAAATAAGTCAATAATTGTAATACATAAACGCTTTGTCCGAAAATCCTATTAAATGAACACCTTAAATGAACTCCTTGGTAGAAAAAGGGTTATCTCCATAGTTCATAAAAAATCAGAATACAGATTATGACAAAATAAAAAACAACTTTGAAAGGTGCCCTATTCTGTAGCTAACCGCTCGCCCTAAGCTAATTATGTAATAAAAGGGGGTGGTATAATGAGTCAGTGAAAAAGTAAAGGAATGTTTTGGGGAAAATTTCATCTTGGTTTTTAAAATAACTCCATACACTTCGTCCAATTTTTGGATCTTATAGGAAAAATACGAATTCTCTCAGCCTTCAAAACATACATACGTTTGTTTCTGTTCTGACCTCACCATTTGAATCAGACCTTTTCCTACCTGGCCATTTCAAGTTTAGAAACAGGAACAAGTAACAGAGAGTTAAATCTTCCGTGTGTAGCCATGTATTGTCTTGATGAAAGAGAATCTAACTCGTCGCCGAAGTCGGACGCGTTGAAACGCTCTTATAAGTTAGAATAATATTCACCGGTAATCATTCGTCCCTTCCCAAGATAAACAAAATGGATTATGCTGTAGACATTCCATAAAAAAACTTGTCATGACCTTGTTGGTGAACTATGCCTTTCTTAGAACAAATTCGCTACGTTAAATCAACTTCAAAACTCCTTATGACTCCTATCGTCAAATACTTCTTTGCAATTATGAAGCGTGTTATTGCTAAATTTCATCAAACGCGGAACCCATCTTGTGGAAAGCTTTCTCATATCCAAGTGATTTCTTAAAATTCCACCTGTCCGATTGAGATGCCAATAAATACCCTCAGCAATCCTGCTTCATCATTTAATGAACTTTTTTTATTTCTAGTTTTTTACAAATGGCAAGCTTCCTTGCTCCCGATCTAAAATGAAAGTGTTTTGTTTCAATTTATTTTTTTTTTTAACGCAACTATTTAACACTTTTTTTTATTACATCGCGCTTATTTAATTTATAACATTAAAAGAAAAAATCAAATTAAAAAGTTCGACCCAAAAATTAATACCTAAATATTTAACAATATTTGTTGCAATGCTGTTATCAACGTAAATAAAATGTCTTGTACAATACAACGATTCCAGGCGGAACGGCATGTATGCTATCATGGCTAATCGCACGTTGTGTGGTGTTTTTTGTATGTTAAGTCCCCTAAAAGAACAGAATTACTAAAAAGTCTAAAAATCAGGATCGTGTTTCTATTGTACAGGGTGGCTATGTGTCGCAGTCGGCAAATAAATCTCTATCGTTATCGAAGAAAGCCAACATTTTAAACAAAGGAGCAGTCGGAACATCGAAGAGTGCCACCAGCGCGGCTATCGGAGGCGGCAACTCATATACGTCGGCGTCCAATAACAATGAATCCTCCAGCGGATCAGCGCTGGTCAGTGGTGTGACGGTAAGTTGTAAACTGCATGACATGCTAGCATTTCAAACTAATGTTTTGTTTTCCCTTAATATTGGAACAGGAAAAAGATCTGCGCGATATAACCGACGAAATACGAAAATTAAAGGCTATCATTGTAAAGCACGAAAATCGTATACGCGCGCTGGAAGCAGCGCTCCGAGCGCAAGCAGAGGAAACGGACGCCAAGACTGCAGCGACTAATAATAGTAATGACGCGAAAACGCAAGATAAAGCAAACTCGAAGGACAATAACGATCACAGTGCTGCGGCAACAAATCCAGAGCCTGACGATGTGTAATTTTTTTCATTAATTTAACTGAAATTCATACCTATGAATATTTATTTTGTATTTTTTAATTTAAATTAAAATTATCTATATTATGATTTTTTTTTAATTTTAAACAAATTTTAATTATTTTCGTTCTGTTGATATAAAAAGAAGAAAAACCCAACTTAAATTCAATTAAAACCCGAAATGTTTAGTAGTTAAATTTTTTTTAATAATTTCGTTTTAAATAGTAATTTGTTCGAGTAGTAGTCACATGATGAGTCACTTGATGTAATGTAATAAAAAAAAAAAAAACAAATATAATTTTATAAAAAAAAACCTAAAAGAAATATCCTAAAGAACAATAATTTATTATTTAATTTTATAACACATTTTTATAAGAATAGAAAATGGGAACAGTTTTTTTGTTTAGAAAATAAATTAAAAATATGTAATTGGGAGTGCGAATAGAGATTTCTTATTTAAATATACATATATAAGAACAGAAAAATTAAAATGGTCCCTTAAGTATTGAATCTATTTTAAAACATTTGCTTGTGTAAATGTTCGGTTCTTTTGGTCGAATTTAATAATGGGAATAAAAATAATTATGCCATTTACAATAAATTATGTGAGCTCATCTTAAATTTATAATATTAATGAAAAATAAATCTTTGTGAACAAAAGAAGAACATTTTTGCTCAAATTGCCGGACTTTATTAAGTGCATTAATTTAGATAATATATGTTTGTGGAAAAGTTTTTATATCAAAAACTAGTTTGTAACTTTTGAATGATACGTGATTATATAGTACATAAAAACTGTTCCTAATTGTTCGAAACCTCTGACACATTGAATGGTTCTTGTTCCACTACTACTAAATTAAAAATATTTAAATACTTTGACTCTTTTATAAACGTTCTTTGAGATGTACATTTAATAAGGTATATCAATATTTATTCTTTTCAGTAAGAATTTCAGTACAATTTACTATCAAAAATATTTTCAATTGATTTATCAATGCAAAAACTGTACAAACCGTTATATTTTGCTTACAATTTATAATTTTGATTTATTCAGTAGTGGAACTTGATTAATGTTGTTTTGCAACGTGCCTTAGTTTTTTTTTTCACAAAATGTACTGATAAATAAACAGCCTTAATATAAAATTATTTTCACAAATTTCTTGCTCCGCAGCTTCAAAACTAAAGAAGAATTAAAACTGTTCCCAGATTTGCTAATACCACAAAAAAAATCATGACTTAATTTAAATAATAAATTGCCTATGCGCTTAAAAATTTTACTAAACCTATTTGCAAGAAAAACAAAAAACGTACATATACATATATTAAAACTATCATAAATATTTACGCCAAATTAACACTTAAAATTTATACAAAATATTTTAACTGTTGTTATATTTTTTATTGCTATTATCTCTCAATTATTATTTATATGCTAGTTTAAATCGTATACAAATTGTAAATCCATCACGTCCTTCTTTTTCAAAAACAAAAAAAAAAAAAACATTCAAGACCCAGAGAAAAAAATCAAAACATCCTACCAAACAAAATCCCATCCAATGTCTTTTCTAAGCTTAAACTAAAAAAAGTTCAAAAAAGGCTTAGGTTAAAATTTTTACTATCAAACTAATTGTTAAGTTTTTTATGGCTTTTTAAGCATAATAAGATATTAATTTTTACGATGTAATAAAGAGAAAAAATTATGTGCATAACATATTGAACCGATTTTAACAGATTGTGAAAACATGCTTCTTTCTGAAACATTAATGCTTAAATATCCTCATTTTTGTTACATTTGATGCACCCTTTTTATGCTGGCTGTCGTCCTTACAAGTATCAGTTTAATTTTATTTTTAGTCGATATATTACTACCACCAAAACAAACTACACAAAACAATTCTGTATTAATTTCATTTTGTATTATTTTACTTAACTTTATTTATTTTCTTACCATTTAAATTGATAAAAATAAATGCTTTGTTATATAATATGTTCAAGAAACATGAAAATGTAATAAAATTAAATAAAAAAAGGTTATATTTTCCTTTACGAGTTTTCTTATCCTTTTCTTTTAGTTTCCCTCTGTCAAATTTTTTTTTTACAGCACATGCAAATACAAAAATTTTGTTTGTTTTTCTTTTGGTAGTAAGTATCCACAATTAATAAACGTTGTTCAGGATTAAGTCTATTCATGATTGAGTCATATTGAATACTGAACACAAACGTCATATGGACAAGCCATTTGACACATGACAGCTGTCAAAACAACCCATTTGGAAAAGGGACCTTATATTGGATCACCCTTTATATCTACATATCCCAAATTGTTAAACATATTTATTTTCTAACCCCTTGCATCGTTATATTACTTTGGATTGTTATAAAACATATATAATAGAAAAATTCAGCGACAAATCACTACGAATGGTAGTTATTTCACAATTGGAAGAATGCATTAGCCTGAAAATCGCTATCGTAGATCTGTGTAGGAATTTTTCAGTCTCTGTAACTGGTTCGAGTCAACTCATTGTTAATAAGAATATCCCTTGAAAATTAATTGACAGTTGCGCAGAACAATTGATTCAATCATCGGTTTTGTTTAGTTTCGAAAAAAGACAAAACATCGAACTTCACTTTACCCGGAATGTGGTCTGATGCTTCCACGGAATGAATTTTTGAGTTAAGTTAATTTATTGTCTCTGTTGAAGTTTGGTAAATTCATGGTCACAGGATTTAATCAAAGTTTTACAAGGTACTATTAACATAGGTAAGTTAATTTAATATTTTATACTCATCCAATGAAGCTTAAAATACGAGATCTTTGGTGCCCGGAAAGCTTAGGAGTTAAAAATCAATGAAACCTACTAAAATTACACGTATATTTCAGTCAATTTGATTGAAATCCAATTTCTGGGTCCTTTCTCGACCCGCAGGTTATGTGAATAATGAATATACAATTTATAGAAATGTTTTCATAAATATAAAAATTATCTTTTCGTTTCATTTTATTAATTATATAGTTACATAGGTTTGTAAGAATAACAGTTTTAATTTTATTCAAGTATAAATAGACTGAAAGCCAGTGGACGATTTAAAGCAGGTATAAGTTTCATAGAAGCGATTCTTTTCAAACAATAGCTCTATTTTACGAAGAACGTTTAGGAAGACATGACTTGAGTTAGCTCTCAGCTTCTCAAAAATAATTTGTTGCCAAACTTTTTTTTAATACCTTATCCATAGCTTTATATTCGCAACTTGAAATATAATATCCTTGTTCTCCTTCAATAGTATAGTCCTTACAGGATTTGGTCAAATTTAGTCTCAAAATTTTTTCGAATACGGGAACGCTTTTCGGACTAAATCTTGTAAAGTGGACTAATGCATAATTGTACAGTAACAAAGTTACGGTGAATTAGGTATTTGATGAAATGGAATTGGAGAGAGCATTATGTAAGTATCTGTCAAAAATTTAATCTTGTGGCTTTGAGTTCATTCCCAGCAATATATGGAATCTAGAACGGCTGGATTCCAACTGATTTAAGAATGGTTCAACAGAGATTGGCAATTATTACAAAGACATATCAAATTTCCCATAATTAAAAATTTTAAAAAAATCGCTTGGCTGGTTTTTACAATAAGACTACTCAAAGTCGGTTACTGGCTTTCTGATTACTTTCAATTATAATAGTAAAAAAAAATAAAAATGCTTAACTAATGAGTACTCAATGAGTACTGTGCTGATTTGAAAGAAATGCCAAATGTCCTTTAGGACATTTGTTTGCATAGTGACCTTTATGTCCACATTTGTAGCACGTAATCTCTTCCAACGGCTTTGGAAGTTTCGAAATATTATTTCGATTTTGTGGGTCACTTTCGTCTTTTTTGATGGAGGCTTCTATAGCTGCCGGATTAAGAACGTATCCTGCAAAGTTTTTGTGACCATTGTTTGCCTTGTAACGGAAATCGTTATTTTGAGATGAAGCTTCAATTACTTCGGGTATCGAATTCTTGCACGATGATGCTTTATGACCCAATTCACCACAGTAATGACAAATTGGCATTCGTTTAATTTGATCTTTTGTGCCTTCTGGAATTGGTGGCAACTCAAATCGTGGATGCATATATTTACAGCTCGTGCCAGTTGGGCAAAATCCAGATAAATAATTCATACACAAAACTCTGCGCACATGTCTATGTCGGCAATGTGGACCATGTCTACAGAAACCTCTATCATACCATGGGCAATCTTTTATTTTACTCTCCGGATCAATGTGTAAGAAAGGACACTCCTTGTTGTGACATGCATTAAAACGAGAATAGAAGTAACATTCGGGCATCTTTTTCATGTCATATTCGTGAAGAAATTCACATTGATCACCTTTTTTACAGAGGCCTCTTAACCAATGCTTACAGACTATTGTTCTATCTCCATGTATATGACGAAATGGACAGGAACTTCCTTTTTCACACTCGACTCCACGAACAGTGTTATAAAATTGGCACACCGCTGCCATAGATTTATCCATGCCATGAAAAGGGAGCGGGAGAGCTCCATATTGTTCCAGCAAATCCACTTCAATTTTAAAATCATAATTACAAACATTTGCCACAACAATATCCATTTCTTAACAAATTAATTATATTTCTTAAACGATTTATTTACTCTTAAAAAACACAATTTTTAGCTCAATACTGGTCACGTTCATAAGTAAGGGCATAACAATAATGTCAAACAAGACGTCAAGAAATTATTTCACAAGTCCTTCTGAACCATGGTGTAATTATAAAGTCCAAATTACAACAACGCGTCGGCAGTGACCGTAAAGTAAAACATAGCAAACAGTTTGCTAAAAAAAACTTCATTTCGTAAATTGCCAATGCCTACGTGTAATTGTAATTTGGGTTTATTGGTTAATGCGATACCATAGATCTTTTTCTTTCTCATATATATTTTGCTTGACGGAAATGTCAAAATAAAAAAAAATAGTAGCTAAAGCTCAATTAAATGTATTATATAACAAGAATCAAAAGATTGTTAGAATAACATACTTAAGTCAACGGGTTAAGGTGCAAAACAGGCGGTGAAAATTTTGTGATCAGAGATCATTTGACTGTCTGCACAACTTCGTTTTTATGAAACTTACCTTAAAGCTTAATTTCCATGTGATCTTATCTTATCAAATATCAGGGAGGACATCACATGCTATAAAACGGACCTCACACAATCAGTATTACTGATAGTATTTTGCATACTGACAGTATTACTGATCGTATGAGGTGAGTACTGATGTACTGTCAGTATAGAAAAGCGATACTGATGACTGATGGAAAAATCGGATAGTACTGACGAAGTTGTTAAATACTGACAGTAATACTGATGGTGTGAGGTGAATACTGACAGTTCATCAGTAATATTTGCACAGCGATGGAAGGTGAAACCAATTAAGTGCTTTTATTGCCCAATATAAAAGCTTAAAATGCTTATGGGATGTGCGTTCCAAGGACTATTCAAATAGGGACAGCAAAAATCTGCATACAATGACCTTTTAGTGGTCTATAAAGTAACAAAGCCGGACGCTGGTATAGAAAAACTGATAACTGACCGTGTGTGGGATACACTGACAGTAATGTAAATACTATTTGTAATTATACTGTCATTAATATTGATCGTGTGAGGGCCGCTTAAAGATAGCAAATGCATGCTATTCACTCTCGCATTCTCCAAGCGCATTAGGTTCTGTTCCCATGCTTTTTCTTTCTTATAAAAATTTGATTTGATATCCCTGATATAGGATAAGATAAGATAAGATCACATGGAAATTGGGCTTAATGTAAAATTTTGGCTTGTGTATGACCGTGTTCACATGCCTCAAAATTGTAAATTTAAGTCATCAGAACTAAAGTTTATTCACTGTGCTTAGTCATAAGATTTCTGAAAATTATTTGACTTGCTAAAGAGGTTGCACTGATTATTTAAGTACTGAGAACTTTCGTTAGATCGAAACTCGAAGCAATATGTAGCGCACCCTATTCGTTTCATTCAGACATGTTCATTATGAACTAGCTTGAAGCGCTTTAACTGGCTGAACGGGTTCATCATGTTGTGTATAAAGGATGTGGCAACGCTATGAGCATTGTGTCTATCGTATTTTCAATTGCATTTTGACAGTTTTACAGAACGGACGTGTCTTTTTTTTGCGAATCTCACAAATGAATTAAAATTTAATAAAGAAAATTAAAAAAAATAACAAATAAAGTATAAAGAAGTGAATTTGATACTTAAAGCTGATAGAACGAATTATAAAAAAATATACTACATTAAATACAACAGTAACTGCAAAAAAGGAAATGAAAAAAGTGCAAAGGAGCAGAAAATTTTTTTGGGAAATTATATAAGCTATTATTGAACTATATAGAAGAAGCTGCAGACTGAATTTTCATCACTTTTTTTTTCTACTGCCAACGCGCATACAGCTTGCACTGACCTAGTAGTACAGTTAATACTCGATAGCAAGCGATTTAACTTGAAAGATTTATTGAAGCATTCGAAATCACCGCATTGGAAAATTTAACAAAAGAA
Organism: Tricholauxania praeusta; assembly: GCA_949775025.1. Classification (NCBI taxonomy): domain Eukaryota; kingdom Metazoa; phylum Arthropoda; class Insecta; order Diptera; family Lauxaniidae; genus Tricholauxania; species Tricholauxania praeusta. The sequence goes on from OX459031.1 coordinate 8,461,986, forward strand.
GATGTGTGTTACATCTACAACAACAACGTTATGTGGAGTTTTAACTGAAAACAACTCCAACGAAGACAACAGTGACAAAGTCAACAATAACGATAGCGCGTTTACCAAAGAAGAAAACTTTAGTAAAAACAACGAGTTTATTTGAAAGTTGCTCCAAATTAAGAAATTCCAGTTTTCTATTGCCCAGAGTTATCACAATTTAAATTAAATAGTAAAATAAATTATTTTATAATGCAACCAAGCACAATCGCTTAAAAATATATAAATGCAAAATTATTAAAAACAATAATACGAAATAAAAAAATTAATCCCTTAAAAACAAATTTGGACTGCGCGCATTGTAATTTCATTTTTCACAAGTAAAAAGAACGAACAAACGATTCCCAAAAAAAGTACGAAGGGAAGGCATCATAAGAAAATCAACTAAATCAATAGAGAGTACCTTAAAATTATTAAAATGGCAGCCATTAATTCTAAATCGGGGAAAGTTGGCAAACTAAATTTAATGTCACATGTTCGATATGAACATTTGGTCGCTGGTGTTTCCGGTGGCGTGACATCAACGTTAATTCTACATCCTTTAGATTTGATTAAAATTCGTTTTGCTGGTGAGTTTTATTTTTACTGTATTGTCTTTATTTTGTGTTTCATTCAATCGATAGTAATTGTTTCCTACACAAATAAAATTAATGAAATTGGTGATGGCGATGTTACTTTGTAAAAACAAATTGATTTCTAAAAGGGGTAAACTCATAGAGTTGGGAAAGAGGTTGGGATGGTACTCGTACTATTAATGTCCGTGATCATAAAATCCCAATTTAATCTACTACTACTTTTACAATTATTTTCTTTTAAAAAGTTTAATTTACCTTATGGACGGTAAATCCACAAAAAATTGATAAAATAAATTCAAATTTAAAATTGTGAAAATATGTATTAAATTAGTATAAATAACATAAAATAAATTGCAAAATAAGTAATTTTTCCCGCTGGAACCCGGGCTCTATTATGTCAGGTTTTTGATATATTCCAACTTTAAAGTACAAAAAACACTGCCGTTTTTTTATTTTTTCTCAAAAAGCTACATATGCGTGGGATCTTAAAGTACAAGTCTTCCTCTTTCAAATGATGTTGAGTTTGCTCAAATATCTTCTTTTTTTTTCTGTTGAATTTTTTGTCTCACCCATACTTGAAATAGTGCTTTTAACCTATAATAATGAAGTCATGCGCAAAGCACTTAGAAGATCTCAAAAACCTGACGTGACAGCACAATTTCGAGCCCGGATTTGGTTTCAGCGTGAAAATTTACCTCGAAAACAACTGTTCACTATCCAGGGGCACAAAATGTTCAAAATTTTATATGGTAGTGTAATTCACGTTAGTCGTGTATAAAATTTCTGCCAGGATACAGTGTTTTACTGTATGAAAGATGCCACGCCCCGTTATTCAAGCGCTCCCACAATTTGCAAGGTGCTTATCATAGACTTTATGGAGCCAAGTACCAAATCAAACCTACGATTAAATTATTTTTATCTCAAGAAATCGCTTTAAATGTAAAGAATAACAAATATAAATTAGTACCAAAAAGTTAAATTGAAACCTTTTATTTAAAAATCTAAATTGGTCTTTTAAAATCCTATTATTTGTAAAGAAAATGTTTACCATAATGAGCTGTGCAATCGTTTCGTTAGATTGCATCATTCAAAATAAATTCTTCCTCAAGTTAAAAAATAAAAAAAAACTCAATTTCTGATAAGGCAAAAAGTAGGATTCTTTTACATTCGTAAACATCATGCTGTATGAATATAAGCTACATGAAAACTTTAAACAATTTAAATTACTCTAATAAAAACCTGAACTATTAGCAAAAATGAAAAACTCGTGCCGCGTGCCGAATAATTCAATGCGCAATAAACAATCTATTTCTTATCGCGCTAACCAAATTTCGAACTTTTTGATTTAGGCATCTAGCATTATGTAACATATTTTAAAATATTTGTAAATAATTTAAATTGCCAGTAGAGATATGTACATAGATACAAAATTATATGCGCACTTTATTATAGATATAAATGGATTTTTCAATCAAAAATAAATGTAGTTGCTGCTCTAATTTTATTAAATGTGACTGATATTTTTGCGCTTATCGCAAATTTACTCTTATTAAATTGTTACATAGTCGCTAGATCAACTAGACTATTTACAAAAAAAGCAAACGTAAGCTTATTACTAATTTCAACGACATGTGTGAATGAATCTTATACAATTTAAATAGACGAACGCTAGACAATTTATTTATGTATAGCTACGTAGACAGTCATAATATTGATTTAATAACTTTCATCTACATATTTACACATTGAACTCGCCAAATTGTTCAATTATAAAATTTCCTGAAAAGACAATTTGATTTTGAATAATAATAACACTGTAGAACTAACTTTTTTTTTTTGTAAAACTATATTTTAAAAAGTTTTGGTTAATAGATATAACAACTTTCGCAAACAATATTTGTGTCATCACGTTAAATTTGCATTTTGAAATGAGTCAAAAGCTGATCCTATCTCCTATCAAAGTATTTAACTTAATTTTAGTACATTAGACAGACCACTATAAAAAGTGTTTACTGCAAAAACTTTATAACAGTAAACTGTGCGCCACCTTTGCTCCAAATAGTAAATGAAAACCCCAGAGTTTGATAAACAAACATACTACCTTGATCAAAAAGTTTTAGGACTTTATTTTTAAAATGAAAAATACAAGTTTATTCATCAAAATCGATATTGTCTCCTTCAAAGTACTCCCCATCGACTGCAATGCACTTACGCCAACGCTTGACCCAGTCCTCAAAAGCCTTTTTATACTCGACCGTCGGTATGGCCATCAGGGCCATCTTCGATTTTTCGATGACCTCTTCTCGGCTGCTGTAACGCGATCCGCGGAGCGGTTTCTTCAGGTGGTCGAACAGGAAAAAGTCGCAGGGAGCCAAATCAGGCGAATTCGGTGGATGTTGGACGGTATTCATGGAGTTTTTGGCCAAAAACTCACGAATAATGATCGCATTGTGCGACGGCGCGTTGTCGTGATGCAAAATCCACGAGTTGTTTGCCCACAAATCCGGTCTTTTTTGGCGAACTGCTTCACGCAAACGTCTCAAAACGCCCAAATAATATTCTTTGTTGACGGTCTGACCTTCTGGGAGGAATTCATGATGCACAACACCTCTGTAGTCCATGAAAACCGTGAGCATCGCCTTCTTTTTCGATTGAAAACGACGTGGTTTTTTCGGTCGCGGCTCATTGGGTGAACGCCATTCACTCGCTTGATGTCTGGATTGCGTGTCGTACTCGTAAATCCACGTCTCGTCACCAGTAATGATTCGTTTGATTTTCGTCCGTTTTTAACACAAAATTTAATGCAAACTCGTTGCTGCAAAGTTGATGACATTTTTTTTTTTGTAAAAAATCGAAACCACACACAAAAGTAGATGCACACAATACGGCGTCACTTCAAGAAATGTCAAGCTGTCAAGCTGAAAATTTGACATAACGTCCATGACACTTCTACCAACACAACAAAAAAAATAGAATTGAAATCGGACGAACGAGAGCGCCACACGGTGACGAGTCCTAAAACTTTTTGATCAAGCTGGTATTGTAAGCAATAATATACTCAAATTGTTGCTGAAGTTTATGGAAAACATTGTTGTTATAAATAACAAGCGAGCAGCTTTTTATATAACTGGTACCGATAGGCGCTGGCTAATTAAAATGTTTATGTTAAATAAGAGTTATAAGCAAAATTTTGTTTTTCTTTGTTAATTCTTAGAACGCCGATCACTTGGCAATAATGTGATCGTATATCGTTGTAATTTATTATAGCTTTTGTAAATTGTTTTGTTTGTCCACTGTAAATAAACAATATTTGGTAACGCCTCTGAAATACTGATCCCACTGTCTGGTTACGTCTAGAAAAGTCGTATATCTAGTGCTGTCTGACGCGCGTCATTTTATATTCGCTGCCAACAACCGCAGTAGGCAGTCTAGTCTTTCCGTTTTTCAATAAATAAATGAATGATAGTGTAGTGAGTGGAAAATTACACGCGCTTGTAAAAATTTCCATTAAACAAAGCTATGATGTATTGAAGGTTTTGTTCAACTTCAAATATAACACTTTATGTAAAATTTTTTTTTATTTAGCTGAGTAAACAAAATTTAATTTATGTACAAAATTAAATTTTAAAAAGATCCAAAATATTATTGACAAGAATTTAATATGCTTACTATTGACGTACATATGTAGCTTCATTATTAAGATTACAGCAAAAGTAACCCAAATCTAAAAATCTTTGTATACCTTATATAAGTAGGATCATAATCATTTTTTTAGTCGATGTAATGTTTTTGAAAAAAACACTTCTCAGGTTTGGGTAAAAAATCCTCACATTTAAGTTTTACCTTTTTTTGTTGAACTTTTCAATGAATTGCTTCCTGCCCGAACATCATTCAGTGAAATAAAGAGTTTTAAAGAGCTTTTTCGTACTGTAGGTACCCCGCCATAAAATTAGAATTAACAGCAAATTTTTGAATCATTTATGGAAAAAATGGTTTTTTTCCAGTACACCAGGATCTTACAAACGTTCATCCTTAGCTTACCCCTGAACTTTGAGGTATAGTATATTTAATCATTTCATCAGAGTACTGTCGTGAGTACTTTTTCGAACATCTGGGCTTGAAAGTATTTTTCCAAAAAAAATTAAATCACTGAGTAGGTATGTAAAAGAATTAGAAAGTATTTATTTGATTGTAATTGTTGCTGTAACTGATTTTATTGCAGTTTGGCTACAGGTTAATACACTTAGCCCATTATTGCATTAGACCGTAACTTTTTTCTATTATGTACATAAAGAAATTTAAACACCGAAAGATGTTTGATACAGCACCGATCGGTGTCAAATACATTCGATAGTGGGGTGTTTATTTATTAACCTCATGCGGTGTTCAAATCTGAACATCCAATGGAAAAAACATTATATGCTTGAAGAAATACTTTTATAACAGAATCATTGTCTCCGGCTCTATTGAATATTTCAAACAAACTATTGATACTTCAAGTGCTCTTTAATACAAACAAATGTAACTTTTCTAGTAATTTGGTCTTATGCTTAATATGAAGGTTAACTTTTTATAAAAATTTATATGTATTTTTGTATGTTCAATAAGAAAATCGCTCAAAAAATAACATTAATTTTTAACAAAGTAAAAAAAAAAAATTCAGAAAATATCCCATTTCGGATTTCAATTATACATGGATACATACTCAATATCGTTCAAATAAGTATACGATTGAACAACAAAACATCAACTGGTGTTAAATATGTACATACATATCTGACTATCTGTATTAAAAACTTTCCAATAATTTTAAGTTCGTAACTAGTTACTTATCATAATTAAAACAACTTGTTTTAACCTTTACGTAAAACATTCGCTAGATAACATAAACCAGCTGCTTTTACATTAGAGCATCATAAGAATTGTGTTGTGATTCAAAAGCGTTAAAATTTTTTAGTTCATTTATATGCATATATTTAAAAGTAGAGAATTTAACACGTTATTGACGTAAACCTTTTAGGCTTTTTAACATAATTGATATTTTACCCGTTAAAAACACGGTGGTGAACATAAACAAAAGACCTTGAAAGTTTCCACGACCGTCAGCGAACAATAACAAACTAAACCCGCTTTGTTTGAGAAGGAAAAGAACCAGTTAAAATGGATGAATTGTATAAATGGCAAAAAAAGTAATAAATAAAATATTAATGATTTCCATCCAACAAACTGAGATCATCACTAAAAAAATAATATAAAAACCATTATTGTAAACTATGAATGCAGAATATTCATGCAGCCACTGCAATTTATGTCACTTCATATAGATAGATTCACGCATTATATAACTGATATTTAATCAAATAAATTTATAATATTTAGAGCTTCAAAATGATGAAACTATGTGTGCAAACTTGCATGTATATACGAGTATGTTATACGATATTAAAAAAAAAGTACGAAGCCGTGAATCAATTTCCGCTTAAAGTTTACAACGCTGCTTAAATTGACAAACGTTTTAAAACAAATAAAGTTAAGCTTAAAAGGAATTATCAATGTATAGGTGTCAGCTGGTAGCGATGACTCAGATATGACAAACTCTTGAACGATATAAAACTGAAAAACCCCAAGAGAAACAACACAAAACTGAATAAACGACCATAAAAATGAGTGCACATGGCAACAGACAAAATGATTTTGCAAAAGGTTTCCTACAGTTTAGCAGAAAACAAAAATGAGAATTTGATGTCTGGCTGTCTGTATATGTGTGATAAAAGACATTGAGTACAGTCACGTGTGTTTACATTTACAGATATCATAAAAGTAAAATAAAAACAAGTATCAGCAAAACAGCAAATCAAGTGACTTGTGTGTTTCAACACAAGCGCATACGGCAACGGAGCACAATAACAAATGACCTCACAATATGTGTAAAAAAAAGCAATAAAGTATTACAACAGCTAAATATAATGAGGTAACAACTTAATGAAAACAGCTGTTTGACAACTTAGTGAAAATGTATTTATATGCATACAGTTAAAGGAATTTATTTTAATATAACATCTGTTAAACTTTGCACACCATTATAATTATAAAATTATCGTGTTTTTCTGTTCAGCCGTTTCTTTTAAATGTTTCTAAACATTTGGGGTCAAAATATGGATTACAATTTTAAAAACTTTGCTATATTTTGAACAAATGTATATATCAAGAAACCAATCGGTATACTCAAATACTTTTATTTTTCGACTATTCCTTAAGTAAAATTTTTTAATTCTTAAAATATCGATTCATATTTTTTAGCTTGAAAATCGCATTCTTTAATATGTCCAACATTAGCTTCGAGGCAGCCTTCAGCCGCGATTCACTATTCTATTTCTATATAGAAACTTCAGAATTTCAAGAAAATCAGGAAAATTTTAATTTTTTGAAATTTTATTAAAATGCTTTTAAGATGCAAGAATTTATTAGCTGTGGGAAAAATTGCTTGGACCCAACTTTCTAGTTTCTTATTTTCCTTTTCTTTTTATATTAAAAAAAAAAAACCTCAGGGGCTGTGTATTAATTATGTAAAATGTTTAGGGATAAGGGGGTAGGAATCAATAATTTTCTTACTGTATCATACGAAGGGTATATTTTTATACTACGATTTCCGATGTACAGGATGGTTACAAGTTTTACAATTATCAAAAACTTCGAACGTAAGCAATGTGCAGCCCCTAACATAAAAATTGAAAGCCTCCACCATTCAACTGTGTCCAGAATAACAGTTTTTTATGGTTATAGTAGATTAAAGCTTTTCATGACATACTTTACTCTCGAAACGTTAAATGGTAAATCACCGAAAGCAAATTTTGTATTCAAAGAAATTTCGCGCAACCGCTGTTCTTCTGATTTCGGATAATGTTCCATAACATAACATGAAAGAGCTTTACCTAAATTCTAACTACGACAAATTGAGAATTGTGATTGTTCCAAATGTATTACTATGTATTATTATGAAGAACCGTACAAAAAAGCTGGTAACTTGTTTGTCTGTTATTTTATATAAAAACAAGCTGACTTTAATATGGTGTGATCTTTTCAAGTTAACATTTCTTTTCTTGTTTTTTTTTTTATTTAATAAAACATTTTTATCAAGTCATTGGCTTTATTTGATTATTTTTGTTGTATTTCAATTAAAATAATGGCATTTATGTAAATAAATTTTGGCTTTGCTTAGGTATAATACATATTCAAGCGATAACCTTTTACTTTCGTGTACACACAAGAAATAATTAATATTTATATTAACTTAAAAAATTTTCCTCAAAAAACAACTTCCACTTTAGAATTTTTTTGTTTACGTGGAAAATTATTACAAAACAAATTTATTTCCTGTTGTTTTCACCTTCAATTAAAATATAAACTACTTCATGGGCGCGTGATAACTATTTACAAATAATAAAAACAATAAATAGTTATTTGCGCCATAGATTGTATTTTTTAGATTAAGTGATTAAAGTGTATAAACCTCGCATTTTGGTGAATGAACTTAGAAATTATACATATGGTATTCTATTTTTATTAGAAATTTTTGGAAATCCTCATATGGCTCTTCAGGCTCTTTTTTTAAACAGGTTTATTCAGATAAAGCTTTGCAAGAACGCTCATTTATCTAGTACATATTATGAGATATATATATGTGTATCGTTACTGTTATTAATAAAACTACTTAATTTCCTCAAAGAAATTTTACTTTAAATATTTTTCTTGGAAACCTTGTAAAAATAATAATTTTTTTAATATACAGAAACTGTGTTCAAATCACTTTCCAAGACATTCTTTAGAATTTTTTTAAACTCAGAGTATCATGAGAAAAACAACAAAGTGACGAGCCCCTTTTTTATATGCACGATTCGCTAAAAGAAAACAAATTTACTTTGGGTTATTTGCGTATTGGTTACTGCTTCATCATGTGAACTATCAGCATTTTTAATCTTAAACGTGCGATCACGCATACTGATGATCGTTCAAAATAAAAAAATGTCCAGTCTTTGTTTTTGTATGCGCACTACATGCTAAAAATACCTATTATACTGTTGCCAATCCAACTTCATGTCTTGATGATAATAACGTGAGCATACCTACAAAAATATGTACATGTGTATGTACATTAGGGTGATTCGAATTGTTTTTTTAAGGTGCTATTGCGGAAAAAATAACTCAATGATAAGAAGAATAATTTCACGAAAATGTAATGAAAATGTAGCTCAATTTTAAAAGGTAGCGCCGAAGCCTGTTAGTTTTCCATGTAAACTATATGGAAAAAAATATAACTATTATTAAACAGGTCTGCGAATAAAAGGTTATGAATGTTATTGGGTCGCTGCGGGTTATTTCCGAAGTATTTTCTTGCGCTTAATCCGAATCAAACATAGAATCGATACATCACGTCAGAATTTTAAAATATTTAAGGTTAGATACTTAAAACATGGTATTCTTTCTGTGTCTACTTTCGAGTCTATGCATAGAATTCAAAAAAATGTATTTAGTTTATTTCTAATAAAAACATCATTTCGTAAAATCCTTCCTCTTTAAAATGTGTTTTCAAATAGTCATATATGATATTTCCTTGCAAGCTTACAGCCATTTTAAGGTGACTGGATTTGGCTTTAGCGCAAGTAATTTCTTTGGATATAATCCTCAGCTGCCCAACAACATTTATGACCCCATTATTCGCAGACCTGTTTGATACAAATGCTTATAGTTTTTCAATATAATTAAAATGTGAGATTAACAGGCGCCCACCTGTCAAAGTTGAGCTGCGTTTGCGTATCATTTTTCATATCTTAAACATAATTTCCTTGCAACAGCACCTTAAGAAAAATAAAAAAAAAATTTTAATCACCCTAATGTATACATATCTGTATGTACATAAACATGTATGTATACAGTAGGAGGTATACACAATTTTGAGCTGAAAAACCTATTTTTTTCAATTTTATTCTATTTTTTTTATGAGGTTTATTTCTATGAAATGTTATCGCGAAATTTGGCAAGCATGCAAAAAGGTGTCTGTTTCTTTGACATTGAATAATTCGTATGAAGGAAAGTAAATACAGCTCACTCTAATATGATATTAAAAAATTCATTTTTTTAAAAATAACTCGTTGCTTCTGCAAACTTATGGCCTGTGTGTATTACGTGAACATTATATTTTCAGCACGTGAAGAAATTAAAATTTAAAAACCAATTGTTTTTGTGAAAAATATAAATGACGTATTATGTATTTTTCTGACGTCAAACTTATATCTGTTAAATTGTTGCTAGTAAAACAATTTCTTCAATGGTGAGCAACTTATTTTCTAAGAATTTGATAAAAGAAATTTAAAATTGAATACCCTTCTTGTTAAGTAAACAACTTTTAATTATTATGAACAGAAATATTTTTGTTTGATTTGGATACAGAAAAAAAAACCCCATTAAACACAAATTATATTTTGGTCGATGTATACCTATTTAATAAAAAAACTCTTCACATGAGTAAAAGTTCGTATAGTCATAGTTATTCATATTCATTTTTTTTACGTATTTTTTATTGCTATTTTAGCAAACTTCAATCAAAACTTTGATAATCATGTTACCTAATTAATGTTTTGTTTCGTTTTTTCAGTTAATGACGGACGCACTGCAGCTGCACCACAATATCGTGGCTTAGGCAGCGCATTTACAACAATTTTCCGGCAAGAAGGTTTTCGTGGCTTATACAAAGGTGTAACACCCAATGTTTGGGGTTCCGGTTCTGCTTGGGGTTTCTATTTCATGTTGTAAGTTGTATGCAAACATATAATCTTTGGTATTTTTCTATTAAAACATTTGAAACGTTTAGCTACAATACAATTAAAAATGTCGTACAAGGCGGTAATACCACACAAGCTTTGGGTCCTGCCATGCACATGTTAATTGCTGCTGAATCTGGTGTATTAACCCTAATGTTAACAAACCCAATTTGGGTAGTAAAAACCCGTCTTTGTTTACAATATGGTGTAGAAGGTGTAAACTCGAAATTGGAATATCGGGGTATGGTACATGCATTGTCACAAATCTACAAATCCGAAGGTGTGCGTGGTTTATATAGAGTAAGTTTTTATTATCTAGAATATCTCTTTTTTATTGATATTAATAAAATTTTTTTTTATTCTTCAGGGCTTTGTTCCTGGCATGTTGGGCGTTTCACATGGTGCGCTGCAATTTATGACCTATGAAGAAATGAAAAATTACTACAATGAATATCGCAAATTACCGATTGATACAAAATTGGTAAGTAATTTTCAATATTTTTTGAAAAGTGAAAAACCCCATGTACTTTTTTTTTCACTTGCAATAAAGAAAAACAAAAAAAATAATCATATGATCTTCACTAGTAGCAATCATAATCACATGATTTATATTTTTTATGTACATATATCCATGTGTCTGAAAGTATTTTTTGCGCTAAATACACCTCCCCTAAAGACGTAAATTAGCGAAATTATTAAAGCACAATTTGGCTACTAGCCAATTATATCAATATGCTTATACTCGTATCTATGCCTTCATGACCGCCATCAAATGTACAAGAATCTGGATACGTTACTCAGTAGGAATATTATCTGCACTTTATTTTCATTGGTTTTTCATGAGCGCAAAAAAGCTAGGAAAAGTTGAATTCCAAAGTAACATGCTCTTTTTCATGAACTGTTTTATAGAGTTTTAAGGGACAGTTTTTTTTTTGTTAATGTACTTAAAAGATTCCACGGAACGATAGCATTTATGTATTAATGTATTAATCCAAATTAACAAACAAAAAAATATCTAAATTAAGATATTTTTAAAATTTCCTTTAAATTTTAGCATTTTTATGACGCCTTAGATGTTTTTAAAATCCACTCGCTTGAAGTATAAAATCTTACAGGTTTTCGTGAAAGCGGAAGTGAAAACATTTTATAAGACCGGAAATTTATTCTAAGTTTTTTGCGACCAGATCTTAATACAGAAAGTAAAAATTACATAAATTCAACAAAAATTATTAACCTTTTTCAGTAACTTTGCACCTTAGAATATACCTTTAATATAAAAACAAAGTTTTGGATTTTTTTTTTCGATATATCATGTTACAGTTCTCAATTGAATTTTAACTGAGCATCAAAATGAAGCTGAAGGCATCAATTTGAATTTCGCTAAAAGAAAATGTTTGCAATATAAGCTCAAAGCATTATTACATGGAAAATTCATTCCTTCCGATTTGTTATTCGATAAAAATTTGTATAATAAAAACTATATCAATTTGAAATGCTAATAATAAGACAGGCTGACACAATATATAATTTCATTTATAAAAAGTCACCCATTTATGAATAAAAGTATTTTCTCTTATCTAGTAACTTGAGCACAACATCTTATCTATCGGGTTACCTTTGGTGGAAGAATTTTTATTTGTAGAAAGTCAATGCAGAATTTTAATTAAAAAGCATTAACGATAAAGCGCTAAATCAAAAATAATTTTTAGACGTACAATGCACTCTGGTGTGTTATTGCTCCTTGGCTTTAATTGAATTTTGATTAAAAAATAAATCACGAATCACTAGCATAGCTGTACTGAAAATCGATGTCTCTATATGCCCATTATGAATCATTTCCTTTCAAACTGTTTATCTTTTTTTTTTTTGTTTTCTAACTACCGAATTTACCCTTTATATCTTATCTGTCTTTTTCCTGTTCAAATGAAAATCTTTTTTTTTATTATTTAATGCTCGTATCTCTTGAAACATAGATTCTATTATAACTGAAAAATATTGCATTGCTTACGGATTTTCTTTCGCCAATATTTGAGCTTACAGAAACATTGCAAAAAACACAAATAATTGATTATTAATAATATATACTAAGTAAATAAACAGCTGGTAATTTTTTTAATAGGGTTTTCGCGAGCTACATACACAAAACAAGTTAATTAAAAAATAAATCTTAATGAAAAAAAAAAAAATAATTAATTAAATACATAAAGGGATTCAAAACTATTGAATGTGAATCAAATTCATTTTAAATAAATTGATGTTTGGCTTAAGCTTGTTTATGGTATTTTGAGCCAGCTTGAAGAACAAGCTTTTTAACTGGGTCACTTTATAAAACATATGAAAAAATCAAGAATTTTTGTTTTTACCTTTCATTGGGTTAAAAATATTCCGTCTACCATTAGGTTCGTTGCTAAATTTTTATTTTTTTTTTTCATTTTAGGCTACATCAGAGTATTTAGCTTTTGCTGCTGTTTCCAAGCTGATTGCCGCCGCCGCTACTTATCCATATCAAGTGATACGTGCACGTTTGCAGGATCATCATCACAGCTACAAAGGCACATGGGATTGCGTTAAGCAAACTTGGAGGTACGAACGTATGCGAGGTTTTTATAAGGGTCTTGTTCCATATTTAGTGCACGTCACACCGAATATTTGTATGGTTATGCTCATTTGGGAAAAATTGACAAATTAGAGTATATAAAAAAGACCTAAAGGAAAAAAAAAAACTGTAAAACAGGGAAGCATACTGAAAATCCCACAAATGAATCTTAAACTTAAATTACTTAAAAATTTTTATAAATAAATTAGGTATACACTTTAAGTATTCATAAAAGTAGCACAAAATGACAAAGGCTATACCGGCAAAGATATAAAAATAAGCGAAATGAAATTTTTTCAAGGGTTAGTTAGTTTTTTTCTTTCAAAATCTTAAAAATAGTCATAAAGCAGTTTTTTTATTCTGTATTATTGTTGTTACTGATTTTGTTTTAGTTCTTAACAATTTTTCAAGATGTAGCCGCATAGTTATTTTATTTTCTTTTATAAACTTTTGTAGCAATGAAAATAATGTTTCTTCGTAAAACTATTCCAAAATTAAAACTAAACTTTAGCTTTAAGTAGGTAAACAACTTTTTCATAGTATTTACATTTAATATTAGTTTACGTATATAAGTCAGGTAGTAAAGCAAACTATGTTTTTCATATTAAAAAACTTCATGTACTGTAACACAATTGAAATAGTAAAATGTAAATTCTTAGTTCAAAATAATAAATCACAACAACGGGCTCGAAACAATCTTAATAAAATGGTTTTAAATACTAAATCATACTTGGATTTTATATTTCAAAAGCAATTGCTTGGTGTTTTATCTCTTTGTGGCACACAAATTCCTAAATTTTTGTTACTATCTTCGCAGAAGTAGTTTTAAAGTTCACAACAACTGTGAGTTTATATTGAATTAGAACTAAGGAATTTTACTTATAAATTATTTATTGTCATATACATTTAAAAATAAGAGAATTTTATCGGTATAAACACTTAAAGAAAAAAGACTTAGGCTTATCTCTGTCATTATTATAATGCAAAATGTAAGCTATTTAGAAATTACAACTTCATCATATTGTAGAATTTTGTAATAATTCTTTTAGCAAAAAGATTCTTCATACTTGTTCTACTATTAACAATAGTACAGTAAGCAATAATATTTTGCGAAAATGTAAAATTGCTAGTATGCAAAAATGTAAACATTTAAGATTGATGATTTACACTAATCTAAAAAACAAAAATAATTAAATGTTCCATTGCGCAAATACAGTATGCAGCTGCGATTGGTATTTTATCAATTCATTAAACTTGAAAAGTGAAGAAATTTAAATTTTATATTATTTTTTCATATATAAAAGAAACATTTATAGTTGTTAGTGTTTTTCAGCTTAATAAATATGCAACTGTGACCAGACTTGTTTTCTTCAATAACTTGTTCGGGTTGCTTTTATCCAGAATCATCCATCCATTTGCACCCAGCACTGTCTGCACCATGTTTCCACCAGCCCATTACCTTTCCAAATTTTTTTTATTTTTTTTTGTGCTACAAAAGCTATGCAGAATCTCTTTGCTAATTAAATTGTTTTGTTTAAAATTTAAATAGTCCCATTAAATGCTCATCGTATAAGGTAAGCTACGCTTAAATTAAATGCATTAATTACCTTTTTATTTTTACATATCGTTTCAGTTTTGAGGGTGTACGTGGTTTCTATAAAGGACTGCAGGCAAGTCTGACGCGCGTTGTACCTGCTACTATGATAACGTTTTTAGTCTACGAAAAGGTATCCCATTATATGTTGGCACAAAGAAAAAAATCGGAGTTGATTAAAGAGAACTCCGTTAAATTTGAATGAAAATTAATTTAAGTGTGGTGTGTGAAATGTATGTGGTGCCATCTTTTTAAGTAGCTTTATGTTAGACTTTTTTTTAGAAAAAAAAGTTATATTAAAAGGCAGTCTAGTTGTAACTCTAACAAAGTTCTTCAACCAAAGTTATATGAAATGATGGTGATATACCTACATACCTGCGTAATTTATTAGTTAAAAATAATATAAATTTTAATATGCATAATTATTTTAAAACAATAAATAATTCCTATTAGCCTTAAGTATTATTTAAGTGACGTGCTTTCTTGAGATTTTATTTTAATTGTTGATCAATAAAATAAAAATATTTAATAATATATACATACATTTATATATGTTTGTGTTTACATGTTTCGTTTTATTTTTGACTATGAAAGTTTGCTTGAGCAGGGGGGTTAGTTCCTTAGTACTAGTTGTACGAAAGATATATATTTAAATAGTTCATTCTACATTGTACACATCTAAGGACAAATAGAAAATTAATTTAAACCTAGACTAATAACGAAGTGGAAAAATATTTGTTACAAAATTTGGAAATTGATTCCTGTTTTTATATCTCAAAATTCGAATATTACCATAATATATTATAGGAATGCAGGTAAACTCAAAAGCAAACTAACTTTTATTAAATTAACTTTTCCATATTGAAAGAGTTGGAAATTGTTAGGAGAAGTCGAAAATCGAAACCGTGAGAGTAAGCGTGGAAAATGCATTATATTTTAGCAAAAAGTCCATTCTTCAGAAACATCTTACTACAATTGATTTTCCAAATTTTTAATTCAAAATATAGCTGTTCACTTTCAGCAATATAAGTATAGCCTAGATGTGCAACATGCTGTGGACAGAGGCTACGTTTTTAGTTAGTTTATAAATATGCCAAAAAGTATGCAAAGAATTTTACTTTGTGAAAACAACGCCTTCTTTACGCCATTTTTATTTATTTATTAAAAAAAAAGCTTTCAATGCCGAGGATACTTATGGCAGAAGAATTTTGATTTCGCCAGCAACTTTCCACAAAGTCCTTTTCGTTGATAATATTTAGCTTTATCTTAAACTTTGCGTTGTTTTCTTACTTCTGAGAACTTTTGTTCTGAAATTAGCAAAACCATTTTTAATATATTGGGATATCCAACAAAAGAAATGTCATTTGAGTTATCCAACAAGAGGTGTCATTTTAAATCAATAGAAAACGTAATATTTTTGTAAAATATATTATTTTTATTTAAGTCTAAAGCACAAATGCTGTGGTTATGTATGAATACAATCTCTGCAAAATGTCCTCTTCCGTAGAGTTCAATATAAATATCTGCAAAGGGCTTTCTCAAAGTTCAATCTATGTTAATATCAAATTTCAACAAAATCGGTTGATTAGTTTAGCTGTGGGCACTTATTTTTCTATTGGGAGCAATCAAAACAAATACCTTTCCTCAGGATTCAATCTATTTCTGTACCAAATTTCAGCAAAATTGATCATTTAGCTTAGCAGTGAAAATGTTTTTTCCTATTAGAGGCACCGCCCACTGAAAACAAATATCTTTACTCAGGATTCAGTCTATGTATCTCCATACCAAATTTCATAATAAGCCGTAACAATGTTTTTTGCTACTAAGGGCGGTGCCATGTCCCTTTGAAAAACTTAAAGTTTTAATACCTTTTTTCAGAGTAAAATCTATCTTCAAACCAAATTTCATCAAAACCAGCCTTGGAAACGTATTTTCCTGTTAGTGGCGTGGCACCGCCTACTATTAGAAAAAAATATATATATTCTACACCGTCCCTCTTCACAATCTTGTGTTATGGCAGCTAAAGATTGGTTTGACTGTTTTGTAACTGCATATTTATATGTTTATAGATAATGTGCCTTATTTGCTTATAGGTAATGTTCCCACCCAAAAAATTTATCGAATCTTTGAATATAACATCACTAACGATGTATTAACGTTCGATTTAAATAGTGAGGCACATCCGTTTTTGATCTTTAGAACAAATTCAAATTTCTCGAATGAAACAAAAAGAAGAAAATGTAAATTTTGTTTGCTAATGTGTTTCTTGACCTGTCAAGTCAAACAAAACAAGTGAATTATTTCAATTTATTTATCACATTTATTTCTTTATCAATTTAAAATTGCAGGCATAATTAATTAAAAGCTTTCTCGCACGAATTTGGACTTTTTGAACTTTCTTACTTTTCGAATGTACTATGAGTTGTCTAAAATGCAAAGAGAAAAGTGAGAGTATCTTCTATTCGTCTATTGAATACAAAAACAAAAAGAAGGAAGTTAGTGTGGCGCGCATTGCTCCCATTACGTGCAATGTAACCGACAGATGGAGCAACAACAATAACAAAAGCCCCAGAAAAGAAAAGCTCTACTTTGCCACTGATACTGTCTGTAGTAAATGTGCTGTGTTAGTGTTGTTGTTATTTTCTTTTCAGACTTTACCATACTGTATTCTATTAAATGAGAGTTGTCAGTATTTTTATTGTTGGGTCATAGCTGCCGCTTGTTTTAATATGCGAGAGCATTGAGAGTGAAATGTGATGTCTTCGTTGATACCAACACATCCACATGTTATATGGTGCTGGGTTGATAATTAGGTTTACTACTTTGATACTTTGATAAAGCTCTAAAAGTGCAGCATCGAAAATGTTTCGCAGGCCCACAAAAATAGGATTTAGTCATTCCCACAGAATTCGAACAGGTCAGGGTTGCCTAGTGACCGGAACTGACTCAGCCAAGCCCTGAATATTATGTCAATGCCGAGGACCTGGAATTCAAAAATTTCGGAAATAGCTAGTACAATTTTAGTGACATGGACTTTAAAGTTCCGTTGAACGAGCAAAAAAAAAAAGCTCACTAAGATTTTCCAAATTTAAGTTTTTACCACTCTATAAAAAACCCAAAAAAAAAAATCAAAAACTTTTTCCCAAAAAAAAAAAAAATAAATTCATTTTTTATCATTGGAGGGAAAAGTTAGAAAAATAATTTTTTCGTTGTTGATATGGCCGGGAATTGCTTCTTTTCAAATTGCCAACTCTGGACATACGTATATGTACATTAAGATTCGGTTGTTTCCTTACAAGGCATGATCTTGAGATATCATGACCTTGTTGAAAGTCTAAAAAACGCTGTTTTGAGGTTTGTTTGGAAATATCCACACATATAGAAAGTCATTTGGCTGATTTCAGAAAAAGAAATTAACTTTCAGCAAGTGTTAAATATCTTTGAACAAGCACAAGGATATCTCAAAATTCCTCATCCTCATGTCTGGAACAACAGCCCTAGTTTCGATGTGGCCAATGAGGCCACCTAGGTTAACATAACCTATATACAGTGGTGCCCACTACCACAAGCAACGATAAACATGTGTTGATAATTCTGTATACGTGCACAGTTTTTTACGCTCTTTGACGCTATTTTACGCTCTTTAAGCGTCTTAACGATCTCATTTTTACGCTCTTTGAGCGCCTGCTCGTTCTCTGGGCAGCACCGCCTATATATAACGTTCGTATCTATACTGTATTTCGAACGATGTTCATTTTCTTAAGCTATAAAGTTATCCGGACACTATTTTAGCCTCACATACACATATTCAGGGTTGTCAAGTTGAAAAGCAGCGAACAGTAAAAAGTTAAATTTTTTGTGGAAAAAGTATATGATAGTTTTGTTTTGTTGGTCAGCAATATTATTAAATAATTAATATAATACTACAAAATTAAATTTTTGTCCTTATTTTTAAAATTTTTTTATACTAATTCGAACCAATTGGTTCAAATTTCTTTTCTAAGAACCACTCTAATGTACATATTATTTAAATCAACTTGTTTATTTTAAATCAATTGTTTTAGCGTATTTATGTAGATCTTAAGACTTTTCCCATCACAACTGTAAATACCAGCATTATGTAGCAACAAAGAAAAGTGAAAAAAAATTTCGGCAATACCGGCTACGACGTTGATGGCGACGACGACGCCGACGTCACTAAACAACAGCAAGCAAAAAGCTGATGGTTTGACGCTGCTTTGGAGCAAAAATGCCAAATAGTTCGCCAAGTGAAACAATTGCGGTTGGACGTTTTCGATTTGTTGTGCACAATTTGGTATCGTTTATTATCGCGTCGTTGTCGTTCGTCATTATTGTTGTTTTAAAGTTCGATTTTCAGTTGTTTTTTTTTGTTGTTTAATTCGTGTGAGTTTAAATGGTTGATCAAATAAATAACGTACATGACGTGCATTTAATTATTATTATTTTTTTAAATACAATTAAACGGACATGCAAATTGAATTGAATTTTTTTTGGTAAATAATTTTAAGTGGTAGTTAATTATAAATACATACAAAAAGAAAACAATTTGAAGCACAAAATAAAAACAAAATAAATCGCTACCAATTTCCCTGTTACGAGTATTGCCTAACTTGCATATGTCGTTGCGTCTGCTGGCTGAAGTTTTATGGCTTCTTTTGGATTCGGTTTCACTTGCTAACCCCATCTGGTAATTAATCCCTAGTTCAGATCTACATTCACATCGTGCAACATGTGCGAATTCGAGTTGGGAACCTGTTTTACATAATTTTTGTTTCTGTATTTCTAACTTCGTTTGTCATTAGTTTTCGTTCACTTAACCCCGTATTTCGTCCTACATTCTAATGTTATCACAATTTATTGTTGCCTCCACCCCTTCATTTTGCGCGCTTTTTTCATTACTCCATTTTTTTTTTCTTAACTAATTCGAAAAGTACTTGCCAAAAATATATTTATTGGTTCATTAAACTTTAAAAAAACGGAAAAAAATTTTGTTTGTGTTGCAAAAAATCTCGCTGAAAAAAGTTCGCTGAAAATATAAAAAACACGTTTTTAATTTATTGTTACATATGGGCATTTCCATGGGTCCCGTTCGACCGTAGAATTCATTTAAAATAAAAAAAAGTCAAAATAAAACGGATTTTTATTTTGACAATGAGTTTAACGTATAGCTTCCAATTAGCTTTATAATTGGTGCTAATTTTTCGTTTTCAAGATAATTGCAAAAAACCAAGGTTTCGAAATTCCGTTTTCATGGAAATGCACATACATATGTATGTACACACAACGAATGTTGGAAGAAAAGGTCAGTCCTCAACCACATCGAAACTACAGGTGTCAAAAATTCCCAAAAACTGAGTTGTTGCACTTATTTTCAACCAAACCGCCTCAGACGTTTTCCCCATCGATTCCTGCAAACAGTAAACATTTTCAAAATAAATTTTGTAACCATTTTGTTGTTATTGTAAAAAAAAATGAAATTGCTTGGGATTGAACAATTTTTTAAGACAATCGACAGATAATAAGTAGTTTTGGGGAACGAAAAACAAAAACTATGAAGGTTTTAATTTTTTTTGGCCTTAGTGACACAATGGGCTCAAAGTTGAACATTTTACACCAAAAATGTTCTATGAAACTTTTTATATAAGCAACTGTTAGATAGGGCGCTCTATCTAACTTTTTTGAAACAAATTGCTTAAGTGTAGCATATTGACGAAAGTACATTGTTTCTACTTTATAAAAATTAATTTATTTTTCTTTTGTCGGCCTTTTATGAATTATACGGATTTTTCAAAAATAAGAATGTTAAATGGTAAAAGTGGAAAATTTGCAAACCTTAACAGAAAAAATATATATGTATCTCCGGATTCGACCTCACAAAATTTTAATATGATTCAGTAGTTTTTCCAACATTCCCTGAACTTTGTATACAGAACCAATGACTTTTTTTTTATTTTATGTACTTAATTTTTAAAAATGTGTTCATAAAAACATAGGTTAAAATATATTTTTTTTCGAAAAAATAATGATTTTATTATTCTAAGCTCCCACAGATTGTTCCCCTTGCATTTCAAAGTTTCACCGCAATGTTTTTTTGTTGTCATATCACAAAAAATTTGATATTTACCAATCTTAGCTTAATATTGGTACAAGAAAAAATAATATTTTATAATACGTCTTCCTCTTCGAAACTTTAGCTCTTTACTAAAAATATTTCTCCAGACCACTTAAAGCGTAAAAATTGCTTGTTACGTATTTTGATATTGTTTTCGCCAGAGCCGTATGCAGACAAAACATTTCATTAGCTTTCTCGGGGGATGGGTTCATACCTCAAAGTTTTTATTTGCATACTGTTTACATTTATTGAAAACTCTACATGAAAATCTCATTCAAGAGGGGTTAATAACCACTAGCACCTACCTTCTGCATACGCAATTGGTTTCTGTACATAATGAATTTTCGCTTGAAAAATTGATTAGATAGCCCCGATTTATAAATTTTTATAAGATGTAACTTTTTTTTTTTGAAGCTGTTAAGCTGATTACTGTTTCGAAACAGCTCTGCCGTTCAAACGGAAAAAGATGTAACTGACTTTTCTATCTTGTTTTTTTTTTCAACATCAGACCCCGTTTCCCTCTGTCAAATCACATGCGTACATATACATAGGTATGTTTTAAGTGGGGTCTGATGTTTCCGGGGAATGACATTTTTACTAAGAATTCAAAGTCTCCTAAGCTTATCGTCTCTTTCAATGTAAAAGAAAATATTATTTTACATTTCTCAAAATCATTTAAATTAAGTTACACTCTTTTGTATTTGTATGACAGACTGTTTAAAAGTTAGTGCAAGTAGTGTAGAAGCATTCTGATTTAGTAGTTTCCTATTTACAGTTGGTGAATTTTCTTATTGTGATTGCGTATATTGATATTTTGTATACGCCATGTCTCATCATCATGCATTTTGTGTTTATGTAAGTATTCTTTGAATTTTTCTTACAATACCAAAAAGCTTTCAAGGATTTGCCATGAATTAATTTTAATTGATTAACTACTACCTATTTGTAGTCTTTAAAAAACTTTCTCTCTTTTATCTGTTAGAAGCTAAGAACGGTTTTTTCTCTTATGTAAAAAACACAAAAGTTACAAACACAAAAGTTTCTTCAAAAGTCTGAAATGTTACAAAAGCCTCTTACAGCTGGAGGTATTAAGGTACATGAAACCCATATCAAATTAGCCATACAGGTTTTTAATTTTTTACCCTCCATATCTTTTAAGCTGTCCATAACTCAGAATTGTGGACTTTTGATCAGGAGAATCTAAGCTACATCATGAAGTATGTCAGTTAATTCGACTGGAAGGTCAGTTTTCGTTAAAAACTTATTGGGTAGCTCATATAATTTTTACCAAAAGTGTACACGGTCAGAATTCGTAGTTCCAAAATTGAATATGTGACTAATTTGTTATGGGTTTCATGGATCTACAGTGGCTGAATCCGCGATGTCTTGGGTTTGTCGCCACACAGTGAATGGGTTTGTATGGAACGGCGG
The DNA here is from genome assembly GCA_949775025.1 of Tricholauxania praeusta. Taxonomy (NCBI): domain Eukaryota; kingdom Metazoa; phylum Arthropoda; class Insecta; order Diptera; family Lauxaniidae; genus Tricholauxania; species Tricholauxania praeusta. The sequence goes on from OX459031.1 coordinate 8,484,172, forward strand.
CCATAAGTAGTAATAATTGCGCTAGGCTCTTGAAATTGGGTGCAGATGTTTTTAAAAGGAAAACAACAAAAATTTGTGAATATGAAAAAAAAAAAATCGGTTAACGGACACGCTTACCTCCCATATAAAAATAGGATGTGGTTGAGTTTTTTTTTCTTCAAAATGGGTATAACTTTGCATTAAGTTGGCAATGCTGATTGTAAAAATGCTAAGAACTGTGCAATATCTTTCATAGTTTAAAAGTTATTGTAGAAAAAATGTTTCGAAAGCTTATCTCTTCTGTTAAGTATTGAAAAGCATTCGAATTTATCTATCTATCATAAGGGGGATAAAAAGGCGAAAAATACCCCTAACTTGCTTCCCTTCCCTGAAGCAACTTCATTTTAAGTTTAAGCACCTCCCCTCATGCTGTAAGCTTTTTTTTTTCTTTACAACTGATACAATTATTTTAAAGAATTGCAAAATGTGAAGAAATAAAAATATTTGTTAGTTCAAATATTGCAATAGAAAAAAAATTCATATAAAAATTGTGATAAAAGGCATTATGGTATTGGTATGTCTTAAAAATTTGTTCAATCCTTAGCACTTTCATTTTCTTCCTATTTATGGCCACGATCTTCCAGTGTGCGCCACAGACTTTTTAACAGGATGTCATAAGCTTCAGCGGTGCAAAACTTCAGTTCACTGCAGTTAAATCCAAATTTCATACAAAAACTGCAGCGTTCTTTGTGCAAAGTGCAATTATTATCGCAAAAAAAAAAAACATTGTTTCTTATTATTAGCTGTATGTAGCAGCTTCAAACAAAAAAAAAATCATAGAACCGTGCTGAAAATAAAAATTCCAAGTGTGAAAAAACAGAACTCACAGTCGAGAACAGAAAAAAAGATAACAAAGTGCTACGACCTTGAGAATGACGATTGATAAAGAAAACAACCATCTCTATGTACTGTTATTTTGAAGCGTACATTGCTGGTGAATAAATTGTGATAAAGAAAGTTAAATCAACAAATTTTATCTGTGACTCACTGCAAAAATAGTACAATTAACAGTTAAAGTCCACAATACCAAATTGTAAATAAATTAATAAATAATTAAAAACAGAAAAAACTACCTTGCAACACTATAGCAGCTCTCTGCGCCAATACTTTGCGCCCTCAACGTGCATGGCAACAGCAGTTATACGTGGCGTTGTCGTTGCATCTTCATGCCGTCATTGCATTCGTGATTATTGCAACACTACAAATTTCCATCATCAACCTCGCGTTACGCCACCAAAAACGGGTAACAAGACTTCGAGTGCTAGAAAGCTATCAAAAGGCCAAAAGGTAAACAACGAGGACGAAACTTTCAATTTTCATTCAACCTGGTCGTGCTTATGCAGCGATTGCGCAACAACACAAAAACAACAATTGCAGCAGCAGAAACGTCCGCATAATCACAAACAACAATTAAGTTTATCATCAACCCAATGGTTTGGTGATCATCAATTTGATTCCTTTGTAAGTGCAAATATTTCCGCATCAACTGCAATTACCTCAGAGGTTGGGGTGGACGATTTGGACGTTACGTCATCGTCCAGCAATACAACCACAAGCAACTGCAGTAGCAATAGCAACAGCAACAGCAGCAGTAGCAGTAGCAGTCATAGCTCTTCAAAAACCCTAATCAATAGCATTGCATTGGGTAACTTACAGCACAAGGAATCACCAATATTTGGACGCAAATCATTGAGAGGATCCAAATCATTTTCGTTGCGTACTGAAATACCCTTCTATCTTGATTCTGAGAGCAAAAAGTCGTTAGCTGAGAAGAAAACAGCAGAACTGAATAACAACGTTGATTACACCGCTGTAGAGGCTATCAGTATGAATTTAAAACCCGCGAATGGTCCACGAAATGCGGCTCACAGCTTGCATAATACCATGGATATCAATCGAAATGGTTATACTGTAAATGGGGTAAGTAAATATAATACAATATACTAAGGGATCGTTCACATATTATCAAACGCGATTAATGGGTGCACGCGAATTTGTGAAAAGTGTTAAGCCTAAACCAAAATAGACGAGACGAGACATAACGAGTAAGTTCGAGTGTATGTAAACCAATGTTGATAGCCAAAATTAGCCTACGTAATTGATCGAAAGTGAACGAAACATTTTGACGAGATGAGTTGTTCCGTAAGAACCGAACTTCAAAACGTTGCTACTCATCATAACAGCTTTTTCTGTCCGTTGGCTAGCAAACCGTCTCGTCACGTCTATTTTAGTTAAAGCAAAAAAAGTATTTTTAACTTAAAAAAAAAAAAATAAGTATGCAATAACCTTTTTTAGCACAAATATGTTGTTTTAAAAAATAAATTATTAAAATCGGCTTAGAATATTTTGCACCAAAGCGTTACAAATATAAATAGTAAAGATTTTGACATTAGACTTTTCTTGGTGACCTCAAGAACACGTTTATCCGAATTTCATTCGACCATTTTTCATAATTTGTTCCAACATCGCTATTTGTTGGACAATATTTGCAGAAATTGGTCTTCCATTTTGTTGTTTTGTTTATTTTTCGAAACACGATTTAAGAGTCGTAATTAATTGAACAGCATAAACTTTTGCATTATTGACTACCATTTTGTGTTTTTTGATCACTGTGCGACATGAATAATGAGAAATTTTTATGTAAATTTTTCTCACATCGAAAAACATTTTCAACTCCACAACTTGTTAATTAATGTGATAATGAATAATTACTAAATACTTTATCTATTACATACCTAATGGCACACTTTACAAAAATTCCAACTTCCAATTTGGCGATTGACAATTGACGCTTGAAGCGTGAAAGGCGCGTGCGTACGTTTGCTCATAAGGCGGAAAATTACTTAATTAATAAACAAATAGACTTTTAACTCATACCCGAGGGGGCATATGAATACAGCTGTGGTTTATTATTGATACATGTGTACACATACTACATATAAAATATTTTTAGAGAGTACCTTCAAAGTTATTTTTTGAATTTACGTGTGAAACTATGATAACAACAATATGAAAATACAAAAACTTTATTTAACTTTAAGCTACTGATAAGCCATCCTACACCAAATGTGATCGTTCCGCTAAATGAAGTTTTCAAATCTATTGATAGTTACAAGCTCGTAATTTTTTTTGTTTGTTTGAGATAGTATCATTTACATATCCATAAATTAATTAAGCTCTTAGTCAATGTTCACATCACATGGCAGGGTTGCCAAGTGAATGGAATTTTTCTCGGTCAAGTCTGGAATTCGATGTCAAATCTGGGTGACAACATATACTTTTCAAGCAAAAAATATTTGAAATACATGGTAATATATATGTACATGGGCTTCTCACGCTCCCCGTTGATTTTTCATAATGAAATTACTATCTTAAGTTTACTTCTATATTCTCTCTTCAAAAGTAAAAACAAAAAACAATTTGTTCTTTGATCTTCCAATCCAAATACAAATAGTACAAATGAGAGAGAGAAAAAAAAAAACAATAATAGCACCACAAAATTCAAAAACATCATAAGCAACAAAAAAGCGAAACAAGTTAGTGTGATTGCAGAAACTTTATAATAAAAATAAAAAATAGATACAATATCCTTCTTTAGCACAAAAACGTTGTTTTAAAAAAGTAATTATTAAAATCGGCTCAGTATATTTTGCGCCAAAGCGTTACAAGCTATTTCCATGTGATCAGTTTTATACAAATAGTATAGATTACCTAAAAAAAAAAAATCAAAATCTAAATAAATTAAATATTGATTCCCAACTTATTGCGATTTGTATCAAAGCTATTTCAAGTGGCTATACACATTTTCGAAACGCATGTAGATCCGAGCAAAATTTTTTGAAGAAAAAAAATAAAGCTATACACCGGGCCCCAAAAATGTACATGTCCGGGAGAAAATGTATGCCTTACGTCACCCTTTCGCCGACCCTGTGTGCAGGTGTGAGTGAGTGATAAACCAAAGAACTATGTTACCAAATGGCTCTAGGCAATTAATAAGGGCTAGCTTCTTCTGCTTTGATTTTAGATTACAAGTTGCAAGAACAGAGTAAGAGATTTTTCCAGTTCTAAGGCTCCTACCTCATTGTCCGACAAACAATATAGCTACGAGAATTAGAAATTAAGACACAAAGGATATTTTTATAGGGTTGAAAGAGCATAATTTTAATGGACACTCTAGTATAAAAATCCAAACAGTTGTCACAACAAATATGTAATCGGCCCTACTAAGTTAAACTGATTAGACATACGCGCCGTAATTAATTTAAAAGACTGTCGTTGCAGTTATCAACGCAATATCAACAGTAATCGCAATAACAACCGCAATAATTGTGTTGAAAGTAACAATAAAATTCATTTAGTGCACTTCAACCGTATTAAAATTCATGGTTCATCACTAAAATCGCCTCAATGTATGTCAACGAAACAAAGCAATATGAAACAAACGAATGAAACTATAAATAGTCAAAATCATTATTCAATGTGGTTGCAGTACTGCCAAATGCAGTCTCTTTCTCTACTGTTTTAACTTCTCTAGATGTCAAAATAAGCCATTCGAAGACAACAAAACACGATTAAACTGTGCTCACAATACACAGTTTTTGCTTTGAGTTGAGTTGAGTTGAGGAAGCAGTCGTTTGCTTTCATCGTGTTATATTATTCCAATTTGACAACTTGCATGTACCTATTTATGTCATTGTATCATGACCAAAACGATAACAATTATGAAAGCTCATTAATTTAAATGCGTTGCGTGCACGAGTATGGGCAGTTTCCACTCCTTAAAATGATTTTCAATCAAAAATAACAAATTTCCACAAAGTTCTTTAACATAACTGCCTAAAAAAACATAAAAGAACAACGTAAAACTGATTATGTAAAAGCTCTATTTGTAAAGGGTGATTCAATTGTAGATTTCGAAAACTTAATTCTAAAAAAAAGTATACAGGACTTTAAAAAATTAAAAAAGTAAGTATGCAATAACCTTCTATAACACAAAAACGTTGTTTTAAGAAGGAAGCTATCAAAATTGGTGCAGCTTATTTTGCGACAAAACGTTACAAATCATTTCCATATCAGATATAAATATTATAGATTGGCATTTTAATATGGAACATTTGTAAACAGGATAACTAATTTTAAATGTTAAGACTTGTCTTCAACATCTAAACCTGCAGATTATTAAGTTTTCTTTGTACTGCGAAGTTTCTTATCCTATCGTTTTGGTAGTACAAGGTACAATATTTTATGTCTTCTTCTTATAGTCCACAAAAAACAGAAAATTGAAACAATGAAATTGAAATCAAATTTGCTTTATGACTGATTTAATTATGATTCAATGATATTAGCATTTATTCTTAGTACTAAAATTAAAACATCAAACACTCAATATATTCAATCTTATCAAATACCATACCGATAAGATTATACAAACAAAACCCTTTATATATTCGCAGCAAAATCATATTTGGAGTCATGATATAACTATTCAAAACATTGATGACTCAATTAAAGTAAACTACGAATATCATTAATAATTTTGCTGAAAATTATTGAAAAAAATAAACAGAATGGCGCTGTCTTGGGTCTAAGAGAGATAACACCTTTGTTTTTATTTATAAGACAAAAAAACAGTAGCATAACATTGTGTTATAGTTTTTGCAACAAAACTAAAAAAAAATATTATGAATTAATGGCATGCACTATTTTTTTGCTATATTATTATAACTAATGTTTTTTGTTTAAATTACTGATGTAATACTACCAGTTACAATATCATGCGACTGTCAACGTTCACATATGCGTAATATAATACATTTTCACTTGAGAAAAACCTCATAAAAAGAAAAAAATATTTTAAATCACAATAAACTAGTAAGGGTGCCTCGCAAAAAATTAAATACCCTACACCGCATTAGCAGTAAAAGTGCTCCTAAAATCTTTGGTTTTTATGATAATTATCATAATTATAATTGGTGTTTCTGTTGTTCCCTTAGAATATGTGATTTGTTTTTTTGGAGTATTCGAACTTTAAATTTAAATTAAATAACAACCTATTGAGGTACTTTAAAAATGTTTAATTCATACGTGAGGCCTCTTAAGTGATAGGCCCACGGTCATAAAGCCGGCTCTGATTTTAAAACAAAATTTCTCTCAAACACTATCATGCGTCCTGTTGGTCAAAGGCAGAATTGTAAAAGGTTAAAGGCGTCTTAATCACTTTAAGGTTTAAGCAAAGCGAATAAAATACGGGTATTATTCCATAACATTTTAAAATTAGACGTATTTAAAAATTTTGACAGGTTCCGTTGACTTCTACTTTACTTTAGATGGCCATGAAAAACACTTCGATTTTTGGCTTTACCAGTATTACGTCTGCCATCAACTTTACCATTAAATATAGTGCTACCAAAGGGCTATTTCTTAAAGTAACAGAAGAGAAAAAAAGTGTTATAGCTGACTTTAATTCCACTTTAAAAAGGCACGAAGGTCACATTCGACACCATGGAAATAACCATATATATTATAAATGCTATTAATATTTGAAAATAATTTTGGGCTCTGACAAAGCACATTCTGTCAGTTCAATTTCCGACTAATTTTTCAAGCAATTAGGGTCTTATGTCCGCAATTGTCGAAGTTGTCGTAATTTGCTGATGTTAATTATTTTGATAAGAAAATTTCTTGTTTCCACTGCGTTCCAAATTGACTATCGATATATGCAATCGAAAGTCAATGAGCATCTATGTATATGTAGGGACCCAATAAACCACGAAATATCTTGCACCAAATATATGAGGCTCATTTGACATTTGCATATTTGGTATAGGATATTACGAATAGTAATTTATGCTCCGTATATGAGCGCACAGTAATCTCTCGAGTTCGCTTCGAATGCGATTGATGATAACTTTAGTTAGTACTTTAGATTAATAGCTAAATATCGTGATTCCTCAGTAACTTTTACAGAGTTTTTTTAGTTACGTGTGAATTCCAAAATAAACAATTATATTGCCATCGCTTAATACTTGTACATATACATACATACGTTTACCAAATATTTGCTTTTTTGGAACTTTTTCATGCAATTAATTCTTGAGACTGGTTATAGTATAGTGATAACGAATTTGAAGGAATTTAAATAATTGTATTTTGAGCATTCGTGTGCAACATTGTAATTTATGGACAAGAACAAATAAGCAACTTCGCAAACAATCAGCTAGAGATTAAAATTCGTGTGAAAAAAGTAAAAATATCTCGTATCTTATCTAAACATTTGAGATAAGTTAAATTGGAATCTGTAAGCAAACCAATTCTGTGATAAGAATTTATCGTCTGGAGCTATTTTTTTTTTTTTTATCAAGCGTATCGAAAATTAAAATACCCAATAGGAATATTTATGAAGCTTATCTAAAGAACTTAATCACAAGGTATAGACATAGCTGGGCACCGTTAGTCAAATAGTTAACTTCATTAATCGCTAATCCGTTACTAAATAAGTAAACTTCGTTAAACGTAAAGCGTTACATTTCGGAAAACTTAACGTTAACACGTGATAAAAATTGCAATTTTTTGTATCGTTGCGTCATCTGGCACAATGTGGATATTCGTCTTCATAACGAAGTTCTCGTCTGAAAGCGAGGCTCGTTTCGACGCTAAAACAAAAAAAACTTTACGTCCCAATTATTAGAGTTACCATACGTCCTCGAATTCAAACACAGTCCTCAGATGTTGTCGCGTCCCCAAAAAACTATAAATGTCCTTCATTTCATTTGTACTCGTCATCTGCTCATTAATTTTGAAAACTTTGCGAAAGAAAAGAAGTTTAAATTTTACTGCGCGTAATTGTGTGTCTTACTTATCATAGAAACTCTAAGGCCCTATTTTGTATTGCGATCTGAAGGCCAATGCGATTCGAAAGCCTTTTAGAGTACAATTTCTTCAAATATAATAGGATTTTTTTGCGAATTGCACAACAGAGAAGGGGTCTACATGAGTGCACTCGAAACAACCATCAAGCCACTCGCCACGTTGCGAGTCCATCAACATCCATTTGTGCACAAAAACCACAAATCACATCAAAACAAATCGAAATACCAAGCAGGAGAGCAATCGCAAATAAAATGTTCTACAAGCTCAAGCATTCGAAGTTTATTGCATTCCGAAGTTTATATGATGATTGTTTCGAGTGCACTCACGTAGACCTCTATTAAAGAATAAGGCTCCTGTATTTGCGAGTACTACGTATGTTGGAATGTAACTGAGTTACATTTTGAAAAAATAAAACCATTTATTACGTGTGCAATGAGAATGATTACTGTTGATAATGCCAAAAATCAATTACTTGATTGTATATGATGGGCTTTTGTAGTTAGCCGATACATTTGATTATTAAACTTGTTCAGTAATCCTAAGGTTTCTTTTGTTTGCATTACTGAAACTTTTATTTTACAAATAAATGTACACTGTAATGTAGCATTAGTTATCCCATTTCTTCTTTGGACTCCCTAAGGCACTTGCGATTGAGAAGCATATTGATAAGGCACATAAAAGTTTTAGTGGCTTTCATGCGGGATCCAGAGGATCAACTTGACCTATACTGCAATTTGTATTATTTGAGGAAATTTATTTCACTTCAACTTAAAAGTGTAAATGCTTTATTAAAGAAATGCCAAGGTGCAACAGCAACAAAACACCGGACACTTGTTATAAATGCCTTCCTTTGAAAATTAGGCCATTAGTAATTACAGCTCGCTCAAAGGTACGAGTGTTATATTACAATCATCAACAAAATTACCCACCATTAGAACAACAACTGCCAGTGCAGCTTTAAACAAAAATAGAAATTTATTTCCTTGTACCATTCCCCATTTACTTGCCGCTACCTTTGAATTTTCCATATCATACTTACGTAAAATTTATTGATTTTGAGTGAAAAGTAGCAGCATTCGTGTGATGAATAGTACTCTTAAGAATCAAAGGAATTTTTTGCAATGCATAATTATTTTTAAAGTGTTTTATACGAGAAAGCATTGTTGTTGCAAGAAATTTACTAGCTACATACTTAGTACATACATAAGTATGTGATCATGAAACATGCTCTGCAAGTTCGCACTTTTTACATCTTCCTTGCATAAATTAGAAAGTCATAATGCCGTAGGAAATATGGCATGACCAATGAACTTAGCCCACAATGATCTCTTTGATATTGACCAGCGTTATCAGATCGATTGTCGCATATGTATCTCTAGCATGGCAAAGGACAGAAGCGAGCATTTTAAGCAAACTACACCACCTAGTATATATAAGAGGTCTGCATGAGTGCACTCAAAACGACTATCAAGCCGCTCAACACGTTGCGAGTTCATTGAGTCCTTGAGCACAAAAACTACAAATCAAATCAAGTGCTGCACTTGCAAATAAATCGCAAAGAAAATGCTCTGCAAGTTCAAGCACTCGATGCTTATTGCATTCGGAAGTTTATAATGATGATCGTTTCGAGTGCACTCATGCAGACCTCTAGTATATATAGGTAAAACAGAGGCAATGAAAACTTGCTCAACGGATGAAGTGGCAATTGCTCTTCAAGGTGTAATAGAGAAAGGAGCTGGCTTTAGTGCTATATATAACGTTAAATGATATTAGGGACTTCAAAACATTACCTATTTTATAATCAAATTTGCCTATGACTATTTGTTGAACTAGAAAAATCCATGGAAATCTCTCTTTTTATAGTCAAATTTTTTTTTAATTTCTTCCAAAGATATCGAAAATATTTCTTAACCATTCGTTAAAGAACTGGGTAGTTCTATTGAAAAGGCTGAAAATTTATTTGAAATGAGCAGTTTGCTTGAAACTACGAAACACACTTTTTTAAGGAATATCTGTAGATAACTCTCACTTAAAGGAAGTTGTTTGATTAATATATTTTTATAAAAATAGACCGATATAGTATTCATCTTCAAATATTGCATTGAAATCTTTTCAATATGATGCATTCTTTTTGAGATATTGTGCATTAAACTTAAGATATTTTTAAGTCATTAAAATCTGTTCCATGGAAAGGAGTTAGGAGGACTTCTTCACTAAACAATGCCTCAGAAAGGAAGCATGCTACTTACATAAAAGGTTTTTAGTTTGTGGAAATAGATTACTGCCATATTATTGAATTATAAAACTTAACAAGGAAACTGTCTACAGGTGTGAGATTTATATATATAGTGCGCGAAAATTTTTTGGATCTATATATCTCTTCTGAACTCTTTTTTGTGGCCAGGTGCTATTTTGTTTTAAAGTTTCTCTCACTTTATATACAGCAATTGAATTAATTCGTGCTTGTTAACGAATCTCGGGAAAAGAATCATATATTTCTGGAATACAGTGACACGAAACTTACGAAGCATTAGCAGCCCTATAGGCCTAAATGATTTACAAAAAAAAAGTATACAAAGAATACAAAAAAAAAAACCTTTAGATTGTACAAAAGTACATAATGCCTTTCATGTTAAATTGTCTTTCATTTTAAATTGATATAGAGCGTGCTACGATACAAACTAGAGCACCACTTAAAGGATAAACAATCTCTCTACTTGCATGATGCCTTCTATATTATTTATATGCCATTCGGGCAATTCCATGCTTTAGTCTGAAAGTTTGTCATAAAATATTTCTAACTAAGTTCGCACAAAAATCACATAAAGACCAAAAGTTGTTAAGTCGTTAGTGTAGAGTTTCACTTTTTATGAAAATAAAAAAGAAAAAATATTTGCACGTATTCGGATTGGAGCTTTGCATAACTTCTTGTATGACTAGCAAAAGAGTCAGTAAGAAAACACCAAGTGAGAATTAAAACTTTTTAAATGTTTAAATTTTTCTCATTTATGTAAATACTTATGTTTATTATTTGACATTTATTGAATAGTGATTACCCCTATTTAAACTCATTGATTTGAAAACGTTAGGATATGCTCTCAAAAAATAAACATATACTTACATAAGTCAAAATGTATAAAAAACATTTTCTTCATTTGCCCCAGGCTTTGCACCCTTACAGTACGGTGCACTGTGGGAGATCATGGCCATAAATAGGACGAAAATGAAAATGCTAGGGATTGAATAATTTTTAAGACAGTCGTCAGATAATACTTAGGGAATGAAAAAAAAACTATTAAAGTTTTAAATTTTTTTTGGGTTAATTGACACAGTGGGCTCAAATATTAGATATTAATTCGATTGCTTTTCAAAACTATAAAAGATATCGCAAAATTTGTAACATTTTTGAAATCAGCATTGCCAAATTAATAGAAAGCGATACCCATTTTGAAGAAAAAGTCTCAACCACATCCTACTTATGTATGTGAGGTAGGCGTGTCCGTAAACCGATTTTTTTCATATTCACAAATTTTTGTTGTTTTCACCTTAAAAACATTTGTGTACCAGATTTTAAGAGTTTAGCGTAAATATTACGAGTACTATTCATGACCGCCATTCCATACAAACAAACGTTGGCCATAACTATGAACTTTTTTTCTCACTGGTCATTGATATTTGACTGAGTTTGAATGAGTTTGTATTTTTATGTAGATTTTATGTTTGGAACAGTACAGTTATTCATGAAGTCAATATCTTGAATGGCATTTTCATTTCCGCTTTCTATTGCAGGAGTTTCCTTTATCATGTTAGCATGGACATATATACATACATTTTTGTTTGAAAAAAGAATATCACATTGAAAAAAATTTATAACTAAAAAAATTGAAGTTTAGCATAAAACTCATTCACTATATTTTAAATTCGTCTTGAAATGAATCCAATTGATCTGTTAAACTACGTAATTGGAAAGCTAGCGACAGTGCATATTATGTCTCTACAACTTTCTGAGATAACGTCCTTTGAAATATTGACGCTTAACTTATATGAATTAAAAGCTTTTAGACTTAAATGTGCTATATCTCGAAATGAAATATGTGAAAATTAAAAGGCCATTATTCAGAGACTAAGTTATCATTCATACCAGATTCAGTTAAAACTACAAAGAACTTGCCCAGGATCGGGAAATTAAGAAGGATCCTTTGATTCAGCCCATTAAAAGTACAGTAAATAAGTAAGCAAGTATTATGAAGATGTGTCTGAACTCAGCAAACTACTTATTACACTACTGATCACGCTCATAGTTTTGATATAAATTACAACATATAAGAAAATGACGTACTTTTGGTTCCCAAAAATTGAGGAAAACTTTCATCCGATGGGGAAATACTCATAGTTTTCTCATATGCCAAGTCTAACATAAACCTTTTTTCAATAGGCGATTATATCTACAATTTCATAGTTCATAGCATTAAAGTAATTTCTGCGAGACATTACAAACTATTGCTTGAAAATATAAAACTTCATGTTAAATCCAACTTCAATATTAAATTTCAAACCATTATCACCTCAAACTATGGCGATAGACAAAGAACCCGTACAAATGTAACAATCTACATTTCTTTATTATTCAGAGAAAAAATATTGCAGCATTATGTGCATTCATGCAACTCCCAAGATTTACACTTGAATAGTTCCATATTTATCTTGTAACTGTCGCATTTTGCACAAGAGATACTCGCAGATGTTGTTACACTCGTCACGATATTAACTAACTTTAAATCTTTAAACGTGAATGTCGTCAACACTCTGGGTAGCCAGTCAGCCTTAGGGTATCAAAAGATAAGAAAACGTTGGTGTAGTACAAATTCAAATGAAACCTTCTAAGCAAATGAAGCATTTTACATATGTACGTATTGCAGTTAAAGTTATCACTGTCACAGCAACTGGTTGCAGTTGGCATTCAATGTTGAATAAAGTTGCATCTACACTTTAGTGATAGATAACATAGCAATACAAAGGATATCACGCAATATCATTAGCTTTTAACGCCAGATTGGTTACTACAACTACATATACATAGGTAAGTTTAAATCAAAAGTTGAAGGACTTTGAGATTTTATTTAAAGTAAAACTTTTTTAGTGACACTATGTTGACATACCGAAACAGAAACTAGTGACACGGAAAAATCATACAAAAGTACATAACTTACAAAATTCAAGACTCATAGTCCCGAAACTATAAAGCCGATCTTACAAGATCAAATACTGAAGTATTAGAAGAAACATATGATGAAATTAATAAGCAGAAACAATAGAAACTTAAAAAAAAATTAAATTAACTTTAGTTCTGGGAGTCGCGGTCTGTATCCTAAAACCGACCATTTGTTTGACTTCCATTAACTTTTTCATATTTTTCTAAGCTATTCGATGCTTTCCGGCTTTTATCGACTTTTTATTATTTTTTTCACACCATCGGACACATTTTGAACTTAATGGACTGTTTCGATATTTTCCGATACTTCTGTACTTTTTAAATACCATATGATATTTTTCGATTTTTATCGAGTTTTTTTATACTAATCGATAGTTTTTGAATTTTATACACTTTTTCGATAACATTCTATCATATTCGATGCTTTTCGAACTCTTATCGACATCTGCAATACTTTTCGATAGTTTATGACTTATACAAAGTTTTTCGATATTTCTTGCTACTAAACAATGCTTTTCGACTTTTTTGATATTTTTCCAGTCATATCTACATAGATGAGATATGAGTTTTGTTAGATCTCGTGAATGATTTTACTGGAACAGTCTAACTCGAAGGTAACAAAACCAATTCAATGACCGCTACGTCATATCATCATTAAGCTTTGTTAGCCCCACAATGTCCAGTCAAGTCTTAATCGGGATATCAGCCGGCAGTTTAACACAAAATAAGTGAATTAAAGTTCAGGTTAGATCCAGAAGAAAGCAGCCCTTGTGCTTTCAAGGATAGTCGAACATTCTGCTACTACGTCGGACCAAGGAAAAGATTATCTTAGCTGCCATCTGCTTGCAAAACAAATGAAGACAACCTTCAAAACATCAGTAGATGCTAGATGCTTTCTAGAGGCATAATTACGTATGGTAAATTTTTACTTGGCTGGATAAGTTTATCACCTCACACCATGTATGCCTCGCGTATATTCTATTCGATCAGTTGAATATAATCGTCATTTGTCACTAATTTTTTTAATCTAATGCGAATATTTAAAACAAAAATGTCATTTATCTCTTACTTAAACTACAAGTGCCTATTAAAAATAGTCAGTTTTGAACAAAGTATTGCATTCAAGTCATATTGCCTTTCATTTTGGAAACTAATCATGCAATTTTAACTGATACAAAAATATCTATTGCTGCTTTCCGAAGGTAGCAAGTGATATATAAAGTATCACATTCAATTTTGTGGTTGTGCTCAATTTTGAGAACAAGTCTGGTTTTCATAAAATCTCGAACAATGGCATTGATTGATACTGTTAGAACATTATGCTACTGCCAATGGCGCTTTCAACTCAAGGGGTGGTTTGTTGATTGGTTAGTTGCTAACACCCTAGCGCCCACATTTGTGACAACCAACCACATGAGTGCAACTCAAGTTTCCCTACCTCAATTTGTGCTCATTTCGTACGTGTTGCATGTTGATTTTTTGTTATTTTTTTTTTTGTGCAATACCAACTAGTGTAATGAAAACCACCCGAGTACACTATACAGTACCCATAGTCTAGTGAGTCTACAATGTAGTATTAACACTTCGCGGTTGGCTTGTCGCCGCTGCACTGTAAACGACCAGATCAGACTAGACGGAACATTGCTAAATATTTTAAATTTTGTATAAGAGCAGGGACAGTCAGAACTTTAGTTTCAGTTAAAATTTATTTGTTGTCCGGTTAAGATTACGAAAAAGGCTGACGGAAATTTAGATGAAGAGCACGTTTGGTGGAAGCTCGGTTACAGTGTTGTAGTGGTGGCTAAAATTATCATATCCCTAAGTCCTTAACAGAAAAGGATGCAGCGTTTTGTAGTGGTTGTTTAATGTAAAACGACGTTATGGGCTTTTAAGTTTAAGTTGAATTTTAATTGGTGCCGAGTGTAGTGTACAAAAAATGTGCTTGAAAATAAGTAACTATTTGTTGATGGCAAATTTAAATTAAGTAAAATTTTAGTGAGTGAGTGATAACGTTGTCTTAAAGTAAATAATGGCTTAAGCTAAAAATAAGTCATGGTTTACGATATCGCCTTTTGTTTATGATCTCTCTCACAGAAGATTACTTAAGAAGCTGTAATTCAAAACTGCGAGTACTTTTGCTTTCAGTTTTTTCACTTAACAACGCACGGAACAAACGTTTATTGTAGTGACAGTGTGATAAATTGCAAAAAAAAAGTATCACCACTAAAAAGTTCGGTATTACGCTTAAATTCCCTTTGACTAACGTAATATGCAAAACACTGAATTAACCAAAATAAATACTACTGATGAGGAAAACTTGGATTTAGCACCTTCAATATCGAAAGGACCTGCCTCCCTTGATTGTATTTTGGCTGCATCCGATATTATAGAAACACAAACTGGATTTCAATCAGATCCAGAAACACACCGCACAAAACAAAAATCACGTTCACGTTTTTCTGCTGCATTTCGTAGACTCTCTAAGTCTACACGAAAAAAGGAACAACTCATAACTAAAAAAGATTTAGAGCTAACTGACACAACTGTACCGCCCAAACCAGCTGTTGAAGTCAAATCGCAATCCATTGACGCTCATATCGACGAAAAACCTGCTAAGAAGAAAAGCAGTCTGTCCAGACGTTTCCTCTTGGGTGGTCTGAATAGGGCTACCAGATGGCCTTAGTACAAAAGTAGCACATCCTTAGTACAAAAGTAGCACATATCAATTTGGAATTTTGTAAATGAAAACCTTAATTTTTTTTAATTTTCATACAAATATTTTTGATGAGCAAAAAAAAAAAAAAAAAAAAGGTCCTCACTTCGTAACAAAAAACCCCAGCAAATTAAAACAATAATTTCAAATAACTTTGATGAGCAAAAAAAAAAAAAAAAGGTAATCACTTCCTAACAAAAAACCCCAGCAAATTAACAAATTAAAACAATAATTTAAATAACTTTGATGAGCAAAAAAAAAAAAAAAAAAAGGTCATCACTTCAGTTCAAATATTTTATTTTACACTGCAAACATAAAAAGTAGCAAAACCAAAAACAAGGTAGCAAAGTCCTTGCAAAAGTAGCACTTTTGCTACTTTAGTATCGCATCTGGTAGCCCTAGGTCTGAAGAGAGCTAAAAGCAGCTCAAAAAAAATTGCAATTGATGACGATAACATCATTTTGGTTTCTAATAGTGGCACACAAACAACAAATACACTAGAACGACGTTCTACACTACCCACGCAGCATTCATTAGGACCACAGTCATCCGCTATTACGGATACCCTAAAGGAGTCGCACACTAGTTTAGTATCTGCTGACTCCTTATCTGGTGGTGGTGGCAGCTTACAACGTCTTGACCGCATACGCAAAGTACAAATTACTATACGTGGTAAGAAAATCGAACACACCCAAAGCGAAATTTCCGTACAAACTACAGGCGCAATAGGTGGTAGTGGCGGCGGCGGCTCATCAGAAAAGGTACCCATAATTGACGTAACAAAAGAAAAAGACTATTTAATACCAGCGGATGTAGAACCATCCAAAGCAAAACAATCAATATTAGTAAAATCATCGACGTCTGTGAGAAGTCGTTCTCCTTCACCCGGTTCATCTCCATCGAAAAGTGGTGCGACCGACCCTAAAGCAAAAACTAAGAAGAAGCTTAAATCAAAGAAAATCACTAGCAGCACTACTAAACAGATCGCTACCACTACTACAACCAAAACCACAAAGACAACGAATAACAAAAAAATTACTCAAACAACAACCGCCTCAGCAGCTCCTACGCTAACTCAACCCTCCACCCAACCAGCTGAGGAGAAAGAGAAGTTTGTTATCACTCACAGCACACGGGACACACCACCTCGTGAACGCGCACCAACGAAGCCAAGTCGTGTCGTTGCTGCCAGCTCTGATGTCGCTGTCTCTACTGTCGCTTTAGTCCCAACTAGTCAATCATCAACTGCCATCGGAGCCATACGTAAGCCAACTACAAGAGCAGCAGCTACACTTACCTCGCCAAGACTGACGCCAACAAAATATACACTAAAAACTGCAGTGAAGCAACAACAGAAATTACAGCAGCAACAAGAGCAGCAACAACAAACTGCTGCAGCTAAACCTTCCATTATTGAAGCGGAATCGTTAAAATTTCAATCGGACTTAATGCACAATTCACAAGACGGAATTGAACGCGGCCATCGATTTCCCAGCCCTAGTACACCAACAACAATCACAGCAGCCGTAGCCACAGAAACAATAGACACGACCACGATTGGTAATGAGACACCATCAACCACTACAACGACTTCATCTACGCCAACTGCAGTAAAGACGCCATCAATAGAAATCACAGAAGCAACAACAACAAGTAATTCAGCGCAACATCAACGACAGATTCAATTTCAATTGCAATCAGAGTCGCAAGCATCCAAAACGTTGTCACTGTCATCATCACCACCAACATCACTCGTACCAACGATTTCCCACACCGATTTACAGACAGAACAGCAACCATTGACACTACAACCGCCAACATATCCCCCACCACCGATACCAAGCGGCACACCGACGCCAGAAACTCGTTCACCAGAACGTCGTAGTCATTCTCCGTTGCCTTCAGAGCAGCTATATCTGGCTACACGTTTTTTACCAGGAGCAACGAAATCAGTTGCATCGGCACATAGCAGTGATCTAGACGAAGCCATTTCGTCCGCGGAAAGTGCACAACAGCAGCATTCTTACGCAAGAAATTACGGAGAGATATCCTGTGATTCCAACAAGAGCTCGGAATCTCAGAGTCAGAGTCCTATTAGTGAGACAAGTCGTCGACGTATACGTTACGTGGCACAGCCAACACTTTACGACGACGACGACGAAGATCCACCTGAACAGGTCGAAGGGTCTGCAAGTAGACCGGAAAGCAGAAGGGAAGCCTTAAGTTTTCTGTATTCAGCAGTCAGTGATTATTCGCTAGAATCTGAAGAAGGTGGAGATCAAGGAGATAATCAACAAATGCCCGCTTTTGGCGACTTAACAATGGATCAAGAAGAACCGGTAAGACGACAACAACTTAATGTTGATCTAATCCATTAATCGCTTTATTGAGAATTTGCAAAAAAAGCGCGTGTTTTAGTGAATTTGTAAAAATCGCTGTCGCTGTTAAACGCCCTGGAAACAATGACACACAAGGTTTTTCTTCTAAGCTTATGGAAACCCAATAAGTGCAAGCAAAAATCTAGTGTCTACTAGATTTTACGTAGTTGTCTCATTCTGCTTTCTCCGGAGGGAACAATTTCTGCTTTCTTTCGTCAGTCTGAAAAGGGCTTATAAAGTTGAAAAAAAGCATGAAATTAAGAATCAAAGTCGTTCAACTAACTTGTGACTGACAGGGTTGCAGACAGTTAAAGAGCGGACGGACATTTGGTCAACGATTATATTTCATTGCGGAAGTAATGTGTAAAGCTACTGAGGGTAAACATTGTGTTGTACGATTTATTTGAGTTTGGATGCTCTGTTGCATCGACGCGCTTTATTAAAATTAAGTCTGGTCGTAACAATAGTGTCTGTGTTTCTATTAAAATGGTTAAGTTACACTTTTGAATTCAGTGACAGTTAACCTGTACAAAAGAATTAAACGCGTTTTACCGATTTTGAAAAGTTAATGTGCTGAGTTAAAGTTTCAGACATTGGCAGTTAATAATGGATTGTGGCCAAATATGAACAACGACTTTATTTTTCCAAAAAAAATTGAGATTGAAAAAAAATATTTTTAATTATAATTAATCAATTCTTGTGTTAGTGGAATAATTTAAAAAAAAAACGATTCCAAACATAAAATAGAATAGATACCTAATCAATTCAGTTTATCAGGAACTATCTGGCATTGACCGCAAATCACTAAAGGACTTTGTAACAATTAGATGTAAACTTACTTTTAATAGTAAAATTTCTAATATCTACTTGACTACAAGTCCGAGATGCTGTGGTACTACTATCCCAGTTAGCTACATGAAAATACGTCCAATCCGTATACATATTTTTTTCAACGAAATCGAGTCCATAATCGAGCTGCTCTAAGGGCCAAACAACGAAGCGACAACGAAACGCTTAGTCATTTTGTTTCAAATCCTGAATCTGTTGGCATTTGTAAGAAAATAGTCCATATGCAAAAGTCTGCTCAAGCTAGTGCGGTACTCATTCAATTTGGAAACAATTTTTCAATATATCTTCACGGATTTTAAGTGTAAGTCAACTCATTTCGTAACACGCAGAATGGGTGTTTCTGTCAATTTATTGAGCGTGAAAGCTCTATCAGCCAGTGAAGGCTTTTTCCGTACACTTGTACTTTTTTCAGTACATTTGCGTCGTGAAAAATCGTCGTCAGTATATTCGACAAGTTTTTAGTACATTCGGTAGACTTGGCGCATTTTCAATACATTTGACGTATTTTCAGTACATTTTCTGATTTGCTTTTTTAGTAAAAAATAGTTAAAATCTTGATTGAATTTTCGTAATTTTAAGTAATTTTTTTATGTTTATGACGAAAAAGTGCGGAAAGGACGAGGTCCTCAGTAGAAATAAGCTTGTCGCTCAAACATTCAAAACATAATTCACGACATCACCTTTTTATATATATTTTCTACTTGATATACATATTAACGAAAAATTTTAGCACTTACCCCACGGTAGACAGATATCCTGTCATTATTATAAATGCACTGGCCTGTGCGAAACATTTGAAAGCCACTACAAGAACCTTTTGATGTTGCAGCTTACTAGCAACTGCAATACACATACACTACCACTACCTCTTTAACTTTTCACTGACTTGCCTTCGTAATACACGATTGTAAATTATCCTTTTTTTAATAAATTCAACAAACACTCATATAATTTTGGAGAAATTATATTTAAATTTTAGAACTTGTTGCTTTTCTGAGCACTTGAAAAAGCATTTCATGAAATTAAATTTCATTTTGCAGGGGAAAATAAAACACTAAACTTGCAACGGCAGTGCCAGCTCTGCCGACGGCAGATGATTTGGATTTGCATTTTCATGCAATTTCACTTAAACATATTTCTAAATTTATTACACAACACTCGCGAAAACATAAATTTTACATTTTTATGCACCAACGTATATTTTTTAATAACTTTATAATAAAAAAAATACGAGAATTTGAATTTGTAGAATTTAACGCGCATTTTGCACATAAAAGTAAAGCTAACTGGTTAAAGTTGATTGGCGTTGCCACCTGCTCAAGCGAAACAACGACAGTAGTGGTATGTTGTGAGAAGAGAACCACGGGAATTCATCCAAAATATGGGAATTTATTATACAAAGTTTTGCATTAAATTTTTTGAAAACTAATTTACCGATGCCGATAACAATAATTTGATTGCATATGAATTGCCCGTTGAGGTTCTTAGTGATATGCAAGATGACTTTGATTTAACGAATACATAACAGTGATGGCAACAACATAGGTAAATGCCCATGACATAGTTAAAGTTGTATATTCAAAGGATTTGTAGGAATTATGAATGTGGTGGTGATGTTATTTCTAAAAAATGGCGCTATTCCTTAGCTCGAACCAATTCCATATTCTGTTACTCTATAACCGTACTGACTTCAGTTGATGTATTACACATGAGTCCTTAAGCGTTACACGTAGCTGACTAAATTACTTTTCATAGCCTTATCTGCTTCTGCAAATCTTGCTCAGCGCGAGGGGCATCCACAGAAATCAATGAGATTCTGTTATTATTATGCGATAACTTCAGGAATACAATATTTTAGACATTGCATATCTTTAAACATTCCTTTGTTTCTCTTTTTTCAGCCAATTATGACTTCTACTGCTGAGAAGCGTGAGCATCTTTACAAAATCCTAGTCATCGGTGAACTTGGAACTGGAAAAACTTCTTTCATCAAACGCTATGTGCATCAATTTTTCAGTCAAAATTATCGTGCCACAATTGGCGTTGACTTTGCGTTAAAGGTTTTACATTGGGATGCTAACACAGTCGTACGCTTACAATTATGGGATATTGCTGGTCAAGAGCGTTTCGGCAATATGACCCGTGTTTATTATAAAGAAGCCGTTGGTGCCTTTATTGTATTCGATGTAACGCGCAGTGGTACATTTGATTGCGTTACTAAGTGGAAAGAGGATTTGGATTCAAAGGTGCAGTTGCCAGATGGCACTCCAATACCTTGTATTTTGTTAGCGAATAAGGTAACAGAGATATTAAAATAATTTATTTATTGCATCGATATAGAAAACGATTTATTTTTTTACAAAACGTATAGTGTGATCAAGACAAACAAGGGGTTGTGACAACGCCAGAAAAAATGGATGAATATGTACGAGATAATGGTTTTGCCGGATGGTTTGAAACATCGGCCAAGGAAAATATTAACATCGAGGAAGCAGCAAGAGCTTTAGTCAATAAGGTATATTTTGGAAATTTATTAGAATTGAGGCACATTTGTTTCTCCTTGTTTTTTAATTCTGAATTTAATTCTAGCCGTAGACCTTTTCTAGCACAGCAAAATTGTATTGTATACGACCATAAGTAGGAAGAAAATGAAAGTGATAGGGATTGAAAAATGTTTTAAGACAATCATCAGATTTCCTAAGTAGGGAATTTTTAAAAAAAACTATAAAAGTTTTAAATTTTTTTTTGGGTTTAGTGACACAGTAGGCTCAAAGTTTAACTTTGTACACCAAACATTTTCTGTGAAACTTTTCATATAAGCAACTGTTAGATAGAGCGCTCTAGTTTACTTGTTTGAAACAAAATGCAATCATATAGCTCTATGGCGAAAAGTACATTGTTTCCACTTTATAAAAATCAATTTAATTGCCTTCATATAAACTTTACGGATTTTTTAAAAATTAGAATGAAAAATGGTAAAAGTGGAACATTTCCAAACTTTTACAGAAAAAAAAAAAAAAAAATATATGCATATGTACATATATTCCCGGATTCTCTTGATTTTTTTATATATAATACCTATCGTTAACCAAAATTCAAAGTTTCAGTTCCTTTTTCATAACTTTTTTTTATGATTTTTTTCTATTGCAATACTTGATGAAAAAATATTTTTATTTTGCAATTCTTTACAACAATTGTTTCAGCTGTAAAAGCTTAAAGCGTGAGGGAAGGTGCTTAATTTCAGAAGGGAAGCGCCTAAGGGGTATTTTTTCATCTTTTCATCCCCTTTGCGATAAAAGACATAAATTCGAATGCTTTCCAATAACACAAGAGATAAACTTTCGAAACTGTTTTTCTCCGATAACTTGGAAATTATCAAAGATATTACAAAATTTGTAACATTTTTGAAATCAGCATTGCCAAATCAAATTTTTCACTGGCATCTTAAGGGAGGCTTATCCTAAGATACTGTAGTGCTCGTACTGTTTTGTGGCCAGATTTGGATTCAACTTCAATCTGGTTGTTGAAGGGCTAAATATTTACTGATCATGGGGGCAAATGGTATTTGCAGGCATTTTCCGAATTCGCATAACAGTCTAGGTAAATATTCAGTTCAATGCTTATATCCACATTCTCTTATCGCATTAGAAATCTGGGATAGGTTTGGCTTGGCCAAACTGATATTACGGTAACTTATAAATATAACATAACATACTTATCTTTCACATTTTCACCTTACAGATTCTACTCAACGATAAACTAATAAGCGCCGCTGATATTGCCGATAGCGAAAAATTCAACTTAAATAATTCCGCTGAACAGAGCGCAACAGAAACAAAGAGTAAATGTTCATGCTGACCTGTTAATGCTGATTGTTAGAAAATGGCATTAGCACTTTAGAGCATTTTCTTAATAAAATTTGGCCGGCTGCTTGCATTGAAGAACTGTTACCGCCGATAAAGCTGAATATTCCGATGCACTTTTCAAAAATAACAAAGGAAGGAACGTTAACATTAGCAGCAAACATAATTTTTATACATAAAAGTTTCATATTACATAAATACATTCATAAGAAATCTACTAAAACTATATGTACTTTTAATAAGATTCTTTACATTAAATTTAAGCAAACGAATAAATATTTGTGTAATTTTATCATTAAAAAAACTAATTCCTTATCGTTTGATACGAGATTGTTTATTTAAATCATACGTTGTTTTATAACTTGTATGCTAAGCAGCAAAAACCAAGAAATAAAATACATCTTTAATCTTAAATTTTTTCTATCAGTTAGAATGAAGAGCTTATTTTAAAGAACTAAGATAAGAAAATAAAATACCATTGTTAATCTACATAGATATGCATACTAAAATTAACGGCGTAAAAATGTTTTATCTTAATATTAAAAGTATGTTTTTTTTTTTAATGAGAGAGATTAATCTAATATTTGTACTATTTTGATAAAATATGTTTGCTGAAAGCCACAATAATTTGCCAAAAAATATTTTTGTCTTTTTTCTAAAATTTACTTAAACTTTCGGATAAACTCTAAGAAAATCAAGATTTTCTCTAGCTAATTAATTTAATAGAAAATTTGATACTAAAAAGTTTAAAATTAAAGTATTTATAAATACAATAAATGATCTTGATGCGCTGAATTCGGATCTGGCCTCTCATTTACTCTGTCGTTGAGATATGCACATTGAAAGATGTGTAAAATTCCAAAAATTTTGAGTGCATTTAAATAAAAAGAAATATGAATAGAGGTATAATTTTTTGGGAATAGTTGATCAGTACAATATTAACTTTTCAATAATATAAAATATTTATCTCTGTTAATTTGTGTTGTATTTACTAAATTTGGATGCAATATTATTGAATTTTATACAAAATACACTTTAAAAAAATTATAAGTTAATCTGTAGTTACGCATTTAAACGAAATAAAATCTAGATCATCATTTATAGCAAAAACTTTTTTTAAAAATTGAATTTATTTTATCCAAAAGCAGTAGTTTGATGGAGACGGTGCCGAAAATGAGAAAGGCTAGCTACTAGCATAATTGTGCAGCGACGCATATTTTAATTATAAGAGGTGGATATATTATTTAATCATAAATTCATTTATGTAATCGCCACATAGTGGATGAGTGGGTATTGAACGGCGACCATACATATCAATAATTGCGCTAGACTCTTGAAATATGGCACAGACGTTTTTTAGGTTAAAACAACAACAATTTCTGTATATGAAAAAAATCGGTACACGAACACGTCTACCTCCCATGTATGTAGTTGAAACCTTTTTTCAAAATGGGTATTAATTTCAATTAAGTTGGCAATGCTGATTTCAAAAATGCTTAAAATTATGCGACATCTTTTATAGTTCACAAGCTATTAGAGAAAAACCTTCAAAACGGCTTATCTCTTTTGTTATTGATAAACATCCGAATTTATATCTTTTAGCCCAAGGCGAAAAATACCTATTCCCTGAAGGATACTCCCTTCTTCCCATAAAAGTTGATATATTTTGTTCCTTCTTATACCACATTAAAAAAAAACAAAAAAAATCGTGAGAAAAGGCAGCTGAAACTTTAGATTTTATATAATCATACTTATTTGCATAATACACATAGAAATTGAAATCCGAGGACATACATACATATATAGTTTGTTTCTGTTAAAATTTGCATACTTATACCATTTTACATTCTAATTTTTGAAAAATCCTTACAATTCAAACAAAGGCAATAAAAGAAAAATGAATTGATGATTGATACCGCCAATATGCTACATTATCACGTTCTGTTTCAAATAAGTTAACTAGAGCGCTCTATCCAACAGTTGCTTATATAAAAAGTTCCATAAAACATTTTTGATATTCATAGATCAACTTTTAGCCCACTCTGTCACCGAACCGAAACAAAATTTAAAATTTTTATAGTTTTTTTGTTTGTCGTTCCCTAAGTATTATCTAACGATTGTCTTAATATTTTTAAATCCTTAGCATTTTCATTTTCTTCCTATTTATGGCCACGATCTCCCACTGTGCGTCAAAGCAAAATTCAAATTCAAAATAGCCAAAGGCTGTGAAAATGAGATACGAGTAAACTATTAACGTATATATGTTCAAGTTCTTTTTTAACATCAAATTTTCATTAAATTGTTTTTCTTAACAAGGTAATCGGCTACCAATTCCAGGCCGATGATTCACGCAAAATAGTCGCGCAACTATTACATGTGTGTATGCGCAAGCCTTTAGCCGTTAGTGCTACCATAAAATATTATTCTCTCATCGGATTTTAGTGTTATTTTGCTATAATTTTGATAACTATAAAAAAACGAGACTCGCTGCGTTAAATTCGCGGCAAATTCATTTGACAGCTTTAATCGTTGTGCTGTCAAAAAGCGAAATTTCATTCTTCTTTCATTATTTCAACAAGCGCTAGTGGAAAATTTCACGCAATTTCAACGAAACGCTTTTCTTTTTAAATTACACATAAATAAATCTTTACTTTAAACATAAATTATAAATAAAAACGTACCAATAGTGCATTTAATAGAAAAAAAGGAAAATTTCACAAATACAAAGGAAATTTTGGTGCCCAGCTAGAAGAAGCAGCAAAGAAGTCCTACACAAGCTACGACGCAAAGCGCCATCAGCCATATCTTTCAGTTTTGCTTTTGAATTTCTTTCGCTTTTTTACACCAGCAAGCGACTGAACGAACGGTGGACGGTGCACAGCAGTCTAAATACGAAACAGAACAACAAAGAAACGATTGATTGAAAATCTTTAAAATACGCAATTAAAATCCAGCAGCGGCTGTCTCACGCAGGTGGATGCAAATTCAATAAAATACAAATCAAAATATGCAATAATTGTAAATAAATTGCAACAACAAAGACTGCCCATTATAGAAAAATTCACAAATAAATCGAGTTAGCAAACACAAAAATCAAACCCGCCACACAGACGACAACAGCATCAATAAGACAACGATAACAAACATGGCTAACATAATTGGCAACAACAATATGAATATTGCAGCGACTAACAGCAGTACCAGCAACAACAACCCTTACATTCATAATCAACAAATGGTCAGTCCGCAGCAACTACCAAATGTCACAACCAACACCAATCCGGGTAATCGCTTACGCGATGTTTGTAATTTTTTGCTACCGACAACCACAGGCTGCCCGTATGATCACATTATTGAAATGATACGCGGCTTAGATCTACAGGACGATGGCATAATAATGAATCATAAAATAAAATCCATTGAAATGGATTTTTGCAACATTGTGCGCGATGAGAACATGTTGTGGTAAGAAGCTTCGCTTTTGTATTTTAAAGTTAAGGCGGTGGAGGTCAGCTTACAATTTTTTTTTAAATATTTAATGCATGAGTAATACGCATTTGTTCCAAGAAATTCATTTAATTATGTAAGATTTGCTAAGTTTAATACATTTAGAATCGCTTAAAAGACGGACAAAATAAATCGTAAAAAAATAAAGTCGAAATTAAAACTCATCACTACTCAATTAAATATAAAGTTCGTATTTTATTTTTTTTAAATTCCCTACGCTTTAAAATTTTTAGTAGATTTTTTGATTTTAAACCCAAATCCGTATACAGAAATGTTTTAGCAATTCAGCCTTTAATTTACCCCCGTATTAAGTATGGCTTAGCAAGTGAGTAATTGATTTTCGTCTGAAAACTTTTTTTTTTTAATTATATTATTATTTATTAAAGTTCAGTGAACATAAGAATCAGAGACAATTTCATAATTAGAAACTACATATGTATGCCTGTTGTGAGCGTCATTATCAGTTACGGAGGCTAACTAAACCCACAAGTGCCAGTGAATAACTTGAAACGTTTACTCGAATAAGAAATAGCTGGTATTCGATGATTTTCCGAAAAAAAAAAAAAAAACAAGTGTCCATAAGTTTTTATCGGAAAAAATCGAGCTTATTACCAGTTCACGTATTAATTTTTTTTAATATTGTTGGCAAAAAAAAAGTGAAAAAAATGTATTTTCCAGAAGGTTGGGAATTGTTTCTACACAAATTGGTTACCCTGGTCCAGAGCCACCTCATTGGATAACCAAAATACGTTTTCGATCTTTACAATAAATAAGTAAATCTTTCACCTTACATGATCCTGGGGCTTTACCTTACTTTGCACATTACCCAAAATCTATAAACAAATTGTTTGAACTAGTAGCTCAGGAAATCGAACTCAGTAAACTAAAATACCTATCTGTAATATTTGAGCATATCAAAAAAATTTATTTGCGAAGCTTGTAACAACTTGACAAACATACACAAATCTATACATGAGTAATACCTGTAAAATTACCTTGCGTATTGAATATATTTTATGTTA
Source organism: Tricholauxania praeusta (assembly GCA_949775025.1). Classification (NCBI taxonomy): domain Eukaryota; kingdom Metazoa; phylum Arthropoda; class Insecta; order Diptera; family Lauxaniidae; genus Tricholauxania; species Tricholauxania praeusta. The sequence continues at coordinate 8,511,624 of OX459031.1, forward strand.
CGTACAATAATTTGAACGTAAGTTCATGAACACAACGATTGTGTACGTTGTTTCTTAAGTTTAATAATTTTTACGTCAGATAGTACATTAACCCTTGCAAAAAAATATAACAATAACATTCATATGAGTTATTGCACAAAAAAAAAATAATAAAGTCGTTGTCCTATTGTTTTTATAAAAACAGTTTATTTTGTAAGTCTGTTGTGTAAAGAATTTTAACAGAGATGATGTAACTTTTTTAATAATATTAACAAAACTAACTTCGGCCACAGTCTTTTATTTAAATGACTTGATAAATTTGAGTTAAAAAAATATAATTCGGCTCACTGATTTCTAAAAAGAATATGTTCATTTTATACAAAATTAATTCAGATGCACTTTCCAAGGATACATCCATATCTAAAATCAAAAAAATCTTTTGACCTAACAATCAACAAATTTGAGCAAAGTTGTGATAACAATTTGTCTGAATCTTTGGTGGCTGTTAGTGGTCAAGGTTATAGTTTCATTTAAGATATTGATTCCTATATAATTAAAAAAGCATATCGCCGCTCTCGGATAGAGAGGCCCTAACTCATATTTTTGAAATTTTACAGAAGGAAAAAACTATATAAAAACTTTATTTAAAAAAAAACTCTTAACTATTAGCATTACATATAATTTGAATTCTTACTTACTTACTAATTAATATTTATTATTATTCTTTCAGTGAATCCATGGAGTACATAAATGAAAAAGTTCTTTCTGACGGCGATACTTCGTTAAAATTTGCCTTACTTTTTTCATCACGTAATTTTGATGCTTTAGCTATGAACGAGACTAAAGTACGTAGTGCCATGCTTAAAATACTAGAAACCAACTTTCTCAATGCCGAAAATTACCGCTTGCACAACAAAGAGCGACTTTATAATTCTATAACATTACTCGGTGAATATTATCATCGTGTGCGCCTTGCCGATAACACACCCATAACCATCTTGGGTGAATCATTACTTGGTCTACTTATACGAGAAGTAAGCGAAGTAGAAGTTTTCGATGTTAAATTGGCGAAATTAATATTATCACAAATTACATTGAATGGTGACACAATGCGTTCAAAGCACAAAGCAGATTTGACACAGTTACTCTTTCACATACGGCGTAACCTTATTGAGCATCCATCACTGAAACCTGCTGTTAAAGCTTTGCTTCTGATGACACTCGATTTGTATTATAGTAACTTTGCCAATTTGGGGGCACAACTAGAAGAAATGTACACAAAATATCTAGTCCAAGATGATGATGATGAAGGCAACAATAACATATTACAAGAGCCACTAATGCAACAACAACATCCACTACAGCAGCAACATCAGTTAACATATCAACAGCAACCACCTACTCAAGTTATACAACCTATTCAACAGCAAACACAGCAAATCCCATTGAAAGAACTAGAACCGAACTACGTTGATGCTTCGCAAGAAAACAGTTTTGCCAATGCCAATGGCGGCGTTAGTGCCGTTGATGATTCCTATGAAAAGCCTGTAAAAAAATGGAGTGAACAAGTTTGTGAGGAATCATTTTATGAAACCGAATTTGGTAGTGAGTTAAATTGTGATAACGTTGGCGACGCCGATAACAGAGGCAAACAAAATAACAGCTATGGTGAACAAGGCGATCAGTTAGTTTCGCCCAGCAACCGTTATGACAATGAACGTGATGGTTCAAGCAGAAATTCAAGACGTTCATATACCAACCAACAGCGCAACACTCCGAGACCATTGAAACATAACACCAATATTAATAAGTAAGTAAATATTAACGGTTAACCGTGCAAATTTTGTAAATTTACAATATTAAAAAAATTAGTATCCTGTACACTGAAGGTAAGTGGTGAATGGTCTCGATTTACTCTGGTTTCTTCCTCATATTTCAAGTTGTACATAGATTAGTATGAAAAATGGAATCAAGGGAAAATTTGTATTTGAATTAATCATACAATTAATTAAAGTTAATTTTCAACTCAAGTGCAATAAAAACTAGTATGCGCAATACTTCCAACAATTTATGAGCCCTCATACCAAGATATTTTTGAATTTGACATTAAAACGCTCCAATTAAAAAAAAAAAAGAATTTCCGTGATGAGAGAAAAATTGTACCCCCTGTCACACCCTTCAAATATGTCGGTATGCCAGACCTTTCCGGCTAAAAGAAATTGGTCCGCCGGATTTTTTCTTAATGTTTATGAAATTTTGCATCAATTATCTATATGATTGATCAAAATCCACGATGACGGTAAAACATTATGGCCATTTAATAATGCATAATTTACTTAAACATATTTTCGGCCAATTAAATCCACGCCGACCAATCTTATTTTTTGATGTTTTATTTTATTTTATTTTATTTTATTTTTTATTTATAATAATTAAGTCTATGAACTATGAACATAGCTATTCTTACAGACTAGAATAAAATAAAATACATCAATTCAAAAAAAATTATTTAAAATATGCCTAACTGTTTTAGTAGCCGAGAAATCTAAATTATTCGTAGCACTAACTTGATTAAACATTTTCATTGCTCTAAAAATAGGTGCGTATAAGTGTAAACTATTATTTTTCACTAAAAATTTTCAAATCCGCGATCATTGGGCTTTCAGGATTGCCAGCTCCTCGCCTATAATAAATGACCAAAATTTCTCAGACATTCTATTCAACCTGATGACGTTATAAAATTACCAAATACTTAATCAGAAATATCAGCACGGTGCCATTTGCTTCAAGAGCAAAGATCGCTGTGCAAATGCGCATATTTGCCTTTTTTTTGTTTTACAGTTTTTCGGTACTAATAAATGTAATATATAAAGTATTGCCCTATGAAAAATGTCATATTGTAAATTTATTTTAGCAATGACGACCAACATCAACAAACAGGTGAGGAACGTGATCAATCCAAACCTCTTCCACGGTGGCGCGCACCACGCTTTAATCGTGATAACTCTGACCAACAACAAAATGATCGCATGGGAGGTAGTCAACGCAATCAACAACGTCGTTTTAGCGCCAGTTTCGAAGATGATCGTCAAAGTGTACGCAGCGATGGTGGCAGCATTCGGCTGTACAGCATCAATGACCGACTTAAGCACTCGCAAGAGAAAATGGAACGTAGCAATGGTAGCCAATACAACTCACTTGCCAATTCCAATTGGGATCGTCAATCACAGCGTGATGATCGCAGTGAGCGCTCTTACATTAGCAACTATGAACGTGGCAACAACAATAATCGACGTGGAGGACGTAGCTATAATAATCGTCAAATGTATGATAAACCACCGCGCTTCCAAAAAAATCAACATCAAAGGCAGCACAACAACAAAGATAATAATGATCATATCAAGAGTGATACGTGGCGTCGTTCCAATAACAATATGACAGACCCGAACCACGATGAAAATTCTTCATATCCCTCGAATGGGCCAGAGTCAAATAGTCGCAGTTCATCACGTGCACGCACTCTGCCACGTCCAAGCAAATCAAATTTAGATGATGGCAATTCATCATCATATAATCGTTCAAGTCAAAGTCCTACTCATTATGGCAATCAATATAATCGTGGTGGTAGTGGTGGCGGCACTGGCACACGTAATCGTAGCGGTCGCAACTATAATGCACGTTACAGCAGCCAAAGTAGCTTAGCTAGTGAAACATCCACAAATACTTTAGATCGTCGTCATAATCGACAAAATCGTAATTTCGAAAGAAGGTCACAGCAGCAACTGCAGCCCCCACAAAAGGAATCCTGGGAGGATACAAATAGTCTGCATGGACAACCGGAGGAGTCTACTTGGGATACGAAAGATAATAACAGTGAGTTAGTACGAAATGCACGAAATACAACAAAATACATGAACTACTTGTCATCGAAGAAATGAGAAATAATAGAAACATCTGAGGAAAAGCAGGGAGATTATAGTGTGACACAAACAAACGACACAAAAAAACCAAGACGACGCAAGCGTGGGCGAAGAGGAAAGCGAAAAGAACTTGGTAAAACAAAAGAAAAAATGGGTACATGAATGCAGTGACATGGTTTTTTTTTAAGTTAGGGATTACTTACATGTGTGTGTTTTTTTTTATTAGTTGTTACATTTTACAAATATTTTATCTTTTGATTTGAGTTGAACGATAATGAACTTGATATGATAATGTAAAGCAAACTTAAGAATAACATAAAAAAGTGTTCTAAAAAATATTTAAAAAAATTTTATAAGTTTTTGCTCAACACTTATGTTATTAAGATTTGACCTTGAAGCATTAGTTAAAAAAAAAAAACTAGAAATAAATTAAAAGGTATAGTTTGGTAAAAATTTGTGCAGAACGAAACTTTGGGAATAGTTGCATTAAGCATCAAATCAACATATTCGATGAGTCTCCAAAATTTTATTACTGCTGATTGTAAGTTATTTCCATATAAATTGGAACGTATTTAAGGTATGAAAAAATTTCTCAGGTAGAGCTTGTAAGATATATGTAGCTTAAATGAGCTATGATGATTTTAAACTGGAACTTTGACATTACTTATAGAGGTTCACTGATCGACATTATTTATTGAGATATAGCCATCGGAACTTGCAACTTATAATCACTATTAATGATAATATATAATATATTGCGGTAGATGCTGCAGAGATATTGGTACCAGATCCAATCAAAGTGAATAGACGCGTATTTTTGATCGCATAGCTAGGGAGCCAGTGCAATGTAGTTCATATTTATGCGAATTAGAAAAACTAAAAGTTAAGTGAAGATAGCGCCGCTTTTTTTTATGAATTTTGAAGTTGCAAAAAAACACAATTTTATTCAATTATTTTATCGCGTCTGCTGATATATTGTGTTAAGAGCATAGTACAGATAACGAAAATATAAAAGACAGACGTTCGCATTGCCGTATTTTTAATAATGGCAATTGTGTGTGGAGAAAGCCAACTATTGAGTGGTGGAAAGAATTCTTTGCCCGAAGCTTGACGGTGTGAAATCTACAAATTTTGCTTTCACCGATGCGCATAAAAAATTATTCATGCATTGAAGTTGCAGGAACCACTATTAATGAAAACGTTTATTTTTATTTCTTATTGCTAAAGTTAATATTAAAAAAATTAAGGTTTCAAACTGCAAATTCCGATCGCTATATCTGAGTAAATGGTATTGATAGGCGATCATATAAAACTATAGATTTTTTTGAGTTAAGTTTATTAAAATACACTGAGGTAATTTTCTAATATAATAAGTTACCCAAGTAATGTCTAACCTTAAGTTTAAATTGATCACAGCTCGAATAACTTTTATGCTTCGTAAAATTAATAAAATAAATTTTAGGCAAAGTAGAAAATTTTTCTTATATCTTACGTACGTTCAAAGTTATTTGAATAAAACCTCTTTCAGTCTCAAAATACGACTATTCCCAAATTTTTCTTTATCCACAAACTTTTTACAACCTAAACTTATTTTTCCGTACTAGAAGTAAAGTACATTTCGCCGCAAGATAAATCAAATTTTAATGATAACATATAATCCTTGTACGCAAACTTTACGGGTTTGTTAAAAAAATTACATTCAATACAAATGTATGTTTTAAAAGATCTAAAGAATAAAAATAATGTTTTAGTATATCGCTAAAAATCTTTCTCAAAGCTTTTTGGCTTAGCATTTTATCTACTTTAATTTATTAAATTAGATCCAGAGCTGTCTCAACATCTTTTTAACATAATGTTAAGCGAAATGCATTAAAAAAAAAAAGAAGCAAGTCGCCTAGCGGTTTGTGGCAGTACTGCTTTGCAGTTAGCCCCGCTATATATTTTTAAGTGAAGTAGTGCAATGCGGCGGTAGCCAGCCGGCATTCCAGGTTGAGTAATCTATGCAAATGAAAAAAAAATAAACAAAATATTAGTAAATTGAATAATATTTTAATTAAGAAAATTTTACCATTGAATCGCAGGTTTGCAGTGCAGCAAATACGAGTACTGCAATTAGGTAGTGGAATGCGGCGGTAGCCAGCCGACATTCCAGGTTGAGTAATCTATGTAAATGAAAAAACAACAAAATATTAGTAAATTGAATACTATTTTATTAATCTGATACAACCTTTATACTAATGGCAGGTTTTCCAGGGAAGAGGCGGTATCCAGCCGTCATTTCCAAACCTAAAACAGTCGTCGTTTAAACACGTCTGTTGTTGTAAGGCAGATGAATCATTAAAAAACTCCATAAGAAGTTATTAACTGTCTGTTTCTTATGCACGCGGAAACTATCCAGCCGATTTTGATGAAATTTTGTAGTGTGTGATTGTCAATATGGCGGGTGTCATAGGCTATAAAACTTCATACAAATATATTTTTAATTATCATTTTCACGAAGACAAATAAATCGATTCACAGCGAATTTACACTACGTAGTATCTCTCATGTTAAGAAGCATAGCTTAGGCTAAAAAACTTTTATGTAGGGTAGCCCTCACACAAAAATATTTTAAATATCATTTTCTCGAAGACCGCTAAATCGATTTTCATGGAACTTACGGCCCATGGCTTTTATATTAAGAGGCACAGATATGGTCTTAAAAATATTGTTTAGGGTGCTTACTTCTTTTTAAATGTAATATCACTGAAAATTTTTTTAGTGTCACTGTTTTTAATTGTGTTGAAACCGTGTTCAATTATTTTAACAATGTGTTCGTACGTGTCGCAGACTTCGTATTTTAAGTACAAGAAGACGATTGAAGTTTGCGCTTTTTTGTTCGTTGTTGCTGTAACCGGGGGTTCGCTTGTGGAATTCAGCGCAGCCACAACGAGTAAACGGGCACCTTGCGGTGGGTGAGTAGCCAAAAGAAACAGAAATGCACGTTGCACACTAGCAGCCCTATTCTGATTGTTTACTTAACAAGGAATAATAAAGGTGCTCTTGTTAATCTAATTGTTATGAAATGTAAATATTGGTATTCTAAAAAATCATTAACAATAGGCATAGCTGTGCATTAACTCGTTAATCCGTTAATTAACGAAGTTAACATTTCGACTAACGGATTAACTTTTAAGTTAACTTTAAAAAGTATTAACGGACTCATTAACTTCCGTTAAATTTCCCCAAGTCCGTTAATCGTTAATCCAGTACCTACTATTTACCAAAAAGATACCACACACTCCGCGTCGAGCCGCGAAAAACACGTTCTGACAACATGTACGTTCCGGTTGATTTGGCTGGAAACGTATGACTGCAGTCGAGTGGATGCAGTAAAAAAATGCATGAAAGAAAAAGTAGAAGAGGCGTTACGACTAGAAGCTGCCGAAACTTCTAAGTACAGAAATAATTTATGTGGCGAAGGCACATAAATCTTTAAAGACTAAAGCTCAAAATATCGTCAAAATGTGGCTAGACATGAAATCAAAAGACTTGTTCAACGATGCGGCATTCCTCAGGGAATAGATATTTATGAAGCTGTTTATTAAATATAATATAATACTCAAGCGCCGCAGTTGAAAATCTTTTTCCACGGGCAAAAATATACTAACGCCGAAACGTGCCTCGCTTTGAGACAAGAACTTCAACATATTTATGTTCATGAAGGCAAATATCCACACAGTGGCGTACCGTGCATATTTTTGGCGCCCGGGACGAATAGTTCACTTGCCCTATATACAAATTTCTTCTTTTTAATTTCAAGAAAAAAATGCCTCTCCAAAAACGGTAGCAAAATAAAATATAATTTACACTGAATTACAAAATCATCACACACCTCCACTTCCTTATAATTTAGTAAAAAAAAGGTCCTCACAAATGAAAGGTTGCTTTTTTTTGCAGAGGCAAACGTGCTTAAAACATTTTATCTTATTAAGCAATGGGAATGGAAAACATTTTATAAAAACAGTAATTTCTCCACTACTTTTTGCTGAAAGTTGAAAAAGCAATACCATTCAAAGTATCGGTATACGCAAATCTGTTGGTTTGCAGTTATTTTAAAAACCTATCGCTACAAATTATTTACTTAATGCTTAGCAATATAATATTGTGTTTACCAACAATATGTTGATTCACCTTCAACACAATCATACGCAATCGTGTTACCAAATGAGGAGTTGTTAAATATTTCACCAAAGATATGAAATAAAAAGATGAGCTATTTATAAACATGCAGCAAAACCCCCAGTTCTGTAATTTTATTTATAAGCGTTCAGCTTTGTTAGAATTTCTCTTGAATTTACATATTCAATTAACTTTAAAACTCAATTCCAGATGTAACTAATAGTGTTGATTTTGATATCTATGGAGAACATAAAGATTTCAAATCCCCATAAACATTCACAAATAAATTTAATATTTTTTGTTACTGATGGCTCATTCATTTTCATTTTCAATGATAAATACAAAATCAAAAATCCTGTCTCAAAAAAGAAAAAAAATAAAAAATTTCAATTGAAAATATTAAAAACAAAAATTTGCGATAAATTTTTATTTGTTTTCGCTATTCCATCCGCTGAAAAGATAGTTGAATTCGAAAAAATCAAATTGAAAATTAGACAATATTTCAAAGAGTAAGCATTTACCAGACGTAACAAAGAAAAAGTAAAGAAATTTACCCAGAAATTAGGATTACCCTGGCCCAAAAAGAATATCACTCCAATCACCAATGTCCAAAATCTATTTAATGGAATACACACTTTTACAATTGCAGACTCTTGAACTCAAAACAAGTAATATTATTGTAACATAAAGTGACGCGGATAGAATTCAAAAGTTCATTTGTGTATACAAATTTAACCAATGAGTGACGAAAAGAATTCTTTGCCCGAAGTTTCACTATGTGAGATTCGCAAATGTTGCTTTCACCAATACGATGTTATAGGATAGTTCCGCATAAAAAAAATGTTCATGAATTGAAGTTTCAAGGAACCAAAGTTTTGTTTAGTCAACGAAATTCATACAAGAAAACTTTTTGCCGCATTTCATTAAGTAAAATATCACATTGAAATCACCACACTAAATTCTGCCCAAATGGACGTAAATGCTGTGATGATCATTCAGTATATGGGAGAATGCACTAATCTTTCAAAGTTTTCATGCTTTGATGCATTACTCAGTTGGCATTCTCCCTGATACAAAATATTCGCGCCAGCACAGTTACTAACATCACAATGGACAAAACTTGGTCTAAGTGAGTCGGTTTTGTAACTGACTGCCACTCCTACCTAACACTATAGTAAAAGAATAATAAGTGAAGTTCACATTCGGAGCAACTTTTTTTCGATAGGTATAAAGTTTGTTTCAAGTTGAGGAAAGCCTTTTCACTTAGTAATCTGTTAAAAAATAATAGAGCTGTAAATTTTTCAAAATACGGAAATCGGGATGTACTGTGCACCTCTTTCAGGGAAAATACAAAATATCACATAAGTCGAAAACGAAGTGCCAACTCGACTTTTTCTATAACGCGAAATGGGTTATCATGATTGTTTTATTTTTTTCATACAAAATGACAGATCAAAATTTAAAGAAATTTCTTAATGAATGTCTTAATTAAAATAATTAAAAAAACAATTACATATTTGTAAAAGAATATACGAAAAAAAAAATTATTTAAATCATTAAAAAATAAAAATATTTTAGTGTGTCTTATTCTTATGTAAAATTGTAAATATAGTTTTGTAAAATGTAGCGTTCTCTCATCTTAAAAAATTATAAACTGTCTACATTTGTTTAGTGTATACATTAGACATGTTCAAATAAATGGCATGTTCTAGAATTCTTCGAGAAAATAAAATATATTCCTAGGGTTGCTATCAGAGCTGCAAAATTTTAATTTTTCGGAATTTGACAAAAAAATTGAGAAAATTTAATTTTTTTTCTTATTTAAAATATTTTTTTCGATTTTCCTGTTTTTTTTTTATTTTTTAAATGATGATATACTCGAATATGAATAAATTTTCAAAAATCGAGTGTTCCCGAAGAATTCTAGAACATGCCGTTTATTTGAACATGTCTAGTATACATTTAATTTGATATTTCTCAAATCCTGGCGTGATAGAATTGTTGCGCAATGTTTTCCGGAATCAGCATGCCATTTTATATAAGAAATTATAGATTTGGCCGGAGCTTTATCAAAAATTGAAATAATTGTAAACCTGGGATTTTATAGATGTGCGAATCTTTTATAATGACGGGTATGAAAGAATTAGTAGAAAGAAAGAAAGAATTTTCTGAAAATAACGCTAACGCAAGTACTTGCACTAACCACCTATTTTATATATTTTGACCAATTCTAAGGGACGGTAGTATTGAAGGTCATCCCTAATGTACATACATACATCTTTGTAATTTGAGTAAACATTAAACTAGATTAAATATTAATTCTACCCAACAATCTTATTAACTAATATTTTTTTATATACATACATATAAATAATTTTCAAAATCAGATTAACTGATTTTTTTTTTTTACAAATGATGTAATGTTAATATTCAGTTAACATTTAATCTTGTTTGAATTAATTTGAAATTCGCATTATTGAACGGAAACAATGTTCAAAAATAAAATATCAGGAAAACCATGCGTTCACTTTCCTGTTGCCATTTTTAATTTATAAAAACGTTCAAAAACTACAGCATAAAACACAGATGAGATGCTTACAAAAAAAATCACAAAATATTAAATCATCATAAATCATTGTAAATAGCTTTGAAATGAATAATTGAAGTAATTGTACTACATATATATATATACACACACACATAACACATATATTGTTTAAAAGACGTTTACAATTTACAATTTTATATGTTTATTTTTCATTTATTATAAAATTTAATTTTACAAACCTTGGTTGTTTTAAATCTTATTTTAATAAATAAATGCAGTTAAAATATAATAGGTTAAAAAAATATTATAGCAAAGTAATTTAAGAAAAAATATATATAGAATATAGAAGACACCATAAGTTTAAATAAAGCGTACTCCATCTGATACTGTTTTTGTATTTCATTAACACTTTTAAATTTAACAAATAAATCTTCTTTATTAATTATAGATGGGTTCGAAAATCTCTGGGAGGCGGGTCCTCTCCATCGTGGGTAGTGTTCTATTCGATTTTTTATTTTTCTCAGTTTATTAACGTCAGCGAGTGACGCATTTACAACAGCCGTTTGAAACTTTTAATTAAGAACTTGATCCGACTTTAGTTCATTTGAATTTCAGTAATCGAAAGTCAGTAGCTCACTTGTTTCGCCTTACATAATACGGAGGTAAATATGCGGCGCAAATTTCCAATGAGATCCATGTAGTTTTTGGGTTGGCCAGCCCTGTTCAAAGGCATAAAATGCAGTTGTATCCCCACGTAAATTAAAATGATTTGAAGTGGTACTTAGAGCTTAGAATTTTGATTTCGTAGATGCAGTCTCATAATGCGATATTTTATTTTTACTAAACAACTTCTTAAACTTTGTATCCTTAAAATTTGATGAGTGTCCTTATTCTTTAACATGTAGCGTTAAGAGTGTTAAGAGTGATAGCATTTTTAATTAAAACTAAACAAACCAGATTTTAAAACAATTCTTTATCTTTTATTTAAGTGATTATTTAATATTTATTGTTTAAAAACCGATTCCGACAATGTCAGCGGTTAACTATAAGTAATAAATTTTGATATGTACTATAACATAATAATAATAATCTTTAGAAATATAAATTCGATGAAGGTTTTTATATTAACACAAAAAATCGCCAATCACAAGCAAAATAAAAAAAAGGTTGTGGTAATGTTATAGAATAAAAAAAGGTTTATTCTTATTTTTAAGCTTTGCCTAGAATTTTACGCTGAATCCAAACTGCATATGTGAGTGGTTTTTGTTACAATTTTATTATCTTTAATTTGAATTTCTATGGACATAATTTAAATCAAAACCAAAAATTCTGTTTTTCGTTTCATTGCGTAGACTTGCGAAACTGACATGAAATTTTTATCAGTCCTTAGAAATCGTAAAAATGACAGCTCCTAAGCTACGGAACGGATTTTGGTCAAATGAAGTGTCCTTATTTTTTATTGAAGTTCCAAAAATCTATTTATGGGCGGCGTTATAGGCAAAATAGCAATTTCGTTCAAATCGAATTATTGATTGAGGGATATTGGCAAAAGAATATTGTTTTTTCAACAATGTCCCTATGAACTAATTGGCAAAACTTAAACGCCAAGGATTCTCTTATTTGTCCATATGTGCGCATTGTTTCCTATTTTCTAAACAACGTTCTCTTTGGCTGCAGTTGCTGATTATCAAAACTACGCGGTTGTATCAAGTTGCACTAATTAATTATCTATTTCCTTTTTTTTAAACGGAATAGTTTAACAAAATTAATATTGTTAAATACCCATGAAATCAATACTTCCTAGTTCTGTGGAGTAGACAATGTTTCTGACCAAAGTAGCTGACATCACACAACATTTTATCAAGTTTTATTATTTTTTATGTACATATATGCATGTTATTTCCATTACAAGTTTTTTATAGGATGCTGTGCTAAAGTAGAATGAAGATTCCAAACACAAACATTAAACTCGGATGGGTGGACACTATTAAATCGCACATAGGAATAGGCTTAAATGTTAACAAATTTATAATATATATGTATATAATATTTATATACAATTAACATAGTATTTATAAAAACCAACTTATCTTTATTAGGTAAAACAGTTTATAGATAAATTCTCCTACATGGATAAGATTCTTTTTGAACATTAATTTTAATGACATCCTGTTGTTGTGGTGGCTCATTGCACACCAAACCCTGTATAGATAAATTCTCCTACACGGATTAGATTCTTTTTGAGCTTTAATTTTAATGACTTATTTCCTGTTGCTGTGGTGGCACATTGCGTACCAAAACCTCGTACTCCTTTATATTTACCTCTTGCCCATTGAAGGGCATGTAAAGCACACCATGTGAACGATGTACCTTTCCGCCCAACAAGATACCCTCGTACTGCGCACGACCTGTGTATAAGTCCTCACCCATTTCCGTGTAACCTGTAACAATTGCATTTTCTGGCACATTGCCATTTGAAGCTGGCACCCAGCTGGTATCGGCGTCTAACAACAGTTCAATATCTTCCTTAATGTAATGTGCACGACAACTCCATGGCGCATAGGCACCTTCTTTTGCTGGTATAAAATTTGCAGGCAGCAAATCTTCATTAAAGTTTACACGTGCAACATAGGCATCATTACCTTCGGGATCAGTACCACATTTAATAACTCCAGCCGGAATGCTTTTTGTGTCTTCCAACAGGGTCCAATGTAGGAAATTGGATGGAATCGCATCTGCCCCATCATCCAATTCAGTGCGCTCACCAAAATTCAAATACACACGATGTACACGACGTCGATTGCACGAGCGACGGCAGTGTGGACAAGTGCTTGATCTAACATTTGGAGGATGATGAATTCAAAATCTTAGGACAATTATATTATTTGATTGCACTGGTACACTCACCTGGCCAACCATCGGAACAGACACTCATAATGAAACAAGTGACCACATTCTGTTGTGGAGTAAACTGAGTCGATATTTTTGTAGAATTCATTGCAAATTGCACACATGATATTCAACGACATTTTGGTTGCAGTTATGATTTTTCTATCACTATTAATAATCTTATACCGAAGTTGTTGGTTAATTTCACAATAAGCTCTGCTGTGTTAAGTCGGCTTTGCTTCTTAGCATGCAAAAAATTTAGTCATCAACACCAATACCACATCTATATTTATCTCTGTGCCAACACGCAGAGAAATAAAAACAATTCAAAATATGCCATAAACAAAAAACAGCAGTAAATGCCATAAACAAAAAACACCAGTAAACGTCGCAATCAGCTGTCAAAAAAAAAATTTTGTTCGGAAATGATCGTAAAATCCATGCTGCAATTATTATGTTGGCAGTGATGCTAAATTTTCTGTTGCCTCTTTACGGATCTGTCAAAATCAGCATGTCTTATTTTTGGCCGTTTTAACTACAATCTTCAAACTTCAATATTGGCCAACTATGTGCAACTAATAATTATCACTAAAAAATATTGGTGCATGCATATACTTGAGATTAAATATTCGGGCGACTATTGTCCTCAATCAAACTGCTCATTCGATCAGCAATTGCTCGCCATTGAATAGTTGGCGAATAATTAAATATTTTTTGGCCAATTAAGAGGTTGAGTTGAATTGAGTAAATTTTGAAATTATTTTGTGTTGTTTAATAAAACCGAGTTGCTTTCACAAAATGTTCGAGATAAATTTATCACCGCACATATAACAAAATTTACTTTGCATAGATAATCAAGCATTTTTAAACGAGATTACCGCAATAATGGACATTATCTCGAAAAATATAAACGTATTGTGAAGATAAAAAGTTGCAAAAGAAGCTGCTGAAGTAAAGCTAAAGCCACACGAGCGCTTATTAAACTCATATTAGTTAATGCGCGTTTCCACATTCTACAATATTATATGACAAGGAGTTGCACGATCAAGCAATGGTTTTATTAAAGCCGTTATGCTGAAAAGCGCGTTGTGGAAGCGCAATAGAAAAAAGTCTTTTCTTGCTCTTTTTCAATGAGCGTTGTAGCTTAACTCCGCGTTGCTAAAGCGCTTGTGTGGATGTACCCTATATTGTAGTCAACTGTTTTATCGGCGATGATGTTTGATTGTGTTCAATATCTGCAGAACTCTGTAGTTGATTGTCAATTTGCTTTTGTGCCATCCCTGTACCGTTATATGAATTCGTGCAGTTAGTCCTCACTAGCGCATGCCAGCAAAATTTCGCGTATTTGCACCACACTGGCCGCATAATTTCGGAATATAAAATTTTTATTAATTTAAAAGTTTTATTTAAATTGCTTAAAGCTTCGTCAAAAGTAATTTTAAGAATCGAATGTGTTTGATAAAACGAACTATTTAAGCAGAATTTGCATGTAAAGCCAAACGCATTACGATATCGGGAAAAAATCAGTGAAAAAAAATGTCAACTGGCTCTGCTGATTTAAAGGATAGCAGCAGCAGTGTTGTTGCTGGCGGCGGTGTCGTTGATGTAGCTGGTGGCGCTGATTCGGGCGGTGACTGGAGCTGCGGCGATAGCGAGTGAGTGGTAGAATGGTGGTCAAGTGTTGTTCACAGGAATTGATGCTGCTGTGGTGCTTCAAAGCACGAAATGAATTAGGGGGGAATTAATTTCGTTTGCTCTTTGCGTTTTTTTTCCACAGATGTAGACATGTGAACTTTGGACGACGTACTACATGTCACAAGTGTCAACGGGAATGTTCAGAAGAACGCTCCAGCGGCACTGGTGGTGGTAGTAGTGGCAGTGGTGGACAGAAAAAAAAGCTGGGCACCGAAATTGGCAAAGTGGCAGCTGAAAAATCTCGAGGACTTTTTAGCGCCGAAGATTGGCAATGCAGCAAATGTGCGAACGTTAACTGGGCACGACGCCAAACCTGCAACATGTGCAACGCGCCAAAATTCTGCGATGTTGAAGA
Organism: Tricholauxania praeusta; assembly: GCA_949775025.1. NCBI lineage: Eukaryota > Metazoa > Arthropoda > Insecta > Diptera > Lauxaniidae > Tricholauxania > Tricholauxania praeusta. Next base: position 8,527,171 of record OX459031.1, read on the forward strand.
GCGGACGGGTGAGTGAAAAATGTCGGATATCAGGGTTTGATCTTAATGCATATAACTTTGTAGTCTTTTTCTTTTTTGCTGAGAAAAGCACAATAACTTGATATGAGATTTATTAGGGGATGATGTTAAAAAATATATGTATAAAACAGGAAAACAAAAAAAAAATGTGTTTGCAAAATAAAAGAAGAGGGAAACAATGTCTCAATGCTGTGCCTATTTCTTTGGTCATTCATTGACATTTTGTAAGAAAAAAAAAACAAAAACAATATGGAACTAGCAAAAATTCCCTGAATTTGGTATCAAAAACTTATTGCTTATGCCAACATTTCATTTGTTCGTTTCATAATGTAATTTGTAAGGGGCATCTTTAACCGTGTCGTTGAAAAACAGGTCACACAGCAAATACTTCATAAATTCCTAGAGCTTACACACGACATTGTTAACTGTGTCGACTTCAACTCAGTCCTGTCCTGAGGGGAAATGTGTAGTTAAAAAATCTTTATAAAAACACTCACAGTAAGTTAACTTAAAAAAATCTGTGATGTTGACAACCTGCTGGCTTAAATTAAGACAACTTGTTTTTTATGTAAAACGTACTCTAAGGATCTAAAATTTTGCTTTATTTTATACAACGGCCTTAGTTATTTTTATTTGCTTATACAATTTGAATTTGCAAGTCTTTGATAAACGCATCGTATATTTCAGGTTACGGTGGTGGTTACAACGATCGTGGTGTTGTGGAATACAAAGAACGTTCAGAATCTGACAGTGAATATGACGAATTCGGTCGTTTAAAAAAACGAAAGTTGGTTAAGAATCACAAAAAGGATGTCAACAAAACAGAAGAAAATAAAAAGCCAACGCGCAAAAATAATGATAACAAGGTAGTCGGCGAAGTTGAAGAAGATGACGAAGACGACGAAGAGGACGACGGCGATGGCGACCTCTCGAAATATGATCTTTGGGGTGATGATGAAATTGCCGCAGTTGCTGCTAAACCCACAAATGAGGAAAAGTCAAAAGTTAAAGCAACATCAGAGCCAGCAATTAAGAAAAAATCTCATTCACGCTCCCGTTCATTTTCCAATTCATCACGTTCTTCAGAATCTTCTTCTTCCTCCTCTTCATCGTCCAGCTCTACATCATCATCCTCAACATCTTCGAGTTCGTCACGTTCACATCATTCTCGAAATGCCCGTTCCGGTTCGGATTCCAGCGCTAACAAAGTTAGCCTATCACGCAGTCGCAATAGGCAACCGGTAGGTCATGTAGCAGATGATGAACGCTCAAATAGTCAAAAGGAAGCAGCAGTACACGAGCGAGTGCGCGAACGTTCTAAAACACATTCTCAACAATCGCACTCATCCCGCAAATCTGCACGCTCATGTTCCACTTCATCATCGTCAACAAAGCGACGACGACAAGAAGAGCGAAAAAGTGGTAGAGATCGCTCACGATCACCACGGTCACGTTCGCATTCGCGAAAGTATTCAAATGCGTCAAATGCGTCGAAATTCAAACGTAGCAATAGTAGTCGCTCACCAGCTTCACGCTATCGAAAGACTTCTCGTACGCGCTCTCGATCGCGTAGTCTATCAGCTGGCCGGCGTAGGCGTTAAAGAAAGACATGATTGAAAGAACAAAAATTGCTTCTTGCTTCTAATTACTTAGAATTACATAAATAAACCCCCAAAAAATAGCAACGAGAATTGAATATAAGAAATTGCATAAATGCCATCCAACAAAAAATTAAAGAGACGGGAGACAACATATTTTCAATTCATTTATTAAAAATTAATTTACTTCATTGAACATAGAACAGAAGTTCCGGTATGAATTCGGAACACTTTTAGTGTCGTGTTCGGTGTGCGATACACCCAGCATATCGTGTTCGGTGCAACAACAAATTCATGTGTGTTCGCCGAATTAAATTTCAGAATAACACTACAAAAAACAATTTATATACATATGTATGTCTGAGCTTAGACCGTCATTTTTTATTTATCATAAAATTTGCATTTTTTCGAAACTTATTTTACTCGAAAAAAAATTTGTCGAAAGCAGACGGTCCAATATAAATATACATAACTACATACTACATATAAACCGATAGGACTTAGAGGTATTTGGCCAAACGATCCTTAAAACTTGTTCTGTTAGACAGGTTTTGGCAATTACAATTAAATGTTGTGGGTGTATTTTTATTTTTGTATGTACGAAATATGCCATATACTTTGGACTTAGGAAAATTGCTAGGCTTACCTCACCTCACCAAAAAAAAAATTAAATTTTCGGAATCAGTGTTTTATTATTCACACGATAACTTGTATCTTTGTGCATTGTTTATATGGGGACGAATCGTCACAATTTTGTAATTTTGATGAGAGTTTTTACATATTTTAATTGTATTTATATGAAAAAAAAAACTGCTATATCGAGGTACAAACTTCGAGTAAACCGATACTTTGATTATCTAAAGCTAAGGCAAATATTCATACAATTGTCAATGAATTTTTTTCTACTTTGATTTGACGTCATTTCATGCTTGGTATTAAACATAAGTTATGTTTAGAAATTTCTTTTGTATTTATTTAACACTAATAAAATTTAAGATACTTAATATTACGTTTGACATTTAAAGTATTCAGCAAACCCTTTATTATATAAAATATATTGCTATAGCTATTATGTTCTGCAAACAATTAGTATACATATATAATAAAAATAAGAATTTTTAAGGCATATGAAAAACGACTCATCCAATTGCTACAGTCTTGTAGCCAATTGAATAAATTGATTTTAAATTGTTTTCCAGTTAAAAAAAAAAAGTAAAACTAATGAAAGTTTACTGGCAAACCCGACGTGCAAGTAATCAGTTGCAAGTTAAGGGTACGTATTGTACTCTTCTAGAAGGAAGAGTTGCATAAATTGGTTTTTAGAGAACTATGTATTAACAGACCGACAAAAGTACATACACCACCACTTTCTGCAGGATCGAGAATCGGAAAACAATCGAAAAAAAAGTAATGATGCAGTTTTGTTTGAAGCTATTTTTTTTATTGATATTGAAACCTCCGCAGAGATGTCAGCTTGATTTCAAAAGAAGTGTACAAAAATCCTAAAGTCAGTGCCTTCCGATTTTGAGGCACTGATTTAAGGATTTTTGATTTCAATATCATTAAAAAATAGCTTCAAACAAAACCATTCCATTGTTTTCGGATTCTCTATCTAGCAGAAAGTGGTTGTGTATGTAGACTTTTGTCGGTCACTATACATACATCAAATGTAGGTACATATATGCATGTGATAGAAATTGTCGTCTCGGCAATTGATATATTACTCTTCCGCCACAGAAAATGTTTGTTGGCACTTCCAAAAGTTATTTGAGAATGTAGCATTAGTAAAATTCTGAGTTTATTAGTGAAAACTTGCATGAGAGTGCTTGTACATGTAGGCGCACGTGTAGCACTTCCCATACAAATTTTTACTCAAAATGAGCAAATGCATCTAATCTTATCGGATGGGCCACTTCGTATATATAATAATGTAAAATTAGTTAGTCGTCTGACTATCGCACAACTATTTGGATGACGCTAATTTTTAAATATAATATCGTTCAACTCTTGTATAGTTAGTATGCTCCAATACTCTTAGAGAAATCGCACAACCTTTTAGTTGTGTATATGCGTAGATCTCAATAAACTGTTTGACCAACAAAATGCTAAAAAGTTTGATCGTCTGTACTATTGGCGTCAAAGAAAAACAATCGAAATTTTTGACAAATCATACGGAAAAGTTTGTTGACTGCACGAAATATTTCGCAATTTTTAAAGTGAAAATAAAATAATTTGAAATTAAAAATCAGCACACGACAAACAAAGGGCAAAACCCATTGAACACACTTAGATTAAAGCAAATAAATAAAATGTCCTCTCGCGGACGCGATGACCAACAGCAGCAACATTCGTCACATTCTGCCCAGCAGCAGCAGGCAACATCTCAACAGCAGTCACAAACAGGAACACCAAATGCTAATGCCACGCCTACAAGTTCCACACGAGCCTTATCCTTTGTGGAAAAACAAAAATATATTGAAGACTATGACTTTCCGTATTGTGATGAATCATCAAAATACGAGAAGGTAGCTAAAATTGGTCAAGGCACATTTGGGTAAGCTGGTAAAAGAGAAAACAAAATAAAACAAATTTAAATATATTTGTGGTTTTTCACAATACAGCGAAGTTTTTAAAGCACGCGAGAAAAAAAGTAATAAAAAATTCGTTGCAATGAAGAAAGTACTCATGGACAACGAAAAGGAAGGAGTAAGTATTTGTTGGTTGTGTTGGCTTTACAATATTTGTAATGGCAAGATTTAAAAATTGAAACCTCAGAAACATGGGTCTCCATAAGGCAATTACTTTTGTCTTTGACAGTATTCACTAGGGTGGTATCTGACACAAGTGTGAAAAAAAATCAATATGAACTTAAAAAAATATGTAAAAGTAAATAACTTGTACCCGGGTAATCCCAACCATGCAAAAGCTTTTCTGTCTGTACTTGTCTACTAATATACCATTAAAAAAAGATTTTCTCATGATAAAATTAAGTCCAAGCAAATAAGTAAGGTATCAGAAATTAAAACTTGATTTTACCTTTGTATATTGGGAGTTGTCTCAGACCGAATAAGACTGGGAACTTACTCGAAAGTAATGTTTGAATAATAAAATATATTAAGTCTTAAAATTTGCAGACGAAAAAAAAGCATTGATTTTTAGACAGGAGAACCACCGCACGGTTAAACTTTTGGTTAAATCCTTATTCAAATAATTTGGCCTCTGTAGCCAGTGCTGCGCATTTGACTATTTTTTTATAATTAATTATAACTAAATAAATTAATAATAATAATAATAATTTGAGAGAGAAAGAATGAAAATGCTCTTGACGAGGCGAATTCCTCTCAAAATTTAATGCTTAAAAATTAGTGATTTTAATTGAAACAATTATTTTTCATCAATATTTTGCGAAAAATTTAATGATATACATATGTGAATATCCTTATGGACATCCATCTTTTGAAACTTTTCTAACGTGCCTTTTTTAATAAGTTACTATTTATTCGATATCATCAACAGTTCCTTATTTACTGTGCATTTACTTATTTGATATTCTCGTTAGTTTCCAATTACTGCACTGCGAGAGATACGCATTCTTCAGCTACTAAAACATGAAAATGTTGTCAACCTCATAGAAATATGCCGTACTAAGGCTACAGCTAATAACGGATATCGGTCCACATTTTACTTAGTGTTTGATTTTTGTGAGCACGATCTGGCTGGATTACTATCAAATATGAATGTAAAATTCAGTTTAGGCGAGATTAAAAAAGTAATGCAACAGTTGTTAAATGGATTATACTACATACATAGCAATAAAGTAAGTTCAAAAGCGGAACCACATATCTCGACATTTATTTAATTAAAACTTCCATTAACATTTTCGTTATGTTTGTACATTTTTTTTTTGCCTTTCTCCGCACAGATCCTTCATCGTGACATGAAAGCTGCCAATGTTCTTATCACTAAGCACGGTGTACTCAAATTGGCTGATTTTGGTTTGGCTCGAGCCTTCAGCATACCAAAAAATGATGCCAAAAATCGTTATACAAATCGCGTCGTTACACTTTGGTATCGACCACCAGAATTGCTGCTGGGTGATCGTAATTATGGGCCACCAGTTGATATGTGGGGCGCAGGCTGCATTATGGCTGAAATGTGGACACGTTCACCTATTATGCAGGGTAATACAGAACAACAACAGCTAAATTTCATTTCACAATTGTGCGGCTCATTCACACCTGATGTTTGGCCAGGCGTCGAAGAGCTAGAACTGTATAAATCCGTAGAACTGCCAAAAAATCAAAAACGACGAGTCAAAGAGCGTCTACGTCCATATGTAAAAGACTTACATGGCTGTGATTTGCTGGATAAATTGCTAACGTTAGATCCAAAAAAGCGGATCGATGCGGATACTGCTCTTAATCATGATTTCTTCTGGACAGATCCTATGCCAAGTGACTTAAGTAAAATGTTATCACAACATTTGCAGAGTATGTTTGAATATTTGGCGCAACCACGACGCACGGGGCAGTTGCGCCAATATCATCAACAGATGGCATCCATCAATCAGAAACCGCAGGATAACAGTCTAATTGATCGAGTGTATTAACACATTTTCGGCATCGAAATAACGAGAAAATGTTAATTTCTGTAAAAGAATGCGTTCGTTGATTCATTAATGATATCATTGATTTTAAACTTCACCATTTCCATTTAATTGGTGGGGTTTAAAATTGAGTATCTAACTCAATGAAGTCAGTCGTAAAAAAAAAAATATAGCAACGATTAATTTCAATGCATTTTGTACTTTTTCTTCTATTTAAGTTGTAAAATAAAAAACAAAAAGCCTCATATAAACTGTTATTAATTTTCTACTTCCAAGCTTTCGATACGGTTCTTAAAATCTTAAAAAACTTAATTGAAATCAAGCGCTTATCTGTTGCATTTTTTTACGCAAAGATCTGGACCTAAATTCCCCCATTATCCAGATTGTCTACACATTTTCTTGAAACACTTTTGAACATAGACTGCGATTGACATCTTTTTCGGATATTTATACTCAGGGGTGAAGCTCACTTGTAGAAAAAAAACTCTGACCAAAAATTTAAATAACCTAGAAAACTTTCCGAATTTCGTTGTGACAACTTTATTTAAAATATATTATTATTAACTAGTGAATTTCACTTTCCTCCTTTTTCTTTTGCGCTGCTTCCACTTCGGCACGTTCTGCTTTCATGTCTTCAAGTTGCTTTTTTGTAGCCTCAATTTGATCTTCCGTCACTGTGATTGGTATCTCTAATTCTATCTGCTCTTTGCGTACAAATTCTAGCGTTTTTATTTTCTCTTCTAAGAACGGAATCATTTGAGATTCTAGTTTTTTACGATAAGCATCTAAACGTTCCTGCTTCAAGTTTTCACAATATAAATCAGTGAGCTTTCGTAGCGACTCCTTGCGCGTTATCCAATGAAACTCAGTCGGTGGTGGTTTATATATCATATCGAGTTTTTCAAGTACCCATTCGAAACGTCGATAGTCCCAGCGTCGTAAGAACTTTAAATACTTTTTGCGTTTCTCAATCATTTCCTTAAGATTGATTTTAATGCGGCGATCTTGCGGAAATTTTTCCATGTGCTCTTGAAAACGGCGTATTGTGACAGTCATTTTGGCCACTAGAAAAAAATTAAATAAATTTAATGTCTTTCTTAGCAGTAAATAATTTGTTAGCTTTACATTTCGCCTCCATGGAGCCATAATCAAGCGGATGCCTTTGCAACTCCTTAATCATATTTTCACGCTGCAAATTGGAAGTATAAATGTTGGGACTGTTTTTTATTTTGAAAAGTGATTGTACAATTGGATCAGCTCTGTTAGATAAAATATATGTAAGACCAAGTAATATATGTATATATTAAAAATAAAATACATACTCTTGCAACTCTTTTGATTGTTCAAATCCTGGTATGTAAGTGTTGGGGTCCAAAGCTGGCAGCTTTGAGACATCACCACTTTTCTCTGGTTTAATAGATGGGATTTTTTCCGGTCGCACCCATTTAATTTTCAGATCGGATTTGAAGGCATAGTCACGCACGGTTTGGCGTTGTAAACAGCTGACGCTTACTTTGACGCAGTGATAAAAATTCATCGCACTATGCTCTTTTCAAACTTACTAAATAAATTATGCAAAAATTGATAGAAAAATGTGAAGATGAAATGAAATAAAATTGTTACTTGCTGGTTATGTCAGTGTTAACAGCTGTTCCTTCATCAGCTGTCAGTTGTATTGTCAAAAGTGAAATTTCTGGCGTTTTCGAACGTCACAAGGCTTCTTGTTGGTATTTTTTGCAACGTTGTGTGTGACGACGGGACGCTTTTTAGTAAATTTTCAATTTTTGTTTTTCTCATTCCTTTGTTTTGTTCATGGTTAAGCGCTTTCACTTTGAGGAAAACTGCAAATTTTCATTCGTATATTGGGAAAAAATTTATTGCAAGTGATGATGACCTAACGCAGGGGTGATGCTCTATCAAATATCACCAGTTGTCTAGCATCAACCACACCCAGCTTTTAATCCTTCCAAGATTAGCGCAAAAGCGTAATGTCGTTGCGCGCTATCAAAAAGCGTGAATCTCAACAACAAAATTTTTGTCAAAAACCCCCGACGACGCTGTACAAAAGATCAACTCAAGTAACGGGAGCTCGCAAATTTAACAACCACACCACCAGTGCCTCCACTACACATTCCTCACTCAGTTCAGTGCAAAATTTGGAACAACAGCGTTTATTGTTAGGACGCACAACTAGGTCCAATCCAGAGCTACGCAAGCCCACGGATACGCTTGAGTTGCTAACGGCAAAGAACGCACGTCTTGTTCGCACCAAATCGGAAAGTGATGTCACCGCCTTGCTAAAAACTTTCTCCGGTGTTAACGCAAGTGGTGGTGTCCTTAACAGCGCTAAATCAGAAATTTGTCTACAAACAATATCGGTATATACAACAATAGGATATCCGGTAAACAGCGCAGAAATTCGCGGCTCTTCTAACAAGCAACAGGAAAACGTCTCCAATAAAATGATTTCCGGTGCACGTTCTCATCGTGACTTATCACAGTCTTCCTACGGTGCAGCATCATCTACTACTGGCGATAATCTTCCGCGACGCATGAGCGAATGCAGTCTGAATTCTTCAGCATCTGCTTATTCGGAACGCACAAGCGCCATGTCTTCTAGTGCTCTAACGCTAATGCATGATGGTGATGCTAGCCATCAGCGTGGCTTAGCCACAGCCGCCGTGCGTGTGCCTATCATCGGCTATGAGGTGATGGAAGAACGTGCACGTTTCACTGTCTACAAATTACGAGTGGAGAACCACTTCTCTAATGATTGCTGGCTGGTGCTGCGACGCTATACAGACTTTGTTCGTCTTAATACAAAACTCAAACAGGCTTTCCCTCACATAAATTTATTGCTCCCGCGTAAAAAGATTTTTGGTGATAACTTTAATTCTGTTTTTCTCGACAATCGTGTGCAGGGCTTGCAGTTGTTCGTTAATTCCATTATGGGAAAAGTGGAGTTGCGTCGATGCAAAATGGTGCGAGAATTTTTCTGTTTAGATGAGCCACCAACGTATTCGGAATCAATGGAAGAGTGCAGGGTGAGTTGAGTTGAGCACATGTGGTATTTATTATATTTATTTTGTAATTTATTCATTTGTAAAAGGCCATCTTTGAAGCACAAGAGGAAACCATTGCACATTTAAAAATGCAGATTAGCAGCAAGAATGATTTGATTCTAAATTTGCAACAAAAATTGCGTGAAGAAATGGTGGAAAAAGAGCAGCTGAAAGAAGCAATGAAGTAAGTAAAAGTTGTGCCTATGATTAAGTACAAATTGGAATCACAAGTTGCAGCGTTATGAGCGTTTGTATAAATTAAAAGATTATTACAGTGATTTGCTCTGAAAAATTATTTTTTTATTTTTAGAAACCTTAACTGTCCAAATTGCTCATCTACAACTTTAAAATGAAAAATTCAAATCAACGGTGCTCACACATTGTATGTCGACATTACATAAGAAAGGTTGTAATTAATAAGTAAAAAATATACAAGTGAAGACGAGTTATGTTGAACATAATTTAATTTTCAAACAAACACATCGACCCCTGTGCGCGAAATTATCGTATGTGCCAAAAACCAAATTTTGCAGGAGAGGGTTTTTTCTACTTTTCTGTGCTTTAGCTAGCAGTGCAAAAGCAAAATTTCCATGTCAATTTTTGGCGTAACTATAAGAATTTCGGCTACAATATTTTACCAGGTGATGCGATTTCGAAAAAATAGCACATACGATAATTTCGCGCACATGGGTCGACATGTAAAAGGATAAATTAAGGTTATAGTTATATATTTGCAATAGTTAAATTTATAAGAAATAAATTTAAATTTTGAGCTGCAATTGTATGCGTGCTATTTCTTTTCAAAGACGAAAAGTGCTTTAGCATGTAATGCAACAAACAATGATAAAAATATAATTATAAATTATAGTAGTAGATTATATAGTAGATTTATTTATTTTTTTCATATTCTAAACAAGTACTAAGTATAAATATTTATATCTTTACGAGAATATTATTTTTTATATATGAGTGCATACATACATTAGGGGAACTCTTTGCCAAAACATAAAGATTTGAACCTTGAAGTAGTTGATGACTTATCATAATTCATTGTGGCATAAGTCGAACCGTTGGTTACGCTACAATTTTTGAAAATCTATGATAAATAAAATAATTAATTTTTTATGGCTCAAATTTGGATATTTTAATCTCAATGCCTATTTTAACTGATTTTTTGAAAAATGTTATTTCTGCCGGAAATTCAGAAAAAAATATAAAGTGTTGAGATGTCATTTTTAATTCGGTAAATATTTTGAAAATAGACAAAATTAAAAAACACCAAAATTTGACTTTTGACAAATTTTCAAGCTTAACTTAAAATATCATTTATTCTATAGAAGATGCAAATCGAAAGACCAACTAACTTATTTCTAATACCTTATGCACTAATGGGTTCGTAATTTTGAAAAATTGTAGCATATCAATGGCTTCACTTATGCCGACATTATTTATTATAAATCAAATACTACCCACAAAAAAAAAAAACTAAAATAAAAATTCAGTGAAATCGGAAACTTTAACCCCCATGCAAGGCGAAACAAGTGAGTTACAGATTGTCGTTTGCCAATATCTTGAATCAAACCTTTTTTTTCATATTATATTCATTAAGTTCATATCAACATAAAAGTCGTAGCAAGTCCTTAATTAAATGTTTCAAACGGCTGTTGTGAACGTGTCACTATCAGTCACTCACCTGTTTCGCCTTACCTAATGAGGCAGTAAGATTCAATTCCTTTCGTTTTGGCAAAAGGTACTCCTATATTATTTATATATAAAAAAAAATTCAACAATATCTGTATTTGAATAAATGAAATATTTAATGAACTAAATTTCTAGAATGATATTAATGGAAGCAATTATATGGCGATGGCAAATTTTTATCTTAATTCTTGGCTAAAAATTGAATAGTAAGCAATCCTATTCCTAAAAACATAAGCGTTATGTGTTACCCATCAATAATGAAATCAGTTATCTTTAGGGACATAAGCCAACTTAATTATATACAACAGATCATTCCTTTTAAAGGCTTGTCATTGCTGGTGGTCGCGCATAAGCCTTTGGTATAAAACCGTATTTTCGTGTTTTAGGAGCATAAGCCCAAAGCCAGCCATCTACTGTTTGATTGTTCAAATCAGCATAGATCCAATCACCACGGCGCACGGACAAATCATCGGGAGCTTGAGCCTGGAAAAAAATGTTCTTTTAGTTTTAAATCGTTAAATTTTAAAAGTTTGTATCATTAAAAATGCAATGCCAATGAAAACGAATTTTAATAATTTTACGGAATGTGATTTCAATAAAAATAATCTCATTATCATAACATGTAATGATAATCATAATTTGTTACAAAATGTTTTAATAACTGACCACACAATCTCAAACTGATAAGTACGCATTATTAAATATCAGAACTTTTTTGACCGATTTTTTTTGTACAGACATATCTAATTTTGGGTGATTTTTCTGAGGAAACTTTACCTAAAATAAAAAAGATATATTTTTTAGGCAACTTTTCCTTAGCTTGCCGCTACTAAATTTTCTTATCATTTTGTGTGATTTAGGCATACTATTTTTATTTATCGATTCTGCCTAACTATTATCGTTTTTAATTGGTACAAAAAATAAATAAAAGGGTAGTTACTAGTTGTTTACCTTGTAGTCGTACAGCATCACTAACTCTGTACCATGATAACGTAAATCATCAGCACCAATACCAAGCTGTTGCTGCTGCTGTTGCACACTCTGCGACTGCTGCTGTTGTAAGCCATTTACACAAGTGTTTAATTTCGGTTGGCCTAGAGTATTTAAATTACCTCCATGCGTTGTGCCATTTATTTCCATAGCAACTGGTGGTGCTGTTTTATTCATGCCAACACTACCGTCAGTGTTATTGACGCTGCTTGCAGCACATGCTGCAAGTATTTTATGTTGCGTCTGCAAAACACTATCAGCTGGATAGACAAATGCTGATGGCATGAAACCTTCCTGTCCATCACTTCGTAAGATCCAAAACCAATCGAGATCTTCGCGATTCAATACTGTGACAAACTCACCACGCTCTACGGAGACATCATTCTCGTCGCGTGCTATAAAGGTGTACAAAACAATATAACGTCCAGAGGGATCTTTTATAAATGGCATGCATTCAGGCTCCGAAGTAAGGCTGACCTCTGAATTTTTTAGTGATGTGCTGCTGCCGCTGCCACCAACACCGACAGCTTCTTCGATTATATCCAATTTGTTGGACTCACCACCAGCACCAAGCAACGGTATACAATCGTTATGCAACTCACCGCCGCCACTACCTACAACCACAGTGGAGATACTCTGTTCACGTGGTAACTTTTTCTTGATAGCCAATTCCGCCAGTTGTGTGTTAAAGGGTGCACAATATGAGAAGGGGATGAATCCTTCTTGCCGCGTATCCTGCCCTATAACATAGACCCAATCATTTTCACGATATAAAATATTGACAATTTGTCCACGTTTCACTTCGAGTTCATCATCTACACAGGGCGTAAAATCGTGTAATACAACCATTTTCGAGTCAGGGCTAAGGCCATGTTCCTTTTCGATGCCAACACGGACAAGTGTCTCAATGCTAGACGAACCAGTAATGCGGCCCATTCCGTGATTGAGCCCAAGACCAACGCCTGGATGGGGTAGATCACGTTCAATGTCGGCATTGGTAGCTAAAAAAGAAAGAAACAAAATTTAGTAAAGGAATGTAGTTTTCATTATGCCCAAGCGTGTAACATGAAAGCAAACCAAGTTTGTAGCTTAAGTCTTTTGTATTGTACACCAGAAATGCAAGTTTGCTGCCTAAGTTTTTTATTTTTGCTTAAGTTTTACATAAGTTTACTATTATTTATTTTGACCTAATTTGTAAATGTAGTTTTATTCAATCAAATATTTATATCGATAAATAAATGAATACCTTTTTTCTTGCTTCTTCGCATACGCACTGGACATAAAAAGGCCATGGTTGTATTATTTAGTTAAAGTATTTATAAATAAGATGGGAACTTATTTTTACTATGTTCACAGCAGTAAGTTTTCTAATTGTCTTATCTTTTTATTAAATAAAAACGATTTATTTGATAGCACGGAAGTGAAACCTTATTGTATTGATATAGTTTCGTATATACATGTATATATTTTAATCTGTCAGTTGGAAATAAATAAAATTGAAAAAAAAAGTCACCAGCACTGTCATTTTATACCATGCAGGTAAATTTACTACTTTCAAGAGTTAATTGCTAATCGAATTTGCTACTTTGCAAGCTGAACTGTATATAAATTAATTTTTAATGGAGGAAATTTTCTAATATGCTCATCAATATGATTAATTTATGAATGTTATATGAATTTTCTACCACGAGCAGTGACAGTAAATTTATGAGACTACAATCTCCAAAAATTCATTCCGCGGAAGCATCAGACGCCATTTCCCTCTGTCAAGTCAAATCATATATATTTTGATGTGAAATTTCTAGTGGGGTCTGATGTAACAGCAAACCCTCCTTAATTTAACACTTCAAAATGCTCTAATATTTGGGGTGTTTTGTGTCTCAAGTGTCAAATGTCAAATTTTAATCACTGAAAAATATGGAATTTAAATGATATATTGATTGTACAAATAAATTTTGAGAGGGAAACAGCAGCAAAAACACAAATAATGGCATCGGTTGTGAACTTAAGCTGGGAAACGCTACTGGTTATAAATTTGTTTGTTTGAATGAAGTCAAAATCAATAGTCTTGCTATTATATTTGCTGGTTGCAATAAAAATTGATTTTCTTATAGAGACCTTTAAAATCCACAACTATAATGAATATCAATTCGCTATGCATCTTTTCTGACAGTTTGGTTTTGTTTTATGTGGCGAATTCTTCAACAAAATGAAGATTTCACGGCAAAATTTTAGGCTAAATTAAATACCGACCCAATTTCAGCTTAATTTATGATTAAATAGAGTGAGTACTGTTTTTGAGCACATAAGTTCCTTGTGTCAGCGCAAGCGGCAGTTTCTGAAGGGATTGTCAAAAAAATCATAGAAAAGTCGGTAAGTATGAAATAGGACACACTGGTTTCAGTTTGAGAATTCAATGTCATTTGTTAAATTAATGACATTACTGTATTGTGAAGATGCAGTTGTAAGCTGTATTTGTAGTGTCAACTCTATTTTAAAATCTTATTTATGTATTAAAAACATACAACCCATATTGCAATGCGTTTATTAGCCCAGCGAAAATTTGTTTTTGCCCACCCCGAAGCAAATATATTGCGTTACTAACAAAAACATTATTATGTTCCATAGCGCATTGTTTTTATAGATATTTTCTCACTCTGTAACCAACTTTACTATGAACGCAATGACTAGATTGAAACCAACTGTTTAGTTGTGCGACTATAGCGCAATGAATCGACCAACGCAGAAATGAAACTTTCCAGTATGACATCAATATACATTTCTTCGAAAGCTGGCAACTCTGCAAGGCAAAAAAGCATATAGTGCTTTCTTTTTTACTCGCACGCATATTTAGAGCAGAATGAAGCAAAACATGTACCGAATGTCAAAAGTGTCCTGTTGCACTCATTGGAACTAGGGTTGTTGATATTGTATTAAACATCGGATATCAATAATATCGATATTTTTACAGTACGATAAGTATCGGACCGATATACTTCAGCGAAAAATAACGATAAGCGATATATCGTAGGCAATACCTTTTTATTTAAATAAATAGTAATAGTTATTTATCAAAGTTAAACATAAATACATAAATAACATAAGCTACAAATGCCAAACTTGACATCAAGGGATTTCAAAAACACATGTTTTTGTACATTCCGATGCGTGAGTCTGCTTCGATTGCTTGGAACGCAAAGTTTAAGTACAGACCCTACACGCTCTGAAGACAGCAGAAAAAGATGAGTCATCCATAATTTCCAAAACGTCCTGCACGTTATTCGCAGGCTGCTTTCTCTTCCTCGAGAGACCACTTGAATCACCAAAAATCTGCACTGCTAACGAGTTGTTGTTGGTCTTCATGTGTGAATAAAAATTGCTGGCGTTGCTGCTTGTTTTCACATTTTGTCCGCACACATTGCACGTCTCGTTTAAATGATTAACTTTCGTAAAGTACGATTTGTTGCCACCGCACCAGCACACTCAACACACTCGAATACAGAAAACAAAAGAAAATTGAAGAAAGAGTGACAGATTGTGTTTCGCAAATTGATTGAGCAGTCAGTTTTTTTTTGAAACTCAGAAAAAAAGCCAAATGAATTCCGTCATCAACTGATATCAAAAACCGATATGATAAATCTGATATCGAATATCGATATATCGGGTGCTAAAAATATCTTGAAAATATCGCAAGCGATATCCCTTGAGATATCGATATTTTGATATATCAGTAAATTATCAACAACCCTAATTGGAACGACTGTCAGCGAAATTTCATATTCCTATATGGTTCACAGTGCGTTCGTTCAATCGGTGTATTAATAATTTAATGAATTAATTTTATGAATTGGCAATTCAATGTTAAAAAAGAAATCAGCAATAATAAACTGGATTAACGTGTAATCTGTTGAGTTTACAACAAAAAAGTGTTGATATATATAGTAAATTTGAGTTCAATCGATAGTGCACAATTTTTTTCTTGCACCGGACTGCATTGTGCAGCATTTTTTTTATGCAATCTTTTGGCATAAGATTCAATCAAAAAACTTTCATCGGAGTTTAAAGAAATTGGTAAGAAGAACCTATAGGCATTTAAATATTAAATTATTAATACTTCTTATTAAATTAATTAAAATTGCATCGTCTAAATAAAGGTGTGGTCAACTTGCGATAATGGTATGAAATTGTTTAAAAGTTCCCAATTGGAAATATGGCATGAGTTCACTTTAACACTTCAATCGCCATCGCGATCTTTCTTTAAAAGAAAAGTGATATCGCCATAAGAAAATAGCGTAAAATGGGAAATGAATTTCCGGGGAAATTGTTGAAATGCTTCATGCTTTCAAAATCGGTGAACACCGAAATCACCGTTCCACTTTTTGCACCTATGAACTCTCATGTCACTTTGACAATTGACACTTTCCAAATTTTACTTGCAAAACGAAAAATTTTACAACTTTTTTAATTTACTTAGAAAAATTGTGTTAAAATTAGTGGGATTTAACAGAGGACCCATCACATCATTATTGTAGAAAAATTTTGGTTAACCTACCTATAAAATTGTAAAAAAGTAAAATCAAAGAATCAAAAAAGGTAAACAAAAAAAGTTCCAGGCACGCACACCAGCAAAAACTGCCGTTGACTGAATTTAACGTTTTTCAGCTTTTGGTTACGTAGTTTTAATTGGAATTTTGTGGGACAAAATTGCAGAAAAATCCTACAAAAATTTCAGTCCAGTTGGGAGTATCCTTTGCAGCTATTTTATACAGAGTTTGGGAGTTCTTTGATCAATCTTTTTATTAAAAGAAATTTTTTTTGGCAATTCAAACCTGAAAAGTAAAGAATGAGTTCAAAACTTAACACTTTAATCGCCATCGCTCAAGTTGGAAAGAAATTTTTTTTGGCTCCGTTGTTGGTTGACAAAAAAAAAGTTGGCCTACAAAAAAAGTAGTATATCAAAAAATTCCAATTTTGTAATGAAAACCAAAAATTTTTTTAGTCCCATAAAAATATTTTTGATGAGAAAAAAAAAATCCTCGCTTTCTACGAAAAACCCCAGCAAAATAATAGTGCATTTCAAGTGAAAAATAGCAAAGTAGCAAAGCCTTGCAAAAGTAGCACATTTGCTACTAAAGTATGCCATCTGGTGGCCCTAAATATAGTACATATTTCCAAAATTCGCTATACGTTAGAAACGCCTGACCCGATATAAACAAAATGAATCAGTTTTGAGAGGTTTTAAAATTAAAAAACTTAACACTTTAATCGCCATCGCGATCTTTCTTTAAAAAAAAAGTGATATCCGCCATAAGAAAATAGCGTACATATAGTACATATTTCCAAAAATCGCTATACGTTAGAAACGTCTGACAAAATGAATCAGTTTTGAGAGGGTTTTAAAATTGAAATATATGTATATGTGATACAAATATTCCAAATAATTTTATAGATATAGCAAATTTTCGGAATACATAGAAGTATTTTTCAATGAAATTTTTCATGACAATGTAATTTTGTTGTCATATTTGGAGAAATTAATTCATACGTTTTCAAATGGTTTGCCATTATCGAAAAAAATTTGCTTAGACTTTCCAATGTTTTCTTCAATAAATTCGTCTGATCAATAGTTTAGTTGTTTTAATTCAATCTAAATGCCAACACAAACTATACTTGGCCTTAATACTACGGAATAAAAACTATGGATGAGTGACGCCACTCTAGGAGATAATGACAAAAATTCGCTGCAAAGACAATTTTGTGGAGACCAGCCATCTAAGCAGTTGTAGGAGTATGAAGAACAATTTGTTTACTACGGAACACTAACAAAGATTGAAAGCCTCAGCCAAAAGATAGGAATTTGTAGAGAATTTTTCAAAGGTCAAAAAGCTATTCCGTAAATATTTTTAAATGCTGTTCCATCCCGCAACAATTATTTAATTTCGTTGATAATTGCTAATGCAGAAAATTTTGAATTTGATCGGCAATGTAGTAAACACCCGAACAAAAATAATTTAAAGCAATTCTCAAGTAATTGCAACGTATTTTGCTATACCTACTCATTCTTTGAAAATATTCTATAAGTTACTTAGCTACAACAGATCAAGATTGCAAATCACTGTAAAAAAAACAAATATAATTTGAAAATTGAATGAAAAGTTGCCATCGAAAACGATTCAGATGCAGATAACGACGAAGAAAATCATAAAAATGAATTGGATATTGATTAATCAAAATTAACATTTATTTTTGTGTTCATTTTAATTTAAATCATTTAAATGCTCAATTGAAAAATTATCCTGCTCGAATCGAATATGATCCTGTGCACAGTTCCATTTCAAACTTAATTCACTCTATACCTTTGAAATGTTTGTTTTTGAAGAATTTATGTCATAACTATTTTTCCTGAAAATTTAATTTTTCCGAGATAATTGAAAAAAAAAAAAAAAAATCAAATAAGTAAATCCCACTTTTCAGTATTTGGATATTAAAATAAGGACCTCTGCTTATTGGTTACTTTTTCGATGCTAAAATCTAATTATACTAACTTTGAACAAACTTGACCGGCGGCCAATTTCTTTTATTTTGAAAACATAAAAATATATAGAAAATTACCATACATGAGAAAAGTTTTTCAACTACATGCATTTGTACATATGTCACATGCATAAACTTGGCATACCACCTTGAACATTTCTAATTGCTTATAAAAATTTTTAACATGCAAATGTATTTTTTGTTTTTAATGTGCACAATTCGCCAACTTCAATTTGGCACCATACGAAATACCATTTATGGTAGCCATAGCGCCATCTACCGTAATTTTTTTTTATTACATAATTAAATGATATCAATATAAACAAACACAACAATTTTCAACTAAATCTTAAGACAGACAATTATATACTCGAAAACTTTTTGGCTCAGTTTAGTGAGTTTTATTGAAGCAACTGCGGACCGTCGACGATTTAACATCATATATTCATGGGTGGTGAAATTTTTAGAAATTGCTGCTCATTTTACATGTTGTCCTTGAAAATGTTGCATATGTATTTAGAGGCTGTACATTAATTAGGTAAGGCGTTTAGGGGTAAGATTTCAATAATATTCTTATTGTATAAGGGATGCTGTTGTTTACAATTTACTTATGAGGGGTCAACATATTTAAATTTCTTTTTTGTATTTTAAATTTAGCCTCAAGCAATGTAAGTAGTCTGCTGGACAAACAATTCTGTTTGTGTTGCAATTAACAACTTTATTTAACATTTACTACATGATGTTAAACTTTTTGAAAAAAAAAAAAAATGAAATAAATTCTTTGATTTTTTTTTAACAATTTTTAATTGATTTAATAAGGAGTGTTAGAAGCTTCTAGATCACCCGTTTACATTTTAAATCGTCTTGTGTAAATACCAAGTTCAATAAATGACCTTGTTTTTTTATCTCAATTGAATTCAGCGTTAATTTTTTTGTTTACTTTATCTCAAATTGCATAGTTTCTGCAATATATAAATAAGTCAAAAGAAATAACAAAACTTCACTTGCACAAAAATCGAATTTGGTTTTAAATTTGAAATCAATTTACAGTTCCTTAGAAAAAAGTTCACTAACTGGCTGTAATCGGATTGTTTTTCATTTCTGTTAATACAAAAATCTTCGTTTTTTTTAGTTTCGCTTCATTTGTGCTGCACTTGTACTCATATTTATCATAACTTTGAACATGTGCATATTCGCCAAGGTGAGGTACGTAGTAAAATATGGTGAAGTAAACTTTTAAAACAAACAACTATTAGCAATTGATTTCATACCCAGAATGAATGGGTCAACGCGCTTAAATTGCATTAGGAAAATGCCAAGGATTTTCAGTATTTCATGTTGTTTTTCTATTTTATTTTGTGATTTGCATTGCAGTGAAAAGTTTTTAGCTTATAGGTAATATAGATTTTTCAACAAATGAAAAAAAAAAACAAAGGCGCATTTCTTTTTGAACTTTAGTAAATTACAAACAATCGAAAGCTGCGTACTTTTTTATCGTAAAAAGTTGGCACTTTACATACGGCTACATCAGCCAAAAACACTCTGTTTACATTCTGATGACAAAGTAAGCTGTCAGTAGGTAGACTGCTTACATACCCCAAATATAATGTGAGCAACAAGCGCTTAAGCTTCCCATGTACGAAGTAAGTAACCTTATTTTTATGTAAATCAGCTTTTTTGAGTTATAATGTAAAAATGAAAATCACATAATTTTGCGTACATTATAATTGTCCGCACATGCAATTTGTGAATAAATGTTTTATAAAGAGCTAAAATTAAAACAACCTAGTAACATATTGCATGTTAAAATCGTTTTAAAATTCTACTTTTGCATTGAATATTTTTAAAAATAAAATGTCAACATTTCTTTGCACTAAAAAGTTGTTGACCTGCAGTAAATATAAATGAATGGTATATTTTAGGGCGCTTTTATTGATTATAAATTAACAAAGCCTTCCTTGTCTTAGGCGCTTAAAATAAAATTAAAAAATTATGTCTTCAACCTACAAATTTTCTATTCTCTTTTTGCGCTATAGTTCAAAGTTCAGTGCAAAACTTATCCTTGTGCCAAGTGCACTTGTAGTTAGTGCTGCTTGCTGCAGCTGATGTTTTTGGCTTCTTCGATATTGCATAATCTCCACACCATCGCCTCCTTTAATTTTGCTACTGCCTGCTGCCATTTATTATGACTGCAACTTGTGTGTATGCGTGCATACGCGGATAATCCAACGAATCAACGAACCAAGCGCAATGCACTCTATTCGTGCCAAGGATGTTGCTTGCAATAGCTATTCGTTTTTATTTAGTAGTTCGTCCTTTTTAAAACTGCGCTGGCAAAAAAAAAACCAATGCATTGCATTAAAAAAATGCCAACGTTGCCTAAAATGAAAAATCGTGATACATAAAGGGGCGCTAAATGTCGACAATAGGAATTAATGAATTTTGGTATTTATTTTTACTTTAAAAACACTGTGCGTTGCGTCTTTTTTTAGATCTGCGACGTTTGGCAAATCATGCCTCATATATGCCTTGGTCTACGAAAAAAACCTATTGTCAGAGAAATCGATTTTCACTTTTTTAATGAATTTGATAGAAAAAATTAAGCTATTTTTAATGAAACAAACTACATGTTTCTAGTTTTATTATTTATTTTACAAATGCACTCCTAAAAAAAACACACTTGAGAAAACGTATAAAAAATCAGCAGACTTAACAGCTGTTTTCTTGGGTTTGGGCAATAGGTCCATTTTCGTAGACCAAAGCTTATACGTATATGTACATATATATTTAAGACAATTTTAAAATATTTTGTTTTAAAAGCATAGTGACATAATTTAATAGCCTCCTTACACATTTAAAGCTAATAACCTTATTTTTTTTGTTTGTTAGTAAGCTAATAAAAAATGAGGCCACAAAAAAAAGGGTTCCAAAAAAAAAACTGCTATAAAAAGCTTAGAAATATGAGAACATCAGAAAAAAAAAGAAGAAAAAACAACTTGTCAAAAACAAAACAGGTTAATGTGCTCCCCAGCGTGTCCTTTGCACCTTCATCAATTTTCACCTTCATTTACTTTTACATGGCGCACAAGGACTCAAGGACTCTGCTGCTGCTTTCGTTGTTCACAGAACATGAGTATATTAGCCAAATTAAATTACAAACTTTAGCAAAGCTTTTTATGACAATAAAGATAATAAAATATAACGAAAAAGAAGGGACGAAAAACTCAACCAAGAAAGACGACATAAACATATGAGTACACGCAGATACATAAATGAAAACAGACTTACATATATGCCATTAAAAGATATACTGAAGTTAAACAAAGAAAAGTTGAAAAAAAAAAAAATTTTTGGAAGGCATAAGAATTTCAAAGTCACATAACAAAGCAAATCAGATGAAAATTTTATGATTTTGAGAAAAATTTAAATGCGAAATGTCGTAAAGCGTAAAAAATAAAATAAGATTAAAAGTGGAAAAAAGTCTGAAAAGAAAAAATGTTAAATCAAAATTTAATTAAAAAAATATTTTGTAAGAAAAAAAGTACATACTGGAAAAAGTCAAATTCGGTCAACAAACTTTGTTAAGTTGCCAAAAATTTCCCATTCTGTTTTGTTACTGACATAGAAGATAATAAAAATATATACTCAAAAAATTGTAACATCTGCCGTCCGTATATTTACAATGCTACAAATAATGCTTACAAAAAAAAAAATCTCGCAAAAATGTGTCCTTCAACCGATACTTCCTTAAAAAAAAAACAACAAGATGCTTACAGCATTTGAAGATAAATAGAGAAGACGAAAATCTCTCATATCTTCTCTGCATTTTTCCAGTGAAATATGTACTCTTCGTTTTACTCGTAACTGCCACTAATATTTTAATGAATGGCGCCAAAAGCTTTGCTACGCAATACGCATGCGCACAATTATTGATTAGTTTCGTTTTGAGTGGCACGAAACTTTGCAATTGACTAATGGAAAAGCTTTAATTTGAGGTAGGGTAGGGTAGAAGCATGTGTACATATCTAACATATCAGGCACATGTATTTTTTTCATAACTTTTTTTTTTATTATTCATATCTGCGCCATTCTTTTATGTCAGTTATATAGGTATGGTATTGAATTTGTTTTAACCCTCTTATGATTTTCACTTCAGTGTCATATAAAATCTTTTAAAATTTTTAATGATTGACTTATAGTATTTTTAGTTCGCGATAATGTCCATGCTTAAGTACAACAGTTTTAGTAAATACTCGGTTTAACATTGCTTACAATTCTTTTGTTTATATATGATTATATTTTATTTACATGAAATTTAATTAAATAGCATATTGACAGTCATTTCATGCGAATTATAACATACTTATAAGAAAAAAAAAATCTTAAAAATAAAAAAAAATTATTTTACTGTACCAAATTTCTACATTTGGCTGAGATATTTTACACCCCAATTGGCCTACAATAAAATTTCTAACATGAATGTATTATTTTGAAACTGAACACTTTATACACAAATAGGCATAAAAGGGTTAAGGAAAGATACCTTAACATATACATACGTACACAACATAAGTCGTTAAATACTACAACAGTATGAACAACAACAACAAACGCTTTTGTCTGTATGCAGCGAAGGATTAACATATATGTGGTTTGAGATTAATTGTCTTTTGTGAGCTACAACAAAAGAAAGTAGCGCCAAAAGCCATTAAGAACGAAGCTTATGAATTCCACCAAAGCTACAATATACGGGAAGAAGTCAAGCCAAAATTCTCTCATTTTTCTTTTCATTCTACAAATATTTAGTTTTGCTTTTTTGTTTAAATTGCGTTGTAGCTTGAAATACTTTTTTTTCAAGCTACTTACTGTACACGTTTTTTTTCGAAGAACCTTGTAATTAAAATAGGAAATATTTTTCATATTAGAAATAATGTAAATTCATATTTTTAGCTTGAGAAATTTTGCTTAAATTATTACATTCCATCTAACATTTTTTATTTAAACGCGCGCTCAAAAGTATGCTATAAAAATACACAATATTTTTTACTATGTCTCAATTGTATATTATAACTTTAATGTGTTGCATATTTTTGGACGCAGATTTTAATTAAAAAGTTCTCATTTTGTGTTAGACGAATTTTGCTAAGCAACAACAATTTTATAATATTTTATTAAGTTTGTTGCACTGTCACACTGTTATTAGTTGAACTGTTCAACATTTTAAACAATTAAGTAGCAAGTGATAGCCAGTTTAGTCTTATGCATCCCACAATATTGACTTAATTGCATTCAATTTTAATTCAAAGTTAACATGCAATTAAAAATTAAACTTTTGTGCATCAGCTTAAAATGCAATTGAAACTTTATTATTCATTTTGCTATTTAATATTTTTTTTCCCCATATAAATGCAAACTTACATAATTGCTCGTGTAATACAATAGATGATACAACAAACTTGTATTCATGTTACAAAATGAGACAAGCAGCACAGCGTTAAGCTTCTTTGTCGTAAACAATTAAATGTAACTTAATATTTGGAGAAAATTATAATCGTCGCTGCGTATGTAACGTTTAGCAATACAGTGGGCTCAACTGAGCTAAGCACATACATACATATGTTAATAGCTGAATGTAATTAACACCATTGCTGAAGAATAAACAATTTAAAATTATTAAAAAAATAAAAGCGACGTAAATTTTGTTTAAGTCATTTTGGGGCACATGTACATTAGCCCGTACCCCAAAAAAAAAAAAAAAAAAAAATCCACCGTACGTAGAATCCGAAGCATTTTTGCAAGGCAATTTCCAATAGACATATTTTTTTTTGGATCGAACACAGTTCAATAGGAACCTCGTAAGACTACTGAGTACAAGGATCGCCAGATTTTGCGCAAGGCAAAATTGTATCCTCGTAAGACTGCTGCAGACATCCAACGCAAAATAATTGATCAGTAAGATGCAAAAATATCCAAACGAACTGTCGCTCGTCGATTGGTTGAGGGTGGACTCCAAGGACAAATTTTACGCAAGGATCCATTCGTGACAGTTAAGCAGAAGAAAAGTCGTTAAGACGCAAGCCGGTTGTCCGCCCATTAAATGGAAGTATGTGGTCTGGAGCGACGAAACGAAGATCAACCGTCTTGGCCCAGATGATAGAAGATATTTAAGACATCCAAAAGGGGCATCATTCCATTTAATAAACGGCCAAACGGCTTGCGTCTTCACGAATTGTATGCGGCTTTTCCTCTGCTTAACTGTCACGTATGGATCCTTGCGTGAAATTCGTCCATGGAGTCAAGCCTCAACCAATCGACGAGCGACAGTTCGTTTGGATATTTGTGCATCATATTGATCAATTATTTCGCGTTGGATGTCTGCAGCAGTCTTATGAGTATCCAATTTTGCCTTGCGCACAATCTGGCGATCCTTGTACCCAGAAGTCTTACGAGGTCCCTTTTTGCTAGGAACATTTTTTGTTGTGTCATACTTATCGAAATGATCAAGAGCACTGAATACCATCTTTTTGGAGCAATTTAGCTGTGTTGCTATCACCTGATATCTCATGGCCGTCTTTCGAAGCTCAATAATTGACTTACGTATGTCTGGTGTACAACTTTTGGGCACTACCCATGGTTAAGGATATGCTAATAAGCAAATTTGGTTAAAAAGTTTTTCTATTGTTTTTTGCAAATAATTTTTTTGTTTCCAATTAGTTGACTCAGTCAAACCAGAGGTTTGAGCAGAAAATCTCTCATAAAACTTTTTTATGGCATGCATTTAAATTCAATTATGTTCTTTTTTTAAACTTATATGTCCCAAATTTATATTAGGTATAAAATTTTCTGGTACACATAGAAAAATAAATGAGAAAAACTACCAATAACACAACAAATGATTTCGTTTCCAATTAGTTGTCAACAGCTGTATATCAGGACTTAGCTGAAAATCTTTTTTTTCTAAAATATCCACACATGAATTTTCGATAATTTGCTAAATTTTCTCCAATCCCCTCATGCTTGAAGTCTATTATCTCCAGTTTTACTGTTCGGATCAATGCTGTTTTTTTTTTTTATTTAATACTTTTCAAAGTGTATTAAAAAAAATATTTTTACTGTCAAAAAATTAAAAATAATAAAAATTTAATTGCTTAAATAGTATTAATATGCTATTCCCCCAACTAAAATTAATTAAAAAAATATTCCTTTATCTATAAAACCCATTTTTCGAAAAAGTGTAATCTTTCTTATGCTTATGGTAGTACTTTATAATTCTGTTCACTGCTCTTCTTTGCAGCTTAAAATATTGTTCATGCTCTCAAGCAAAACTATTTTAATTGCATGTCAAAAGCAATATTGCGCAATTACCGCTGCCACTTATGGTTGTGACATTTAATTTTATACATACAAATACATGTTCTAGTCATATGCTTTGATGCAAATATGTCTGCATATAGTTCTAGCTGCACACATGTGTGTTTGTATGAGAAATGCATTCAAAGGGCAATAAACACACACTTAGAAATACATTCTCCTATAAGACTAAAAGCGTAGAAATGATGCCTTTAAATATTGACCTTGAAATTTTTATTTTTAGTTTTTACGTTTAATTCACACAATTTTTATTTTCCTTACAAAGTTTTTATGTTCCATTTGTGATGGAACTTTGTGATGCAGTGCAATTTGATTGATGTGCTTCAAACGAAAGCGTGGGCATGTTATTATTTTCAATCACCCAGTTGCTATTTTTATTTTTCTCTTTCAAGCTAGATGTATTGGTTTAGTCAAAATTGAAAATGAAAATTTGAAATCCTTTATGAAACGATATTTATGATTTTAATTACTATCAGCTGAAAATTGAAAAATGAAAATCGTTGTTGAAATTTTATCTTTACACGAAGGATACTTGAGCGCGCTGTTTGAAAGTCGTTACAGTGCTTTGAATAAAAAAACAAATTGTAATATTTTGCACTCTGTGCGGAACTAGCTAATAAACGCATCATATTTATAGAAATAAATAAATAACATATAATCACTTAACAGCAATTAGTTGTTAAAACAAGTTTTATTAAAAAAAAAAAATTATAAAAAGAACTTAGTGTCTCATTTAGAAGACTGAAAACAAATTGTATTAAATTGAATTAAAAATATTCCGTTCGTTCCTCATAAGCGTTCGCATTAATTTTTCAAGTTTATTTTTTATCTGTGCAGTAATTTATAAATCATATTTTTCTTCTTATACCCTACACTCAGGGTATATTCACCTTCTCATTTTGTTTGTAACGCATAAAAGGGGCGTGACAGCTATAAAAATGTATATATTCTTTATCAACATCACCACCTGAGTTGATTTAGCAGTGCCCGACAAATTTCACAGACTGACAGAGACGTCTGTATAATTCACGACTACGGGAAAATCAACCGAGATAATTGAATTAAATTTAGTACAAAGGCTACTCCTTCAAACGTAGCTCGTGGGATTGAAAATGCGAAATGGGTTCCCAGATACGCCTACCGAGCATACTAATAAAATGTAAAAAAAAACAGGAGGAATAATTCAAAAAAAGAAAACTAAGACTAGGTGAATTTCTGCAGGTGAGCGTGGCTCCCAAAAAAAAAAAAAAAAAAATTAAAACGAAAGAAAATTGTGAGCAGTTTTTAAGATAATGGAACGAATTTACACACAAACGCTATTAATGATCCGTATAAGCTGCGATAAAGAAGCGGGCGAGTTTCGATTAGAAAGCGCGACACCGCCCACACAAGCAATAACTTCAAAACGAACCAAATTTCATACAGATACAAAACATAGTTCCGCCTAGCATTTGACCAAAAGTGGTAATGCAGTGCATGGTATGTAAGCTTCAGTTTGGCCGCAGAAAATACCTTTTAAAGTTTATTTTTGGCTTATAATTTTTTTTCCTTTCCTCAACACATAAATAGTAAAAACTTTGCTGACCAATTATTTACGGCTACGACGTATTCAAAAATAATAAAAAAACTATCAAATCCCACTAAAGCAACCTACATGAGTTTATTTTTAAACAATTAATGATATATAAAATTCAAAAAATTTCCTCAATTAAAACATACATTGCAAATACCGAAATCTGGTGAATATTAAAAATTTAATTCTAAATAAGCAACGCATAAATCACAGAAAACAACAAACACCTATTAGTCAGAGATAACAACAATTGGCACAATAATTACAATACCTTTTGTATATTCCAGTTTAATCAGCACAACAATTGCTGCCCACCAAAATTCACGTGATAAAACACTAAATCAAAAATTTAATATAATAACAGCAAAATATCGAAATTTATATCGTACAAATGCATACAATTTCTATAAATAAATAAAAATAAATATTGACGTGTCTGAAACCCAAATGGATTGGTTGCATTATTTTTGGCAATTTGCCAAAAATAATAATTTTACTAAAATTGCTTGTATACAAATTTTCTTTGCTTTTGATAACAATAATAAAAATTTCATTTTATCTTCCTTTTTTTTTTAAAAAAAACGTGAATATAAAATTTCAAAAATACCATTTGCTTGTATTAAAACTGTGAAACATCTAAAAAATGTGTTTTAAAACAAAATGGTTACGTCATTTTTAATCATTTTGTTGTACCGCGCAGCTCTTTTTCTTTGGCATTTCGTCTACATAAATCAATGAGTCTGCGGCTGGGGCAAAATGTTGACATTTAATTATAATTTTCTGCCTTGGCAGTGAAGACATTGTTATGATATTTATAACTTTTATGCAATAAAACACTTGCAAGGAGCCGTACAGGTCAGATAATATGAAAATTATGATTTGCAAGTCTTTGTCGAAGAGACAGCAATGTCAAAGCATGCATCATTTTGTAATGAAAATTTTAATTTTTCAATGGTGATTGACGTATGTATGTGAGCCAGTGAGTGTATTTCTCCCCGGCAAGCACTAATTTTGAGACCTTAATAACATCATATTTTTTCTAAAAATTTGTATTTCATGATTTTTATAAACTCTTCTCATTTTTTACCCCCAATAGTAGTAATGATTTAAATTTTACTTTTAATAATAGTAATAGAGTTTAGCTACTATTAGTATTAGCTTTCTTAGCTATTAAGCTTGAAGCTTTAAATAAAAAAGTTTTATTGCGAACGAAAAATTTTTTTGCCATTCGTTTCGATATTTGTCATGTTAAGCCTATATAGATTTTAGTCATGAATATAGTGGAACAACTCGTTCAAGTCATTGAAGCCTATTGTGAAAATAGACGTTAAAATAAAGCCATAGCTAAACGAGGTGATAATGAGGCACTTTGGTGAGATAGAGAATCAATTATACCGAAATGTCATCAAAACTCAGACAGTTTATAATTGGGTAAAATATTTTACTGCTTTGATAATTCGCCTCTGATGTTACTTGGATTCGAAACTCTCTGTTTTTTTGAAATTTTTTTGAGTGTTCTAAAGAAATGTAAAAATTTATAAATGGCCGTTAAATAAAAATGTTATAAAATCGTTTACGATAAAATTTTTTAAAATCGTGCACGATAAAATTTCAAAAACATTGTTCAAAATTCATCATACGTCATGGGCGACCAAAAGTATTGAAAGCAGTTCTTTCAAAAAAAATAAAGATATGAAAGCTTGTTAATGTAATAATATTGCTAAGGCTTATTAATCTAAGTGGGGTGGTCAGCTTACATGAAATTTTATTTTTAAAATACTGCTACTATAACTAAAATTCTAGGTATCTCGCCCACGATACTGTTATGGATTCTGCTATCTTGTTTTTATATGATTGTGTTTAATAAACGTATAAAACAAATATATCGATAAACAAAAAATTTCATTAAAAAGTTTAAAATGCAATGATATTTTTTAGTGGTCCTATACCTTTAGCTTTCGATATCTCGTCTCCGATATCATCTGGAACTCATATTACTGTATCATCTTACTTTTTTTCGAATGTTAATAAAAAATTTAAAAATTACTCAATGGCTGCAAAATAAATTTGGCAGTTTTTGCCAATGTTTCTTAACATTTTAAACTTTATTTGGTTTCAACTAGATACCCTTAATACGCATGTATTTGAACTTTTCAATTTGTTGGCACTGAATTCCAAGTTTTATTTATACAAAAACATCCGTTTAGTTTTTAAAACATAAATATTTTAAAAATGAATCAAAAAATTAAAAAAACTAATTTGCAATAATTTTGCACACCCAAACAATTTTTTAAAAATATAAAATTAGCAAATATATAAACATGTAGTTGTGTATTGTACATACATGGGGCTCGTCTAACGTTTGTGTGGAATTCATTCATTTAGGCAGGCAGTCAGTCAGTCAGTCAGTCAGTCAGCCAGTCAGCCAGTCAGTTGGTTCGTTCGTTGGTTGGGTGGGTTAGTTGATTATTCCGTAAGTTAGCGGATGGGTGAGCAGTTGACGTGTTGGTCATTTGTACTCATAATGTCAATGTGATAAAATTTTCGAAAAAATAAGTTACGGTGACTGAAGTGAAATGTGCTAACACATTTTTGTTTTTGCCATTTGTTCTTGTTTATTGTCACATAAAATTTGTGTTGTTCTGTATGAATTTATTTGAACTGCGTAGTATTGTGTAGTTTATTTTTGAATTTAATGCCAGTCTTCATTTCAAATATTTACATACGAGTATGTATTTATTTTATCGTCAAAAAAACTTTTTTTATGTGTGATTCATAAAAGCAGCCGGTAAGCATATAAAAAATTTTGTTGATGCTTTTTTAACACTACAAAATGTAAATTATTTTTTGCAATAACAATTGGTTAATATAAATATTGTTTAAAAAATCTAAACTAACAATTAAAAAAACTGAATTCAATAACATAATTACTATAATGTTTAGTTCAAGATAATATTGTAGTATGAACTTTTAATGGCCTTACTTTTGGAAAACTCAGTCATGACAGTATCTAATGAAAATGCTCGAATGTTAATAATGCTGGGCTTTCTACAAAACAGTACAAATGCATTTCTCATAGTACTTTTATTATTTTTTTTTTTTAGAATTTAAAGGCTTAAGTAGCATGCATACTGCTTTGAATTAGTATAAATTTATAATTATTGGTTACTCATACGTAATGTTAAATAATTTTATGTAGATTGTTTTTAACTTAAATTATTAATTTCTCGCTTACGATAATACTTGGGATCAACTTTCCTCAGCAAATTTATTGCCCACTGTATGCTCCACGGAAATTTTAAATTTTATTAGTGGCCGCTTTATAAAACTAGCGCATAGTCGCCTAAATCTTTACCAACACCGAAACGTCAATGTAATATTTTTTACTTAACATCATATTTCTTTTTATTTTACTTGATATTTCTTTCATATTTCTTTTTATTTTACTTGATATTTCTTATATAATTTTTATGCTGTTTTATTTTGAAGACTTCAATTTCCTTTTTATGTGTTGTTAAATAATGAACATTAATATTACAGGCCGCTATCAGAACTAACTTGTATACCCTGCCAAAGCTACATACTCTTGTTAAGGATTTTAAACTGCTGCGGGTCTTAAATTAAAGGATAACGAATAAGCGATATCTTTTTATTAGTCCTCAACCATTAATATTTTGAGACAGCATGTATCGAAAAATATTATTGGGAGAAACTATTACTGATCTTTGAAGTCACATGTCGCGAAATTAAGTTTGTTACTTATTCAACTTTCTAACCCAGATAATGTAGATTTCAGAATCAGCATTTATTTTTTTAGTTTGCAAAAAAAATGTTACTTTAATCATGAGATGACAAATTAATTTAATTAAATGTCACTCATACGCTATGTTGACCAATTATTGTAATTAATTTATTCAAGGATATTTCTCAAAGGTACAGAACTAGGTTTATTAAAAAAAAGTAGTTGTGCACAATATGGAATACATTTTAAGCTAAAATCGACCATCACTATTCTCAGAACCAATGCCACGTAAACGAACGATTCCCGTAACAGCTAAAGGAGGGGGAAAAAGTTAACCTCGTTAAAAATTCATTCAACATCAGCGAAGCGTTGAATGTTAACAACAATAAATAAAGCATTTATTACACCATATACGTGTATGTGTGTGCTTTAATATATGTTTGCATGAGTGCTCTTTCTATACACACACTTTGTTGCGCCGTACACTATGTGTGACTCTACTAAACAGTTGAATACAGAGGGCGCCTTTTTTATTTGTGCACTCGTCTCGCAAAAGTGTTGCACAAACACGTAATTTTATATTTTTCGCTTTAATATTCTACAACTTCTTTAGTGTAGATGTTGTTGCTGTTGTTAATATTTTCCATTTTTATTTTTTATATATTTGCAAAGCATGCAACATTTAGATGATGATGATGATGTTGACGATGATAATGTTAAAATAACATAAGTTAATTATCAAGGACATTCTTGCAGCTGCAGCATCATCAAATTGTTGATACTACGAATGTGCAGCTACATACTTGAATTTATCAGTCAGTCAGCCAGTTAGCCCGCCAAAAATGCAGCGATGAAGGCTTTTATTTTTTTTTGCAACATTCTGTATGCGTTGTGTGTATCAAACGTTTTCAAATTTTCTTATGTGCATATGTGTGTTTGTGTGTTATTTGTGTGTATATCCGTTTGGCGGTACACTTGTACTTGAGTTTTGTTCTGGAACAGTACGATTGCCTCTTGCTCTCTTTTGTCATTTTGCCGAAGAGCGCGCGTGGAAATTAAGTTATACTGCTGTAAATCGCTGACTGATTTACCATAGTTTCATTTAATTGTAAATTTATAGCTGAACATCTGAAATTTAATTAATAAATTAAATAAAGCAGAATAAGTGGGTTCGAAAGTTTTTTTTATTGTAACAAATTTTTTTAATAGCGTCATACATTTTTTTCCGTCTAAGTGGAATTTTCAAAAAAATTGCTGTGAGTAAAAAGTTCTTAAATTAAAAAGTCAAAAAATTGCATTAAATAATTTTTTTAAAATTTTTTAAAATTTTTTAAAATTTTTTTTTTAAAAAATTCATGACGTCATTGAAAAAAAAATTGTTAAAATGAAAAAAAAAAAAATGTTTTTCTGCATATTTTGAGCAATTCTAAGAAATATTTACTTGGTGCTATTTTTACCAAAAATTGATGACTTAGGAGAATAAAGCGATAAATAGTGAAATTCTTTTCAAATAGAAAAAAGTATATAACTTTGAAAAAAAAAGAGTTTAGTTAAATGAGTCATAAGTCATTTAACCTTAGTAAAAATCTGTATTGAGAACGTTTGAGATGAATTTTTTTTTTGCATTCGAAAAAAAGTTACAAACGTTTGAAAATAAAACTGCGAAAAAAAGCCCAAAAACTTTACCCCCTCCATCTCAGTGCAAATGAAATAATTTTTGGTGTGAGAAGTATCAACTAAGAGGACAACAATAATCCTTATTTTCAGCCCCATCGGAGAATTTTTCTTTTTTATTCACCTGGGACACTTGGCAAATTATTCGCCACATGTAAAACTATCTCAAATTTAAAAGACGAGAGTCATTTTCTTCGTAAGTGTTTTATCAGTTGATCATTTCAGTAGAATGCTTTCTTTCCAAGATATCGAAAATTAAATTTCAATTGTTTTTCGGTCATACGAATATTGTTAATTTCTTTGTATGGAGTTAAGTAGTCTTTTTAATGAAAGACATCGCGGAGACCAAATGAGATCAAGGCCTAGTACTAAAAAGTTCTATAATAACTGAGCTTACGAAGATATTGCTTTCTATAAGAAATCTATAAAGTATGAGTAACATTTGATTAAAATATATGCGTATCATCATTTCTTATTTCATTTTGAAAATAAGATATGCTAAAAACTTACACAATTCTTAAAAAACAAAAAAAAAACTGCTGGAGGAGCTACTTGAGATTAGGTTTTCAATGAATAAAAAAAAATTAATTTGAAGGGAAAACGAATTTCGGATTCGGGTGCAGCAACTCAAAATTTATAAGAAAAATTTATTTTGGGTGTTAAACAAAAATATATAAATTAAGTTATTTTGAGACTTATTTTAGTTTTTCAAATTAAACCGTAAATTTGTTATGAAACGTAAAATATATACCATGGTGATGCGTTGAATGAAATGCTAAAAAGTTATTATTGAAAATATTCGAAAATGCTAAAGTTCTCCAATCTGCATGTCTGATATATCAAATTGTTCCACAGCAGTAAAACTTTTATTTGTTTCTTTTTAACTGAGAGAAAACTTACCAGTGCGTATGTTTATCAAATAATCCACCAGAGTGTCATGTCACTCATACGCCATTGTGTACAGCTCGTGTTTTGGGTTTTTCTTATAAATTTCACTTGAAATTGCAACAATAAAATCCACAAGGGGGTATCAATAAATTGACACAGTAGTTAAGTGTCTAAATGAAAAAGAGAAAAAGAAGCCTGCATGCTATGAATACAATAAATGTTACGTATACGTCACTTTGTATACACGAAATAAATTGCGTTTTTTTTTTGTTCAAAACGATGACCACAACCTACCTCTACTATTTGTGCACACTCACGCAAACATGCTCTCTATCTGTGTTTTTCTTTCTCACACATGCTATTGTGCTCTCTTTTTCTTTATCTAAGCGAAACAGTTATTTATTCATATTGTATTTATACCGTTATGTTCAACCAGTGTTTTTTACGTTAAAATTTCATTGAATTTCTGCTCTGCTGCCACTGGCTTTTTGAGTTCGTATGTGCGTTGCAACTTTTGTGGCGATGGCGGCCAGTACCAAAAGAAGTACACACACACACACACACATACATACAAATAAAAGTGAGCAACGTCCTTGCAAATATTTCAGTATAGTGAAAGGACTCTTTGCATCAACAACAAACATCGTGGTTCAGTTTCAGTTTATAAATATGAAAGTGTGAAATGTTGTGTTGTGTTAAAGTTGCAATTTGATAAAAGGTGTTATAAATTATATTTTATTTATTTAAAATACAAATGAGTGTGATATTAATGAGGAAATAATTATTTGAATATCTAACGACTACAATTTCCTTAACTTGAATCTGAAATATTTCTCAAGGCTGAATTTAGTATGTACAGAAATGACAGAAATTGCGTAGTATTTTGTTCGTTTCCACTTATTATTTTCGTCGCAATTGCGTTTGAGATTTTGTTTTTAACTCACATCCTTCTGTGTTGGTACCAAAATGTAATTATTTTTTAGAAAGAGGCTTTGTGTTTTATAGCTGCGTTGCGTGCGAGTAAATATTTTATAATTAAAAAAATGTGATGGTTATTGAATTTTTAGCTGTTAAACGCTTGTTATAATATTTAAAATTTGTTTCTTATGCATTTAAATATTAAAATTGAAATCTAAAAATTTTTAAGAACTCACCCTTTGTTAGTTAGGTATTTTTTTTAAACACAAAATTAGCCAAATTTTTAAGCAATTATTATTTCTCGCTGTTATTTCAAGAACCCAAAAAAGTTTATTCCTAAAAATTATCATAAGAGGCCGTTCACATATTACGTAACGCGTTTTAGGTGGCGTCAAAAAGTGACATGGGAGGACAAAGTGGTCAGCTTATAAGTTAGAAATTCAAAAAAAAAAAAAAAAACGGTTGATCCAAAATGACCCAACAAGATCGGCATTTCTACAGTTTTTTGTCACTGCTATATGAGGTCCGAAAGAAGCTGTTTTCTTGAAGCGTTTTTGGAAGGGGTGAGAACAAAAGCCTAACGAACTTTTTGAAATAATTCCACATTTATATGAACTTAAAAAAAGAATAAGCAGATTCGTAGAGCGCCTTGCAACTAAAGTCTCCAATTGGCGGGAAAGACGGGAAAGCTTGATATTCTTGCTTGAAAAATAAAAATGACTTATAACTTTGATATAATTTTCTTCTGAAAATTAAGAAAACAAAATAAAAATCAAACTTTTTACAGGCTTAAAAAAAAAATGTTTTTTGAAAAAAAAAAAAATGATTTTTGAAAAAATAAAAAAGAAAATCACTTCAACTCGCTATAAAAGTTATTTAAAAATACTTTTTCTACAATATTTTTAGTTCAAATAGAAGAATACCAAATACCAAATAAAAAAACTTTGAATGAATATTGATCCTTAGGTTTTTTTCGCAATCACGCCCTTTAATACCGAAAAATTAAAACTAAGGAAAATGCGTTTCAAAGTTTGTAATAAAAAAACTTTTCAATTCAAAGTATCATAGAAGTTCTGTAGGCGGGACACAAGCTCGACTACGGACAAAATACTTTGAATTGGCCTCTCCAACTTTGTATATATGTTTCCGGCCAAACTAGTTTAAGGCCAAACTAGTTAGGTTAAGCCTAAAGATGTGCAAGGACATTTCAGTGCAAAAGCACTGTGGTTAGTGAAGACTATGACAGTAGCAAAGTAAGAAAACAAAATTTTTCAATTTCATTATACACTTGGCAAGTTGTAAGTGAGGTAAATTGGGCGGCCTTTGGCGGCGGCTCAGGATTTACTTCCTCTAATATGTCCACTTTCGGCTTCGCAGCCGATTAAGTCTATAATATGTACAACACTGACTTCGCTATTCACGGTGTTTTCATTAAAATTAAATTTCATACTTTCAGGCCTTCAAATTAACTAGTTTGGCCTAGGATAAATATAAAGTATAATAACTGCAAATTTTTCTTATTCTTATTTATTTTATATTATTTTGTTTAAAAAATGGCTTTTGTAGATTTGCACTAAACATAAGAGCTCAGAAAATTAGTTCAAGGATATAATTTAATAGAAAACAAATAAATTAACTACATTTTTGATATTATAAAAAAATTAAAAAAAAATCAGAAGAAAACGATAAGGTAATTTTTATGTTTTGTTTTTTTTCATTCAAAAAGTTTTATTTTTGTTTATCACAAAAAACAAAAAAAAAATATTGTTTTCTGTTTATTCAATGTGTCTTCAGCTTATCTCTTGTGTAAACAAAAAAATACAATGTTTTTTACTAAACGCCCACTCACCTACTATTTGTTGTAGACAGCCCGTACACAGACAAGATGCGAGAACTGTGTGATATGTGATACATCAGTTAACGTAAACAAACAGCAGGAATTGTGTTTATTTTTTCTCTTAAAATCATTAATATTAAAATTTGTTGAGTACAAAGAGACGGCATTGTTTCTTTATATTTTGAAAAGATTCATGAAAATAAGAAAAAAAATATAATCAGTTGTGATGAATGTTGCTTTTTGTTCTTCATTGGTAGAATTTAAAATTAATATTCTTTTTTTTTTTTGATGTTTTAAAAAAAATTATGAACAAAATTAAAAAAAAAAAATTAAGAAAAAAAAAAAAAAAAAAAATTAAAAAAAAAATTAAGAAAAAAATAAAAAAAAAAAATTTAAAAAAAAAATAAATAAAAATAACAAAAAAAAATCAAAAACATTTTAAATTTGATTTTCGACAGAGCTGTGAATGAATGCATTCATTTTCAATTTTAACTCATGAGAAATTCCGCATTCAGAGTGCAGCTTTTTAATTGATTGCATTGAAGTCACCTTAAATCATTTTTAATTCTTTGCAATCACTTGAAGTCGCTGCAATCACTTGAAGTCGCTGCAATCACTTGAAGTCGCTGCAATCATTTGAAGTCAGTGAAGACGCTTGAAGTCATTTGCTCTGAATTAACTCGAAAATCTACACATATACATTTGTAGATACATTCACTTTTATATGTATGTTTAGAAGATATTTGTGTAGATTTTCAAGTTAATTTAGAGGAGATGTCTTCAACTGTCTTCACTGACTTCAAATGATTGCAGCGACTTCAAGTGCTTGCAGCAACTTCAAGTGATTGCAAAGAATTAAAAATGATTTGAGGTGACTTCAATGCTATCAAAATTCTTCCAATCATGATTCCAATCAAAAACGTGACGTCACCAAAATAATTGCATTCTTTTGTGCTAGAAACGGCTGCAAGATTATGGCATTAAAGTCTACAGGTGACTTAATTTTAAATAGCTGCACTCTGAATGCTTTATTTTGGCAGTGACTTCAATGGATTTCAATTGCAAATGAATGCACTCTTTCACAGCTCTGATTTTCGATGAGTTTTTCAAGCTACCCTAAAGCCAAAGAATGCCTCAACTTCTTATAAATTTCTCCTGTGTCCTTTATCTCCTCACGAAGCATAGAGCCTCCACAAAACTCTTCCAACATGCACGATCAGTGCTAGTGCCTTCAATTCCCTCCAACATTTCCCATATTCACGTATTTCCTGGCGAACGATTCCATGAAGACTTAGGACAACCGCATTTTCTTCTGCCCTAGCGTTAAATATTTTGAAATTCTATGGATTCAACGTTATTTTTCTGACAGTAAAATAAAAAAATAAACGTTATGCTCCTAAGGGTATGCAATGTTTTTTTTTATCAAATGGTAACATCCATAACTTTGCTCACTTCAATGCAACCCAGTGCACTTTGACATGGAAATTGAACAGTTTTAACACGCAGACAATTTACTTAACGTACTTAGCTCTTATGGTAACGTCCTTTTCTGCATTTTTTTTTACTTTCAATTGAATCAAAAAAAGTTAAAAGAAAACCGGTTATATATATAACCCGTACATGTGCACGTCATAAACAGGCAAAACAGTACCACGCAGCTGTCTGTCAAACTTTATAGACGTTATGTCAAAGGTATTTTTTACAGTTATGCAATTTTGTAGCACAAAGCGTCATGTTGTGCGAGACAGGACACGGAAATAGATTTAACAGTAAATGTAATGTGAACCGCTGTGTGTGTGCGTGCTGTTCGATTGACAGAAATGTTATAAGCAATTTTTATTTATTTTATAATACTTCCATTTGTAAAAATTGCTAAGCAGTGTTTCAAAATTATTTTTGTATAATAGACGTACATACATATTTATTTCGTAGGAATCAAACACTTATTTGAAACTTAAATTTCTCGAAGAAAACTTTAGAAAGTAGAAAAATAACGCTGTTTCGGTACATATTTTGAGTTCTGGAGCATTTACCGATTTCAAATCAAAACTTAAAAGT
Source organism: Tricholauxania praeusta (assembly GCA_949775025.1). Classification (NCBI taxonomy): domain Eukaryota; kingdom Metazoa; phylum Arthropoda; class Insecta; order Diptera; family Lauxaniidae; genus Tricholauxania; species Tricholauxania praeusta. The sequence continues at coordinate 8,565,741 of OX459031.1, forward strand.
TTTTTTCAAAAAGTATTATTAACCTACACGTACAGTATTGCCTAAAAACAATAGCAACAAATTAATAGCTTTGTAGAAGAAATTAACTCCAATAGCTGAAAACTATAGGTCACACCCCTCAGATATGTTCCTTATGGTTAAAGTTGCTTAGATCAAAGCGTATTCTTTACAAAACAGACAAAAAACATTCCATTAGAATTAGTCAAATTAAATTGAGATTTGTTCCACTTAAAATTTTATCTGTCCAAAATTACAAAAAAACAAAAAAAATTATTGTGAGGCTAAAATCTTAATTATTTTCGTAAAGCCTTTTTCAAGTAATTTTTGTTTTATAAAAAAATGCATATTATAATTTCTTATAAATTTGAGTATCAGCAACCTTGAACGCTATTAATGTCGCAAAAAGTCTATAGAACTCAAAGCTTCAGCCACTGACCAAAAATATTTTCACACGTTCACCGCACCAACTGACGCATACCTTTCTGTTCATAAAATATTTTTAAATCGTCTACAAGAGCGCAAAAAACAAAAAAAAAAAAATTTTTTTTAAAAAATTTCTAAAAGTATTTGGCATGAAATTCGCAAACCATAAAATTGAATATTTATTTCTGTGACAGTGAAAAATATGCTCTTAAATTTCTTTAATTTTTGTGCAAAGTTCGTGTACTGTGTAATCCATTCTCATAAGAAGATTTTCAAGTTGTGCGTCAGCTTCAAAATTTTTGACAGCTGTCACTAAAAATGTATTCAAGTGTATGAAAACTAAAAGATGGTATGCATTATGTGTAAGAAAATAATTTTTAAATATTTAATTGATAAGTAATGAAATGTTATTCATACGCTGCGTTGAAAGCAAACGTAAGAATATGCTGCATTGGATATGCTATAACATAAATTACATATTGAGTCAAAATTATAAATTGACCGAAACTTAAAAAAAAAACGAAATTTTAATCTTATTTATTTTTAAATTTGCACAAAAAAAAAAGAAAAAAAAATAATTGAATGTGTTTTTAAAAAACTTTTAACAAAAATAGCATTTTTCAAAAAATCGAAAAAAAAAAATATGATATAAAAAATTCAAAATGCTGAAATACCATTTGACTTTTGATATATTTATCCTCTTCTGCTTTTCAGATTTAAATAAAAGACAAACTAAAATATTAAAAGTGTGAAAATTTGTGTTTTGATTAATTTCCATGTTATGAACTTTTTTTTTGTTAGAAACAAAATTGATGAAAGTGAAAATTGAAAGTTTCCAAAATGTTTCAGTATTGATGAAAATATGAAAAAAGAATTATTATTTTAAAATACTTTTAATCTCTATAAATATCAACCTCAAGAAACAAATTGTTAGAATATAAAAGTTAGGAACTTACTGATCTTTCAAAAATTTTTGATCTTATTAGTTTAATCTTCTAAAGGTAAATATTATTTTGAGTTATACAAAAAAAAAAAACAATATAAAATGTATTCAAATTAAAATTCAAGTTTCACTCAAAATATTCACTCTATATGATATGAAAAATTGAAAAAAAAACAAGTTATTTTGAACTTATTAGAGCTGATATTCACAGAGATTAAAAAATATTTTAAGAATATAAAGGTTTATTTCTTAAGCGTTTGGTTTTTGAAAATTGAAAAAAGAACAGAAAGCTTGCATAAGTGAATGCAATATTTACTTCGAACAATACATCAAATCCTGCCATTCAATTTTTAAAGATTATTTTGTGTAAATGTTGCCCGCGGCTGCGCCTGAGGTGATCCATCCGTAAACTTCAATTTTGGCATACTTTTTTCAGCATTTTGGCCGGTATCTCACCAATGACTGCTGTAATGTTGTCTTCCAGGGCTGCAATTGTGTCTGGCTTGTCCCTGTACACGAAAGACTTCACGTAGCCACACAAAAAATGTGTAGTGCGGTCAAATCGCATGGTCTTGGCGGCCAATAGACTGCTTCAAAACGTGAGATTAATTGCTCACCAAACTTGCCTCTCAATAGGTCGATGGTATTGCGTGCCGTGTGGCAAGCGTCACCGTACTATTGAAGCCACATGTCAACCAGGTCCAAATTCTTTCATTTTGGGCAAAAAAATCATCACATGGTACCTTGCTCCATTGACTGTAAATTTGCGATTTTCATTATTTTTGAAAAAGTATGGTCCAATGATGTCGCCGGCCCACAAACCGCTCCAAGCAGTGCATTTTTCAGGGTGCATTGGCAGTTCTTGAACTGCCCCTGGCTGTTCTTCAGACCAAAGTCGGCAATTCTGTTTGTTGACGTACCCATTGAGCCAAAAATGAGCTTCGTCGCTGAAGAAAATTGAAGAAAAAAATAAAGAAAAAAATAAAGAAAAAAATAAAGAAAAAAAATAAAGAAAAAACACATTTCTCACAAAGCACGAATTTTGATAAAAAAATACAATCATTTGCAAGCGCTATTCGTTTGTTGGTCTATTTATGGTAAAATGGCAAACCTTACTGAGCACTTATGGTTTTGACATATGTTACGAATCACGCTTGAAGTGTCAGAAAACTTACACTGAAAAAATAAATGGCAAAAAAATCACCTGTTATTAATATCTTAAATTTTTTTTTTGAGTATTTAAAAACTTTATTTAGTGTAAATCATCAATTAGTCAAAAACTACTTAACCTACCCTATTAAAAAATTAGCAAAATCGTAGACGCCAAGCTGCACCTCCTTTCGTTTTTGGCAAATAGCATACACCAACGCTCACTAGCTAGAAAATAATTGTCATAAAAAATCAGTTTTTTGTCCGTCCTATAAAATTGTATTTTTTGCATGAAACATGATATACAGTCCATACATATTTACAGATTTTATTATTCTAATGAAGACATAAAAATGCGACTTAGCCTTTAAAAGGATTACTTAGTGTCATTATTTATCTTAATACTTTTGATCTTTCGGAAAACTAATAATTTGTAGTAAATCTTCTTACATTTAGTTTATAGTTCTTTCATTTTCTTTTCTCATTTCAAACTGCTGTTCAATGATTTATCATTTCCTTTATTTTAAATTGATTTTTTCAATTGCTTTGTTTACATTACAATTCTGAAATCTACGCACTTCACTTAATTTGCTATTGAATTTAATTGTCCAAGTAAAAATGTGCCCATAAAAACGCATTGATTTTCTCAGTCCACCTTAACATTTATTTATCTATTTTTTTTTTTGTTCCCATATTGTTGTCCTCAATTTATTGTTTTGTTGTTTGTATGTTCTTCGTCAACATAGTGTATCTTCGGTATTAAACTTATAATTCCTGAGCGAATATAAAATGTGCTGTAAGTGCGTGTTTTTTTTTTTGTTTTAATGCCTACACTTTTCCTTTTTGTGCTTTATTTGATTCTTGCCTGTGACATTTATTTATTTAATTTTTTGTCATTTCCTTTCTCTCCTCGCTACAGTTGATGATATTTTCACTTAATTTTCTTTATTGAATTTCATTTAGGAAAATGTGGAAACACTTGAAGAGATTTTATTTTCGTTTCATTTTTAGGTCACTGTAGCCATTAGTTTATGAATAATCATAGCTTGTCATGTTATGACGTCATTGGATGAGATTATTTACGTAGGTGAACTAAATCTGTCAGCTACACTTTGAGTATTAAGTAATATTTGGAAATATTTTCGTGCAGTGATGGCTCACGTGCCTTGTGAAAATGAGCAATCGTATTAATCATATTTTGTGTTTATTTGTTTCAATTATTAAATAATTTTATTCAGGTTTACGGTGCGTATGAGTAACATTTGAATGATTTTTTTAAACAATTTTTGTAACTTTTATTAAGTCTTTATAAATCATGCTGAAAAACTTTTAGAAAACTTTTCAACAATAAACTGGCTGGTGCAATCATTTAATTTTCTTCATGTGTTCTTTAGCTCCTCACGGAGCATAGGGCTTTCCCGATCTAAAGCTTATTAAAATACTTTGGGAATGTCTAGATGGGCGAGTTCGAGTCGAAGGCCTTCCTTTTTCAAATGAAATAACTCTGGAACTCCATATTACAAGACATATTTCACAATTTAATTTCAAGAATGTCTCTCTAAGTTTGCCCAAGTTCATTGAACTTCTGAGTAATTTAAAATTTTTCAATTTCATTCCCCTTTTTATCGTATTTCTTACAGTTTCACTGACATTTAGGTCCTTTCCTACGCTTGTTCCTTTTTTTGATTTTTATTTCATTATTAAATTGAACTCAGTGACATTTAAAGCTTGCAAATGTTGTTGCAGCTCAACTGAAAATATGTTTTTGGTCCAATCCACATATACATTCGTAACATATTTTCACCCACACAAACCCGCCCGCGCTGTTGCATTCAAATACCTTTGCTTTTAAATGAAATTTCGATTCAAACTGTCGATTGATTCAATTTCATTCAATTGAAATGTATTCGTGCGTTAAGCAGCTGAAAAGCGCTTTTGAAGGATAATGCAAGGATAAATGCGTACTTCTTTTGAGTGTGTTGGCTTTTTTGAAGTTGTGCGTTTTTATTTTGTTTTCGCTTTGAAAGCTGCTTAAATTAAACTGTTACGTAAATCTCCTGAGAAAATTTCACAATAAATAAAGATAAAAATCTGATACTTGTAATTTTATTTGTGTATTTTTTAGATTTCAAAATATTATGAGGAAAAAGTGTAATTTCATTTGCAAAAAAATTTCAGAAAATGTTATGCACATAAATAAATGTAAACTTACTTAATGCTGACAAACAAGAAAAAGGAATAAATTGGAATGGAGTGTTAATTCAAGTTTGGAGAACATATATAGCAGTTCATTGGAGCTGGCTTACTATGCTTCTTACTTAAAGCGATTTGCCATCTGCTAGCAATAGGTGATATACATTACAGTATCATCTACAAGCTTTTCAGCAAAATTTGCTTTGAAGGCTGATGCCCAATTGCGTGGTTCATCATCGGACTTCTTGGAGATCTGCAGCGAAACATACGAAATCTATGTAAATAAAATGATAGTCGTTTTCGATGTTCGCGCATCACGCAAAAACCAATGGACCAATTTTCATTAAATTTGCTTAGTTTTATAGCTTAGGTGCTTGGTCTCAATCTCTTATTAAAATTATCATGATATTCCTATTAAATATCAAAATATTTATCAAAAACATTGGCATTTTTGAGGAGATTATCGATTTATGGTTTACTTATCTGCACAGATTCTATTTGTTTTTACTTCACAAAAGTTAGTAAAAAATTTAGAAAATTTTTCGACCTATAATTTTCACCTCTACTGTGTTGATATCTAACCCATAAAAAATGATCCCACATGACTTATTTCTGCATTTAACTAGTACACACATTCTAAAACATGTTCCGTGTGCAATTTTAATTAAATGATGCAGCAACATGAACGAATAAAATAATTTTTAATAAAATAAGAAACAATTTGAAAATGCAAATAAATTGAAACACATGCAAATTAATGAAATGCAATAATTTCAAATGTATGAATTAATTTAAAATATTTCCCTTTTTCATTTATTTCTTAACTGATTTCATAACATGGTGACAGACAATTCTGATGATGTGGCTGTGCCAGCAACAGTTGTCATTGGTATCACGTTTTGTACACATACTGGCGCAAGCTATTTGCATGCATGATATAAAACCCAAACATTTACTATGTGTGTGTGTGTGTGTGTGCCTTTAAATTCATCCTCTTTTCGAACTCAAAAGTAGCGTATACTGCATGGCGTCCATTTGTAGTTGTTATTCCATGTATGAGCAACTCGGTCTGCTATCACGACTCACAACACCCCCACCTCCTTGCTTGTCATATGCAAAGCTACAAAATTGATTTCAATTGACTTCAATATTCGCTCACTGGACTGACTGACTGACTGAGAGTGAATGACGATTGTGTAACCGTTATAAATTGGTTTGCTTTGGCTTTTCTTCATTTCAATGCGGTTCTAGCTCTGTCCTCATCTTGACCCAACTGAAGTGGCTATTGCCACTTGACACTTTACTTAATTCAGTCGTGTTGTCATCTACTTTGATTTTCCGTGCAAATAATTTAAATGCAAATTATTTCTAGAATTATGCATGCGGCGAGTACGAGTATGTGTGCATTAGGGTGGCGTGAAATTGTGAAAAAAATGCATTTTTTTTATAGAGCCAGTCATAAGACACTTTTATTCAAGAAGTCTGTTATTTTTTTAAGGGGTTTGAAAACCTTCGTTAGTGATATTTTCGACAGATGTCGACGTTTAAAAAGTCTAAAAATTAAATGTTTTTCCATTCATCTCATTTTTTACTTTGAAAACTGTGACTCAACCCGAAAATACATGGTATACTATGGTATCTTAAAACATAAAAGCATCATAGCTCGTTTAGGTGTTGGGTGTGAATATTTTTTTATACCAAAGTCGATGAGGTTTGCTCTTCTATAACTTTGGACTTCATATGCTTTTAAATTTTAGGCACAGATCTGAAGTAAATGCGCAAAAACTGAAAAAATAGCAATTTTTCGGTCCCTTTAATGCCTGTGAAAAGTACCACTATTAGAGACTCTTCACCTCTGATACAAAAAATATCAACTTAATTGATATATTAGTCTGGCGGTTGCTGGCTTTCAGCACGAGCGATTTTACCTTTTTTTATGCTATTGAACATTTTTGCTAAAAAGCTTAAATTCAAGGTAAAAGTATCTATGAATAAATCTAGGTCCAAAGTTGTTTCTAATTTGTCCTTTTAAGGTTTTGAACCACTGTCTTTGGTTTGCACTTTAATTTTACTCGATCCAAATAATATGTATGTTTAAGCTCAACATCCTATAAATGGGCTCAACATAGCTTTTATCAAACTGCTATTAAATTGGGTCTAATTCGATATCACAAAATAGCGGGAGCGATATTCACTTAAATGCCGGCACCAAATAGCAATTACTGAGTATAAGAATAATAATAATAGAATTATGACAGTGAGGCCTGTTAACTTATCTCAACTAAATCGTAGTTTAAACTGCGATTTGTCCTTAATCGTCGATTAGTCACAAACATCGATAACTTATGTCGTGTAATCGGCTATTAACGAGCAAATCGTCGATTAAAGTTAATACGAGAAATTTCTGAGATTAACGAAGTTAAGTCGACTACGTTTGACGTTTGTTTTACTCAATTAGTCACTCTCTTTTCCCATACGATTTTCTCAGCAAAAATATAGTGTTTACAAATTTTGGTTTTGTCACTCTTTTCCCATACGATTCTCTCTGCATTTCTCGTTAAACTGAGGTTTCCTAATACTCAATAAATTCAGAGATAAGTTACCAAATATAACTCGAGATATAATCGCAGTTTATAAAATCTCCGATCAAAGTGGTATTAAGAAAAGAGATAAGTTAACAGGCCTAATAGAGTTTAGCTACTACAGTTATAACCCTACTTAGCTATACAGCTTAGAAAAAAAGCGGTTCATTACCAATTATGCTCTCAAAGTATTGTCAGCGATTGGGCAAAAATGTTACAAATATTCAAAAGAAATCCGGTCGATTTTTTTTTTGCTAAATATTTTTGAAGAAATTTTTGTGAAGTGTAAGAAAAATTGATTATCAGATTTGAGAATTTTCCACTATTTAAACCATTGTTTTTCCAAAATCCATCAAAAATGGGCAAAAATGTTACAAATATTCAAAAGAAATCCGGTCGATTTTTTTTTTGCTAAATATTTTTGAAGAAATTTTTGTGAAGTGTAAGAAAAATTGATTATCAGATTTGAGAATTTTCCACTATTTAAACCATTGTTTTTCCAAAATCCATGTTTTGAACATTTTGTTTGCAGTGTGTTTTTTTTTACTAAAAAGTTTTCACTATTGATACCACCTATAAATAAACAAGTCTAATTGTGTATATTTTATATATTTTCACACTTCGTCTTGAAAATAATTTAATTAAAATGTTTTAAATTATGATTATATTTCTAAATTTGTATAATCATTTTGTTTTTCATCGCACTATACATATGTTGCTTGCGTAATGGAAATTTCACAAAATGAAAGAAACTTCCGTAGCAAAAGAAAATAAAAAAAAAAAATCGTTAAAAAGTAGAATTTATACAGCGCTAATCATAAACAAAAGAGCGTTGCTTAATTAAATAAAACTTTTCTTATAAAATGTTTTCTTATTTTTTTATTTACAGATAACCACCATTGCAAAATAGCAATAGCAAGCAGCAGCACTTTAAACAACAAAAAAGCTTACGCAGAAGTGTAACTAAAGGCACAAAGAGAGTGGGAATCCAGAGAGTGCAAACAAAATAACAAAGAGAGTCCAACTTAAGAATTGAATCAATAAACGAACAATTGACAAAAGTTGTTAAGAGCACAAACAAACAAAACCAACAATAAAGTTATCTCATTCAACAAACAACAAAAGCAACAACAGTGGCAACAAAGAAAAGTTTTTTCTTTAAGTTTCCTCTGACTTCAACGGCAACATCAATATTGACTTGATATATTAAAGCTTTTCTTTAGCTGCTGTTAGAGAACTGGCAAAGTAAGTGAGAAGAAATTGTAAATAAAAGCTGTAAATACACACCCACAAAATAAACCAATCAGCGTCATTGAGAGCGTAAGATGAGAGCAAATTATTTCAAATTTTAAACGATTTTTGCAGAGAGCAAATTATTTCAAATTTTAAACGATTTTTGCATCATCAAGTTTTTCATAACTTTATTTTAATTAAAATATATAAAATACGTGCATACAATTTTCATAGCTCGAAAACTTTATGTGATTTTTTACCTAAAGAATTTTCTAACATGCGTCGTGAAAGCAAATAGATGTATAGGGTGATTTTTTAGGCGTTTGTTTTTTGAAAATTGAAAAAAGTGCAGAAAATTTGCAAAAGTGAATGAATATTTACATAGAACGATGCATCAATTTCTGCCATTTACTTTTTATAGATTATTTCATGTTAATATTGCCCGCTGCTACGCCTGAGATGGTCCATAAGTAAGCTCCAATTTTAGCATACTTTTTTCAGCATTTCGGCCGGAATCTCACCAATGGCAGCTGTAATGTTGTCTTCCAGGGCTGCAATTGTGTCTAGCTTGTCCCTGCACATGAGAGACTTCACGTAGCTCCACAAAAAACAGTCTAGTGGGGTCAAACCGCGTGATCTTGGCGGCCAATGGACTGCTCGAAAACGTGAGATTAATTGCTTACCAAACTCGCCTCTCAATAGGTCCATGGTATCGCGTGCCGTGTGGCATGTGGCACTATCTTGTTGAAATCCCATGTCAACCAAGTTCAATTCTTCCATTTTGGGTAAAAAAAAGTCTTTAATCATCGCACGGTACCTTGCTCCATTCGCTGTAACATTGCGATTTTCATTATTTTTCAAAAAATATGGTCCAATGATGCCGCTGACTCAAACCGCACCAAATAGTACATTTTTTAGGCTACATTATTAGCTCTTGAACTGCTTCTGCCTGCTCTTCGGACCAAATTCGGCAATTCTGTTTGTTGACATACCCATTGAGCCAAAAATGAGATGCGTCGCGGAAAAAAATTTGCCGATATTTTTAGTTCTTTCGATATTTCTCACAGAGCACGAATTTTGATAATAAAGTTCAATGATTTGCAAATGATTTGTACTCATGGTGTAATGGCAAACCTTACTGAGCATTTTTGGCTTGACACATATTACAAATCACGCGTGAAGTGTCAAAAAATTTACACTGAAAAAACAAATAGCAAAAAAATCACCCAATACAAAAAAAAAAAGAAAAATCATGTCATTCATAAATTAATCAAGACAAAATTCCTTTGTTCTAAGAAACTTTCTTTTAACAAAATCTTTGTTTTATTTGAGAAAATTTTTAAAAGGAGACAATGTACTAATATTAAGTCAAATTTTTCTACTAAGCCGAAGGAAGTCATATCCTTAAAGTTAGTTAGACTTCTGTTTTCAATGTACACATGTTTTTTGATAAATAAAAGGAAAATCCAAGATTCAGCTTAGCAAGGTATTAAAAAGAAAAATCTTCTGCAATTTCTGCAAAACTCAAAATACCGAACTCCTAATCTCAGTGTGAGTTTGTCGATGAGACAGTGGATATTTATCACAGCAACAACTGACGAGATGCTAAGCTTAGTGCGGAATATCATTGCTAGATAGTGTTTATCCATTTTGTGCAAATTTGCTTGTTCAGTTGACTTTTGCATCTATCTTGTCCTTGCAATTTCTTACTTTATCGGTTTTCAATAACATCTTGTAAGTGACATTCCAACATAGTCTTTATGCTGAAAAATTTTGCGAAATAGTTCCCTGCATAGCAAGTTCATCAGCAATGCAAATGTCATCAATATTTCTTTGTCCCTTGATAAATTAAATCTTGAAATTCTGCACCATCTCAATAAGAGGCGTGCCATATCTAAGGACCATCTGATTAAATGTTTTCTCAAAATAAAATTTGGGAAGCGGAGTATCAATTAAATTAATAATTTTGAAATGCTTGATGAAAGAAAAGTGAAAACTGAAGTAATAGTTAAACTCCATCAAACAAAATTAATGATTTAAATAAAAATTTTACGCGTTGATAAAAAAAAATAAAGATTATCGGTTTTTACGATATATTGATTTTTTGTCTTTGTAATCATATGCTTTAAAGTACCCAGCTCAAATGAAATTGAAAGTTCAGGCTTATAAACGCATAACCAAAAAGATCACGAGCAAAATAAGTAAAATTCGAATGTTGTTTGTAAAGCAAATCTCAAATGATGTTTTTTGGTTTATTTTTTTTATTTCTATGTGCACTGAAACACATTTTTAATTGGCATTTTTTTTTAATTTGTTTTTAACAGCAATATATCATCAACAATACAAAAAGTTATAACAAAAGACTATGGTGTTCAAACTTATTGTATAATATAAAAGTTTGTCAACGATTAAAATACAAAATAAAACAACAACAATAAACATTTCCAACATAAAGAGGGGAAAAACACCACACTGAAAAATTCAATATTAAGACTCTTTCGTTTGAAAAGAGCAAAAGAGCGGCGCGTGAGCTTGAGAGCAAGCGCATTTATTAACGAGAGTAAACTTTGAAAACGTTGAAAAAAAAAGTAAATTTTTCTGTGGTTTATTTGATAATTTTTTTTTTCTGAATAAAACTCTCAACGCTTTGGAATTTTTTGGATTTCCATGATTTCAGATTGAAATTGTGTTTTAAATACGCAAGACGCAAAGTTTGGTCGACGCTGACGGAATTTTCGAGAATTTCTGAAGAAAATTAAATTTCATGGCAGTGAAGTGCATAAAAAAGATAAAATAAAATAACGAAAAAACTTGAATTCAATGTGCTATTTTTGTGTTGGCCAAAGTCCAAAGTTATTTAAATTTAATAGTTTCATTAAAAATATTTTCTAAAAAGATTACAAATAAAACAATTTAAATTAAAACAATTTAATTTTCAATTGGAAAAAAATTAAATAATTTGCTACTTCATTGTTTTTTACACCACAAAGCGCGTTTGCTTAGCGTTTATTGATTTTTCAAAAAAAAAAGAAAAAAAAAAAACGCCCCGCGCTCCGAACGCTTCGCAACGTCCAGCTTTTTGCTACGTTTTGTGTTCACTTCTTCTTCGTGTAATCGAACGACGTGTGGATTTCTGTGTGAACGAGCAGCCAGTGAAGTGTAGCATAAATTTTGCGAAACTAAAAGATAAAAACTAAAAAAAACAACAACAACAAATACAAAAGCAAAAACAATTTTATTAATACAACAAAAGCGACCACAAAACCGTGGAAGACGAACGAACGAACGACCTCGCTTTTGAAATACTTTGAGAGCGCATATTCCGCAGCACGAGAGCGCGCACAAAAAAAAATTCATTCATTCATACGCGAGTTACCGTTTGGTGTAACGGGATTTTTGTATACCGTAAAACTGTGTAAATCGGTCAAAATTTGTGAAATATTTGAAGAAATCATTGGGACACCCCTCGAAAAACGTGTTGAACTGAATACGAAAATTAACGCGCCGCGCGCCATAGCACTAGCTGAAGCTTTGCAGTAAGCGCGCTAGAGCACACTAAAAGAAGCAAACCCCCTTCCCAAACAGACCCCCACATGCTGAGATATCGGTTGGTTTCGACACACTTTCTGAAACAACCGTAAAGAGACTTTGACACAGCGAGCGCGAGCATACGCGAACGAACGAATTTAAACGAACGAAAAATTGTTTTCCACATAAATATTTGTAAGTTTTTTGAAAATAAAATTACAACTACTTATAATAACAGCAACAACAATACCAGAAAAGAGTGCCGGAGAGACAGCGCGGGAGAGAAAGGGCGAGAGTCACTAGCGGAAAAGTGAAAAGCGAGCGAACAGAAGTGAGATTTGTTTTTTTTTCAACGAGTAGAAAAATTGGAAATACAAAAAAAAAAGCTGTTGATACTTTTAAGAGAGCGAGCGAGAGAGAGAGAAAGCGCTCATACCAACTAAATTAGCGCGATTAGAGAGCATTTAATCCTCATTGTCAACGCTTTTTTGACTTCCTCATCCCAATATCCGTTTGACCAACAAAAGCTCGACTTTTTATTCTAGCATAGAATTTCGCACGGTAGTCGGAGCCGACGCCGACGCCAACATATTGTCGCTTTAAAACACGCCTACAACTGCTATCGATTAATCACATAGGCTCAGACAATCGCCAACAGCTGAACTAAACGGAAGTGCATTCCACACATAGCCGAATTTCTAATTCAATTAAATATCACAAGTAAAAAGTCCTAGTGAAATTTTTATTTGAAATAATATCGACGATATCTTAATCGCTTGGTTTCGAAACTAACGTTTTTGTCCGCTCCAACGCAGTTGCCTGAAAAGCTACTGTTAATATTATCCAACTGCTGAGGTTGAGTTATCGGCGTGCAGCGACACATCTATCACTTGTTCATTGTTGTGTCCTAAATCACTAATTCTTCATCCCCACCTGGCCCATTAACTTTGTCACAACGTATTCGCTAAAAGTTTTTCGATTATTTGGCGCATCAACTTATAATTTAAACAGTGAAAATGTGCAGAGATCGCGATATGATTTTGTCATAGATCAGCGTAATCGCCAGTATAAGGTTAAGAAAAAAATCAAATTGAAGAAGTAAATTGGCCACGCCCTCAACAGCGCAAGAGGCAGCGTATAAACATTTCAGCAGACAAACACCATTAAGAAACGTAACGTTTTTTAACCGATAATTATCGATAAATATCGTTTATCAATAGAAATTCGTCGTTTCGTTCAATAAAACAACAGCAATGTGACTGTCAAGTAGTTATCAGTTAAATAACCAAAAGACTTTAAGGAAATAATCGTTCTCGTTATCGTTACTTATCGATTTTGCCAAGCAGCGGTAGGCGTAAAAATCGTTTGGAAAACGGGTTTAAGCGGTCAGAACGTTTAGTGTGTGTTGTAGTAGTTTATTTAAACCGAAATCAAAAATAGTAACTATACAATTTATTGTTTCTATAATATATCACCCATTTAAAAACAAAAAAAAAATATCAATATCAACGTTCTATCTACAATATAAGTTACGTGTAATAATAAGCTCCCCGTAAAAAAAAAAGAAAAATTAAATTAAAGAATCGTTTATCGTTAATTCTAATTAAAAAATAAAATAAAAATATATCACAGTAGTGTGTACGAACGTCACGCCGTGACTAAAAAGTGCGACCCAGCAGCGTCTGTAGGAGTAAAAAGCCAGCAAGATTGAAGACTTTGCGAGAAATCTTTGGAAGTCTGTTAAGGCTTGCGTTGTAAGTATAAACCTTTTTTAAAACTATATCACATCTTTTATATATTCTTTAATTAATTTAAAAGAAAATCATATAAGAACGCTGAGAATTTTTCAATATATATTTTTTAGAAAACAAAAATAAACCGAATACAAAATTATAAATTGCCCGAAAAAACTTAATATGAAAAATATTCTTCATTTTAAATATACCATTCTTTATTTCATATAAAAAATTATCAAAAACTTTTTTTGGTAATTTTTTAAGCGTTTGTTTTTTGAAAATTGAAAAAGAACAGAAAATTTGAAAAAAGTTACTGAAATATTTATTTGGAGCGAATCATCAATTCCTGCCATTTACTTTTTAAAGATTATTTCATCTAAATATTGCCCGCGGCTACGCCTGAGGTGGTCTATACGTAAGCTCTAATTTCGGCTTACTTTTTCCAGCATTTCGGCCGATATATCACCAATGGCAGCTGGAATATTGTCTGCCAGGGCTGCAATTGTGGCTGACTTGTCCCTGTATACGATTAACATCACGTAGCCTCACAAAAAAAAGTTTAGCGGGGTCAAATCGCATGATATTGGTGGCCAATGGACTACTCCAAAACGTGAGATCAATTGCTCACCAAACTCGCCACTTTTTGGGCGAAAAAAAAGTCGGTAATCATCGCACGGTAACGTTGCGATTTTCATTATTTTTGAAAAAGTATGGTCCAATGATGCCGCTGGTCCATCAAACAGTGCATTTTTTAGGGTGCATCGGCAGCTCTTGAACTGCCTCTTGCTGCTATTCAGAACAAATTCGGCAGTTCTGTTTGTTGATGTACCCATTGAGCCAAAAATGAGCTTCATCGCTAAAGAAAGTTTTTCGATTTTTCACATTTCTCACAGAGCATGAATTTTGGTTATAAAATTCAATCATTTGCAAGCGCTGTTCGTTTGTTAGTCTATTCATGGTGAAATGGCAAACCTTACTGATCATTTTTGGCATTGATATACATGTTACGAATCACGCGTGAAGTGTCAAAAATTTTACACTGAGAAAACAAATAGCAAAAAAATCATCCTTTCATATAAACCATAGCGGGTTTAAAAGTATTCATATATTGTCACTAACATAACACTTTGCTCAAAATTTTGTTTCCCAAAGGGGTCATTTAGTTTGCATTTGGCATTGCCACTTATGATATTGTTTTTGTTCTATATATTTGGCGCAAAAATCATAAATTTGTCACATGCTGCCAATATCATAAATTTGTCAGTCTGTTAGATAAATTTTGTGAAATTCCGCTTTCATTCTTAAGCCGCTTACAATATATCATAACATTTGTGATAACAAAAAACAAGCGTACCCATTTATAAAAATTTACGATAACAACACTGACGAAAACAAAAGTTAACTAAAAATAAAGTGCCGATAACAAAATTATCAAAGTTTTCTTAAATGTTATCAGTTCCCTTTAGGGAATTTTAAGTCACAGCAACAAATTAAATGTGTCATAAAATTGTGCAAATTGTGTTTAAAATCTTGAATCTCCTTTTGTAGGTCAGTTAGCAAACACGAGTATAAATCATGATCATCGTCACTTAAATAAGGTGTTAACTATACGATTAAGTTGGCATATATTTGTACAACTGAATTTATCACTTCATTGCCAGCGTCCAAACGTCTAGTGATAATTGTATTATTTGAACAGAGTTTAAATAATATTCAGTCATTTTCGAGGCTTAATATTAAAAAAGTAGCACATACTTTTAGGAAACTTAAATATAAGCAAAATAAAAATATTTTGTTTTTTGTTTCGGTTCGGTTGAGTGTTAAAAAAATAGTAAAACCTTGATAGTGATAAGTTTGTTCTTAAAGGACATGCTTATATTTTTTGTTCAGCTTTTAATACCTTCAGCTTAACTACACAATGCAAACTTTTAACAATTGAGTCACTCAAAGCTCTCTGAATGTATTTTCTAACACGCTAGCGGCAAATATGCTATAAACAACATCGATGAATGGTAAGCAGTAATGCTTACAACTCCAGCCACAACTCTAAATTCTTTTTATAAAGAAATGGCCGCTTTGTAGGCAGCTTGCCTACATCTCTATATACGACGTGTAGCAAGGGAAAGTCAGATTGCCTTCAAACATCGTTTACTAAGTGCCTGTATAGTTTACCGAGTTGCCTACATCTCCACATACAAAGTATGCAGCCAACAGGCAGGACCCCTTACATCTCCATATACAAATCAGACAGCAAACAGACAGGCTGCCTACAACTCCATATATGTATAATGCAGGTGTCTATACAGGTATATACTTAAGCCAGTCATACTAATTTCTCAAAGGTCACTGATGATTCTATTTAGCAATGGATGAAACTAGCTTTCGCCGATTTTTTGTTTAAAATTTCAGTAAATAAATAAAAAATATAAACGGATTTCAAAAAAAAAAATTTTTAAAATTTTAAAATATTGTTCATATAATAACCCAAAACCTTTGTTTAAGCATAATTTTTATAGCTCGTAAAATTAACATTTTTCTCAAGGTTCCTTTGACTTTTTTTTATCTCAAATTGCTATAAAAGCCTATAATTTATTAGATAAAACAATAATATACAAAACTAAAAACATGCGAGTGGAACTAATTTAGTGACATCATAAATATTTCAGTCCTAATCTAATCTTATCAAAATGGCACTATTTTTACTCTATGCAGCTAAACTTGAAGTTTTATTTGCCATTGCAACCATCCTTTTACATGGCGCTTATCAGACACTGTACGACTTGACAAAGCAAAATAGTTCCACACACATGACAAGTCTCTTGATCGATTGAATTTCTGCATCGGTTTTTTTCTTCTTCTCTGAATTCTTGTTTTATTGTCATTTTGTTTTTCAATTTGAAAAATTTTTGTGCAAAATAAATGGAAAAAATAATGGAAAAATACATTTTATTGTAACATGAACGATTCCACAATTTGTACAAAAAACACAATCAGACGATTCGCGAGAAATGCTTGTCATTCTAGAATAGTAACGAATATTTACAAATATTGATTACAAATTCAATCAAAGTGTAGAGGTAGCTATTAAATAAAAACACTTTTTTTTTGTTTTGTTCTTCGAGATATTTATTTATTTATTAAATAAATTTCATTAAATAAATAAAGCGAAAAAATAAAAAAAAAGTTTGTCTACTTGGAAATACTTGGAAATTCAGTGTCAAATGAAGCCGCAGCTGTTTTATTTTGCAACAAATTTTTTAACAAATTGAGCTGAGCTGAGCAAATAAAAATTCCAAAGTTGATTACTCATAACAATGAATTGTGCAATCAACGATAAAAGAAATGAAAATATCGTGCGTGTAATAACAGCAACTCGAAGATGTTTTTCATCATTTCATTGCAAAGCATCAAAATACTGATACGTCCAAGTTTCTTTTTTCATATTGATGCATTCAATTTTTGTTTATTGGTTTATGGTTATTTCATTTCATTTATATATTTTGTTGTTTTATCATTATTACACTGCTCTTATGCGTCGTATGACTACAGTTCGATGATACTTTAGTTGCCACAAACAAATGGTTTTTTTTTGTTTTTTGCACTGAACTGTAGCGTAAAACCTAACGAAACTTAACGAATGGTATTGGATTACCAAAATTTTTGGAAAGTTGTGCTATTTGTTTGCAAAGCATAGAACGACAGCACTGGCTTATGTTGGCACTAGAATATGACACGAGTTGATAAGTAACAGCAACAGTGGCAGGGAGAGCCACCTTTGGTTGCCACAATTTATTATTGCAATTTATTTGTTTACGGCAATATAGCAAATATTTGTTTTGTGTTAAGGTAGCTTGTTTGTATTGAGTTTATCGTTAGGGGCATATAATAAATAAAGGAAAATAAAAACTTATTTTCAAAGAAAAATTATTCTCAATATGTTAATTAATTAAATATGTAAGAGTGGTCTTCAGTTTCACACAAATTTAAGTTAATCGAATATTTGTTTGAATTTTTAATTACTTACGAAAAATAGTCGCCTTTGAACCTTTTGCAGCAGTAGATCCTTTAAAGCTAATTTTTGATAACTTTTGCGTAAATTTTGGACGGTGTTTCGGTCTTAACTTGACTGTAACAGATTTTGGTTTTTGCGTGCTCCAACGTTTCGAGTGTGTCGGCGTAAAAACAACTCTTAGCGTCGCGAATTGCGACGTTCTGCTGAAACCACATGTTTTTCACATAAATATCTCTTCGATGTCGTGCCAAAAATAATCTGGCGCCCATAATGAGTGCTCACAATCGACTGTTATAGTCAGACTTTCATTGTTTTCGAAAAAGTAAGGCCCAGGCATAATGCGCACCAAACAATAACTTTTTCGGCTATTCTGAATCAAATGAGGATTTTTCTAGTTCATAATGCAAGAAGTTTGCTTATAAACATACCCCAAAAGTTGGAAATTTGACTCATTAGAGATGTAGGTTTTCTTCGAATATTCAGCATCAACTTCTTGCTGCTCTAATACCCAATCTGCGTAAACTTTTCGCTGTCTTTGGCCTTGGGGTTTTATTAGTTAGCACAATAACTTTCAGTCTCTTCAAGCATGACGCTTAAACAGACCATAATAAATAATCATTATTTCTGTAGAACAATTGAACAATTCTAGTGCGCTGACCCGTGCCTAAGCGGTTCATTTAGTAAATTAATTGTTCCAAGCTAAAATTTGATGTTTTAAACGTGTCTGGATATTACTAACCGTCTAATTTACAAAGTTTCCAACATATGAAACTGGAATTGAATCACCCTGTATTTGAAAAATTTATTTTTGTAGTAATTTTCATTTGATACACATGTTATTGAAATCGTTCCATTGCTTTCAGACTTTTTTCTATACTGGTTAACAATAGTGTAAATTTCCAAAAAATAAAAATTGTTAATTTTTAGCAGAATCTATCCCAATGCACTGTCCTTAAGACGCTTAGCCATTGTCATTTGTTAACATATATTAAAACACATTTTGTAGAATAATCTTTTTGTTAAGAAAACAGTAAACATGACGCTATTAATAAACACGAGCCTAAAAATATGCATTAAAATTTTGCAGCACTTTTCCTTTTAGTCTTCTTTAAGTTCGGCGATATTTTATGTTGCATATTTTAAGGATCTCCTACTTTTTTATATCATGTATATTTTTTTATTCACATATCAAGTTAAAATGATAAACTAATGAGTTATTTGTACAATAAAATAATTTTACTTAACCTAATTGAATTCTTAATAAACGCCACGTGTGACACGCCCATAAGACATTAACGATACATATTCCCTATCTAATGACAAAGATTGGTAAAGGGTGATTTTTTTTCGAGTGATAGAATTTCTTTTGGTTATTTGAACAATAATAAGCCACTAACGCTTTGAAAATCAATGCATTTTGTTTTGTTACGAAAAAACAGCCCGAAGTAGTATAAATTTGAATCAATCAGTTGCAATCAATGCCGAAAATTATTTTTAAACATTAAATGTCATAAAATAATATTTTTAATAACAAAAAATTTTAATTTCAATTTAAAGATCTATCTGTTTAAAAAAAACACCCTTTATATATTAGCGTTAATTATGAGCTATTGTATATTTTTTTCATTTTCCATTCACGCGTTTGTTTGTTATGCTACCGTGAAAATTACACACGCAACCTCAATTTCCGAAAAGACAAAATAAAATGAGTTGTGATCAGATAAGAAAGAGTATCGATTATTTTATTTTTATTTTTATTAATCAGAAATGGCTTGTCACACAGTTCAACAACTACTCTGTAAATATATACAATGTATTTATTATTATTAGTAGCTATTACTAACTTATTATTGGCTCGTTTAGTAGTGAATACTTAAAAGTAATAGTTTAACGAGTAAATCACGCTATTTTATACAGGGTGGTTCAGATAAGGTGTTGTTTTTCTGGCTCATTTTGAGTCAAACACTCTAATTTACAAAAGTTACTTCAGCGAATTACTTACAAACAAAGGTTTTCTCATAACTTTGAAAATTATTGTGCGGGATCGAGCAGTGTTATTGCTCATCATAGTCTCAGAACTCATGCTCTTTTTTGAATGCTTCTTGTGAGGTAAATGGTTAGTAATGTGTGTTAAAAATCTTGTGTTACTATTTGATCTTGTAATTGATCGAATATTCTTACTTCGGAGCGGATCATCCTGTATACTACAGTAACATTAATTAAGAAATATTTACATAAATTAACTAATTTATCATACACAACTTTTTGAGACATGAAATATGAATATTTATTTCTGTACTATACTCACAACGAAATTTTTTTCTTTTAACCAGTTTGTATGGCTATCGATAGCGTGTTTACGATTTATTTTTTTTTTTTTTTTCATTTTGTACAAATTGTCAGGTTATTTGTATATTAAATATAAATATTTGTATTTTAATACATCAATTTGGTAGCAGTTTATTTGGACAAAGTTCAATATATTGTCTCAAGCAGTTGTTGTATTTAAATTTTTTATTTCGGATATTTACGTATGTAGGTATCACCAAAAATAAAAAAAATTATAATGAATGTGAATTTGTTTTTGGTAAAATTAGCCACATTAATAAAGCACAGCCATCATTCAATTCTCAACATATTTAAGTGTAGTTCCTTAAAAGTTTACCTAATATTACTGATAATCTCGAACACACATCGAAACTGAGATATTTTCGTATTTAGTTTATACTTTAACATGACGTATGCTTAACTTTTTTAATTGAATTAAGTTGATAACTTAGTAAAATCCTTGATGAGAAGTTGTAGTGAGTTTTGAAATTAGAAAAAGAACATATCTACTTACTACTGTCTACTACTAAAATAATAAATTTTAGTTAACTTAGTAAAATAAAGTTTTTGTTAACTTTTATCAAAAAGGCCACTTCTACATACATGCAATCTGTTTTTTGTTTTATTTCTTTTCTCATTCTTTATTTCATAATAAGCTTTGTTTTAATATGTTAGATTAAAGTGTATTATTTTTGCAACTTCAGACATTTGTAAATACTTGAAATTTATCAACTTTATACTTAAAAATTGGTTTTAAAAGCAATTTGTTAATTAAATGTTACTCATACGTCACGTGTAGTCAAATGTGAGTTAGATATTTCCATTCCGATGCAGTTAAAGTATTACAAATCACTTACAATTTTATAAACTTGGAGTTCTTCTCTAATTATATTTATTTTTAATAAGTGGCCGCTGAATACTAGGCGTGAATCTATGTACATAAAATTTGATTAAGATCTGATATATATTTCTTTTTATCAGTGTCAACAAAATAACTTAATAAAATACGATTATAATTATGCCTAAAAATATATTTGCTGATATTTATTTGGTTCAAAGTTTTCTGAAGCACTAACTACTGTCTTTTTACTAAGTAATTTATATTAATTAATTGATCAGATAGCATCAAAATTAATTGCATTACGTTATAAGATAACGTCACCATCATTGAGTGATCATTTCTTTTTGTTATTGCTACTATGGTAAATGACAGTTTTGCTTAGTAAAAAGCAGTTTGATTATATCATGTTTTATATTTAACTTTATTTTCAAGTATCTAAAGTAAACCACTTTTAAGCAAATCTTGAAAAAAAAAATTAATAAAAAATTCCATCATAACTCAAGAATTTTCCATTGTAATTGTCAATGATGATTATTTTTGTATAAACGTGACTACGTAGCGTTTGTTAAATATTTTTAGATATGTCATTACGAGTACTACAGTTTATCAGATGGGAAAATTTTTACTCGAATTTTTGTTGATTTAACAAATTTTCAGTTCTTTATTTTGAATGAACTTTTGTTCTCGTGTTTGTATAAAAAACTGCTATGCAAACATAATCTTTCACAACAACTGACGTGCATTTTTTTTTGGATTGTCGACATTGTAAATTAATGCGAATTCTTTAAGTCAATAAATATTTATGATACAATTGATTATTTTCTGTATAAAAAAGCTATTGAATTTATTATTCAGCACCTTTCTGTAGCAGAAAGTCTGATTTATTGATAACTTAATTAATAGCTGAGACTTAAACATAGATTGTTTTTATTATATGGTATATGAAAGAAAAATTTCACATGGTATACACATATAAACTGTATTTAAAATTCATAACTCAAATTGCTTAATTTGTTCACACATGTCAAGAATAAGTGAGCAATTTAAGTTGATGTTGTTTAATAATTAAATATGCTCTAGAGTTACTTTATGAATAAAAATATATGTCTTTATGAATAGTTTGTGCAGGAAAAAGTTTAGTTCCAATTTTTTAAGTTTCTACTGTACTGCATTTAGCGTCAGAATGTTATTACTTTTTGTTGGTCAAGCGTACTTTTTTCTCAATATTTCCGATAGTTTTATTTATAACTGAAATGTTAGTTAATAAACAAATTAAAAAAAAAAATTTTCAAAAACTGAAAATTAATCTATTGCGATATGCCTAAAAACAATTATTTTTTCTTTCCATAACTATGAGTGTAACTCCAGCGACTTAAACCATTTTGCATGGCTTCAGGTATTTGAATTTTTGCTTATAATGCCTCAAGCTTACACTGTATCGCGCTATGGCAGTCTAAAAAAATCTGCGAGTTATAATTTCATTTACCCGCATGTTATTCCACAAGAAATTAGAAATTACTTATACGTCACGTTTTAGAAAATCCAATTAAAGTTTGTACCATTTTCTCAGTTCCGATATAGATTAGCAAAAATCGTTGAAAGCAGTATAGTTAAAAGTAATATGTAGTGCAATATTTTGAAAAATGTATAGTGGCTGCTTCAAATTTTGGCTAATATGACTAAGGAAATATCAGTATCTAGTGCAAAAGAAAAATATTCCAACAGTTGTTTTAAAGCAACGCATTGAAAACAATTTTATATTTTGATTAGCTGTTGCCCACGACTTCGTACGCTGTTTCAAAGTTACATATTTGAATTCTATTGCTTTATTTCACTTTTTTTCCTATTCATATCTGTATTTCCACAACTATAAGTTTCACAATCTCTATTTTAATACCTCTATCATCATTAAAGCCACGACGTTTTTGTATTGACGGCATTCCTATCTGGGTTTCATTTCATTTTCTTGAAAAACTATTTTGATATAAGCATTGAAGTTTTCGTTTCAATGGACAGTGCCACGCCCACTTTGTAATAAAATCTTTTCAGTAGTTTTTGCGTTATGTGCACACATCGACTGACCAATCCTTTAATTTATATAAATTAATATCAGTATTCAAATTAAACTATGAAAAATGCCATGTGTTTCATTGCAACTTTATTATATTGTGCACATGATCGTTAAACGAAAATATTTCTGTACATTACAGTTTCGTTATACTGCTAGAAATGTTAGCAAAACGTATGTACATTATGAATAAGTATAGGGTGAACGATTAAATTAAGCAAAATAACTATACCAACAGAACGTACACATGGTACAAAATTAGCAAAATCTTAAAAAGTCACAAAAAAAATAAGAATGCTTCAAAGTACGAAAAAAGTGTGGTAAATGAATTTGCTAAATTTATAAAGAATTACACATCGTCATTTAAAAATAGCCCACTATTGGCAAATATTTTTTGGCACCCACTTTATTTTTTAAAGAGCATTAAATACGCAATAAGTAGCTTAATTTTATTTAATGATTTATTTATGTAATACGTTTGTGGATTGTTTAATCTATAGTAAAGAATTTCCGTTTTTTTTTCTAATAAAAAATGCTTTTTTTTTCACTTTCATTTTAATCGTGACATCGCGGAAATGAAAAAATCAACCAAAACTTTAGTTGATTTTTCAATCAAAATTTTACCGCGCCACGCGTACCTGGAGTAGTCACGTGATTTAGCATAAGTGAATTTGTTTTGTTTGCATGTCAAAGGTTCATTTTGTGTTATATGCAAATATCATCATCATCATCATCATCATCATGTTGTTATTCCATTTTGTATGACAAATTAGCACATCAAAATATTTGTGAACCTTTTAAAAACGTATGGTTGCATTTCGAAATATCTATAAATTAAGTTGGTTGATCTATCAGTGTTATGGTATGTAAATTTAATAAGAGCCTGTGCACAAAAAAATCTGAACACAAATAAACATATGAGTCTCTTGCCGGAGACAGTTGTTGTTAATAATTCAAATGACATTATAGTGCAGTTTTCTGAGAAATAAGTAACATGATTTAAGAAGTAAATCGTTAATTTTCTAAAGTGCACAACTCGTTCTTAACTTGCTTATAGGAAGGCACGTTTTCTCAAATAATTCACGTACTTGAACAGTATAGCGCTCTAATGTTTATATTCGTGTATTTTACATCTACTTATTACTTTTGCGAAAGTGAAAAATTATATAAATAAGTGCTGGAATCAACAATTAAATGTCGTTTAAATTTTTTCGTGCACATGTTTAAATCGTGCACATTTCGAAATCAAACTTCACTAAATAGTTACGAATGGAAGAATTGTAATAAGTACAATTGAAAATTTGGTTTTTATGTTTTATCATTCTTTTTTGTACTTACTTCGAAAGTAATTTGTGCTTAAAGTGCTTTATTCTTAGATGCCCCATAGCGCCTTTTTTTTGGCTTCAATGAAAGTTTCACTATGAATTTTATAAAAAATTTTAAAAAAGAGTTTCTATTTTTTTTAGAGAATCCCATAATATGTAATAAACAACACCGATGAATAGTTATACTCTTTGTAGTTAGTAATGCTCACAGCTCCAGCCACAACTGTAAATTCTTTTTACAAAGCGATGGTCGCTTTGTAGGCAGTTTACCTACACCTCTATATACAATGTGTAACAAATAAAAGTCACATTCTCTGAAAACATCGTTTACTAAGTGTATAGTTTATCGAGTTGCCTACATCTCCACATACAAAGCATGCAACCAACAGACAAGACCCCTTACATCTCCATATACAAAGTAAGCAGATAACAGACACTCTGCCTACATTTCTACATGCAAAGTATGCGAAATGTTAGGAAAACAAAAAATTCTATTGCAAAATTAACAGATTAAATAATTTAAATGGAATTTATATTAAACTTTGACGATAGTGAAAAAAATATATATTCGTGTCGGTTGCTAACACGTTTGCTTGGACGCAGAATGCGTGGGTTCAAATCCTGAAATAAATAATTCTTTTTAATTGAATTTTACTTTCAATTTTTATTTATAAAATGATTTGAATAACACAATTTAATATGACTGAAATTTGAAGCTGCTTCGTATCTCGAATAGTTCGGGGATAACTATATGTAAAATTTTAGTGAAGTTAAAAAAATTTTGATAAATAGTGGTATTTTCTTTTTACAATCCTTAATACTAAATTGAATTTCAAGTGCAAAAAACTGATAACCGCTTCATTAAAAATTAAACATGTTTTGCATCCAAAAAAATGTCTAAAATATGGGCATGTGTTTCGACAGCACGTTTTCAAAATTTAAAAAAAAATTTACACTTAGATTTTTTTTCTCAGTTGAAGAGAGCACACATCTCAAAAACAACTCATACCAGATTTAAAAAAATAAATTTTTTTTCCCATAAAACTTTGTAGTAAATTTAATAAATTATTCAAATTCTTGTATTGACTTTTAAAACATTTTCGCTTTATTTTTGAATACTCAGAGCGCAAAAAAAGTGCAACGTGGTGTATCGTATAATTTGCTTAAGCTTTTTTTCAAGTTTTTTTTTTTTCAATTTATTTTTTGTTGTTTTTTTTTTCTGTTTTATCTCACACTATTTTTAGTTTGTTTACTGTAAGAGCTACCATTTTATTACATTTTATGTTGTTGGTATTTTTTTTTTGTATTTCTGTTTTGCTTTTTGTATCGCTGTCAGTTTATATTTTTTTTGGGGAATTTCCATTGACATTTACAAGAGCTTACAATATGCTGTCGCTATCGGCGAACGAGTAAAGTAGCGTTTTATTTTGTATTGTGGGTGCCAGCGTTGCCACATGCATGCAAACCTTATAATTAAATTTGGTTAAATACAATTATGGTTGTAGTTGAAAAAAAAAGTGAAAATAAAATCATATGTAATTTAGATACTGCGCAGTGGCTATGAAAAATTAATAATTTTGATTGACCACAAGCTCTAACATAGTATACTCTCATACTCTGCTTAAGGCAGGCTTCTATCAAGGTCAATAAAATGATCATTTTAATAAAACTTGAGCTAAATTCACCGAAAACTAAATTTCCATTAATTTACTTTCCATCATGTTAATATGAATTCTATACAATTCTCAACATATTTAAATAAAACACTTTACTTTGGTAAATAATTCTTGTATTTATAATTGTGTAAATTCCAACGGCATCCAATATAAGAATGTGACGATAAGGGGAAATATCGATACATTTATGAATCGATATTTTTAAATATGGCTCATCTGTTTTAACCTAATTCGATGTTAAATGTATACGTTAGCGACAAAACAATATTCCTTACACCAAATACATGATTTGGTGATTATTAACCTATAAATATTTGCTACAACAAATATTTACTTTATCCAAGTTATTGTTTGGTAATTATTATCATACACATAATAGATGATTTATTGTAATTATCTAAATAGAATTTGGTATTTATATTCACATATATGATTATTAAAATATTTTTCGATTCGCTGGAATTCGTGAAATGCTTACTTATATCAAATATTTATTTCATTAAAACTATACCAAATATTTAATATGTTGATTATTACCAAATATTGCTATATATAAATAAAACGTTCACTCTATGTAACAATACCCTTATCAGTACTGGTACTAAGTACTACGCAAACATTTCTTTTTTAAAATTACATCCAAACGGCTTCCTGGAATTATGCCCTAAGAAATTATGGAAAAAATATTTTAAAAAATCCAAAAATATTCTGGCGGAAATTTTTTAGAATTTTCTGTTTTGCCATGAAAAGTTTTTCTTAAATTAGAGGTCAATGATCACATCTCAGGTACTTGATCACTTTGTACCGATCATGGATCGCACCAAGTTCAACCATATTGCTGTTGATTGTAAGTCTTTGATCGTTAAAAAAACTTGTACGAATTTGTTTTTTTTTTCATCAAGTAAAAAATTCGTTTCTTTTTCTTAAAAGCGCATTAAATTACCTTCAAAAAAAAAAATCCTTTTATAGAGTGATATTTTAAGCATTTGGTTTTTGAAAATTGAAAAAAGAACAGAAAATTTGCAAAATTAAATGAAATATTTATTTGGAGCGATACATCAATTTCTGCCATTTACTTTTTAAAGATTATTTCATGTAAGTGTTGCCCGCGACTATTATATTATATTGGTCTATCCGTAAGCTCTAATATCGGCATACTTTTTCCAGCATTTCGGCTGGTATTTCATTAATGGCAGCTGTAATGTTGTCTTCTAGGGCTGCAATTGTCGCTTGCTTGTCCCTATATACGAGAGACTTCACGTAGCTCCACAAAAAACAGTCTAGTAGGGTCAAATCGAATGATTTTGGCGGGCAATAGACTGCTCGAAAACGTGAAATTAATTGTTCACCAAACAGCCTCTCAATAGGTCTATGGCAATGCGTGCTGTTTGTACCGTCTTGTTGAAACCACATGTCAAAAAAGTTCAGTTCTTTCATTTTCGGCAAATAAGTCGGTAATAATCGCACGATACCTTGCTCCATTGACTGTAACTTTGCGATTTTAATTATTTTTGAAAAAGTACGGTCCAATGATGCCGCCGGCTCACAACAGCAGTGTCAGGCAAACCTACACCAATGCATGTCAATGTGTGCGTTAGCTACACCAGGAGAAATTAGGGAAGAACATAAAAAGCTTAAAATTTGCACAAAAAAAAAAACCAGCCGTACTGCTGGAGCTCTACCGCAGCTGCTCGCGGGCGACAGAATGCTTTGAAAAAAAATTCCAAAAACTTTTCTTACGCCTTTTGTCTGCCTTTTTTTTCGTTTTTGCTAATATGGATAAAGACAACAAATTTGTGAAGAAAGCAGCCATATATAGTTTTTTCTTTGCATTGCGATTTTGTGGTATTTTTCATTTAGTTTTTATTATTTTAACGTAATTTGCTATGGCGTAATTTCAGCGAGCCACCAATAAATGAACAGAAAATTAGTACCTACCTCTAATGGCAACTTTACGTTGTTAAGCTCCTTAAATAACATTTTATTTAATATTATTATCCGCTTAAATGTATTTTGTAAGACAATTTACATGCACAGTTTTCTGTGAATTGCTATGGGTTCTTGGTTAGCGCTGTGCGTGAGCCATGAACTTGGCGTGTTTTATTTTTTCAGTCAAAACCAATAATATTTTTTTTTTGCAAATACTTGCAATTGTCAGTTATATAATAAACGAACGTAATACTTTGAATGGCATAAATCGGTAATACTACGGAAGCACTTGGCGTTCTAAGCTAAGAAGGTTACAGCCAATTTAATGAGGGTTAAAATAATAAAACATAAAAGGCAAAAATCTTAAGCAAAAAGCAAAATTTTCACATCGTAAACAAATGATAGGTTAAAAAGGAATTGCAATAAGCGGAGAAAAAAATAGCTAAATTTAGATAATAATTAAAACTTCAAAATAATTAAGATAAAAAAGTAGCAAAATAAACTAAACTGGGTCTTGCAGCCATTATGAAAGGTTAAAAATAATATGTAAAGTTTATTTTTAGAATTTTTTTTTTATAAAAACATGTTTATCTCCAATATTTTTATCTGCGATTTTGACGCTAAAAAGAAAACTTCAGTCTACAACATAAAGTATCAATGAATGTCTTATCGGATTTCAACTATAATTATCCAATGATTATCACCTTGTTTTTATAAAAGACTATTTTTTAAAAAAAAATAAAAATTCCATTTAATGAGTTTATTTTTATGTAGCACAACAAATTGGTGCTATTTTTAGCCAATTCAGACAGATAATTAAATTGTCACCAATTTAACATCAAATATTTGTCAATAATTGGGCATTTGCTTAAAGTATTATTTTTCCCAAATTATTTGCCAACAAATTTGCAGCTTTAAGTGGTTAATTTTAGTTATCAATTTACACGAAATTGCCTTTCTACATAATTTAGTTTTTGATCTGGAAGCTGGTGGTACTTTTCCATGGCAACTCTTGCTGGCAGCTGCTGCCTTATCACTGTAATTATACCCTACACTCGGGGTATATTCACTTTGTCATTACGTTTGTAATGTATCGAAGAAGGCGTGGCAGTGTATATAAAAATGTATATAATCTTAATCAGCGACTTCAGTCCTCCTGTTTGTCTGTATGTCTGTCTGTCTGTGTGTCTGTCTGCCACAATTGCAGAAAACCTAAGCAGAAAAATTGAATGAATTTCGGTACACAGGCTGCACCTTTAAAACAGGTTCTTTATATTGAAAATGGATAAAATCGGATCACGGACACGCCTACCGCCCATAAAAATATTCAGCAGATAGTGTAACCAAATTTCTCACTAATATTTTTACTCATAAAAAGTTTTATAGACAAAAAGTTGGCAAATTTCGTAAAAGAAAGCGTGTCACCTCCCATAAAAGCATAAGCTTCAAAACGCTACACAGGGAGCTACATATTTTAGTAAATTTTGCCAAATAAAATGTCGGTACATTCGGTCACTTTTTATTGTTAACGCAGTATAGGGTATGTAATTTTTGATGAGACCAACCATACTTGGTTGTTCATTGAATTGCTCGGTATTTGCATTTCAAATGCAAGCAATTTGTTTGTCGTCAATTTGCCTTTTTATTGTCGGGCTGCTTAATTAAGTGTCTGGCTTTACACTATACACTCTACACATTGCACAATTGCGCTCAATTAATTTACACAATAAGTGATGACTTTTTGCGTTATTTATTTTTGCATATTGAATGAAATCGCTGTAATTAAGTTGAAAAATTTAGAAATCTGAAGTTGACTGAGGTTTTGAACTTTATTTACATATGTTGCTTGTGAAAAAATTAACGATTTTTTATCTCGGTTGAGCTAAGTGTTTAATAACTTTTGTGTCTTAAGAAAAGGTAGTTCCAGGTTTGTTGCTTCACTAGTGGAAAATATTTAACTACTCTTCATTCTATTAATTTTGATGATTAAAGATATTTGAAAACATAAATTGTTTAAAATAAAAAGTGAAAAATCTGTCTTACTTTTGGGCATTTTTAAATGGCAGTTTTCCGATATACCATGTGTTGTGTGGTAAACATCATTAGCAAACGACGTATACATATTGATACGTAATTGCTTTCGAATTTTGTACTTGTCTTATTATGTGCTTAAACTCTAAAATTGATTTCGGGAAGATTAGGTAAAATTATGACGGTCTCAGCTAACTTGGAGTTCTTATCCTCAAAAAGAGTTCATTATTATGAGTGCTGCGACATTTTTTTGCTGTGTTATTACCATTTTTATACTATTTATATAAAATTGCTTACATGGAAATGGTTTGTAACGCTTTGGCGCAAAATATACTGAACCGATTTTAAAAATATCTTTTTTGAAGCAATATATTTGTGCTACAGAATGTTATTGCGCACTTGTTTTTTATTGTTTAAAGTTAAATATCCTTTTTTAGAATTAAGTTCTTGCAAAGCCCAAAAACTGTCGTTTGATTTTACATTGCTTATGTTTATGCTGCTTCTTGAGTACTGTGTTGTTATTGTTGTTTTTTTTCTCATTTGTATCGTTGAATTTGACTTCTAAGTTCAAGGAATAACTGCTGAGATAAGCACATCTCCTACTGCACCCATTCAAGGGTGCGATATTATATGTCAATTCAAACCCGAAAACTTATGGTTCAAGACTACATGTTCAATATTATTTTATGTTAAGAGGTAGAGAGCTCCGCCCCTGCTCACTTCGCTCTCCAACGACCCGCATACTCACACTTTGCTATTGAACACTGGCGTGCTTTTCTCAGAGCTTATGTTTTCTCTTATGTTTGACAACTGATTCCATATTTCTTTAGCAACTAAAAGTATGCAATGCAATTTTACCTTTCTATAGCAACTAGAAGCATACAAATGGAATTTTTTCTTCATATATGTGTATGCTTTGTTCTTTTATCTTTTGTCATTAAACGCAAATTCTCTGACACCGAATGCCATTTTGTGTAATAGAAAGATTATACTTGAAAATACTTTGACAAATTGATTGTAACCAAATGCAGTAAACATTGCTAAGGAATGTTTCAGACAAAGTCTGGAAAAATGTAAAAGCAGTGTGATTTCTTTAAAGTTTACTTTTGTTGTCCTTGACTTCAGTCGCATCAGTGCCAGGCTGGCTACCAAATGAACTCCGTAGACAAATATCATAATCTAATCCACGAAAGTAAAAAATGTTTCCATATCTCAATTGAAAGATATTTTAATTTTATGAAATCAATTCTTTACATTTAAGCCACAACTGGACACAAAAAGAACTCTTAAATACCGTTCAAAATATTTTATTTTACTTACACTTTTAGCTATCTAATTTCCCTCTAAATTTCTCATACAAAATCTATTTATTTTTATTAAATTGCATTCCGAAAACTCATTATTGTCCAATTTATTTGCATGCTTGTGAGTAAGCGATTACTTAATGTAAGTGCCTTTTTGTTTATTTATATCGCTGAATTATTTGTAGCTACAAGTGTACACATGTACGTGGCATCGATACTGTTTACCCAAGCAATTTTTCATCATCACCGTTTTCAATAAAATATCTCTATTTTATTCTTGTCCTATTTAAATTCGCTCGTGCTCCCGCATTGCATTACATTCTTGAGCCGCTGACGTCAAACGATTTTAGATATGCGCTACACTAAAAAGAAAAAAACTAAAAAATACAGAAAGCCGTAAAGTAAAATAATATAATTTTTTCGACAGTTTTGAAATCGGTGCGTAAAATTAAAAACTAAATTTTTAAGAAATTAAATAATTCAAAATATGTAAGGGCTCTAAAATTTTCAAAGATCATAGAAAAAAAAATTTCCATTGCATACCTTTAGTTGTTAAAGAAAGGTAAACTATCCATTGCATACTTTTAGTCATTGGAAAAGATGGAATTAAGTTGTCACATAGAAGAAGAAAACAAAAGTTCTGAGAAGTTCTGATTTTTGCCCAATTTCGTTGATCGCTACTTAAAATTTTTCTCAGTGATTTTGCCAACACCCGAAAATTTTTCACATATTAATTTTTTTTCTCTTTTCTTTCTTATTTTGATTTGACGTAAGTTTTCCTTAAGTGTTTGGCTAACAAAAAAAAAAAACCAGCAACAAATTGAGCAATTACAGTATTTAATTGTACGCCATTGCATGCAACAAAATGTTGCCTACCACCAATTGTCGGTTTGTTCTGCTGTCGTCTTTAAATTCTCATCCTCTTTTTGTTTTATTTTTTCTGACTTAACCACATTTTCAATTTTCCTTTTATTGTGAATTTTCTTTAATTTTTCCATTTCACTACAAGTTTAACCGGCAAGTGTTGCGGTCATCGTCCGTCGCCGTCGTCGTCGTCTTGACCGAGAAATTTCAGTTTTTTTTTCATAGCCGTTTTTAGTAATAGTAATTTTTTTTTTTTCATAGTTGAAATTGAAATGAAATTGAATTGAATTGTAGTCGGTTTTTTGTTTGCTGTCAACTAAAATTGTATGCTGTATAATATAAAAATTGTATACATTTTTATTGTAAGTTCAAATGTTGGCCCACAAATTTACATAATTTTACTATTTACGACTTAAATTTCGAAGAATTTGCATATTTTTGCAGTTTCAAAAAAAGAAAAAAAAAATACTACTCATAAATGGTTCATTAAATTTTGTACAAAATGCTTAAATTGACTATTAACGATTTGGTTTGTATTTTTTTTTCTTTTTGCAAATTTTTCATATTTTTAGTTGACAGCCAATTTATTTTTGTGGTGAATGCGTTTTTTGCCTTGCTGCCGTTCCTTTTAAAGCAGTTTTTCTTAGCAATTTTGCGAAGCTTTTATTTTGAGAGCTTTTTTATTTAAGTTTTTGTTTCTTTTTTATGTTTTTTTTTTTAAGTTTTTGTTTCTTTTTTATGTTTTTTTTTAAGTTTTTGTTTCTTTTATTTTGTTGTTTTTTTTTGTTGTTTATTAATATCCCTCTTTATTGCTTTGTTTTGCATTTTTATGTTGTTTTTGACTTAACTTGACATTGTGGGCTTTTATTTTTTTGCATTATAATAAATTATATTTTGCCAAAAAAAAAATAGTTTATTTTTGTTTCCATTGTATATGTGTAGAGATGCACTATTAGACAAATTTTGAAAAGATTGAACTTTGGAAGTGTTATAAACTAATTCTTGAAAATATTATCCATCTCTAACCACAACTTTTTCCCAACTTTCTGCCAGTATATGTATTCTGAATCGAAAAAAGATTCTCATCTTTGAAAGTGATCCACGAATCGACCCAATTTTTGCCCTTTTTAGGTGGTAGTCGGAAAGGGCATCGTCTGAAGAATATAGCGATTGGTGTGTGACGTCCAATTTTAGTATTTCCAAGTAAGTTCTTTGGTTGGTTTTTATCAATGCTCTGCTTCAAACGCATCAAGTGTGTTCGGTAGCGACTGTCTGTGATGGCTTAAACCGGTGGCAACAATACATTATATACCATGTCGAGCTGGTCCCACGAAATATACAGCATGAGCTTCGAGCCATAGTTGTTTGGCTTTACCGTCGATGTTGATGCATAGCCACGGGTTTTTTTCCGCTTTAGATTATCGTAATGGATCTTATTTTCATCGTCAACCACAATACGATGCAAAACCCTTCCGTTTTTTGCCTTGCAGCAACTATTTGCACGTGAAAAAACATAGTTCAACGTCTCTTGGTTTCGGCATTCAATTTCCTTGTTTTTGAATCCTGCCCAAAGCTTTCAAACGGTAGGAAATGAGTCACGCTCAAAAAATGTGCAAGTTTTTGTTGCGTCTGGGACGCTTTTTCTTTTTCACTTCGAAATCACTACTTTTGTAGCGTTGAAATTATTCTCGACATCTTTTTTTCGAATTTTGAAGACATTTGATGTAAATATTTTTAAAAATAAAAAATTTAAAAAAAATCTGTCAAAATTGAAGAAAAACAAAAACTCAAAAAAAAAAAAAAATAAATCAAACAAAAAAAAAAAAACAAAAAAAAAAAATCAAAAAATAATTTTTTTTTTTATGTCGAAGATATTTTAAAATACATTTTTATAAAAATTTCTTTTCGTAATTTTTTCTTTCAAAAACAAAATAAAAAAAGAAAAATTTCTAAATTCATCTCTTAGAAAAACATACATTTTCTAAACGAAATGTGCGCCTGATAAGGTGCATTTACCTTATTATACGCATTCTGGAAATTTTCCACTATTAATGAATCTACGGTATGGCTTGATTTGACATGCCGCATTATTTAAACTTGCAAAAAAATTATGGTACGAGCACTATATTAAGCAGTAGAGCTAAAAAAAGAAACAAAACAAAAATTTTGCGCATGCGTGGCATAGTTTAAGAAGCCGGTAAAAGTAAACAGCGCAAAAGCATGACAAACTAAAAAACTACAACAATGAAAATGAAACTAAAAAAGACAACAACAAAAAAACAAAACGAAAACAAAAAACAAATAACAAAACAAAGAATAAAAAAAAACCTTGATTTCGTGCAAATACTGGAAATATTTTTTTTTCTTTTTGGCAAAAGATCGCGAATATCGTTGCGTAGTTCTTACATGTAAAACACGTTTGTCAAGTTTTAATGAACAAATGCTGAACTTTACAATGAATTTTAAGGTATCGCATGCTTTTTTGTTGTATTTGCTTTGTATAAGAATTAATAATAAAAAAAATTTAATTCAGCTCATGCCCTATTGCTCTATCTAGATAAAAATAATTTTTCGTCTGAAAACTTATTGATAATCAAGTGAATATTTTCAGTAAAATGAATTGAAAGGAAAGAACTCAATATTTTATGCTCGAATGAAAAAAATTACTTTTTTGGATACTACTTTGATTTTAAAATCATATTACATATTCAAAAAAGTCATTTGGACGTGAATGTGCTGGACTATAACTTTATTTGGCAAAATTGATCAAGACAACACCCTCTTTCAGGTATATATCGTGGTTACTCTGTTGCAAAAACATTGTTAGACTGTGGTATTAAACCTTAAGACTATCATGTGCACTTTCACGCAGGAGCGTATGCTGGCTCATTGTTTCCCATCTTCTCGAAGGCATGGCTTTCATAAACCACCTCGGTATACGTGCATGCTTCTTCTGTTAGTGCAGTTGAAGCTATTTAATATTTAACCTTGGGATTTTTGTATATAAATCGCATTAAATAGATTTCAAAGAAAAGCTGAATATAGTTCTGTAGAATAATAACTGCAGCCCGCACATATACTATACCACAAATCCCAAAAAAATCGCTGGCAATGAGCTGCAAACATCAAAATAGCACCTCAACCAGCATTGCCATATAAAAAAGAATTTTCTGTCAAAAATTTCGCACACAAAAGTTCGAAAAATCAAATAATTTGTAGCTGGCAATAACATTTTATTTTTGTGCAAAAACAAAGACCAAAACCAAATCAGAGCTGCTGAAAAACTCAAAACATTTTGCAGTAGATTTATTTATGTAGGTGTACAACGAGTACTTACTGTATAAAAGTTGAACACACTGACCTTCACACAGTATTTACAACGCCAAACAATGACACAAAGTACTCGTGCTCTCAGCAGCATTAATCTTTGTGTTGTTGAACGTAACGCATGAATACCAACATTCTGCACGTTTTTTATGGTATGGGTTGTTCGTCTCGAATCAAAGCTCTTGAAACGGAAGCAAAAGCTTTGTTACACAAACGTTTACATGTGAATGTAGACAGCTGCAATGTTGTGTGTAAGTTGTTGACTTTTGTGAATTGAACTTCCCCGTTGTTTGAATTGCTAACAGAAAATTTTATTTATTTATTAATTGAGTTATTGTTGTTACAAAGCGACCTTAAAAAGGATGTTTTTCTTTTTTCTATTTTTACTTGAGTTTGATAATATGTTATGGAATCGTTTAATTTTTAATATTCAAAAACTTTTTACTTTGAGTGGATATTCGTTTTCAAAGGAGTATAAAATTCAAATTATTAAAAATTTCTTAAATAGTTAAATTGTTCAGAATAAAATAAACAAATCATTTAACATCATTTCAAGGAATGAATGTTGTTCTTAAGACTTAAATGCTTTTAAATGATTTTTAAAAACTTTAATATATAAAAGCCTTAACTTTTTATGTTGGCTACTTATAAGTTAAAAAAAATTATTAAAATATATTGCTTTCTACCGATGCGACTTAGAACTTATGTTTCAGAAAACTTAAGAACATCTCAAGTAACTTTGCAAATCCTGTTAATTTGACTAATGGCTGCTTAAAGGAAAATCTAAAAACTCTAATGGAAATCAAAATGATTATGAATTATGAACTTGTTTTGTATAGTGACAATTTCGAGCTCTTTGTATTGAAATGTTTGAAAAATCCCCAACATTGATAGCAACAGAATTGCAGTGCAGGTATTTATTGTTTGGTAAAGTTGAACAGTACAAAATTAGCACCAATTTTAGCAAAAAGTTGCACATACGTCATGTTAAACATAAGACATGCATCAATATCACAGCTTCGATGTAATTAGTGACAAATATTTAAGAGCATTTCTGCATACCTTAGGATTCTTCAGAAAACACATAAGTTTCATTGATGGCCACCAAATCAAATTTGCTTACAATTAAGTGCTTCTGTGTTAAAACTCTTAAAGTAAAGAACTCCATGCCTTCTAAACATTAAATTAACAACAAAATATCAATAGTTCACACGTGTCTCTTAATCGTTTTGTGCCCCGTAGTCACTTTGTCTGGAGAGTCAGTCACTCAAACAGTAAGTGGCCTGAATAAAAATTTCACCTTTTTTTCTTTTAAAAGTCAAACAATAACAAAAGTTCATGCTAAAATATATCATTGTCTAATCTTAATTCGAAATGTAAATAAAATTGTAAATAATAGTATAATTTTACTTAACATTTTGTTGCAATTTTTTGCACCTTGCCGCATCAACAACAACATTACTACAATCAGTTTTAGTAGCTTCTCACCAGTCCCATCTGGTTAAAAGTGGTTCATTCAAGTCAAAGTCTGTCCATACTGTCGTCAACTGGATTCTGTGGGAGAAAAATACGTAATTTTATATTTGTACTTGAAATGGTTTATTATCATTTTGATAAGTCAATAATAAACATTTGCTTATCATCATATCCATAATGGGCGCAGCGGTGCTTCTTATTTGTTCGGGTGTTAAACTGAGTAGTAAGTGCGCAAAGTATATTGTATCACATTGCTAATTTTTAAATAGCTGTTATTTTATTGTTACTATTTGACTACAGAAGGCTTGTGATATATCATAAAAGAAATTATTTTAATTTTCATATTTACGCGAAATTATCGTAACCGTATCGGAGAGGCCAAAATAAAAGCTTTTCACAAATCTCTGTGAGTTTGCAAAATTTTTATATAGGAATGTGATTTTTATATACTGCATAAGTCTCGTACCGTTGCTAAGTTTTTTGTAAACAGGCGCGTGCCTATGAAACTCGTTAAAACGGATGTGAACTTTTATACAATTGAGCAATGGTACTTATATGCATGAATTAACTTTGAGAATAAAGAATTGAAAAAAAAATCAAAATTTGAAAAAAAACTTTTGCTTAAATGTTTATGAAAAATGGTTTTTCCTGCTATATAACAAGCAGCCATCAATTATTTTTGTATATAACTAAAGAACAAGAAATTGTTAACATACATGCCTTAGACCTCAGCAACATAAGTAGCATCTAAACTGAGATATCGATGATTATTGTACACTATAATTTTGCGTATCATGACGTATGCGTTACTTTAATTTTGTTGCGGCTTTTGAAAAAATATAACTTTTAGGCTTTGTGTAAACAAATTTGCTTTAGGATTTAAATTGCAATTAAAAATAAATTTCAATAAACCCACTCACATGTCCATCATTAAAGTCGTCATCATTTGCTACTTACTCTGCGGGGAACTTTTTTTACGATAAGAAAAAATCTTAATAAACCTATCATGCATATAAATAGATATTATAATAATAGTTTTTCGTATCTATGGTTTTTATTTGAGTTTTCTCCTGCACGTACCAGATGTGTATTGCATAAAAAAATCCCTCCATGCGATATTGCGTACGTGCACTGAGCCACGAGGGCCTGTGATGTTTTTGTATTGCTATGTAAACAAAAAAAGAGCAACAGACATTACCTTTTGTTTTTATTCATTAATTAATATGAGCACATGGATTTTTAATTGATGATTTGCGCTCTTAAAGTGTTGAGATTTTTTATTTTTTTTTACAAACGATAACTTGATGACGCAGACAAAGCGTTTGCATTTAATTGTTTCTTTTTTTTCTGGGTGTGCAATGTTTAATGCGCCCATTAATGATAAATATAACATTTCCTGTAATGAAATGTCTTCATTTTATAATAAAAAATAGGTTTTTTTTTTCCAAAATTGGTTTTTTTAAGTCTTTTGGCTCTATTTTTAAAAATAGAATTTGCTTGTAATAAATTTGTCATTAATTATTTTAATGTCACCCATTAAAATATTGAAACCAAAATTAAATAAAATTCTTTAAATTTTTTAAAAAATCTTAATTATTTTTTTAAAAGCACATAATAAACATACGTAAAAATGTAAATATGAAAATATGCATTTTGAGTGCTGACAACAAAAGAATGTTAAAAACAAAAATATAATAGAAATAAATACAAAACACAAAATAACAAAGAAGACTAAGGGGGAAAAAAATAATATATTAGGTGTTGCTAAAATAGCACAAGAAGAAATAAATAAATAAAAAAAATAATGTAACAAAAGACTTAAAAATTGATACAAAGGACTGCAAAAAAAAGAATATGTCGCACAGTGTTACCAAATTGAGTTTCCTTGAACAAAATTCATTCCTCTCTACAATATGTAATGTAGCGAGCTGAAACTTGATATTATAGTGGAACACATATAACTTCAAACTTTATTGAGCTTGGAAATGAAGAACCTCTTTCATTAAACGTAGATTTCTTGACCAGGAATCGTTAAGTTTTGGTCTCTGAAATTTTTATTTATGTTTTTATACTTTTTTTCTTAACTAAGTTGACAAAAAACTGAAAAAATTTCCTTTTTTTTTTTGAGTTCATGTGGCCATTTTGGATAGAACGTTTGCGAAAAATTTTAAGTGAAAGAGTATCAAAAGCGACTGAACTGTGCGTGTTGCTATGACATGAACGCGTGGTGCAATGGTCCCGAAAAATTGATTTATCCATATTTGAACGACCGAATAATGTTTATCAGACTTTGTTGCAGGTTTTATATAGGAAAAATTGCCAAAAAGTAATGTGTTTATTTTTGAAAATGTGTTTTATTCAAAATTTTTTTTTTTTTTTTTAAGTAAGCGCTTTTTAATTATGAAATTGAACTCAAATTTTTAATGGAATTTTTTAACTCTTTGTCTCGTTCCATAGCAATTTTTCATTATGTGATTTTTTCCGCAGCTTTTACACTTTAAATTTTTGTGACAAAACTATTTAAATTTAATTGTTGTTGTTTTCTTTTTTGCTTTAATTTTTTTCGTTTGAATAAATTTGCAAGTAAACAAATAGCACGTGACTGTACGCATATGAATCCTATTAAAATAAACAGCTGCATGTGACTGACTGACAGCTGCGTTACTTGCAAATCATTTTGTATTTTTTTCTTTAAATATTTTTTGCGCTGCTCATACTTTTGTGGTCACCATACAATTGTAATGTTTACTTCGTGACAATCAGTGTTGATTTGTTCTTTATTTAAATTAAAATGTAAGAAAAATACATTTTTTGCTTGCAATCCAAAGTAAAAACTTGTTATTTCTTAGGATTTTTAGTTAAATTTTTGGTATATTCCAGTTCCAGAATAAACTATTTAAGTATCTCACTAACCTATATGTTTACTTCGTAAAATTTCGTTTCACAAAATAAAAATTTGCAACATTTTGCTCAACGGTGCGTATGCGTAACATACAATTTTATTTAGTGTGATGAACGAAAATTGAAAATTTTATCTAAACTAAATTATAGAATAAAACCAAATCAGCTTTTTATGCATCCATAAAGAATCAACAAAATCTTATAAAGCCGAAAATTAAATTGGTTCATAAGTTCCTAAAAAAACGCTGTCCGTAGAAGTTAACATTGTTCAAAACTTGTAGCTATGTAAGTAATAATAATTAAGTTTGGCTAAAACTTGCTCAAAACTGTTGTTAAAACGGTGCTTAACATATGACATATCCCGCCTATAATCTAGCCTGTTACCTCCATGGAACACTGAAAGAAAGTCAAGAGTTACGTGCTAATAAACGGAGATGTCTATAGAATGTAGAGTTTTTTTTTTGCCCGTGAGAACTTTGAATGAGTATTTTATTTAACTAGCTTACCAAGTTTCAGTTAAAACTGATTTCTATTCACAGAAATGCATTTTTAACTTTTTGAGTTTTGTTCTGAATAAAATAAAAAAATAAATTGGTTATCGCTGCGTATGAGCAACATTTAATTTGATCGTCACCTGAGTATGAAAAAACTATAGTTTTGAACTTAAGGTTTTTAAATTAAAGTTTTGAAAAATTGAAAATTAGCATGTGCAGTAAAAACAGAAATATTGGGTCCCCTTTATATTGAAAGCACGTCATATCAGTTCTGCCTCCTAAACACATTTCAAAGAGGTTTACTAAAACTATAATTAAAAGAAGTTGCATAAAAATCGTATGGTAAAAAATTTTAATTGGGAATGCTTGGGAAATTATTTACGTATAAATAATATTTGTGAAGTACCACAGAATGTCGTATAAGATCATAAACATATTTGAAAAAAAATCTTCTCAAAATGTTCTTGCACAACACTATGCAAATCTCGATTTTTTTTGCAAAATTTATACTAAAATAAATTTTTAAGACATGTGCACTTTATCAATAAAATATAATGAGGGCTTAGTTCTGACTAGCCTTTTTGACTACAAATAAATCTATCATTCAAAGTTCAACTTTTTGAAAATCAATCTTGCGCCAATAAGTTAACGAGCTTAAACTTTGCACTATCATTTTGTGCCAGACCCTTAAATTGCAATTTTAGCTATCTTGCGTTTATTTGTTTTGTTTAACAATTGCAGAATATTTTGAGCTCATAAGTAAGCTCTTTTTGCAGAAAATGCTATGTCAGCATTCAAATTAATTAAGTCATTTCCGCCGTTTGTACTTAAAACCACAGACAGTCACATGCCAAATTCCACCATTTCAATTAAAACTAAAAAAAGGCACTAAATAAATAATTGGCTTAAATAAAAATACTTTTCTCCGCAAATAGTTGCAATCTATTTTAAATTTTTTTGTCTAACATTTAGTTAGTATTATGAGCGACTTATTTGCGGCGGGGTCTATTAAATTATGTAAATAATAAAAATATTAAAAACTCTTAACGTCTTTTATTTATATGGCATACTGGCTGTGGTCACTAAGTACAAGGATATATTGAAACTCGCAATGCAACTGACTGTTTCGCGTGTAATGTGCTATTAAAACCTCTTAAAGACCTTAAAGTTGATCCTACTCATATTGGTGCTATGTTAATTCATGGTATTAAATGATCACGTCTGTCGTGCGTTTCAATGTGACTACTATTGACGTCAATGGTTGCAAATTTATAAAATAAAAGAGAAAAAAAATTTAATGAAATTAATTTTTTTGTAACATATCAATAAAAAGTTTTTTTTTTGTTTTCAAAAAATATTAAACGCTCTATTAATTTTGAAAATTTCTGTAGTTCAAGAATGAAAATATTTTAAAATATACAACTTTGTGCCTGGCAAATAACAATTGTCTTCGGATTTTATATTTCACTTATCTTAGATCTAAACTGTAGTAGAATTTGCACATTTGGGTTAAGAATTCAAAAACTTTTTACAAGAAGTTCAAAGATCTCCTTCTCTGTTGTGTCCTTTTTTATATACATTACTGTAGGATATTCTCTAGAAAATAATGAATTAGTTTTATCAGTACGAATATTCTCGTGTAACACTCATTTTTTTCGTTGAAACATTGCTCAACAGCACGTTGCGATAATTCGTTCTATAGCAGCACTGTTAAGTTATGAAATAATCTTTCTGCTAAGTGATTTTCCAGACCGCTGTGATATCAAAAGTTAAAAAATAATTCCTTTTATCTTATTGCATTTGTAGGGGGCATCCCCTAAAAGTTGGTTTTATGTTACGAAAAATAACGTGAGGTACTTTATTTTTTCAATTTTAATATGGTTATCTTAAAAAAAAGTTTAATGGAAAAATAATATTTGTGTAAATAAATTTAAATGATAAAATATCTAGCTTCCAACACAAAAATTTGATTGAGTTTTTATATAATTTGTTTTTTTTTTTTTCACCAAAAAATACCCACATAAATTGATTATAATAACTTAAGATTAGGGGAAACGTTACGCCAATTAACAAAATTTTTATTGTAAACAAAAATGGGTTTAAATTTTAATCCTAGGTATAAATTTGATAAAAGAAAGTTTACTATTTAAGACAATTTTATTTATTGCAGACTTTATCGATGTTATAATGAAATTTTTATAAGTGTCAAGCCTCGACTTTAATTGTTAAATAGTTTTTATTAAATAGCTTAGATAATTATAAAATAGTTTAGAATCTATTGTTCGCACATTTTTAAGAATCATTTTTTCGATAGACTTCTAATCGGTTGATCAACAATTGTTTTTTAGTTTTTATTGTGCACGAAAAAATCGAAACGCTTGTCTTAAGCGTTTAAGACATTGCAAATTGCGTAAACTCCTGAAATTCATAAAGAATTCGTGAACTAAAAATTTAACTTACCAATGTCACTATTTTTTGAGAAGTGTCTCATGCAATCTTGCGATCAAATCAATTTTGTGCACAAACTCATGTATGGTTTTGCCTTAGGAATTTAAAGCAGTCCGGGTTGTTCGTAGTCGGTCACCAATCCGTACGATAGACGGATGTGCCTCTCATGTGGTTAGGTGGATAAGTGGGACCGATCGCAAAAAAAAAGAATAAGCTTTTAAATATATTTTAAGTTTAAATGTTTCATATCATGTTTAATCGTTAAAGTTCTTACATATCCTTGCTAACAAGGTTCCACTGTTATGTCGTTGTCCACAGAACTGATGCGTTAATTGAAAAAATCCATCGAAACAAAAGTGCCAACATTGAGTTGCTTAAATACTTTTGCAATAATAAATCACCTTAAATTGTGGGCTTTTCATGCCAATTAGCAAAAGTTTTCTTTATTGATTTATGCATTTAAAATACAAAAATAGGGGTATTTATATTTTTTATTGTTATTGCACTTTAATGTA
This sequence comes from Tricholauxania praeusta, assembly GCA_949775025.1. Lineage (NCBI taxonomy): Eukaryota > Metazoa > Arthropoda > Insecta > Diptera > Lauxaniidae > Tricholauxania > Tricholauxania praeusta. Next base: position 8,609,067 of record OX459031.1, read on the forward strand.
CTCAGTGTTTGAAGATTGATGATTTCCACAAGGTTATTTACGTATGATTTTGTACTTCTTTTATTATTTTTTTTTTCTTTTTGACAGATTACCAAAAAGAAAATCAATCAATTAAAAACATTAGCTGGGACAAATTGTATGATTTTTTCCTTTTATGCAATTATAAAAGTGTGAAAATTGAGGCTAACTTCTGTAACGTATTTGCCATTTGTATAACGTATACAGTTGTCGTGACTGACTTGTAAAAAAATTACAAATAAATAAATTTTTAATGTATCCATTGGTCAACTTATTAGTGGTTTTTAACTATACAGGTGTTTAATCCATGTCTGCACGTAAAAATTCAGCATTGTACTACAAATAAGCAAAGGAAGTGCTGACATTTTAATGTCATTAATAATTCAAATATTTTCAATTTAAAATTTCTCTATCAATTTTTCTAACCAACAAATTCTTAAAAATCCATAATACACTTCCTACTCAATAGCGTGCTATTCAAAACCTTAAAAGTCTTAAAGTTATAAAAATTTTATTACTCTCGAATTGACGTCACAATCAAGGTCCAGGAAACACTCGTGGAAAAAATCAACTGTACAGAAAGCTGTAAATTAATAAACAATTTATTGCAGCGAACAATCTTAACTGGTTTTAACCAAACTGTGTCAAGTTCAAATAATGATCTGTCCGTTTGTTACTATTAAATTAAACAATGGATACTCATTTGTGCTTTCCAATGCAAACTTTTATTTTTTGTTTAATTGAACAAATTTCATTTTGTATTTAGACATTAAAAATATAAGGCAGTAAATGATCTTTTCTTGTGAATCATTTTATTTGTTGATGTATGAAAAAATTATAAACTAAGTATTCTTGCGTACAATCTTATACGGCTTTGTCCGGTAGAAATTTACTAACTGCACTACTTACAGCTACTATACACATTAAATGTTAAGAGTTTTTAAAGCTATCAAATAATTGCGGGTGTCCTTAATAAACAAGTAAAGAAAAAACCAACAAAATTTTATGAAATGCCAAGTTGGTCTTAGGGTCGTATGAGCAACATTTATTTAAAATATGATGCTTTTCATATTTCTCTTTGATTTCATCTAGCGTAAATAATTTTTAAATAAATATGTGTCAAAACTAAGGAAATTTTTTAATTTAAACACCCGTGCCAGTGTTTAATGCTCATAAAAAATCAAAAACTTAAAAAATTTTTATGCTCATAACAAGGTCAATAAAGACAATTATTTAATATAAAATCACGTTGAAATCACGCGGAAAATACAAAAAAAAAAAATGCGTCATGTTGTCTGCTGAGTTATATAAGTGCCATTTAATTCATAAACGATGAGCTACGGTCTACATTTTATGTTTCCCTTTTGATATAATAAATCGATTTTTAATATGATTTGAATTTATAACGCTTCTTGTTTACAAAGATTTTTAATTTTTTTCTTATTATAATGTTAATTGAAAAGCTGATGCGCTTATTCCTTAGCTAATGAATTTTTTTGTGACAAATTCAAAAGTACGTCAATACGTCAGCTGAAAACGTTTCTAATTTAGTAAAAGAAAAAATTTATTTTTGCTAATAAGGCATTAAATTAATGTTAATAATATCTTATGTATTAAAAATTAGAGTTAAGCCGCACAAATCTATCACATCACATGGTAATCGAGCGTATCAATAACTGAGCGTCGTTGAATTGTTGCGTCAGAGTTTTCCTAAATCGTATCATTGTGCGTTGGGTCTTAATTAATTATTTATCTTTTTGTTAATTGCCATAATTTCCTACCTGCTGCTGCTATTTTTATTTATTGTGCTATTTTTAAACAATTTTATATGGCTTGTTTATCAATATTTTTTATTATCGTACTATTTTTAATATATTTGCTAAACAATAAAACGCGCATCGTATAAATTGATTTTAAAAGGTAGTTTTATTGGCTTTTTTATTATCTCTGTTGAAACGTCACATGCAACATCAAAAACGCATTTGGTATAAAAATATTACTCACACATATACTTGCTCTTTTTCTAACACGAAATTGTAATACCATATTCCTATCCTATTCACATCAGCATTGTTTTCCTGAACCTTTAAGGATGAAGCAATTTAAGAAAAGTTGTTTTTTTGCAATTTTAGTTTCGTTGTAATGACTAACTTTGACTTCAGTTTTTTTTTTAACTTTTACTCGTATAATTAAAATATCTAAACATCCTTGTTGTCTGCCAAAAGATCGTTTTTTTATTAATTTGATACACTGCATACATATAATGTTACGTGCAACTCATACGTCTCTTATACCAATTTAAATGTGCAATTTCTTTCTTTTCTTTTTACTTTATCAAGCAGTAAAATATCAAAAAGGAGTTGTTTTAGAAAATTGTTTTTTAAAAATTTCAGGTTCGATATAAGTTAGAGCTTAAACTTTCCGTTTCTTTTATTGACTACCCAATTTTGTAATATATCATGAACATTTCTTTCAAGGCCGCTAAAAAAAACTTTTTACATAGATTTTCATTAACTATGAAATTGCACGATACTCATACGTTTCGTTAACTTATTGAAAACTGAAAATTTAGCAATAAAATTGCCTTAAGAAACTTTCTCTCCGATTATGTTTTTCATATTTTTTTGAAAGAACTTCTGGCTCTGAAATTTTAGTTGCGATGCAAAATTGAGTTTGAACTTTGAGTTCTTTTAGATAGCTACCTAATCTTATACAAGTTCCTGCAACTGACGCTTTGGCCGACAAAAATTTATATTTTTTTTTTTTACACTTTTACGTTTCTTTTTTTTTAACTGTGAAATTATGTGTTTCTCATACGTCACCTATGCTATATAGAATCTGTATTTTTTTAATATGGTTAAGCCAATGTTTTTTGTGCATATAGCAAATTCATTGGCTAATATTGCTTCATAGTTTTCATACATACTTACTACAGAGCGTTTGGCTCTGAAATTTTAGCTTCGATGCAATTTGGAGCTTAAAACTACATTTATTTTTACTAACCACACAACTTTGCACAATATCAAGAAAATTTCTTTCTTGGCCGCTGCAAAATTCATCATTTTAATATAAATCTAAAAAAAAATCTACGGTGGTTGTAAAAATTTACTTGAATTGTAACCAAATTTGGTTGAAAACTTATTAATCTTTCAAGGAGAAAATGTCTCCATTTTGCTCCCCCTCTGTCTCGGCGGCCTTAAATGGTGTAACTAAAATAAACTGAGATCGCATGTGCTTTAGTTATTTTTATTTACTATTTAATATTTATAAGAATATGTTAGTTTATTTAGTGCCCATTAAAAGAAAATGACTGGGTTTTTCTTATATTTAAATTTGTTATAGTATTTTTACATCTTGATTTCAAAGCAGCTAAGCACGCGAACGTCTGAGTCATTTTTGTTTGCATTCATTAGCTCTTAAATTATACAAACTTATTAGAAAAATTATTATTTAATGTGCTTTTACCATACAATGGTTTTAATTGCTACGAAACGTCTACGTCTCTAATATGACATATATGGTGCGTCCAGCGAAAAATATTCTTTATTTTAAATTTTTCTTGTGTAATCAATTATAAATCCTAATATATCATGATTAACAAAACGAATTGATTAATTTTCACATGATTGATTTTCAATGCAACTTAGATAGAATTTGCTTTGATCGATTTCGTTGCATTAAACTGCTGCACGATAATCTGCTGATTTGATTTATGCCCAGAATAATTTGAACTATGGACCTTCATGCATCATGCTTTTTTGACAGTTGTGACCTTTAGCTTAGAAGGATCCATCAATGATTAAATAATTTTCAAATTTTCACAATTTGATATTCTTGTTTATACGTTACTTGTATATCTGTCATTTTTTGGCTTTAAATATTTTAGAATGACACATAAAACAGGATCTTTGACTGCAGCGATTTTAAAAATGTTTGAGGTTGCTAAAAGTGTTTTTTTTTGTTTTCGAAAAATCTTTGAAATGCCTTTTTCTATAAAATGTCATTCAAGCTGATAGTTTTAATAGTTAAAATATTTATATATTAATAGAGGCTTAAAAGTTCGATATCTTAGCTTCGATATAGCTAAGGTTGTGTGTGCCTCTGCTATTTTTGTTATACTATTTTTGCTGTACAAAAATATGTAAAGCTATCGATGGCTGCAGCATATAAAGATACATTTTTAGTATCCTACATAAATTGTGAATAATTTTCAGTTTGATACGTAAAAAGTTTCAATTTCTCTATAGGCTTCAAAATTCGATATCCTAGCTCCGACGTTCTTAAGGTCGAACATGACTGGCTCATTTTTGTAAACTTATTATTGATATGCAGTTATATATAATATTTACAAATGGCTGCATTAAATTTCCCGTCATTTTCAGTATTTAAGTATAAAGTGCTTTAATATTTTATGAAAATCTTAAAATTTTACTACATTTTTATGTACGCTTGTAATGACTACATTTAGTAGCGTTGCGAAACACTGTTTCTTCACAAAATACCAATTTCGTATTCATAATTTTAGCTCAAATATTTTTGTATACTCAGCGTGCTCTTCTGACTCCCAAGTGATCTCACCTTCTCTCTCTTGCATATACTTAATTTTGCCGGTTAACATTTAGCAACAACAAGATAATTGATTTTTTTGTGATTTTGTTAATAAAAGTTGTACTTTCGCAAATTCTTTTTTGCTTTGCACTACACGATATTTTTTATTGTTTCGCTCTCTTGCTTTCTCTGACGCTCTCGAATTAATTTCTTTATGTTGCTCACTGACTCTGATCGTCGTTGATCAACCCAACTGCGTGAGTAATGCGAGCATGAGAAAACTGAAAGCGAAGAAGCAGCAGCAGCAAAAGTTGCCGCCTGAATGTTCTTGAAGATAGAAATTTCGTATTTAAAAACGACGCCCCGCTGAGGAAATAATTTCATTAGTAATTCCGATTTCGCGGTGAAAACAACACAAAAACTTCAAAGCGAAATTTCCGTTTCATATGAAAGAAGCAAATTTACTGAAAAGCTTAAAAGCAAATGTTGACGACTTTAACTAAAAAATTGCAAAAGTGTTTTATGTGCTCTTTTCGTTTTAAATTTTATTGAAAAGAATTTTTATTTCAAAATAAACTAAAAATTTGCAAACAACGTCGTTTTTGATTAAATTTAATTGAAATTAATCAAAAGTTTCCGGCGTTTCGTGTTACCCCATATAAAAAGCAAACTAAAATAGTTCTTGCTAGTGAACTTCAGCAGGCAAAATAAATTGCACATACAATATAATAAACAGTAGCAGTAATAATACACTGTTGTGAAGAAGTTTGCGAACATTTACAAGACTTAAAAACCAAAAAAAAAAATTTCTCAAAAAATTGACATTGAAAATTTTTGTGTAAAAAATAAAATTATTAAATTTACTGCGCCAGTGACATTCGGCAGTCTAAAAATCAAAGAAAAAAATAATTAGAACAAATTAATTTTTAAATTTGCACCTACTAAAAAGACATTAGTTGTTTATACAAAATGACACCAAGGATTATTACTTATTTCCTGGTAGGTTTCATTATTATTGTAACAAAAAAAACTTATTCCTTATTATATATTTCACATTTTATGCTTGTGTGTTTAGCGAAATTTACTATTTATTTATTTGAAATTAATGTTACTCATACGACCTGTTTTTAACAGTGCAAACTTTAAAAAATTATTGTTTATTAAACATAAAAAGCTATGCTTACTGCTGACCAAAATCGTACTTATTATTTGGCTGCTTGAAAATATCCCATAATAAGATTTTTTTATAAGCATGTGGGCCTCATATTTTGACATACTTTTTAACTAAAAACCTCTGCAATCACGATAGTCGATAACTTAGCTCCGATGTTACTTAATGCTGATACGTTTTGCGATTTTTGTGCACTTTTAAGCGCACTATGAAAATAATTGCACAATATAGTGGGCTGCAATGTTGTTTAACTCGTGAGGCTGCCAATCATGCAACATTTTATTTTGTATATTATATTAAACTTTAATATAATTTATTTTCTTAACATAAAATAATCGTTTGATTAAAATTATTGGCTAAGTTCCTTAGACGTTTATATGCTGCGATATTACTTAGCCCTTTTATGTCTGGGCATAAAAGCTTAGAGTGCTGCTGATTGAAGGTTTACTTTAAAAGTGCCTAAGTTTTGACATATTAGGTTTTAGAAAGCTAGTGTGGTTTAATTTCACTTTAATTAATAAATCATTAAAAATAATTACGCCTGGACAATGCCGATCTAAATTGCTTCATTTATGTTTTTAATATTTATGCATTAAAAAAATGCATTCTATGATTTCTTTAAGTTTTATTTTACATTATGTGCAAATTTATTCGATTCCTGACGAATCTATGATTCTGTAGAACTCATTAGTATCGCAAATTATAGCTCGAATGTTGATAGGCTTTGTTATCTATGATAAAACGTCATTGTTATGATTCAGCGCACATTAAGTGAATTAAAAAAAGCAACTAAATGTTGCCATATCATGTTACTTACTACGTAACGCCTTCCCGATCAATGACATAATTAGCAATTAAAATTTAATAACAGCGTAGTCTACATCATTTAATATGAGTTCTTTGTATATAAACAACTTTAAATAGCAAATAGTATAGTGGGCTCTCATGATAACTTTTTCAAGTAAGCGGTAAAGTTCAAATATTTACTTCGCTTTATTTGTTCGTATACATACCATATATGTATGTACATGAAAACAAATAGATTTAGTCTTTTTGACCGCTAAAAAGAAATCATTTGTGTTATCACATTCTTATCAAATCAAAATTGAGCGCATTTAAATCTAATTAATCATTTAAAAAGTAAATAAATGTAATAACTTGACCATTGCCGTTTTATTTTTATTCTTGAAAAAGTTTTATAAGTTAGATCCAACTTTGTTCACGTAGGGTTCTATTTCTTATAATGAATAAAACGTTAAACATTTTAACCACATTCCATAACGTGTGCCGCAAATTCTCTTATTGCAGTAACTACATTCAAAATGTCGTATGAGTAACATTTATTTGTGTTAGCTATGATAATCAAAATTTTTGGCTTTACTAGATGTTAAAGTTTAATTAAAAGTAGTTTTTATGAAGACATTAGACGCAAGTAATTCATTGCTGATGGTTTTTCAAAATCGGTTCAGTAATTTCTGCAATGAAGCCTAACCTACTAGTACTCTTCCGGTAGAAATTTTCTTCTTAATATAAATAGCAATGTATTCCACAAAAACTGGTATGTCAATAATTACACTCAACATGTCGTATGAGTAGTATTTAATTGCTTATGTCGTGTTGACTAAAATTTCATGTTAACTAAATGTAGAAAGTAATGAAAAAATAGTTTTTATGCAACACTTATGTTTGAGCAATATATTTTTTGAAGGTTTCTGAAAATCGGTTCAGTAGTTTTTCCGTAAAAACCAATTTTTTTATAAAAAATAATTTTTGCATAAAAAAATTTTTATATAAAAAAATTGTTCATTTAAAAATCGTTAAATGCAACTTTATAATAATTTAAATATGTTTTTTTTCTTTCTGTATTTGCAGTGCGGCATGCGCCATCCCACAACTGGACTAAGCGAAGGCGACTTAAGTCGTCTAACTGGTTCATCCTCATCGACAGCATCTTCCTGTAGCGGTTCATCATCGTCATCATCATCATCATCATCTTCGCCAAAACCATCGCATAGCGAACAAAATCAGACGCCATCAAGTGTTGCCATCGTTGCGACAGATATAAATGGTACAAAAACAATTGCGATAGCAGCACGTGACCAAGATATCCACGCGCACGCAACAACAACAACAAAAGCACTACTCGATGCTGAGCTTTTGAAAAATTTGAAAAACTCATCTACAACAACATCAACAACTACAACAGCAGAAACAAAAAATCACACACACTTAACAAATAAAAACAACAACAACAACAATTTCAATTCATCGTATCTACCCGAATTCATCGATCCACTAGATTGGCAGAAATCGCGTAAGCGCAAGGAACGACTTGACAGCAATTCATCAACGACGCAAGATCGTAAACTCATACGCTCGAACAGTGAGGAGCTTTTGCCACCGTTTGGTGGCGAAGAGCAACAAGAGCTGTTGCGTCAACAACAGCAGGGTGTCACCAAAAACAACGCCGCCGATTGTTTGTCGCCAAGACAAGCAAAGCAACAGACAGACGTCATAAGACGTGTTGCATCAGAAGACTTTAAGCGTACGCCATATTGCAGTCTCGATTTGCGCTCCGAATCAGCTGACGCTGCGGTGCTTGATCCAAAAGCAAAACAATCCGCAAGCGAATTGGCGCTTAATGCTAACGGCAACGAAAACGACGCTTCAGTTATCAATCGCCAGCAGCTGCAGTTCGCATACGAACCGCTGCCGCCCGCCTACAGCGAAACGTTGATGAGCGGTCCAGCAAAAGACATGACACGTCGCTCACGTCTGGAAACCAGTCCAGCACGTTCCAATCGTCATTCGCCCAATCGCAATGGTGGCTCAAAGTACCATCGCGATAGCGATGATAGCGAATGTGAACACGAACGTCGCCGCAGCAGCGAACGTTTTTGCAAATCACGTGCACCGCCCGGCCGCAAGGCACCCGGTGTCATGAAGAAATCAGGCAAGTACTTGCCCACGAAAATGCGCGGCGATGAAAATTCCTATAAGTACGATTTGTCCGCATTGAAATATGAACGTCGTGGCTTTGTTAGCAAGAAACCGACGGGGGGCAATGCCGATCACAATGACAATAATTTAATTGATTTTCACATTATGCGCAATAACAGCAGCACCGACTGCACCGCTTCGAAGAATGTTGCTACTGTGTCACCGCAATCAGCTGATGCAACACAAGCGCAAACGAATCAGCGCAGTGGTGGCAGCAATGCGAAACAACAAATAACCACTTCAGCTGATGCACTGCCATGGGAGCGTTCAGCAGGCGCCGCTGATGTTGAGCCGATACTGAGTCGACGTTATGCCGCCGTGAGGCATCGTCCCTCGGATTGCATTGATACTGCGGCAAAACTTTCGAAAGTGATGCCATATCCACAGCAGTTCCACAAGCAAGCACCCGCTCAGCTGATGTCCGACGACTGCATTGAACCGATGTTGACCTTCCGCGCATTCACCTCGCTGGAGAATGTAAAAACGCATGATGTTCTGCATCAAGTTATACCGGCTATGATGTCGTTCCAGACGCCAGACGAGCGTCTTAAGCAGGTCAGTAAGCGTTTGACGGCGCTTAAGAAGAAGTTGGTTCAATTTGAAGAGGCTTTCGAGACGCGTTTGGGTTATCGTCCATCGCAGGCGGAGAAATTGAATGATCGCTATATGAAAAATGTAATCGCTGAAATGAGCAAATTACGCAAAGAGAAACATGAGTTGAAGTCAGATCCAATGGGCGCTATGAGAATGAAGGTTAGCGGTGGCATGGATGGAACAAAGAAGTTGGAGAATATGAGATCATCTTTGGACGAGATAGAACAGGTTAGTTGAATGGAAATTTATATATGCTGAAATATTGACTAGTGATGAGATGTGACTAGAATACAAAAGGTTTTTTTTGTGGAACAGAACAGTTTTTCGAACTCATATTTGTAGTTTTTTGTGGCAATATTTTCTATTACGAAGAAAATTGCGGAATTATTTGCAAGACAGCAAACGATAGAAATAATACTTAGTCACTTAATGTTTACGTATTTAACATATTTAAAATGCTCATTAAAATTTTAATTATACAAACCTTAGTCACGTGCGTCCTATAAACAGCCACCTACTGTAAAAAAAACAAATTACTTAACATTTTTTCTTAATGCTTAAAATATTAAACATTAAAATTTTTACTTGTGCTGCATGACAGCCTTCTTAAGACTGCGTCAGCAAAAAATTAAAATTTGTTTTAAAAATTAAGTTATTTTAATTTTTTGCTCTGTTGATGGCATGATATATCACAAAGCAATTTGTGACAAGTTTGTGCACTGAAAAAGTTGATACGTTGCCAAAATATTAAAAAAGAAAGAAAAAATTGTCTATATATTTTTATTTAATATATGTATACATTTATGAATTTTTTAAGCAAATGTTTTTCATATTAAATAAATATAGCATTCTCTCAAAATTTGTCTGTTTGTCTGTTATTATTAAAATTAAACTGACTGAAGCTTTTCTATTAAAACTTTCTTACATAACAAAATACGCCTTCAGCATACGTTACACCTTATTTCAATAAATTTCAGCTAGTCAGTACTTGAGAAAAAGTCTATTTTTGTGCGGGCAACGCCACCGGCATTCGTCACCATTTAATAGAAATAAAAATAAATTTTATAATTAAATTTAAATTGCTCCATAATGTCTGGGTTAACAATGTAAACATACATAGTGCCTTCTCTTTCTTTTAAATGTCGTGGCCTTAGCTTTTGTTACTTGCCTTTTTGTTATCTTTCGTTATACTCAATGAACAAGAAAAAAAAAGAATAGAAGAAATTAAATTCTAATCGCACAGATTTTTTCGAATATAAAATTTGATTTATTATTTTGTTTACAATTTCGTATGCACTGCTAAAAATGTATCTAAAATAATATTTCTTGTAAGCATTAATTTGCATAGTTGTAAAATCCTAAATTATTTTATAAAATGCGGAAATTCTTAATATATTAAATTTTAGCAAAGAAATTTATTTTTATTATTTGAAGCTATAACTATTAAATTTACCTAGCGATTAACAAGTTAATGTTTATACGTTGTTTTCGATACATTGCAAATATTGTTAATACTAAACATGCTGTTGTTGTCTTAAATTTTCATTCTATATTGTCTTATTTTTTTTTCTTTTATACTCTCAAAAAAAAAAAACATATGTTTTTTGTTTTTGTTGTTCTTAATAATTATCTGTTGATTGATTGTATTTTTTTTTTGAAACTTTCTGCGTCGCATATTTTTTTTGACAAGTATTAAAATTGAAAATTGTTAGCACGCTACTTTTTGACACGAAAATATACTTTTGATTGATAAGAAATTTTAGTGTTGATTTCAATATATTTAGCACAAAAGCTTATTTTGCTTAGTATATTCAAGAAACATTTGCAAAAAATGACTTTTTGCAAAGCACTATGATGGCATACATAACATTGACGCTCTCCATTGGAAAAAGTGTAAAGTTTTGTAGCTATTTTTTATATGGTAAACACGCTGCATTTTCAATTTATCTTTATTTATGCCTAAAATATGCATTTTCAATATGCACATAGGTTTTCTATGATAATATGTTCATTGATGCCAATAAAAATTCGTCAAATGTCTACAGCTTGCTTACATTTTCAAAAGAAAGCATTAGCTATATTCTACACTAAATTATCCATGGTTAAAAAATTATCGTATAAATGCTTTAAATATGCATATACATAAAATAATAGTAATGTTATCAGTTCATGCAAAAAAAAAATCCAATTAGCAATCCTCAAAAAAAAAAAAAAAAACTGCTGATCAAGCGAATTTGCCCACTTTTATCGTATTTTGTCCACATTATTTGGGGGGCTTAAAAATCGATTTGCACGCGAAAGCCAACTGCCTTTTAAGCTCTTTGTTAATCATTTAAAGCACAGCAGATAGATGAAATATGAAAGTCCTAATTAAACGTAAATATGTACTTGCTTGTACGTCAATAGATAATGAGGGGCTATAGCCTACATTAGCTTATCAGTATTTGGTCTAACAGTGAAAGCAAATAATATTCATGCATTGTTTAATGTACTCGAGAAGATCAAAACTTTCCAAAAATTTAACAAAATCTTTATCTGAGTTCGTCTTTTTCAGTCCGTTCTAAGTCACTTACATTGAAAAAATTAATTTACTCAGTAATTTTATATTATTTAATTATTTTCTCTCTTAAATAATTTTTGTCACGTTAAGTCACTTTGAGTCACTTACGATCACTTTCAGTCACTTACAATCACTTTCAGTCACGTTAAAAACTTTGACGTAATTTCAAGTTAATTTAAATCATAAAAAATTCTAATGAAATTCATTTTTTTCTTCCTTTGCAGAACCTCTCCGACAAGCGCGAAGATACTAATCGATCTGAAGTGCTTGATGAACTCTCAGCCGATCAGCTCTTGCAAGAGAAAACAGCCGTACAACATGGCTTACTCTATTTTGAGTCACTCTATGGACGCCCCACCACCAAAGATGAACGTGATGCAGCACGTCCGCTTTACGATCGTTATCGTCAGCTTAAACGCCTCGTATCACGCAGCGTTACACTCTCCGGTTGCGCTGGCGTTGGTGCACCTGAGCTCCCAACCATTTTGGAACATGAGGCCATGGTTTTCGAATCCTTACCACAGCCGTATTCATCGAATAATAGCACCGATACCACCAACTCACCAAGTGAATCAGTAGTGAATACAAACACCACAACAACAACAGCTTCCCAAGCATCATCAGAAGATGATTCGACCACAACAACAACGGGTAACATGGAAGGAACAGCCAGTGGCGCTACCTCCAATGCTACACAATCACAAACGCTTTTTAGTGAGAATATTAGCGCACTTAATATCGATCAACTCTGGGAACAATTGGATAAGACACGCGACGAGAAGAAGTTGCTCAAGCAAACCATACGGGAATTTGAGACAATTTTCGAAGAGCAGAATGGACGCAAAATGCTTAAAAGTGACCGTAAAACGATTGAGGACACATATGCGCAGTACAAGGAGAAGAAGGCAAAAACACGTCTATTGCAGGCCTTGATAAAGAAACACATTTCGCGTTGAGCGAACGCAGCTTGAGGAAGAGAAGCAGCAAAAAAGCTTAAACTATACTGAGATAGCGCAAGCTTTTTTTTGAAACTTTTTGATGCAGTCGAATTTATTTTGTGGCGCTGCACACACAGAGCGGTGCTAACAACCAACCAAACAATAATAGCGGAAAGCTTTTAGCTAAATTATGAGTACACATGTACGTGGCTCACTAGATGGTGGCACCCAAAGGTAGGGTGCCTGTGAAAGCGTAAGCTCTCGAATAAAAAGAGTTTGGACAACAACCAGCGCATGATTTTCGTTTATTTTTTATATGAAAATTAAGTGAAAGCAAGAATGGAACGTAAATTTAATGTTCCACAACAAGCAGAGGCAGTATAATTTTAAATATTTATTTAAGTTTTCAAAATTGATTGAAAATAGAATTAAATTAAAATTATATTATCATATAAAATGAAAATTTTGTTGACGACATTAATTTATAAACTTATAATTTTGACGTTTTGTTTATTTATATTTATTATTTAATATTCTTATTTACATTATATTTCATTTAATGTATTTTTTAGTAATAATTTATTTTGCATCCCATTGATTTATTGCTTAAATAAAACACTTATAAAAATTATTTGTTAAACTTAAGATTTAGAAGAACAGTAATAAAAGTAATAAAAAATAGAATGTTAAAATAATATTAACCTAAAACTTAAATGAAATCATCAAAAATAAAAAATTTTAAAAGTCTAAAACTTTTTTATCAAATAGTACGAAAAACAATGATTTTTATCCAATCAGCAATAATTTCGAAAGCGTTAAAGTTTTTCGATGTATGCATTTTTTAGAAAAGCTTTGAAAAAAATTTGTATAATTTAAATGGAAAATATATTCAGCGCAGATTTTTTGTAGTAAAATGTTTTTACTGTCCGCAAACTGAAGCCCGGTGATCATATATTATCTGTTAACGTATTTTCAGCAACCATAAAAATTGTGTTTTAGAGTTCATATAAAAATAAAGAAAATAATGTGAAAATATATGGAAATCATAACACAAAACACATATATGGAACATCATAGCCTGAGGAATAATCCAGTCTATGAATAAGTTTTATAAACGAGGCGTATTATTTTCAAAGCTAGCAGTTAAAACTTTAAACAATTTTTCAAAAATTCATATGGAACATTTTGTAAAAAGAGATTTGTGTTGATACAAACAAGTGATACTCATGCGACGTTATGATCTGCACTTTAAACTTTAAAGCGCTGCTCTGATGTAACATAAAATGATTTATTTTTGTAATTCTTTTAAAGTTAGAATTGCTTTTTATTGAAGTAAAAGTTTGATTTATGGCTGCTTTCATACCACTCATAAACTTGATAAATAAAATATTTTTTAATTAGTTATCTGTAAGCAATTGCTTACAATTTGTTTTTGTGTCTGTTGATATAATAAACAATTAATCATACGTCATGGTTATCAAATTTATAGTTTTAAATTTAATATCTCAGCGCCGATGTAACTTTGATATAGTTTTCTCAATAAAATTTATAAAATTTATAATTCTCTTTGTAAAATATATAAATAGTCGTTGGCTGGCATTAAACACTTGACAAAAATAAAGTAAATAATAAAGTATCACGCAGCTGGAAAGTTTGCAGCGTAGTTTCCGAATATTTGAACAGATTTTATACATGAAAATAAATTTGAGCTACAAGTTTTTATATAACTTTTGTTCATTCGCTATTATTTTTCTGTTTCACTTATGCTAATTTTGCGTGCTTGCATGTGCAAGACTTTTTAACTATAAAAATATTTTTATCTCTAAATGTTTTAAATTATGAATTTATTTTGAAACTCGTTGTTTTTATAAAAAAATCATGCAATTTCAACGAAAAAAGAATTATTGCTGATATATAAATCATTAATTTTTTTCGCTAATTATTTGCTATTGTTAAATTTAAACTAATAAAAGGATCAAATGTCAAACATTATTTATATAAAAAATTATATGCGCCATGTTAACAATAAGTTATTGTATTATTAATTAAACACGTAAATGAATCAATTTAAAATTTACGATAAAAACAATAGAACTAATATACAAAATGTCAAATTAAAAATTAATTTGCACTTAATAGATTCATATTTACATAAACGTTTAAAAATTCATGCAAACAAATGACAAAGTAAAAGTTTCATATTACATTTGATTATTTATTATTTGCCGCAAGCATATACCATGCATATTAAATATCATTGTTTTAGAGCATAATTAAGCTGCACACATACATACATATGTAGCATATGAAACTAAATATAAATATAGGTATTATTTATGCGAAATATCCAAATGATTTCATTATATAGTTTTGAGATAATCAAGTAAATAAAGTAGGATGTGGGCAAGAATTTTTATTTTAATTTCCTTAAAAAAAATTCCGTCAAAAAACAACCAAATCTTTGAAAATACTTGCAAGCAAAAAAGTTACATAAAATATACACCTTTCGGGGCGTGTACTTGCCTGCATACTTTTATTAGCATTACATTTTTCTGTGAGCGCTGAGCTTTTTTTTGTTTTACTGAATATTATTTAACAAAGCCAAAACATTTTCCTCACGGAAAGTGCATTTGAATATAATTTTAAGTTCTTTTGACTCATTAGAAAAGTCTACTTTGTGTTAAATTAAATATTTAACAATAATTCAATGACTTTAATACCCTCTTAATTGTGCTGCATCGTCATTGATGTTAAAGAATGTTAAATTATTATATATACTTACATGGCAAATGTAATTTATATGAGTTGTAAGCTTATTTATAAACATAACTTTTAAAGTAAAAAAAAACGAAAAAAAAAAATATATTCCTTATAAACGCATTAAAAACAATTAATAATAATAAAAAAAAAACCATTTAAATGTACATTTAGCTTGTATGCTCTGTGACTTAACAGCTCTCTAAAATCATTTCATTTACTTGTATCTTACTACATACAGAAATGGACATCTATAGATATTAATATCAAAAAAATTCAAATTTTCTTTAAATTGCAATAATATTCATTCAAATAAAATATATATAAATGTTGTAAGATTGAAATAAATTTCATCACATTAAAATACCAAACAAAGTTAACTTCACATTTTTTACATTTACAATTAACTGCAGCCGTATATCCTTTTTGTAAGGCGTATACAGTTCTGAAATTTAATATTAAACAAAAAGAACATTATTGGGAATTTTGATAAAAATACTTTCAGTATGGAATTAATCTGTTCTGAAATTTTAAATTATGCAAATTATGTGTGTTTATCTATTGTACTGTTTATGAAATGTTTCGAATAAGAAATTGTAAGGCTATGCATATATTAATGATTTATTATTAAATAAAATAATCTATACTGTCGTTATACAGACTAAAAATTATTAATGAAAATATCAATATTTGAATAAATAAAAAAATAAAAATAAAAACTAAAAAGTTGTATTTTATTGAACCTTAACATATGGAAGTGCATATGTTGTTTTGCACAGGAAGCTGTTTTGAAATTCTTTTTTTTATATCAGGCAGTTTTTCTTGAGTAGTATTGCATTGATTGCCAGTGTATTTTATGTTTAGAGACCCTTATAAAAGGGGGTACACACTAGCAATTATGTTCGTCAGCCAAAAATTTATCAGTCAAAAAAAAAAAAAAATATCGCCGCTGACTGACACTCAACCAACAAAATTTTTGTGGTTGACTGTTGACTGACGAAAAAGAACGGTCACACACGCAAACAAAAAAAAATTGAGCAAAACTGACGAACATGATCGCTAGCGTGTACCGCCTTTAAAATTGCTGCAAGATATGACAGCTGTCAAAGTCATCACTCCGGACCGTTGAAAAATAAAAGAAAAAAAACTAAGCTGAGAGCCTTTTAAGATATTAAGAAAACAAAAATCTTAAGGCCCTTGAGTAGGTGAAAGGCTCTCGAAAAAAAAAATAATCCAGCTCTGTTAGCACTCAGGGACCCCATTCTGTAATGCGATGCGAAAGAAAGTCAATACGAAAACCGATACGATTCAATGCATTCTTCAATACAACGCAATCGCATTGCTTTCGCATCGCAATACAAAATAGGGTCCCAGATTATAAAAGACAAATAAAGTTTTAATTAACGAACAGCCCTTTAATGGTTGGCTACTATCTCGCCGCTTTAATCGTCGAGTAAAAACTGGCTTTATGGTTGGTGACATTCGCAAAGTATCTCCGCGGTAACGCCTTTACATGGTTGGCGACAGTCTCTTTTAGTTGTATCCAGAAATGTCAAAATTTGACAACCATTTTGATATCGCCAAAATGATATCGCGTAAAAAAAAAAATATTTACAATTTATATCAAAAAAATGTATTTGAAAATGTTCCTTCAGAAATATTGGGAAAAATTTCATAATTTAAAAATGGGTGGCATGCTTGATGCACGTTTCGATTTCCAAGAAGAGTCCTTCATTTTGTTAATAACGCATATAAATCTGCTTTGCTGAGGCGATGATGATCCTACAAAAGCTTAATGGCAAAATTTGTACTAATGGATCTTGGGCAGAAATGTCAAGTCAATCCAGATATGTCACTATTTTTGTCATCCACAAAGTGCGGAGCTTAATACTGTGGAGACAATAAACTGTAGCCAACTATAAAACCGAAAAATTTAACTGTCTTCATACTGTATCTTCACGGTGATAAAAATCAGTAGCCAACCATGAAGGGGCTGTAAAAATAAAAGTAAAATGTCATTAGATTCTTTTACGCAAATTTCACCAAAATTTACTAAAACTTACACAAATATTCTAAATAAAAGGTAATCATTAAAAATAGTCCAAACATACCGAAAATATGCTGAAAATTTATCCACTGTGCTAAGTGTACTAAAACTTTCTAGAATGTTTTGACGCATATTTTTCACAACGCAAATGTACTGAGAAAAGTAAAAATGTACCGAAAATGCACTCACTGATGTAAATACTACATATACACCAAGCTTTTATCGAAAGAATTCACATTTGATTTTCCTTTAAAAAAAAGTCTACAGTCGTCATTACATTTTTGTAGGTGGCAACGCTATTCAGCTGTCATCCGTTGTTTGGTTTCAATTTTGATTTGTGAATTGTGCGTTAGTGTCTTGAGATTAATTTAAAAAGTCATAAAAAGTTAAAATTAGTTATCTCCATGAGGTCTAAGTGAATATATCAATGAAATTGCATGAAAATGCAAAATCTCTTTTGATGCGGTGCCGCCGGCAGAGCTGCGCACCGCAAGTGCGGTATTTTGTTGTTTTTTTTTTTTTATTGTAAATCGAAATGTAAATTTATTAAAACTATTTCATTCTCGAAAAAAAGCAAGAAATTCTAAAAACTATGTGAATATTTTTTTCAAAATTCTGCGAGTGTATTTTTATTAAAAATTATGCGTCACAAATAGTTGAATAGTGAGAGTTCATTGTAGTTGTTGTTAAGCAGCAGCATCCGTTGATGTTTCTTCTGTGATCCTTTGTAGAAATTTTAGTCCCAATTGGTAAGTGCTTCTTTTTAATTGCATTATTTTTTAACTATACTATACAAATTAAAATAACACTTTAACCCTAGGATGTTCAGTTACCTGTGAGGCGGAAAATGACACTGCTGGATCCCGCGAGGTCCAAGTGCCATGGCCTCGGCTTACTTTTTTTTTTGTTCAGCCAGAAGTGTCGCTGGTGCCTGCCTTTGGTTATATGTGGAATTCTTTAAATTTTCTGGTTTTAGAAGTGCTCAGTTACCGGAAATTTCAAACTATATGCACATATCTGAAACTTATTTTATTCCATAATTTGGACGTTTCTAAGCAAAATGAGCACTGGGAAGCCACAAATTTTGAGTGGGAATACCCTATCTCAACTTTAACCGAACAAAATTCACCACACTTGAAAAAAAAATTAATTTTTATTTTTCAAATATCCCTCCAAAAAGCCATTTCCTGGCACTATGTCCGGTTCCGGGTACTCTCTTATTGCAGCGCCAGCGGGATATTTTTTCCTCCAACAAACATAATTTGCAAGCAAGCAGCATTTTTATTTTTTTCAAATGGGGTGAATTTTCTTTTGCCCGGTTAAGGGGGAGATGGGGTGAACACCCCACTCAAAATTTGAGCACGTTTAAAACCAGAAAATTTAAAGAATTCCTCATATGTGTTGTGTATAACTGTAGCTGTGTATGTGTACCCATGTGTTTGAGAATGGCCATACGTTCAAAAGCCGGACCTCGTGAGGCCCAGCAGGTACACTTATGATGTTACTCTATATAAACATTAAAGGTTTGGTCTGCGAAGTCAGTGCAAACGATCCGTTTTCGGTTTCATTGCGTTCAAAAGCCATGAGCGGTAGTTGACAAGAGACCGTTTGAAGCTCAGGCTTCAGAAAGAATTTTGCCCTACTGCACACCCTAGGGTTAACTTGACCTCCTTGATTTTCTTCTTAAATTTATTTTTTTTGACTTCGCTTTGAATAAAAAGAAAGCTATGCAAAATATTTTGAGAACTTTTTTTTGCGAGGTATGGCATAATAAATTTGGCTATAATTTGACTTTACTTCTTTTCTATATTGTGTGTTGGATCATTTTTGTTACGATTTGTGTTAGGAATTACGACCAACAATATTTTGATATCTAACATTTTGTTTCACATGGGGATGTGGGACTGCCACCACTAAAATCTTCTTTTTGGCTCTAACCTTTCGAATGCACTTTTTAGAGGGCGAATGTACCTTTTTGTCATTGACACCAAAATTTAAAAAAATTTTCTAAAACTTACAAAAAATTATTTACATATCATAAGAAATAGTTAAAATTTACCGAAAATGCGCCAAGTGAACTGAAAATTCGTCCATTATACCGAATGTACTAAAAAATATGTCGAATCTATTGACGCATATTTTTCACAGTGGAAATGTACAGAAAAATGTACAAAAATGCCATCACTGTGTTGTAATTTATTTAAAAAAATGATTTAAATTTTACTAATTCATTTAGTTAAAACTCTGTTACGCATGCTGTTGATCACTGGCAAATGACAAAAAAACGGAAATTGGTTTATTTTTGAAATTGCTGCAGCTACTGCCGCTGCTGTTCTGTGTGTATTTGCAATTTTTTTTCCATTTCATCATCGAACTGACGCCTTCACCCACTTACACCAACCTTCTGGGCCTGTTTTGTTCTACTTTTACATTGCATTTAATTTTTGTATGGATCATTCTACATGAGTTTTACATCTGATTTTAGATTTTTGCGGAAAAATGTTTTTAACCATTTATGTGGAATATTATATTTTTCGCTCGTAAAATAGCTTGATTTTGAAATGTTAAAATATCAAAATCTATAAGTCACGTCGCAAAGATAAAAGTTAGCATTTTTCTTCAAAACTTAACATGATGTGAACTAAATTTTTTATTTTTCCTCAAATTGAATATTTTTCTTGGAAGTAAAAGTAAAAGAAAAATTGCTAAATAGAACGTAGTTTTGATTAAAATAATTTTTCCTCCAACTAAACAAAAAATTTTAGCAGTAATTTAGTTCAATTCTAAAAATGCTAACGTCTATGTGTGAGCAACTTTTCCATTCAAATGTGATTTTAAAACTCTGCCATTTTACAAACTTCAGACTTTTTAACAATTACACTTTTCAGTAAAGAATTTCTCAATTTTTTTTTTCAAAAAAGATCTATATCCAAAAATCATGTAGAATAACCCTTAAATAATATGTTGCATTTCACTTTTACTATTAAGTTTTGCCCCCTCAAAACATCAAGCAACGACACTGACGTCTACTTTGCCTCCACTCTAACTTTTTTTTTGTTTAATTTTTCTGCCACTTGATTGCTGCGCTTTGTTACGCGGCGCAGTGTATGCCGCCTGCATGATTGCTTTGGTATTTGTTTGTTTTAATTTAGTGTTGGTGTTGTTTGCATTAGTTTCGCAAGCAAGGACTCGCCGTTGATGCTGACAATAACGATGAAAAATGTTGAGTAAATTGTGAAAAATTAAATTACTCGCGGAACTAATATCAATTTCATACAAAACTTCACACACACACAAGATAAATGATGTAGAGCAAGCGCTTCAATGCTGCCGAGGAAATTAATAAAATTTTTATTAAATTATATTTTATCGAGTTGCTAGAAATTTAATTAAAATTTTTTTGCCTTTATTTTTTAAATGAATTTTGTTCTTAAGGGCTACAACATTGCGTATGAGTAACTTTTTTTGAAAAAAAAAAAAAAAAATGTTATAGCTTCACTCCACTGTCATTAACCAATAATTCTAAGGAAAAGGCTCCTGGTATTATTTCTAAGGAAACACATAAAATAAATATATATGAAACCCAGTTCAGAGGTACTTAAATTCAGTACAAGGCAGACAGCTAAATATTTCAAGAAAAAATATTCTTTGAAATGATAATCATCTTGGGATAAGAAAAGTTGTGGCAATGTAACTTGCCACTTCCGTGTACTATTTAAAATCGATATGGTGCGAAAAAACTAACATATTTTGATCCTATTTTCAACCCAGGCATGCAGAGCTAGTAGAAATTCGCTATTATGATAAAGTTGTAGTAGTGTTTTGAAGTTAGAAAACATTAAATGTCTTTTATTTTCTTTGATGGCTAGACACAATGGCGCAAGGTCCACACATTCAACGACCTAACTCCTAAAAAAAAAAATTTTCGTTTAGAACAAAATATGTCATATCGTCCAAAAACCAATTAAATATATTACACAAAATCAAAATAAAAATGACTGAAATAAAAAAAAAATTCAATAACACTGAAGTTTATTCGAAGAAAATTTAATATTGGCAAATCTTGGTGATGGTGTGATGACTTACATTTTGGGTGTTATGGAACTTTGTATTGAAAATGATTTAACTTCTCTCATTTGCCATTGCACAACACATGTCCCTTGCACAAAATATGCCCGAAAATATTTTCTATAAAAAAACAATATTTAAAAAAACTGTTTTAAGCGCAGTAAAGCCATAATGGACTTATTGCATTTTAAATATGCACATGAAGTTATTGCACTACACAAAACTATTTTTTTGATTTGAGTATTATCTTCTTTTTTGAGAGTTTTGAAATTTTTTTTTCATAATTTTTATTCAATATTACTATGGCTGAATATAATGACATTTCTACATTTCAATGTCTCCTTGAATTATTGTTACAATGCCAGAGTTTGAATTGAAAACGTCGAAGGACCCAAATAATTTTGAAACATCAATTTTTTTGGCATTTTAAGCAATACCGTATAGGTTAGGTACTTAAATTGTACTACTCAACAAGATTTTTAACAACGAATGGCAATAGCATTTTCTATAGTGAAATTTTCCGTAGAATCCGAATATCGCAATAGTTTTTTTCGATTGGCCCCGAGCTTAGTTAAATACCCAGCGGAAAATCGATGAAGTGCTCTGAGTTTTCATGTATGAAAAGCTATACCCTTAGTGTTGTATGTTTCACAAATGAAATTGTTACTGTGATATTTTGTTTATTTGCTGCCTGCTTTGTATATGGAGCTGTAGGCAGTTTGCTTGCTGGCTGCTTGCTTTGTATATGGAGATGTAAGGAATCTTGCCTGTTGGCTACATGCTTTGCATATGGAGATGTAGGTCACTAGGTAGTCACTTAGAAATCGATGTTTTAAGGCAATCTGTCTTTCGTTTGTTACACATTGTATATAGAGATGTAGGCAAGCTGCCTACAAAGCGACCATCTCTTTGTAAAAAGAATTTACAGTTGTGGACGGAGTTGTGAGCATTGCTGCCTACAATAAGTATAACTATTCATCGATGTTGTTTATAACATATTCGCCGCTGGGTATCAAATGGTTACACTATGTACCATCATTTACTCTAAATGAGTCGTTTCTTATACTGACTGCCACTGCTAATAAACATTACTAAACCTTAGTTTGAATAATATAAAAAAATGAGTTTCAGGACTAAGCTCGTGTCGCTTTGGCAAAAAGTACCCTGTTTGCAGGTGTACGTATATTCAAAAACTATCATGTGCACTTTAGAAATAAAATTTGTTTCAATAAAAAAATGGATTTAGTTTTCTGAACTTTTTTCCGGTTTCATATAATTAATACTTCGGTTAGGTACGGTTGAGCTTAAGAACCGACTAATTTAGAGCAAATGATGATCCATTATGGTACCATGTGCTATTTAACCCTTTTAGGACCAATGTTACCTATAGAAAACATTGTCTTCACTTGTCGAAATCACCGTTTTGCTATTTTTTTTAGCGGCTTACTTTACTTTTGTCTTATCGGCAGATCTGTTTTCAGTAAGGAAGAACCAGGATACCGAGGAGCATGAATTCAAATATTTTTTTCCCTCCCATTTTAATTCGGTCCTGGAAGCGTTAACAAATTCTGTTTATAGAGCCAAATAAACTTCTTTGCTGACTTTTACGTCACTTGCCTCATAATGTCCTAGATCGATTTGGTTAGTAGAATTTTTCTATGTGACTCAAGGTCGATGCAGATTTTATGTATACAAAACTTTTTAAATCTGTAGAAATTGTTGTGTTGAACATTTTTATATAACTTTTTGCTCTATATTATTGAATTTAATTTAATTATTTGCATTCTCTATATTTACAGATGTTGGCATTCAGAATCAAAATTTGGTCACACATCAGTATTAATTGATTTGTGTAGCTATATGGTAAGTTAAATTTAAGTAACTATTTTAAAAGAAAACCTATTCCATTCAAAAGTCATCAGATTTCAAATGAATGTTTGTCAATATAAAGAGGTCTAAATAAAACCGAATCATAGAACTCACACATACGTTATGATTTCTGAACTTAAAATGAAGAGCAAGCAAAATTCTTTTGCTACTGCACCTAAGTCGTTTGATTTTCATAGGGTGGATTTCTATTGAATAAAAACATGTAAATTTGAGAAACAAAAAAATTTTTTTCCAAAGCACAAAATAACACCCCAATGTTCACACTTTGCACTTTCAGCACTTTTAACAGATTACAAAGTGTTGACAACTCCCCAATGCTTACTCATTGCTCTGTATTTTGTTTTTTTTTTTTCTCTCTGCTTTTCGAAAATTTTGCAATTCAATTAAATTTTTAATTGACAGGCATCCCTTGTTTTTCGCACTCATTGGGGAAAAACATGAAAAAGCTTTTAGCCAGCGTTTGGGTTAAATTGTTGAATTTTTCGTTGCTGTTGTTGTTGTATTTAATGCAATTAAGCAATGCATTTTGTACTATTTATATGCCAGTAGTAAAAGTTCTACAAAAACTATAAATTAAATTCAATTAAGTGGTTTCGTATAGAAAGACACTTAAAGTGTTTATTTCGAAAAATAAAATTGGATTTTTCGTAAATAACCTCAAATATTTAGTTGACTCTTGGGCACTTTATTTTAAACTTAAAATTAAAAACGAAATAGTGTGTTATAACAATTTTTTGTACAAAAAAGTCTCAGATCATAATCTAAGGGTAGCTTTAGCTTAAGTGCAGGTTTTATTGCTAAGCACTAAAAATTAATTGAAAAAGCTTTTTTAATTGGACATATCGCGGGTATGTTAGCATTGCTTGAATTGTATTAATGCATCCAACATGTTTTGCATCTCATGACGTATGAGTAACATTTAATTATGACATAGTTTTGTTTACAAAACTTACAAATTTATTTAATTAATATAATTTTTTTTTTAATTATTCATTAAAATTCGATGCGCAGAATTACTCACATATTTTTAATATTTTTCGCCAACATAACTCATAAATGAAATAAATGTCAATAAATGCAATTGAAATTATCTGCCAAAGTCAAATGTGCAGCAGACCTTTCTTGTTTGTATATCCTCCTTTATATGTCATTCTAAACTTAAAGTGCCATACCTATGCTGTGGGCTATGACTTAACTTGACCAATTTTACGAACAAAAGTCAGACAAACAAATGCAGCAGCTTTGCTATTAGCACTTTATTGATGCTGCCTGCAACTGCTGCTGTTTCATTGCTGATGCAAGTTGTAGTTTGTAGTGGTAGTTGCTGCTTTTGATTAATCCTCTTGGTAGCATTATCATGAAATGTACATGGCAAACGAGTTGTCTGTAAGTGTGTTGAATGCTATCATCTGCTAGCATGCAACTCAAGTGAATTTGACAGGCATGAATGAAGGTGATTTTGTGCAAATGCAAACATCTAAAGGTGAGTGAGATCGTTGAGCAGTAGAAAATTGATTTCTGAGAATGCCAATTGAGGTTGACATGCAATGCCATAGATGCGAAACAATTATTTGTGCTGCACATAAATGATGATGTGTAGTAGCATGTTTTTAATTAAATAAAATTTTGCATATTTGAAAATGTATTTTATCAGATTTTGCATGATTAAGTTTGAATATTAAATTTTAAATTAAAATGCAGAAAGTGTTGCATACTTTAAGGAATACTCAATTATTTAATTTCTAACATTTGACTGATGAAGTTATGTCATTTTCAATAAATTGTCTTATGCCTTGTAGCATACAACGTTCTTTAATAATAACTAGTATTTGGCAAGTGATAGGTTGCGGGTGCACGCTGGGATTCCGGCTCTGGCTCGTCGGCTAATGGGGATGGGGTCTTGCTTCCTATCGCCTGTTTAGCTACTACCACAGAGTAAAAAAAATAAAAAAAAAGAATTGCGTGCGAGAAAGAAACAAGTATTAAGAGACGACAAACACTAAGAAAAGCGGAAACGGAAATAGTTAGACGTGTTGTTGTTGCTTGCCAATAGTTATGAGACTAGATGTAGTTGTCCCATATACCCTCCCATCCTTGATCATCAGATTAAAAATCGAATAAAAATACATTCTGAAGATCCCACAAAAAAAACCTATCGCAAACGAGATGCCTTAGCTAGAAATCAAAAGCAAAGTTAAGCTTTCATTTTTTTGTTTTTAATCATATTTTAATCTAGGACAAAAATTCATATTTCGTATAAGTTCTATTATAAATCTTATCAGGATATAGAAATGTTATAATATAATGAATGTTCATGGAATAGAAAAGAAATGAAAATGAAATACATCATAAAATATTTTAATACTAAAATGGCTTAGACAAAAAAAAAAAAAAAATCTATATGTACATATGTAAATATGTTGAAAGCAAAGTAAAAAAAAAAATTAAAGATTAATTGTTAACAACATAATTTGCATACTAAAGTTAATTTAATTTAATTGAAATTAGGAAAAGATACATGTTTGTAGGTATGTATATTCAACAACATGCTGGTGTTTCCTTTCAACCAAATTGTTCCAAAGCAACAAAAATTGACAAAGTTCATTGACCTGCGTTAGATTTCAATTTCATTTTATTCCTTTGCAACTTTTAAGAACTCTCTCGTCTTTGAGAATTGCAAAAAAAAAATAATTTAAAGAACAACAAAAAAAAATGTTTATGCTGCTGCACTATGCTAATGTTACTAATTTTTACTTTATAAATTGAGTATTTCTTCATTTTACAAAATCGTTTACCTTTAATATTTCAATCATTTTTATTTTGTTAATTTGATTAAAATAAAACAAATTTAGAGTATGTACATATGTATGTAAATTCATATGTTGTTAAATTAAAATACTCTCCACATAATAACATGAGTGCAATATCAAAGGTAATGGTAGATTGAAAGAGTAAAATAAACGACAAAAAAAAATCAACTCACTTTGACTGATGCGTCGCTCCCACGATGAAAGATCTTTCAAGGTGTATGTGCGTGTGTTCAGCTGCAACAAATTTGTGTAGACTTTTTCAACTCTATCTCTTTGAGTACACTGTAAATGTTAGCAACATATGTTTAAAAGCAAAATTCTAAATACTAAATTTCAAAATTTGCTTAGATGCAAAATGAATATAAGTGCGTCGACCATGTTAGTTACCAAAATCTCTGCAACATGGCTCAAACATGTTCGAATACCACTAAAAACTATTTGGTTGAACTGAAACTGTGTATGTTTTTTTTTTTTCTTATATAGAACAAACTTTTTAACGCGTTTTAGATTATTTAAACTAGATAATGAGTGAAATTTTATATTTTAATAGCGAAATATGTACATATTTTGTAAGAGTTGTGAAATATTTTGAGTGTACAAGAATTTGCAAAGACTGAAAAAGAACAAAGTGGTATACATATGAAAATGCATATTCACCTCAACATACGGTAAGCATGTACATATGTATGTTTGATTTAAATAACTAAGTATGTACAAATGTTTAATTGCAAATTACTTTATGTATGCTCAAATTATTTCCATCACTTTATTTAACACATTTTTAATCACTTTTTCTTTTAATTATTTCATTATTAGGAATTAAATATATGTATTTTTTTCTTATCTGAAGAAACTTAGAAAAACTTTCAGTTTCGAAATCTACCACAATTTTAGTTCTTTAAAGCCATATTATTTTATGGTTATTAATCGCACTTTTAGTACTTTTAGCAATTCTTATTTTTTTTAAATAGTTAATTCTTTTTTTTTTTAAAACCAAATGTTATTTGCGCGTTTTCGCGTCTTTGCGTCGGACATATTTTTTTATTTTTTTTTTAAACACTTTTCCACATTACTGAGCCGATGTTACCGCTTTTGAGACTGAGACTAACTAATTCGTGCATTGAAGAAACTGATGCGCCGCTCCCACGCTGAATGGAATATGGTGAATTGTACATACATATATATGTATATAAATTTGTACTCTGTACAACACTCAAAAATAATTTTTGGTGCAATGCCTAATAAAATATTTTTGATTAAATTTTAATTTCTTAATTTTTAAAAAGCAAATCTCTAAATTACCCTTGGGGCTGGCACCAAAATGAATTTATGGAATTTTGTCCAAATTTCTTTTGAATTAGAAACCTTAGAAAATGCTTTAACTTCCTTCAAAATTGATATTTAAATCAATTCAAAATTTTCTCTTATGTTAAAATAAAAGAAAAGGAATTACAAACAAAAAAATGATTTGGGTTTAAGTAGTTTACTTACCAATTTTATTTAAATTTTACAACAATGTAAAAAAAAATTTAATTAGACAAAAATCCTTTGCACGTTTTACTGGATAAGACTTGAAATTTTAATTTTCAATATATAACTGGATGATTGGTGTTACCACGATGCTGGTTAAAATTGGAAAGAACTGAAAATTTTTGTCAGCCTCTTTGCAGAGTTCGTATAATTCGTGGCGTGATATGCCAAATTGAAGAAATAACACTATATTTCCAATACAAAGTAAGAAGTGATGCATCAAAGAAAAATAATTATTTTACAGCGGCTAACAGTGGCTTTATCGCTTACACTGACAAAAAAAATATTTGTCATAATAAAAAAAATAATTACAAATTTAAATTTCATTCAAAGAACTACAAGCGCCACTACATTTCCCCCCTGGAAAAATCAGATTTTGGGGGTGTATAAAAATCCAAAAGCTGATACCGCTTGTAGTAAGAGTTGGATACATTGTTATTGCCTAATGTCTTTACAATGATATGTGCCTATAAGTTTGCCCTGCAAGTCTTCAAGCTCGTAGTAGCAGGTACCAAGTCTCTTCCTCACCCTCGCTTTAAGAAATGTTGGACCTAATTTTGCGTTGTATCCTTGTTCAAAATTGCTTTGTTTGAAGTTCCTTCTATAAACTTCTTGACCCTCTTCATATTGAACTTGTTTTGACCTCAGATTGTAAGTGCGTTCATTACGTTCCCTTTGCTTCTCCATGAGCTTAGCTCCCCTGGATCTAACGATTTCTAATGTGTCGTCTCTGTTGAAATTTACGCTCCTGTCTTCAAGCATTTCTAATTTCCGAAGCAACCTATAAACTGATCCATTATTGATCATATGTTGACCAAAGGCCATGAAATATGGTGATGTGCCTATAGAAGTGTGTGTTGCCGATCTAAGTGCACAGCAAATGCTACTTAGGTATTCGTCCCAATTAGTTTGATCAGGCCGCACATACGCTTTTATTGCTGAAATAACAGAACGATTAACGCGTTCTGCAGCATTAGATTGTGGAGAGTGAACTGCAGTGAAGACGTGACGAATGCCATAATTTTGAAGCAAGCTACTAAATTTGTTAGACCTAAACTGAGGACCGTTGTCTGACACAATTGTTTCAGGTGTCCCAAATGTATGGAAAAGATCTTCTTCCATGTATTTAGTTACAACATCAGTTGAAAATTTCTTAACTAACTTTAAAAATGGATACTTTGAAAAATGATCCAAAACAATGAAAATTCCGATATTACCAGAGCGTGAACGAGGATATGGACCTAAAAAGTCCACATAAAGTTTTTGAAAGAATCTTATAGTTTCTGAAGTTTTACCCATTGGAGGACGCATGAAATAATTTGGATGTTTTGTAGATTTGCATACTTCACAGTTATTAATAAAACTTTTAACGTCGTTAACCAAACCTGGCCAGAAATAATATCTCCTTATTCGCTCAAGAGTTTTATTTATTCCACCATGTGATGAAAGATGGCTATCATGGGCTTTTTCTAAAATATCTTGAACAAGTTCTTTTGGAATCCACAACTTCCAAGCAAGATCATCATAGAGTTGCTCCCCACACGCATGCTCTGTCCGTCTGTATAAATAATTGTCAATAACTTTTAAGTCGGGAAGTTTTCCAGCATTATTTTCGACATTTTTGATAAGTTCGTTATAGCTGTCTGATTTGAAACTTGGTGAACTTAACTCCACGAAAACTCCACTGTCATTTTCTAGTGCTGACAAATCTTCAGTATTAGCGCGTGAAAGGACATCAGGAACAATGTTCTGACTACCTCGCCGATGTTGAATGGTAAAGCAGAAACCCTGAAGCTTCAAAGCCCATCGTGCAAGCCGTGAACTCAGATCTGTTTGGGACATGAGCCACTTTAACGAAGCGTGGTCCGTTATAATAGTAAACTCATGCCCTTCCACATAAGGTCTAAATTTTTTTACACTTAGCATTGCTGCTAAACATTCTTTCTCGGTTACCGAATAATTACGTTGGGCTTGATTGAGTTTCTTTGACATAAAGGCAATAGGACACTCTTCACCCTCCGTATTTATTTGGACCAAAACGCTCCCTACTCCAAAGTTGCTAGCATCACAATGTATATAAAACTTTTCTGCAAAATTCGGGCTATGTAAAACTGGAGCAGTGCTTAATGAAGACTTCAAAACCTCAAAGGCCTCCTGTGCTTCGTCATTCCAAATAAACTTTCTACTGGTTTTCAGCAAATCTGTCAAGGGAGAAGTAACAGAGGCATAGTTTTTAATAAATTTCCGGTACCAACCGGACATACCTAAAAATCGTCGGAGCTGTCTCACAGATCTAGGCGTTGGAAAGTCAGCAATTGCGGAAACTTTATCCGGATCTGTGCGAATGGTACCCTTACCAACAAAATGACCTAAATATTGAACTTCTTCTAAACAAAATTTACTTTTTTCAACGTTAATTGTCAATCCTGACTGTCTAATGCGTGAGGCAACTTCTCTCAGAACTTCAATGTGCTTTTCGAAGCTATCCGAAACTATCAACAAATCATCAAGATAGATAAAAACTTCAGTCCTAAGGTGTGCAGGTATTACTTTGTCCATCAGGCGAGACATACTTTGAGGCGCGTTACAGAGGCCGAATGGCATCACATTGTAATGGTACAATGGCCTGCCTGGTACAGTAAATGCTGTTTTATCCCTTGAAACTGGATCTAAAGGAATTTGCCAAAAAGCATCTTTCAGGTCTAAACTAGTTATAAACTCTGCCTTGGGTAACCGGCTTAAAATTCCATCAATATTTGGCAAAGGATATGCATCCTTCACTGTAACAGCATTGACCTTTCGACTATCCAAACATAATCTTACTTTGCCTGGTTTTCTGACTAGAACAATTGGTGATGACCATGCGCTTTCGGATTCCTCTATAACCCCTAGTTCTAACATTCTATCTATTTCTTGATAGATAAGCTTTTCTATCGCTGGTGAGACTGGGAAATGACGTTGCTTTATTGGTTTTGAATCGCCAACGTCAATAAAATGAGAAATTAAATTAGTTTTTCCCAAGCCTTCTTTAGCGAACGAAGGAAAGAGATTAACGACATTTGAAAGAAGTTTTTGTTGTTCACTTGACAAAGATCTCCAAGGACAAATAACAGCGTTGTTTGAATTTATTTCAGAAATTAGACCTGCGGGTAAAATTTCAAAAGTCTTCCAAAAATCAATTCCAAGGTACAAGCTTTGAGCTAAACTCGGTATTATAAAAATTTCAATTTGTTTGGTTACACCACGAAAAACTATATCTGTCGTAACAGCACCAATAACTTTTTGGGTATTACCATCAGCAGTACGTACTGAAGAGTTTATTTTTTTAAAACAAAAATTTTGAGTAAGAAAATCTTTCGCTGCTTGAGCTCCCATGCAACTTATTGATGCGCCTGTATCTAATAATCCAACAATTGATTTACCAAAAAGTTTTACTTCGGCATATGGCCGTAAGTCGTTTGGCTTATCGAACACAGCGCATAATAAATGTTTTCTATTTCTTTTGACTTTATGCCAAAATGCTCGCATGCGTTCACTAGAGCGACTTGGTAAAATCTTATGAAAAGAATTGGAAAAAATACGTTTTCTAGCTTCTTGGTATGCCGCTAGTCTGACATGAAAAGGTTTTATTGGTTTAAGAAAAGGTAATTTAATATTTTTATTTGAATTTGTTTCTATAGTTTTTAAATAATCATCAGTGCAAGTTTGAGAAAAAGATTCGGAGCACACTACTCCGTGCTTGTCGACTGCGTTTTCTGCATCGGTTTGAGTGCACTTTTCTGTGCACTCGACAGAAAGTTTTTTGAAACGTTACACTTTCTACAATTGGGTTTGTATGTGTTTGACATACCACAACCATAACAAAAAATGTTACGCTCAGACAGACAATCTTGGTAACGATGGCCAGTTTTCTTGCAATTCCAACATAATAGTGAAATTGCTGAAATTCCATCCTCTTCATCATCGAGTGTAACAGACTGCAAATTGTTATCACAATAAGCATTTTCGTTTACTTCGGATACATGTCTACGAGGCATAAATGGCTTTACTCCATGTTTATTTTTGTAAACGTCATGCAAGAAAAATTCTCGTTTTCTGCAGATATCTCGGAGATGTGAAACTGAATAAATTGGTAAATTTAAAATCTCGTGTTGGATTTCCGGCAGTAAATTTCGTCGAAGAATCTCAACTAACGAGCTCTCAGATAATGGCTGTTCAAGACGATCAGTGAGCTCAAGAATCGTCTCGTAAAATATATCAAAAGTTTCATTTTGTTTTTGCTTACGCTCACGAATCAGCTCTCTGAAATCAATATCATTTCTGGAGTCTTTGTATTGCCGAATTAGAGCATTGCATAGGTCTGGCCAATGAATTTCACGAACAGACCGATGGTATCTCCAGAACCAATCACTAGCTTTAGATTCAAATAAGCCACTGACATATCGACATAATAATTCAAAATTTCCACCAAGATTCTGATTGGTTAATGCTTCAACTCTATAAATAAAATTTTGGACAGACAAGCCATCCGACCCACCAGTAAATTTTACCTTCCAATTATAGATTATGTGGCTGACCTTGTCTGGTCGAGAAAATAAATCCCCAGTACTTTGATTGTTTAAGGAATTAGGTGATCTTTGAGAACGAGCTGAACCATGAGCAGCATTTTGACCAGTTACGTTTGAATTTATAGGCGGAAGCCCAAGCAACTGTTCCATTGTTTGCTGTTCTATGGGTGGCAAATGCATATTATTTTGAGAAGGACCAATATTAACGGTAGAAGGAGCTAAAGTATTTTGCAAATTAAATCTTCTGAAATTAGCTTCAATGTTTGTTTCAATAAGTTTTGTTAAATGCTGAGTCATAAACGACATCATTTCCGCTTGTTGAACACCAACTGCAGCAGTAACAATGTTACTAACATTATTGCTTTGCTCTTCAACTATTTGTTGTTGCGGATCTGACAATTCGTCATTTCCAGGGTTAGGTAGCACTTCAGGCATCAGTCTTTCAGCTGAAGTATTTAAAACACTTGCATTCGCAATGTTTGATTGAGTTTCAGGGGTTGTTTTTGATGTTTCAGATACAGCTAGTTTCTTGGTTTGTGATCTTGTGCCGTGACTGTGATCAGAAAATTTGCTAGGAGTATTGATTGAAGATTGTGTTATGAGGCTAGTCATACACACAGGACAAGAGTTATTTGTTTGGATATGCCTTTTAATACAAGCTTTGTGAAAAGCATGACCACAATGAGCTTTGATCAAATGTGCGCCAACGCTAATAGCATTGTTGCAAACATTGCAATACGTCGCATTTGATACTGAGGCATTTAATTCATCATTACTGTGACGAACAGACATTGTTCTAAATAGCTAAAATAGTTTTAACCAAAGAAAGTTTTGTCCAAAGACAGACTTGTATTTATATTTTCATGATATCAAAGTAATCAAAATTGCAATTGTAGCAATAACATTAATTTTTTTCAGAATAAATAAACTTCAATAGAATTGTTTTTATGAGTAAGTCAATAAAAAAAAGTGTTCAGTGTAAAATACTTTTTTTTTCCATTTAATTTCGTTTTACCAGAAATTAAAAAGTAACTTTCAAAATTTGTTATATGTAAGTATAACAAAGTTATAGAAAAATAATTTAAACGTAATCGATACGAACGTAACTTTCGCGATAAACCGATAATAGAAAAATAAATACTTGATTTCTAAGCATAAGAGCAGATACACGTTTGCGATATAAAATTTTGTAACTAATAGAGTAAGCAACAACAGAAACTATAGAAAAGAAGACTGTTTCATTGGCAGGACTAGGATATGTGTATATAACCTAAGTCAAGATTCACAGATAAAACCGAAGGAGTAAATGAAAAGAATGAGAAGATTTGTATATTGCGCCGGTAAGATGCTGATGCGAAATTGCATTAAAACATTTTGAAATTCCAATGCACAAAACCAAATTTAAAGAATTTTATTGGAAAACACTTCAAGAATATGTAGGTACATTTAAAAAAAAATTAATCAAATGATCTATAATGTAACGGTTAAATGCCAAATTATATGTGAAGGCGAATTTAAATTCCAGAATACATTAACAGATCAAAACGGTGAAAACCTATGAAAAAAAACAAATAGTGTTGCAACGAAAACCTATCGTGCCGGTTAAATGCATGCAAAATATTTAAATTACTACTTTAAATTCCGATGCACTCAGATTTCTACCGCAACAAAGCAACAAAAAAAAATTTGAGATAAATGAGCCAAGATTTTATTATTGAAATTGGGAGTCTACACAGTCCATAGGAAGAATTTCCTACAAGATTTAAAGAAGAATATGTTGACAATTATGTGTAGGCCCTCACGTTGGGCGCCATTTTTTTTTATTTATATTATATATCTGTAGCATACAACGTTCTTTAATAATAACTAGTATTTGGCAAGTGATAGGTTGCGGGTGCACGCTGGGATTCCGGCTCTGGCTCGTCGGCTAATGGGGATGGGGTCTTGCTTCCTATCGCCTGTTTAGCTACTACCACAGAGTAAAAAAAATAAAAAAAAAGAATTGCGTGCGAGAAAGAAACAAGTATTAAGAGACGACAAACACTAAGAAAAGCGGAAACGGAAATAGTTAGACGTGTTGTTGTTGCTTGCCAATAGTTATGAGACTAGATGTAGTTGTCCCATATACCCTCCCATCCTTGATCATCAGATTAAAAATCGAATAAAAATACATTCTGAAGATCCCACAAAAAAAACCTATCGCAAACGAGATGCCTTAGCTAGAAATCAAAAGCAAAGTTAAGCTTTCATTTTTTTGTTTTTAATCATATTTTAATCTAGGACAAAAATTCATATTTCGTATAAGTTCTATTATAAATCTTATCAGGATATAGAAATGTTATAATATAATGAATGTTCATGGAATAGAAAAGAAATGAAAATGAAATACATCATAAAATATTTTAATACTAAAATGGCTTAGACAAAAAAAAAAAAAAAATCTATATGTACATATGTAAATATGTTGAAAGCAAAGTAAAAAAAAAAATTAAAGATTAATTGTTAACAACATAATTTGCATACTAAAGTTAATTTAATTTAATTGAAATTAGGAAAAGATACATGTTTGTAGGTATGTATATTCAACAACATGCTGGTGTTTCCTTTCAACCAAATTGTTCCAAAGCAACAAAAATTGACAAAGTTCATTGACCTGCGTTAGATTTCAATTTCATTTTATTCCTTTGCAACTTTTAAGAACTCTCTCGTCTTTGAGAATTGCAAAAAAAAAATAATTTAAAGAACAACAAAAAAAAATGTTTATGCTGCTGCACTATGCTAATGTTACTAATTTTTACTTTATAAATTGAGTATTTCTTCATTTTACAAAATCGTTTACCTTTAATATTTCAATCATTTTTATTTTGTTAATTTGATTAAAATAAAACAAATTTAGAGTATGTACATATGTATGTAAATTCATATGTTGTTAAATTAAAATACTCTCCACATAATAACATGAGTGCAATATCAAAGGTAATGGTAGATTGAAAGAGTAAAATAAACGACAAAAAAAAATCAACTCACTTTGACTGATGCGTCGCTCCCACGATGAAAGATCTTTCAAGGTGTATGTGCGTGTGTTCAGCTGCAACAAATTTGTGTAGACTTTTTCAACTCTATCTCTTTGAGTACACTGTAAATGTTAGCAACATATGTTTAAAAGCAAAATTCTAAATACTAAATTTCAAAATTTGCTTAGATGCAAAATGAATATAAGTGCGTCGACCATGTTAGTTACCAAAATCTCTGCAACATGGCTCAAACATGTTCGAATACCACTAAAAACTATTTGGTTGAACTGAAACTGTGTATGTTTTTTTTTTTTCTTATATAGAACAAACTTTTTAACGCGTTTTAGATTATTTAAACTAGATAATGAGTGAAATTTTATATTTTAATAGCGAAATATGTACATATTTTGTAAGAGTTGTGAAATATTTTGAGTGTACAAGAATTTGCAAAGACTGAAAAAGAACAAAGTGGTATACATATGAAAATGCATATTCACCTCAACATACGGTAAGCATGTACATATGTATGTTTGATTTAAATAACTAAGTATGTACAAATGTTTAATTGCAAATTACTTTATGTATGCTCAAATTATTTCCATCACTTTATTTAACACATTTTTAATCACTTTTTCTTTTAATTATTTCATTATTAGGAATTAAATATATGTATTTTTTTCTTATCTGAAGAAACTTAGAAAAACTTTCAGTTTCGAAATCTACCACAATTTTAGTTCTTTAAAGCCATATTATTTTATGGTTATTAATCGCACTTTTAGTACTTTTAGCAATTCTTATTTTTTTTAAATAGTTAATTCTTTTTTTTTTTAAAACCAAATGTTATTTGCGCGTTTTCGCGTCTTTGCGTCGGACATATTTTTTTATTTTTTTTTTAAACACTTTTCCACATTACTGAGCCGATGTTACCGCTTTTGAGACTGAGACTAACTAATTCGTGCATTGAAGAAACTGATGCGCCGCTCCCACGCTGAATGGAATATGGTGAATTGTACATACATATATATGTATATAAATTTGTACTCTGTACAACACTCAAAAATAATTTTTGGTGCAATGCCTAATAAAATATTTTTGATTAAATTTTAATTTCTTAATTTTTAAAAAGCAAATCTCTAAATTACCCTTGGGGCTGGCACCAAAATGAATTTATGGAATTTTGTCCAAATTTCTTTTGAATTAGAAACCTTAGAAAATGCTTTAACTTCCTTCAAAATTGATATTTAAATCAATTCAAAATTTTCTCTTATGTTAAAATAAAAGAAAAGGAATTACAAACAAAAAAATGATTTGGGTTTAAGTAGTTTACTTACCAATTTTATTTAAATTTTACAACAATGTAAAAAAAAATTTAATTAGACAAAAATCCTTTGCACGTTTTACTGGATAAGACTTGAAATTTTAATTTTCAATATATAACTGGATGATTGGTGTTACCACGATGCTGGTTAAAATTGGAAAGAACTGAAAATTTTTGTCAGCCTCTTTGCAGAGTTCGTATAATTCGTGGCGTGATATGCCAAATTGAAGAAATAACACTATATTTCCAATACAAAGTAAGAAGTGATGCATCAAAGAAAAATAATTATTTTACAGCGGCTAACAGTGGCTTTATCGCTTACACTGACAAAAAAAATATTTGTCATAATAAAAAAAATAATTACAAATTTAAATTTCATTCAAAGAACTACAAGCGCCACTACATTTCCCCCCTGGAAAAATCAGATTTTGGGGGTGTATAAAAATCCAAAAGCTGATACCGCTTGTAGTAAGAGTTGGATACATTGTTATTGCCTAATGTCTTTACAATGATATGTGCCTATAAGTTTGCCCTGCAAGTCTTCAAGCTCGTAGTAGCAGGTACCAAGTCTCTTCCTCACCCTCGCTTTAAGAAATGTTGGACCTAATTTTGCGTTGTATCCTTGTTCAAAATTGCTTTGTTTGAAGTTCCTTCTATAAACTTCTTGACCCTCTTCATATTGAACTTGTTTTGACCTCAGATTGTAAGTGCGTTCATTACGTTCCCTTTGCTTCTCCATGAGCTTAGCTCCCCTGGATCTAACGATTTCTAATGTGTCGTCTCTGTTGAAATTTACGCTCCTGTCTTCAAGCATTTCTAATTTCCGAAGCAACCTATAAACTGATCCATTATTGATCATATGTTGACCAAAGGCCATGAAATATGGTGATGTGCCTATAGAAGTGTGTGTTGCCGATCTAAGTGCACAGCAAATGCTACTTAGGTATTCGTCCCAATTAGTTTGATCAGGCCGCACATACGCTTTTATTGCTGAAATAACAGAACGATTAACGCGTTCTGCAGCATTAGATTGTGGAGAGTGAACTGCAGTGAAGACGTGACGAATGCCATAATTTTGAAGCAAGCTACTAAATTTGTTAGACCTAAACTGAGGACCGTTGTCTGACACAATTGTTTCAGGTGTCCCAAATGTATGGAAAAGATCTTCTTCCATGTATTTAGTTACAACATCAGTTGAAAATTTCTTAACTAACTTTAAAAATGGATACTTTGAAAAATGATCCAAAACAATGAAAATTCCGATATTACCAGAGCGTGAACGAGGATATGGACCTAAAAAGTCCACATAAAGTTTTTGAAAGAATCTTATAGTTTCTGAAGTTTTACCCATTGGAGGACGCATGAAATAATTTGGATGTTTTGTAGATTTGCATACTTCACAGTTATTAATAAAACTTTTAACGTCGTTAACCAAACCTGGCCAGAAATAATATCTCCTTATTCGCTCAAGAGTTTTATTTATTCCACCATGTGATGAAAGATGGCTATCATGGGCTTTTTCTAAAATATCTTGAACAAGTTCTTTTGGAATCCACAACTTCCAAGCAAGATCATCATAGAGTTGCTCCCCACACGCATGCTCTGTCCGTCTGTATAAATAATTGTCAATAACTTTTAAGTCGGGAAGTTTTCCAGCATTATTTTCGACATTTTTGATAAGTTCGTTATAGCTGTCTGATTTGAAACTTGGTGAACTTAACTCCACGAAAACTCCACTGTCATTTTCTAGTGCTGACAAATCTTCAGTATTAGCGCGTGAAAGGACATCAGGAACAATGTTCTGACTACCTCGCCGATGTTGAATGGTAAAGCAGAAACCCTGAAGCTTCAAAGCCCATCGTGCAAGCCGTGAACTCAGATCTGTTTGGGACATGAGCCACTTTAACGAAGCGTGGTCCGTTATAATAGTAAACTCATGCCCTTCCACATAAGGTCTAAATTTTTTTACACTTAGCATTGCTGCTAAACATTCTTTCTCGGTTACCGAATAATTACGTTGGGCTTGATTGAGTTTCTTTGACATAAAGGCAATAGGACACTCTTCACCCTCCGTATTTATTTGGACCAAAACGCTCCCTACTCCAAAGTTGCTAGCATCACAATGTATATAAAACTTTTCTGCAAAATTCGGGCTATGTAAAACTGGAGCAGTGCTTAATGAAGACTTCAAAACCTCAAAGGCCTCCTGTGCTTCGTCATTCCAAATAAACTTTCTACTGGTTTTCAGCAAATCTGTCAAGGGAGAAGTAACAGAGGCATAGTTTTTAATAAATTTCCGGTACCAACCGGACATACCTAAAAATCGTCGGAGCTGTCTCACAGATCTAGGCGTTGGAAAGTCAGCAATTGCGGAAACTTTATCCGGATCTGTGCGAATGGTACCCTTACCAACAAAATGACCTAAATATTGAACTTCTTCTAAACAAAATTTACTTTTTTCAACGTTAATTGTCAATCCTGACTGTCTAATGCGTGAGGCAACTTCTCTCAGAACTTCAATGTGCTTTTCGAAGCTATCCGAAACTATCAACAAATCATCAAGATAGATAAAAACTTCAGTCCTAAGGTGTGCAGGTATTACTTTGTCCATCAGGCGAGACATACTTTGAGGCGCGTTACAGAGGCCGAATGGCATCACATTGTAATGGTACAATGGCCTGCCTGGTACAGTAAATGCTGTTTTATCCCTTGAAACTGGATCTAAAGGAATTTGCCAAAAAGCATCTTTCAGGTCTAAACTAGTTATAAACTCTGCCTTGGGTAACCGGCTTAAAATTCCATCAATATTTGGCAAAGGATATGCATCCTTCACTGTAACAGCATTGACCTTTCGACTATCCAAACATAATCTTACTTTGCCTGGTTTTCTGACTAGAACAATTGGTGATGACCATGCGCTTTCGGATTCCTCTATAACCCCTAGTTCTAACATTCTATCTATTTCTTGATAGATAAGCTTTTCTATCGCTGGTGAGACTGGGAAATGACGTTGCTTTATTGGTTTTGAATCGCCAACGTCAATAAAATGAGAAATTAAATTAGTTTTTCCCAAGCCTTCTTTAGCGAACGAAGGAAAGAGATTAACGACATTTGAAAGAAGTTTTTGTTGTTCACTTGACAAAGATCTCCAAGGACAAATAACAGCGTTGTTTGAATTTATTTCAGAAATTAGACCTGCGGGTAAAATTTCAAAAGTCTTCCAAAAATCAATTCCAAGGTACAAGCTTTGAGCTAAACTCGGTACTATAAAAATTTCAATTTGTTTGGTTACACCACGAAAAACTATATCTGTCGTAACAGCACCAATAACTTTTTGGGTATTACCATCAGCAGTACGTACTGAAGAGTTTATTTTTTTAAAACAAAAATTTTGAGTAAGAAAATCTTTCGCTGCTTGAGCTCCCATGCAACTTATTGATGCGCCTGTATCTAATAATCCAACAATTGATTTACCAAAAAGTTTTACTTCGGCATATGGCCGTAAGTCGTTTGGCTTATCGAACACAGCGCATAATAAATGTTTTCTATTTCTTTTGACTTTATGCCAAAATGCTCGCATGCGTTCACTAGAGCGACTTGGTAAAATCTTATGAAAAGAATTGGAAAAAATACGTTTTCTAGCTTCTTGGTATGCCGCTAGTCTGACATGAAAAGGTTTTATTGGTTTAAGAAAAGGTAATTTAATATTTTTATTTGAATTTGTTTCTATAGTTTTTAAATAATCATCAGTGCAAGTTTGAGAAAAAGATTCGGAGCACACTACTCCGTGCTTGTCGACTGCGTTTTCTGCATCGGTTTGAGTGCACTTTTCTGTGCACTCGACAGAAAGTTTTTTGAAACGTTACACTTTCTACAATTGGGTTTGTATGTGTTTGACATACCACAACCATAACAAAAAATGTTACGCTCAGACAGACAATCTTGGTAACGATGGCCAGTTTTCTTGCAATTCCAACATAATAGTGAAATTGCTGAAATTCCATCCTCTTCATCATCGAGTGTAACAGACTGCAAATTGTTATCACAATAAGCATTTTCGTTTACTTCGGATACATGTCTACGAGGCATAAATGGCTTTACTCCATGTTTATTTTTGTAAACGTCATGCAAGAAAAATTCTCGTTTTCTGCAGATATCTCGGAGATGTGAAACTGAATAAATTGGTAAATTTAAAATCTCGTGTTGGATTTCCGGCAGTAAATTTCGTCGAAGAATCTCAACTAACGAGCTCTCAGATAATGGCTGTTCAAGACGATCAGTGAGCTCAAGAATCGTCTCGTAAAATATATCAAAAGTTTCATTTTGTTTTTGCTTACGCTCACGAATCAGCTCTCTGAAATCAATATCATTTCTGGAGTCTTTGTATTGCCGAATTAGAGCATTGCATAGGTCTGGCCAATGAATTTCACGAACAGACCGATGGTATCTCCAGAACCAATCACTAGCTTTAGATTCAAATAAGCCACTGACATATCGACATAATAATTCAAAATTTCCACCAAGATTCTGATTGGTTAATGCTTCAACTCTATAAATAAAATTTTGGACAGACAAGCCATCCGACCCACCAGTAAATTTTACCTTCCAATTATAGATTATGTGGCTGACCTTGTCTGGTCGAGAAAATAAATCCCCAGTACTTTGATTGTTTAAGGAATTAGGTGATCTTTGAGAACGAGCTGAACCATGAGCAGCATTTTGACCAGTTACGTTTGAATTTATAGGCGGAAGCCCAAGCAACTGTTCCATTGTTTGCTGTTCTATGGGTGGCAAATGCATATTATTTTGAGAAGGACCAATATTAACGGTAGAAGGAGCTAAAGTATTTTGCAAATTAAATCTTCTGAAATTAGCTTCAATGTTTGTTTCAATAAGTTTTGTTAAATGCTGAGTCATAAACGACATCATTTCCGCTTGTTGAACACCAACTGCAGCAGTAACAATGTTACTAACATTATTGCTTTGCTCTTCAACTATTTGTTGTTGCGGATCTGACAATTCGTCATTTCCAGGGTTAGGTAGCACTTCAGGCATCAGTCTTTCAGCTGAAGTATTTAAAACACTTGCATTCGCAATGTTTGATTGAGTTTCAGGGGTTGTTTTTGATGTTTCAGATACAGCTAGTTTCTTGGTTTGTGATCTTGTGCCGTGACTGTGATCAGAAAATTTGCTAGGAGTATTGATTGAAGATTGTGTTATGAGGCTAGTCATACACACAGGACAAGAGTTATTTGTTTGGATATGCCTTTTAATACAAGCTTTGTGAAAAGCATGACCACAATGAGCTTTGATCAAATGTGCGCCAACGCTAATAGCATTGTTGCAAACATTGCAATACGTCGCATTTGATACTGAGGCATTTAATTCATCATTACTGTGACGAACAGACATTGTTCTAAATAGCTAAAATAGTTTTAACCAAAGAAAGTTTTGTCCAAAGACAGACTTGTATTTATATTTTCATGATATCAAAGTAATCAAAATTGCAATTGTAGCAATAACATTAATTTTTTTCAGAATAAATAAACTTCAATAGAATTGTTTTTATGAGTAAGTCAATAAAAAAAAGTGTTCAGTGTAAAATACTTTTTTTTTCCATTTAATTTCGTTTTACCAGAAATTAAAAAGTAACTTTCAAAATTTGTTATATGTAAGTATAACAAAGTTATAGAAAAATAATTTAAACGTAATCGATACGAACGTAACTTTCGCGATAAACCGATAATAGAAAAATAAATACTTGATTTCTAAGCATAAGAGCAGATACACGTTTGCGATATAAAATTTTGTAACTAATAGAGTAAGCAACAACAGAAACTATAGAAAAGAAGACTGTTTCATTGGCAGGACTAGGATATGTGTATATAACCTAAGTCAAGATTCACAGATAAAACCGAAGGAGTAAATGAAAAGAATGAGAAGATTTGTATATTGCGCCGGTAAGATGCTGATGCGAAATTGCATTAAAACATTTTGAAATTCCAATGCACAAAACCAAATTTAAAGAATTTTATTGGAAAACACTTCAAGAATATGTAGGTACATTTAAAAAAAAATTAATCAAATGATCTATAATGTAACGGTTAAATGCCAAATTATATGTGAAGGCGAATTTAAATTCCAGAATACATTAACAGATCAAAACGGTGAAAACCTATGAAAAAAAACAAATAGTGTTGCAACGAAAACCTATCGTGCCGGTTAAATGCATGCAAAATATTTAAATTACTACTTTAAATTCCGATGCACTCAGATTTCTACCGCAACAAAGCAACAAAAAAAAATTTGAGATAAATGAGCCAAGATTTTATTATTGAAATTGGGAGTCTACACAGTCCATAGGAAGAATTTCCTACAAGATTTAAAGAAGAATATGTTGACAATTATGTGTAGGCCCTCACGTTGGGCGCCATTTTTTTTTATTTATATTATATATCTGTAGCATACAACGTTCTTTAATAATAACTAGTATTTGGCAAGTGATAGGTTGCGGGTGCACGCTGGGATTCCGGCTCTGGCTCGTCGGCTAATGGGGATGGGGTCTTGCTTCCTATCGCCTGTTTAGCTACTACCACAGAGTAAAAAAAATAAAAAAAAAGAATTGCGTGCGAGAAAGAAACAAGTATTAAGAGACGACAAACACTAAGAAAAGCGGAAACGGAAATAGTTAGACGTGTTGTTGTTGCTTGCCAATAGTTATGAGACTAGATGTAGTTGTCCCATATACCCTCCCATCCTTGATCATCAGATTAAAAATCGAATAAAAATACATTCTGAAGATCCCACAAAAAAAACCTATCGCAAACGAGATGCCTTAGCTAGAAATCAAAAGCAAAGTTAAGCTTTCATTTTTTTGTTTTTAATCATATTTTAATCTAGGACAAAAATTCATATTTCGTATAAGTTCTATTATAAATCTTATCAGGATATAGAAATGTTATAATATAATGAATGTTCATGGAATAGAAAAGAAATGAAAATGAAATACATCATAAAATATTTTAATACTAAAATGGCTTAGACAAAAAAAAAAAAAAAATCTATATGTACATATGTAAATATGTTGAAAGCAAAGTAAAAAAAAAAATTAAAGATTAATTGTTAACAACATAATTTGCATACTAAAGTTAATTTAATTTAATTGAAATTAGGAAAAGATACATGTTTGTAGGTATGTATATTCAACAACATGCTGGTGTTTCCTTTCAACCAAATTGTTCCAAAGCAACAAAAATTGACAAAGTTCATTGACCTGCGTTAGATTTCAATTTCATTTTATTCCTTTGCAACTTTTAAGAACTCTCTCGTCTTTGAG
The DNA here is from genome assembly GCA_949775025.1 of Tricholauxania praeusta. Classification (NCBI taxonomy): domain Eukaryota; kingdom Metazoa; phylum Arthropoda; class Insecta; order Diptera; family Lauxaniidae; genus Tricholauxania; species Tricholauxania praeusta. The sequence continues at coordinate 8,653,234 of OX459031.1, forward strand.
AATTGCAAAAAAAAAATAATTTAAAGAACAACAAAAAAAAATGTTTATGCTGCTGCACTATGCTAATGTTACTAATTTTTACTTTATAAATTGAGTATTTCTTCATTTTACAAAATCGTTTACCTTTAATATTTCAATCATTTTTATTTTGTTAATTTGATTAAAATAAAACAAATTTAGAGTATGTACATATGTATGTAAATTCATATGTTGTTAAATTAAAATACTCTCCACATAATAACATGAGTGCAATATCAAAGGTAATGGTAGATTGAAAGAGTAAAATAAACGACAAAAAAAAATCAACTCACTTTGACTGATGCGTCGCTCCCACGATGAAAGATCTTTCAAGGTGTATGTGCGTGTGTTCAGCTGCAACAAATTTGTGTAGACTTTTTCAACTCTATCTCTTTGAGTACACTGTAAATGTTAGCAACATATGTTTAAAAGCAAAATTCTAAATACTAAATTTCAAAATTTGCTTAGATGCAAAATGAATATAAGTGCGTCGACCATGTTAGTTACCAAAATCTCTGCAACATGGCTCAAACATGTTCGAATACCACTAAAAACTATTTGGTTGAACTGAAACTGTGTATGTTTTTTTTTTTTCTTATATAGAACAAACTTTTTAACGCGTTTTAGATTATTTAAACTAGATAATGAGTGAAATTTTATATTTTAATAGCGAAATATGTACATATTTTGTAAGAGTTGTGAAATATTTTGAGTGTACAAGAATTTGCAAAGACTGAAAAAGAACAAAGTGGTATACATATGAAAATGCATATTCACCTCAACATACGGTAAGCATGTACATATGTATGTTTGATTTAAATAACTAAGTATGTACAAATGTTTAATTGCAAATTACTTTATGTATGCTCAAATTATTTCCATCACTTTATTTAACACATTTTTAATCACTTTTTCTTTTAATTATTTCATTATTAGGAATTAAATATATGTATTTTTTTCTTATCTGAAGAAACTTAGAAAAACTTTCAGTTTCGAAATCTACCACAATTTTAGTTCTTTAAAGCCATATTATTTTATGGTTATTAATCGCACTTTTAGTACTTTTAGCAATTCTTATTTTTTTTAAATAGTTAATTCTTTTTTTTTTTAAAACCAAATGTTATTTGCGCGTTTTCGCGTCTTTGCGTCGGACATATTTTTTTATTTTTTTTTTAAACACTTTTCCACATTACTGAGCCGATGTTACCGCTTTTGAGACTGAGACTAACTAATTCGTGCATTGAAGAAACTGATGCGCCGCTCCCACGCTGAATGGAATATGGTGAATTGTACATACATATATATGTATATAAATTTGTACTCTGTACAACACTCAAAAATAATTTTTGGTGCAATGCCTAATAAAATATTTTTGATTAAATTTTAATTTCTTAATTTTTAAAAAGCAAATCTCTAAATTACCCTTGGGGCTGGCACCAAAATGAATTTATGGAATTTTGTCCAAATTTCTTTTGAATTAGAAACCTTAGAAAATGCTTTAACTTCCTTCAAAATTGATATTTAAATCAATTCAAAATTTTCTCTTATGTTAAAATAAAAGAAAAGGAATTACAAACAAAAAAATGATTTGGGTTTAAGTAGTTTACTTACCAATTTTATTTAAATTTTACAACAATGTAAAAAAAAATTTAATTAGACAAAAATCCTTTGCACGTTTTACTGGATAAGACTTGAAATTTTAATTTTCAATATATAACTGGATGATTGGTGTTACCACGATGCTGGTTAAAATTGGAAAGAACTGAAAATTTTTGTCAGCCTCTTTGCAGAGTTCGTATAATTCGTGGCGTGATATGCCAAATTGAAGAAATAACACTATATTTCCAATACAAAGTAAGAAGTGATGCATCAAAGAAAAATAATTATTTTACAGCGGCTAACAGTGGCTTTATCGCTTACACTGACAAAAAAAATATTTGTCATAATAAAAAAAATAATTACAAATTTAAATTTCATTCAAAGAACTACAAGCGCCACTACAGCCTTTGTTGCAACAAGGAAATGAAGACTTTTGTAAATATGTAGTTGGAATTCAACAATGATTTTTTTTATTGATTTCATTACATTCAGTACATTTACTTTGGCTACGTTAATTTTAATAAATTTTCAATAAACTGCACTTCCCACATACAACTTTTAAATTTACAGTCTGATCTTAAGTTTTATGATATGAATTGCCCCACAATAATTTCCGTACGTGGAATGTTTAATATCATAGTGTAAGAAATTAAATTTACTTAAAATGTCTCCATCTTTAAGGTTCGCAATGCAAAGCAAAATATTTTCACTTCCTCAATTTAATCAGAACTTAAGTCTTTAGACTTAACAACCAAACAAAAACGTTTACATGATTAAAAGTTACTCATACGTCACAATAATTAAAGTGTATTGCACAAATGCCTTAAGCTAGAACACTGATATTTTGCTTCCGATGTAAGTGAGAAACAGTTTAAGTCAGGCAATTTAATTTTCATTTAGTGCAGTAGATTAAAACAAAAGTTTAGTTAAAGGCTGCTGCATAAAATAACTCGACTAGATTGTTTTATGAAACTTAAAGCTTCCAATATTTTAAAATGAAAAAATTTTGGTTTCACAATAAATACATAAAGTAAGATTTGTTTAAAAATTTGCACTAATTTTATTATAAAGATAAAGCAAACTTTAAGATGCACAATGCTATAACTATTTTCTTAGCTCTAAATTTTAAACGAAACAACATAAAAGACACGTGAAAATTTTCCTTGCATATCTCAAGGCGCACATTTAATTTTAATTTGAAAATTTCTTATGCAAACAAATTAAGTTTGTACGCTGCTGTCACTATCGCATCAGCAATAGTAGCAGCTGTTGTTACAATTTCCTTTTAAAAATTTTCTGTATCTTCTTGCTGTTACCAATTCCTTTCTCGCACTAACCGCGTTATCAGATAGTAGCAACAACACCAAATAAAAGTTGCACGCTTATCTCGCAAATTAGATTGCAACAAGTTAAGGCGTTGGCAAAGCCTAAAATTCTGCAATATTAAACAAAAAACCATTTGCAATACCACCACCTCGTGTTGGTGTGTTGCATGTGCAAATACATAGCATAGCTGTGTGGTTGCATAAGTATTTGCATTTATTTCTCCCAACGGCAACATTTCAACGCCAACATTTTCATAGTAAAATTGTCGCTGACACCGACACCACAGATAACAATAACAGCAAAAATAACAACAAACGACAACTATATTGACAACAGTTGACAATAATCAAGCGCAAGGAAGGCAGCGATATGCTAAAGTTTTGTTACCATCGTCATGGTAAGCACCATCATGAACATGATTGTCATTGACATTGCCATTACAATAATTTTTATTACACTTATGTGGAGTGATGTTGCTGTATTATAGTCGCATTTGAGTTGAATGTTTTGTTGTTAGTTTTTTTCTGCTGTTGTATTTTTTATAAAGTTTTTTGCTTTTAACTTGTAGGGAAAATTAAACCTATAATTACAAAAAGTTTTTAATTGTCAAAGGGATTGAATTTGTAACATTTTTTTAATTTATTTTAATTATAGGTTACTCATACGCCCTGTTAAAATAGCAGTGCTTTCCTGGCATTGATAGCTCAGGTTCGATTTAATAATCGATTTTTTCCTTTTGTTCATTAAAATAGTTGTTGTGTGTTTTACTGTTAAGCATTCGGTACATTTTTGGCTGCAAAAATGACATGGTACTGAGTTTATATTCAAAAGGTACTCGTATGTCTGTATAAATAATGTAACATTATAGAAAAATTTAGAAACTAAATTTGAAACCTGGTATATTCTAGCTATATTTTGTTTCGATAACAAATGGGTGTGGCACCTCCCTAACAAGCAAAAAATTTGAAGCGCTTTCCTGTGTATGGTATTAAATTAAATTAGACTAAACTTAGCAGAAGAAAGTTAAGTCAGACAACCAAATAGATCAAAAGCAATTGCTTTCGACAAGTGGGTGTGGCATTCCTATGCAAGTCGAATCTTTGAAACGCTATACTATGATATTTGTCTTGGCTGGAAGGCAAATTCATAAAACAAATGCCTGATAAAACATAATGCTATCAGAAAAATCTCTTTGGTTAAGAGAAGATCACTATAGTGGCTTCGTGATTTTCATCCATCATGAAAGTTCAAGTTCCTAACTTGAAGTTTTGTAAATTTCGTTGTTCTATTCATGATTTCTCATTTATGGAATTGACACTTGGCTTTCGGAAGGCATGCATTTTGCACTTAACTAGCGATGAACAGTGGCGTATTAAGTATTCCACTGTTTGTTCCATGTCAAGCTAGTATGCCAGTTAGTGCTCTGTAATACTTACTGTTTAGAGATAACTTTTTATTTTGAAGTACAACGTATCCACATCTATAAAATAAAATAGTCAGATTTAGCTTGACATAAAATAAAGTCAATTTGAATACTTATCTGTTTGAACAATACAATATCACGATATAATTAAAAGTTACTCATACGCTATGTTAAGCAATTTAAGCTTCTGCAAATTAGCACAAATATTTCAAGTGCGATACAATTTAGAATATCTAAGCGTTTCTTCTTTAATTTAACGTTTTAAGCTTTATAGCTATCTATATTTTCTGCAATGGCTGCTTTAAAAACAAGTCATAACAAAGATTTTTATCATTTTTAAATTTCAAATTACGTAATAATTTATCGAGCAAATTATTTTCTATTAAATCTTTTTTTATTATTTTGCCTAATGTCTTTGTTTGTGAAACTTTGTTGTTTAGAATTACTGTGGATACCCAAAGTTTTCCAATTAAAATAACATAAATAAGAATTATTGCCATGACGCTCATTTCAAATGAAGTGAAAAAACATTGGTTTAATCTTTGCTAACACCCACAAAGTCACCACAACTGCTGCTACCGCCCATCAACTACTACTAAGCACAAACAATTAACATAAATTATGAAAAATATGAAATCGTTTAGGATTTTCAACCGCACATTAAGTAAAATACTTTTCTTTCTACTCCTACTTCACTGTGTAGCTTCCAAAGTGCCATATCGTCCTTTTTATCTTTATTACATGCGTAATAAATTTAAATAAATATGGTTTTCTTTTTCGCTTGAAACTACAACTCGCAGTATATTACTTGCGTGCATGTGTGAGTATTTTGGTTTCTTTTTTGTTTGCACGTTTTATACGCATCACGCTAAGACCCATATTAGCTTCATCAAGCGCTCTACTGCTCCATTCAGTAGTTTCGCAGAAAGTTTAGCAATAGCGCTCCCGTGGTGCTACGCTTTGTTGGCGCCACCATGAAATTTATTATCCTATACGCATAATTTTATGTGCACGTTGTGTGATGTATTAAAATAATTAAATTAACTCCGCAGGATATCGTTTGCTTTCACTCGTAGCTTAAGAGTTTTCAATTTTCTAAGAGATTTGAAATTGAAGTGCTCATACAAAATGCTAATTAGTTGTTTGGGTGACATTTTTTTTCCTTTTGAAAGTGAGCTTCACTGCTGCGTGGCGTAGTAATTAAGCGTTGTTGGCAGGTACTTTTGATGTGAGCTTTTATGAATAGAGTTCTTTAAAAATTATTTTTAACCAATGGGGTTTCATTACAATTTGTTTCTATGATTGTTATGTGTGAGCAGCCTCTGTTTAAATTTTTATATTTTTAAAGAATAGTGTATGCAAATTTAAATTATTATGAAATGAAGTCAAAAAGATATATCGGGACTGCTATATTAGTATTTAAAGTATGTAAACTTAAATAAAATGTTTTGTTTGCTATGATTTATGTTTAACATAATAAAAGAGGGACATAAAAATCATGCCATTATTGAAGTTTATTGATTTGGCTTTTTGTTTAAAAGTAACCAGCATTTTGGAGTCAATTTTTTTAAATAAATCAAAGATAATCGCAGTTTTGCTTAATTTTTTAATCAATAATGCCAAACCCTTCGGTTGTGGCGGCTTAAAGAAAATTAAAGTAAATTAATTTTTGCAGTATTTGATGAATAAAGGTCGAAAATGAAACTTCGACTGAATAAATTTTGTGTTCATTTGATATCTTTTCATCTAGATTTGTGCACAACTTGAGCATTTTTTATTAAACATTTTTCAAAAAAAGTAAAACACACAATTTTTTCGCACCGATTGGTGGTTGAAAATTAATTTCCAACGAAAACCTCGGCCTATTACGGCCATTTATCAGGTCTGCGGCTATTTCTTAAGCTATTAAAAATCAATAATCGAGCTTTCTCCTTCGATTGGTGAAGAAAATTTTCTATTGAAAAAAGGTCCTATGTTATTCAAAATATATTTCCGATCTTTCTTTATCGATTGATACAATATGAATTTTTTTAGTAAAATGTCTCATAAAGGGTCTTTTTGTATGGCCTGAAGTCGCCTTTAGTTTTGCCCAAAATTAATTTAAGATAATCACGGTTTGAGTGGCTCAAATATTTTCTTATCGCAAAATAAACCAAAAAAAGGTTTTTATTAGATACCCATAAGAATGTCCATGCAGCTATTTTGAAAACAAATTCTATAAGAATTTAAGAAATATATTGAAAAATATTTTCTGTTGTGTCCAATATTCAAATGTGCTTCTTCCAGCATTTCAGCTTTAATGCAATCACTGCATTTGTTAGCAATCAAAATTGCATAAATTTGAGTGTCTTTCTAATTTCTAAGTAGTGTATGGTATACTTATAACAGTCAGTTGTGAGTACAAAGAGCCAAAAAAAAGGTGACCCTTCAGCGATATTTTTTCAAATAAATGATAGCAAAATTTTGATAAGAATTTGAAAGCAAAATGTTAAGTTATTTCTTTTCACTTTTAGTACAAGAATGTATGCGTACATATTTTTTGTTTGCTTGAATTTCAACCAGAGGAAAAGGCAAATATTCAAATAATTTTTATAAAAATTTTTAAATTTTTATAAATAAATTAAGCACTTCATTTTTAAATAATGGCGCTTAAAATTTTCTCATAACACAACTTTAAACTTCAGTGGCTTGTTTGCGGAACAATCAGAAACCTATTTTTTGTTTGCTATTAGTAAAACTCGAATTATTATATAGAGCAATTAGATGATTACAACATTATTCAGAAAATATGGTGCTAAGACGCATCAGATCAAAATTGTCAGTTTTGAAAATTTTTAAAAAAATTTTAAATATCACAGCATAAAAATTAAATGTTGCTCATACGACATGTTATTCAAATAACAAAGATTTATTTTTTTCTGCTTTGTATGTACCAAATTGAAACATTGCTGTAATGACAGACTTAGGATTAACTTTGATAGTGAACAATTTTGTTCATGACAGACTTAGACTGCGACTGACGTTGACTCTGACTAGATCTGGCAATGACTGACTTTATCTCTAATTGATTTTGACTCTGACAAACTTGAACTGTAACTGAATTTAGCGGTTCAGACTTTGCGTTTGACTGATTTCGAATGTTCTTAACATTAAATTTGGTTCTGATTATATTAAAAAAATTGCTGATATTGACAGATAAGCTTACAGCGCTTTTCTTTTCTATTCGATTCTATTATTTCTATTCGACAATTTTCAAATTTTATGAACGTCCATGATTCTCCATTTCGATTTATGATTTTATTTTAGCTTAAGGTCAAGTTTTACTTCTGGTATACTATTTTTAAGGAAATTATGAATGCGTTTAAGGCATTGATGAATTAAATTAAGATGCTTAGATTTCTTTTGGACCAGCCTAATTTAAATACTGCAAATGCATAATGCATTTATCGCTTTGCGCCACGAAACATCAGTCACATGGCATGCGTGTCCTTGCCTAACGTTGTGCTTTGGTGAACAAACAGTAATTAAAATTCAAAAACGTAATCGTAAACTGAATTAAGTTCTTAAGTTTCCACAAAGACATGCACACAAAGACAAAACAGATAGTTAGAGAGACAGAGCCATATGCAGGCAAACACATGCATACATTTGACTTAATTTATGGGCATACGAACGTTTAGCTTATCGGCAGCTGCAGCAAAAGCTGCATTATAACCCAATAAGAAATTTCGAGTTTTTGTGGTAGAAAACGCAGCAGTCATAATTCATCATGGAAGCGATCGTTAGAGCAGAAAAAACGCGAATCGGGGAAATTTTTGACAGATTTCAAAACACTCGGATGAGTCTTGAGGAGACCCTCTTCTCTGTGAAAAGATACATGGGAGGTACTTTTATTATCATATACTAGGATTTTTTTGCATAATGCTTTCCGCCTTCAAAATGCTGCAAAAAACTTAATTCTCTTAACAATAATTTAATCAAAAATTATTCGCTAGATGACTACTTTTTAAAAGTAAAGTATATAAAAATATTTGGCATATAACACTGCAGTTATGCCACCACCAAACATTTTCTATTGGGTCTTGTGTCTGTCATCTTTTCATATTTATTTAAGTGCGCTTGTTTGTCTTCTGCTAAATTCTGCTATTTGGTAAATGCGAAAACAAATTTCAAAATCTCATAAAACTGCTCCTACGCTTTAGCCACACACACACATACATACAAGAATTTTACACATATACATTGCGGCTATCATATTTACAGACTGATATACTCTGCTTCAGCATACGGCTCACAAGTCGTTCATATATGTAAAAGTGCCTTAATCCTTGATCAACTAAAAGGCTTCATATGCGATGATACTGCAAATGACAAAATATTGCAAAAAACAAAGAAAAAACAAAATAAAATATAAATAAAAATTATGAAAAGATAAAAATGAAAACGAAACAGAGACCAGAATGTGCTGCACCAGCAAAGGATGCTTGTTTATTTGTTTGTTTGCTTGTAGTCAACATTGAAGGCAACAAATATGTGGGTTGAAAATGTTTCTTTATGTGTGTGGGAAACGTGCAAAACGCAATGATTTGTTACATATGCATGAGTCATAGAGAAATGTAATGTAAAAATGTAATGCATAGTAAACTATATCCTTGGTAAGAGCACTTGTGGTTTTATTTATAAGTAATAGAAGTACATAGAGATAAGGCTGTGCTATGAAATTAAGACAGACCTTTACATGCAAAAATTTTATGATTTTAATTTCAACAAATTAAAGTCATCAGTTTTTTCCCCCAGTTTTCTGATTCATATTTTTAATAAAATTAGTTTAAATAAAAATCAAAAAAGTTTAAATTTCTTAAAATCTTTTTAGCCGAAAAAGTTGCAATTATGAGATTTTTCAGATATGAATCACTTTTGCTGTAAATTTCTTTTTTGGGGAAACGTTGCGCTAGCAACATTTACTATGAAGTTTAAAAAATAATTCACTCGAAGTCGTGTTTAGTGAGGAGTTTGTTTGTTTGATGAAATAATTCCGTTTGCCTTTATGTAGAAAACATAAGTGAAACATTTTTGGTTCAATCGAAAAAAAATTCATTGGAATTTTTAAAATTTTGGAAACATAAAAAATTACCCAAAGTTCTTAGCGGTAATCCAAGTTGCATTTAATGATTTTGTTATTTTACTGTTTAGTGATTTTTTCAGAAAACCTTACAAAAAGATTTGATAAAAGGCAACAGCTTTCCAGACGAGTGTGTACTTTAAAACAGCATTTGTTTTGGTTTTTTATTTCAGAGAAAAATATTTATAGGCTATCAAAGATTTCTCTGTTGGACTATAAATCGTTATGCCCATAGGTCTTATTTTTTTTTTATCATTGTGTAATTTTGCGTATATCGGGTATTTAGAAATTCAATTTTTCGGAATCTAGGCCTCAAAAATTTGCTGTTTAGTTGATATTAATATTTGGTGAGCTTTTTAAACAAGATTTCCTTTTAAATAGTTTCTGCTGAACTTATCTTCTTATTTGCGGTAATTTTTCATATTAATTTCGGTAAATATTTTTGTGATTGATTTGTCATTTTGCAATTGATAATTTTTTTTAATTGACGATTTCTCCAAGCCTTAAATTTTTATAACCTAAAATTTTTTCACTTCGATTCATGTCCATTTTTCATATAGAAATATATTACACTTTTTATATGGCGCAAGTCTCTTAAAAACATTTGAGAACAAAACTTTTCTTTTTATTCTACGTTGATGTCAATACAAAAACAATCGCATCAAAAAGTATCGTCGAAAAAAATTCTAAAATTTTCAGTTTTCTTGGAATTACTGACGGTTTTTCTCATGCCGCAAAAAAGGCAGGTGAGGTATCCACTTAAAAAAATTTTAAAAATCAAAAAATGTTTAAGAAGTCATGTTGGAACCTTAAAAAAATGTAAAAAGACTCAATAAATGTTAAAAATTCAACAATTTTTCCAAAATTGAAACAAAATTTAAATTAAAGTTATTGAAAAATTTGAAAAATATTAATTGAAATGAAAAATGTTTAAAAACACGAAAAATTCTTCATATGTCAAAATATTGAAGCAAATGAACAATGTTGACAAGATCGCAATATGTTGTAAAAGAGCGAAAAATGTTGAGAAGAGCGACAAATGTTGATAAGATTGTAATATGCTGATAAGATTGCAATATGTTGAGAAGATCGAAACATGTTGAAAAAATCATAAAATATTAAATAAATCCCAAACTGGTAAAAAAGTTGCAAAAAAATATTAGAAATTTATAGAATATTGAAAATTTGAAATATGTCAAAAAGAACAAAAAGTGTTGCCGAAGTCACAATATTTTGTAAAAGCCAATGCAAGCCTAATATATAGCGCTAAGTGAGCGTGGTAGGGTGGTTTTATTCCAATTCATTTCAGTAAAAGTTTTTTTCCATACCATTTTCACACACTGAAAACCGAGAAAACTTTTGCCGGCAAATAAAAATTCGCCGAAATACTGAAATTAATGAATAGTTTCCAAAGACTTGCACCACGAAGCCTACTGCTGAGAAAAATTTGTGTTTTTCTCTCCAAAAATATGAATTATCATCTACACGATATTTCTTTGTATTTTTAAGTTTTGTCTTACAGAAAATTTTACATTTAAGAAATTCTAATTGCAGATTTATTTCTTACTCACTATTTAACACCATATTTTTAGTCATTAAAAGTAGTGATCCATAAATTTTCGACCAACACGAAATTTTGCTAGCAATTTTATGGTAAGAATAAGTTTTTTCAAAACCTCTTCACTTGCCACAACCAATGAGGAGCTTACAATTTACAATGGGACTTATTGACTCAGCTGCATTATTGGCACTGCTGTTACTTATCCCATTGACCTTAATTCTCTCAACAATGCCAAATGCAATAACTGCACACACGCACACACGCAACGCAAAAATGATTTCATTGCCAACTGCAGATTGGCTGCTTCAAACTCTGATTGCTGCTGGCACTGCAAAATGAAAGCCAACAAAGTTTTATACAACATTTTCAACACTCATCATCATCATGTTGTGTTTTGTATTTTTTTTTTAGTTGTAAATGCAATCGTCTGCAGTAGCAGCCAGAACAACATGGCACTTGACATCAAAATCAGGTAAAGAAGGTTGGTGGGTTGGGTAGCATAGTAGGTATATACTTGCAAACAAAAAGCAGCTGTTGCTGTCAGTTTGTTGCACCGATTGTTGCTGCAAAATCAGGTAAAGAAGGTTGGTGGGTTGGGTAGCATAGTAGGTATATACTTGCAAACAAAAAGCAGCTGTTGCTGTCAGTTTGTTGCACCGATTGTTGCTGCTAAAATGGGCGTAAATGTAAAATGAAATCACAATTTCACAAACGTAAAAATGAAAGTAAAAACAAAAACCCTTAGAGTAGTCCAGTGCAGAAATAAACAACAACAACATCAATACAAAGGTACCACAATAACTTCAGTTGCGATTCTCGGCATCATAACGAGCTAAAATTCGTTGCATATTGTTGGGTGTTGCATTTACAGCAAAAAAGTTCAAATACCAAGGGAAAAAGTTCGCTTATTCATGAGCTCAGTATTTCATAACAATTTCATGTACCTACAATATTTTTGACGTTGAGCAATTGCTGAGGGCGTCAGATTTAGAGTGCTCACTGTGCAGTTAAGCGTAATTGAAAAGCGTAAATTATTTTTTTTTGGCGATTTTTAGATTTTTTGAGGAGATTTACTTAAATCTAAAATGATTTTTTCACCACTCAGGGTTGTCATTCTGAATAATTTTTATACCGCTTGTAATAAAAGTGAGCTCTTTAATTGATTTAGAAAAAAATAGATGTTGAAAAAAGTGAAAAATTCGCTTTCAGATGTACAGTGTTAAGCACATTTTATTTCACGCCCACGCAATAATGCCACGCCAAAGCAATCATGCCACGCTCACATAACTGTTCCATGTCTACATCCTCAATCAACACTTCTCTTCACGCATATGTGTAAAACTGAAAAACCTATGACGGAAACCTTACAAATGTCGCAGATTAAATCATTGCAAAGCACGCTAAAATTGTATGAAAGTTACCTAAGGTAGTTTAAAATGCATGTTATTCATGGACTTACTGCTAAAAAGCCTTTACGATGCGTTGAGTAAAAAATAAAACTCTGAAACTCTACAAATGTTTTCATGAAAATTTCACAATCACCTTAAATTTTAAAATATTTCAACTTAACATTTCAAATCTAATTGGCGCGTAAAAATTGACCACTTTAAAAGTATTAGAAATAACAATAAAATAAAATTTGATTAACTTGATTTAATGCTTTCAGCTTAATAGCTAAGAAGGCTAATGACAGTGATAGCTAAACCCTAAAAATATTAATTTTTCGTATTAAATTTTCCAATCGTATAATTGTGACTAATACAGACATCATACCTTTTTTAGGATGATAATGTCTACACTCTAGAGCAATGGCATATTGCTATTGACTTTTAAGGATCTTAGGTTTTAAGATTAAGGATCTTTGTCTTTAAATCTTTCAATTTACCTGCAAATTTAGTTTTAATAAAGAAAAAATTGCTTAGTTGTTCTTTTGGCCCTTTTTTTACCAAAATATTTCAATAACTCCATTGTTTTCATCCAAAATATTGTAAAAAAATTTCTTTATATCAAAATATTTCACAAATAAATGCTTAAAAGAAGTCCTCGAAATTCAACAAAAAAGAAAGTTCACAAGTAAAATTCCTTAGGTAAGAATTCATGCGAAATTCATTTTAAATAAGCGAGAATCTGATAATGCGCCTAAAAGTATGTCACAGTCACAACGATGAGAATAATTTAAAATCAACTTAACATTAACTCAACATACCGCTCAAGTGTATGTTAATGTTGTCTGTTTTGTGCAAGCAAGAGCTTTGTAAGTGTGTGTGCTTCAGGCTCTTGTCCCTCTTCGCTATTGTCTTGTGCTTCAGTTTTCTTTACGAAAAAAGATGCCAAAATAATACTCGTATCATGACGACGGTATCATTATCATCTACATCTCCGTCATTCCAGCAGCAGCAGCAGCAGTTTATCTGTCTCTGCATAGCTGTAACTGGCAGCGTGACAGGTAAATTCATTCGATTATACTTTATATCAAGTTTCTTGAGATTATTGTTGCTGTTTTGTTGTATTTACATAGCGTACATGTTAAGAATGAAGACCACAAAAAGTAAGACCAGTGCAAACAGTAGTAGAAAATATCTATGACATGACAAATACAGAAAGGTAGCTGCTACAAAGAAGAAACTTTTGCATATTTAATGTCCTGTTGTTGTTTTTTTTCATAAGAATGATTTTTTTTTGGCGGCTGTGCTATGCAACTCCCATAAGACAACAACAATAATCAACAAACTTGAAATAAAAAAAATAAATAAGTTTGAGATACCTAGCATTAGTACGATTTGCCAAGAGGGATTAATTTTTAAGGTTCTGTCATAGTTGAAGAAAAAGTTTTCTTTTAATTCCTTGTCATTTTTGTTGTTATTAAACTCCCACAAAGCAGCAGATAACTATTTTCTTTACTAAATGAAAATATGGTACTTTTTCTTTGAAAAATTCGCAGCTATTGCACAGTGTAACAAAAATACTGAGATAAGAAGCAAAAATAACACGTTGTTGTACCAATTGTAAATAAATGAAGTGTCACTTTTGTCCTTGCTTCAGGAGAGCAAAAATTAGATTATTATTTGAATTCGAAAAAAATAAATTTTTAATAAATTTTATTTCAATTTATTGAAGAAATAGTTTTTAACAGCATCTGCTTTCTAAGTTTAGAACGGCTGAAAACACACTGGCCCATTCAGACCCACGTCTCAGGTTTTTTTAGAAATCCAGACCTTGAGATTATGTGTGCAATATTTGAGGACACCGAAACACTTTCAATAATAATCTCTCATAGATCACGTCGAAAAAGAGTACCCCTGCTTATGAATGAGAGCATATGCCTTGAATGTACAAACATATAGCCCGGAGCAATGCTAGAACTTGAAAATTTCTTTAAGAAATATAATGTTCTTTAATTCAGGAAGTTGGATAGACCGGACATGTTATAGGAAAAATTTTAAGTTGCGAAATTTATTATAAAATAAAAATCCATAAAAAGCTAAATATGGGTGAGTGCAGTTTTGAGGTTGAACTTTGGCGAAAAATACAGCTTTTGAGCCACTAATAGTCCTGGAAAATAAGGGTTTACCTTTGTTACCCTAAGTTGCAAATTGTACAAAGCTATGACATTTCATAAATTTGCTCAAAAGTCTCTCACGTTATTATGATATCGTGATTTATGATATCGAAGTTCAAAGGTCGCAAAGACCATTTTTTTGCATATATCTTGTGTAATTTGCTCTGTATAACATTTGTTGTCAATAGAAAAGTCGTAAGCACAAAATTCTCTACAAATTTGTTCTTGGGCATTATATTTTATATTTGATCGTTCTTGGTATAGAGCGTTTTTGAGTAATATTGAATCGAACTTTTCGATTGTTGAAAAGTGCCACACCCGCTTTTCTAATTCCTTCTAGTTGTGGTAGCTTATTATCTTTCATTCCGAGATTGAATCCAATTTTTCCTACTAAATGGCTGGTATATGAGGCCCATAAATTACGTGAGTCAAAATTGGGGGAGATGGGGTCCAGATAAATCTGACCGAATCTCACCGAGGGAGAGGAGGGGGTCAGTAAAAATCTCACGTCAACTTTTTAATGCAGAGACTATACATTATTATAGCAGATTACATTTAAAAATAAGAAGGCAAATCTCAAGGGCCAAGCCAACACCCCGGCTTCATCAGAACTCACAAAATCTCACCAAAGGGAGGGGGTCCGAATTTTTAAAAAAAGCACCTCACGTAATTAATGGACAGCCCCTAAGCCATTGCCTGTCTATAATTCGCATGAGAGCTAAAATCTGCAATATCGGGGGCCCATGCCCCTACCGAAGATAAATGAAACTCTATCGAAGTAGAGCTTAAGCAAAGTCTGAAAAAGGCTTACGTGAAAATCGGGAACTTTAATGCAAAATTAAAGAAAACACTAACTATTACAAATCTGTCTAGTTGCAAGATGTTATTAATATCATCGCTGTCTCCCATCGATCTCTCTATTAAACCTTCGCAGTTATGGCTCAACCAGTGAGATGATTGATAAATTCAAAAACATTTTTTTCTAGTTATCAGCCAACTTGTGTCCACCGTCTTGTACAAAATGTTTCCATCGATGACTACAATTTCAAGACATTCGAGGTGTAAACTTTTTTTGGAGTAAACGTTTACTTCACACATCTCTGTCTCTGAGGGTGACTTAAAGAAACTTGGTGGTTTTGGACAATTGAAGCTTTTGGGTTCGAAGCTGAACTCTTGAAAGAGTTAACTAATATGGCTTTAGAAATTAATTTTAATCTATGAAACCGAGTGTTAGACAGTGAGCAGTGTTGTATATCAGATTTTGGAGTCTTTGATGACGATGTATGGAGATGACTGTGCAACTGAGAAATCTATGGACCATATAATGATGTGGTTGTTGCTCAAAACTTGAACTTGCTTGCTCGGAAAAATCGTACAAATGAAATAAAATGCTTCAAAATAAAAATCTGCAATAGAGATCCACTAGGTACAAGATGGAAAGGCAGGCCGAATCTTCGTTTAAGAGGTAAGGCAATCGCTGTTACTATTTCACTTGGAAGCTACAATGTTAAAACGAACCTATCCGGGATATAGAAAGATGAACCATAAATGATAAAGCACCTGTATAACGTGCAGTAAGCTAAGTAACAATTAGAAAGGTGAACTTTCAATGAGTGAATTTAGAACTCTTCTGGTCGTTATTAAATTGATTAACAAACTAGGCCTTAGAACTAACGCCCACATAGTTCCTACAATGATAGAAATATATCATTTTCTACAGTCTACTCCTTAGATAATTATTACAATTTGCAGCGAAGTTCTTACCAACTCACTCAGCTTAACGACAATGACTTGGTTTTTATTTGCTTTCTAAGCCAACATGTTACACTGTGTGCTTGTTTAAAATACAAAAAAAGAGAAAAATTTCATAGATTTTTTCGTTTCCATTTATTTTCTATTTTTATTTTCCTGTTTTGACTGTGTGTTGTTACATTGTGTCTCCATTTTTTGTTGCTTGCATCTGTGTTACCACACAATTCTTAGTAAAAATTCCACGGCTAACGAGCGTAACAGATGAATTATGTGCGCACAGTGTAATTTAACGGTTTATGCCTTCAGCCAGCTAGTCATACAGACCGCGTCAGCCACCACCAGCCAGCGTATTGTGTGTGTTATTTTATTTTTAGCTCAAAAGTTACTTATTTATACGCACGTATTTTTATAAACCGACAGAGATTCCGCTACAAAAAGATGATACCAAGAAGTTGTTTTTGTTTGCCATTTATGGCGGAACAGCGAATGACGCCGCCTGGTGATAAATTCTAGAATCAAGCATGCAATGACTTAAGTGTGGATGAGATTTTTAATCTTAAGGATAAGAAAATATGAGAACATTTTTATAAAGCCCTTAAAGCAGAATTATTGTATTAGAGACTTAAGCTATTAAGTAAGTAGGTATGTATGTTCATATTATAAGGGATAACAATTTGTTGTTACTATTTAAAATTTTATATAGTATAATGACTGAGAAATTTGTCAATCTAGCATGATATAAATTTTAAGCTACTGTTGGAATTTTAATGAAAAAATAATTTTGGATCAGTGAAATTCTTTTTTAGCTTAGCATTTACGCTGATGTTGTGCTGATTTTGTTTCTAGAAAAACCCCTAAGCTCTTGAAATATTTTTTTGTTAAAAATATTTGCATATATTTTATCGAATTTTATGATTTTTCTTGTAATAAAATTTAAGAAAATCTACTGATATTCATAATTAAAGGTTACTCATACGCAGCGTTGACTTTAATTTAATTTTTATTTTGAAATTTATGCTATAACGAAACCCAATCTAAAACTATAATTTTGAAATAGAATTATGTGCACAAAATTAGCTATTTTTCCATATAGCATCTGAACATAGTGTGCATATTTCGCTCCAGCTCATTAATCACTGCATTTCATTAGAAATTTTCAACCTTTGACAAAATTGTAAACCGCCTAAAAGTACACCGCTACATGTTGCAAGTAACCACAAGCTAATTTCAAAAATGTACATTGGCAGGACATTTTGGCAAGTAGCCAAAACACTGCGTTATCCTTTTCATTTGCCTGAAAATGTAAAATGGTGCCAGTAAAATAGACCACTCACAGCGTACGGGCGGAATGCATATGACACTCATATAAAATGCACATGAAGCTACCAAATATTGTATTGCAACTGAATTTAGCAACGTGTAACAAGTAGCTAAATTGAGTTACTACACCGGCACTAATACCTTTACACAAAAACGGAGTGCTACATACATACGAGTCAATGTTGTTGTTAACTACTGATTCAGCTACTCCAGAAGCATGCAATCCACAAGCACATGCGTATTTAATTTTATACATACAGTTGTATAAATATATCTATTAATTTTATATGTTCGCATGTGTGTGTAGGTATGTTAACTTTGTTATGCTGTGTTCGGTGGCTTGACACGTAGTTGTAATTTTGTAACCCTTATCATTTAGATTAAGTAGAAAATGCTTAGATTGTCAATATTAGAAGGGGGCCTATTCATGGAGTGGTTGCATTTGAAAATTTTAATTTCTTTTACCGAAGCACTATTTTTCAATTCAATATGAGTTTCATACAAATGAGAATTAGTGCAAAAGGTTGCTTTAGAAAAGTGTTAAAGCATATAAAAAAAAAACCAACAAAAACAACACAGAATTCAAGCAGCAGAATCAACAAAAAACCAAACGATAATTTTTATGAGAGGTTTTACAAAGACCCTAAAAAAAGGATAGATATATATATTAAAAAAAACAAAATAAGTATGCAATAACCTTTTTTAGCAATAAATGTTATTTTAAAAAAAAGTATATTAAAAACGGTTCAGTATATTTTGCGCCAAAGCGTTACAAGCAATCATATAGGCAATTTTGTATAAGTATATCCATACATTAAAATGAACAAGACAGAATAGCTTTACGCAGGCAAGTCCTTGTGTTCAATATTCAGGACAATTTCAAATTTTTTTAATGCCATTGTCGTCAGGTAACCTCAACCGTTTTCATGACGTTCAAGTTTATATTTAATTTTTCGTATTCGATTGATTAACCATTTATTTATGGCAGACAAAATTTAAAGATTATGTGATTTTCGTCACTAAAAATCTGAAACTAGAAAAGAGCAGCTATCTAACTTACATTATTTCACAGCTTTAGAAAAAAAAGATTACAGAGCTACGATAAAAATCTAAATTAGTAGAGCAATGCGAAAAGGAACTAGCTGGGTTGGGGTGTCAGATCGACGTAACTCTCATATGGGTTCCAAGCCACAGTAACAGTGAGGGTAATTAAAAAGGCGGTTGAATTAACAAGGCACGGGTCCTCTCTTGACGAAACTGAAGCTTCCGAGCGCATGCACATTCCGCTAGGTATAGTTAAGAGGAATGTCTGCTCGTTTTTTTTTTCAGAGGCAACAAAGTACTGGAGTACCCTGGAAACCTGTAAAACATACAAAGTAATATGGCCAACCTATAACAATTCAAAAACTACTGACCTACTCTCCAGGAACCGCAGTAACATCGCGAGAATCACTGGGCACTGGACTATTGACAAATATGCTGAAAAATTAGGTATTCCATTTAACACTTTTTGCCGCAGTCGTCTGAGTGTAAACGAGACCGAGACTGGCCCTTGCCAGAACCAGGCTAAGATATCTAGGATAAACTTTCCTTAACAACCTCAGCGAATCGGCTGAAAACAAAGTCGGATCGTTGCTTAACTACCTAAACAGGACTAACTGGATATAGCTTTTATATATTTTAGGGCTTAATAAATTCATTTGACTCTTTACCAGTTTTGCGGGTCGCGTAGGTGGTATTAAAACTGCACAACTAGCGCTACTTAAGGTTTACAGCATGCTTGCTAAGTCGCCACTCTAACTTAACCTAACCCTATGACCACATTTTGAGATTAAGTCTTTTGATTGAGACATGTAATTCTAAGATTTGGCCTTCAAAAACATTAAACTACTTAAAGTCCTCATTTTGTTTTAATAAATGTTTGTCTTACATATTTTCATTCAATTTATTTTATTGGAACATATCAAAGAAATAAGAAAAACATCAAAAGTCAAACATTTCAAAAGAAAAAAAATGATCATAAGTGATCATAACAATAAAAGGCTCTTTTATTCGCCCGATAGTTCGACGCTTAGTTATTTTTTAATAAAGTTAGTTGATTTTTTAATAATAAAAAAGTCAACAGAAAGAAAAACATCCGATTATCGGATGAACAACTAAATGTTACGTCATCAGCCAATGATATTCCTGGACATTCCAAAGCAAAAAAATTGCAATTTCTCCAGAAATAATGGTGTTAGTTACCGCTGAATAAATTTAGTGATAGTGATATAAATTTATATTTTATTTCCGCATAGGTTTTTCGTGGAATTGTCCACCATCCGCAATATTAAGATATGTGTGTATGTAGACAATATTGTAATGCAAATACACCATCGTATGTTTGTTGGTCTCTCTTCGTCGTGTCTGTTTTTGTTTCATTGTGTATTTAGGCCTTAGGGTCTCACACATTGATATATTTATAATGAGAATGTTTTGCCAATAGCTGCTTTGTTGTATGCGTGTGTGTGTGTTTATTTTTATTTAGTTGTATTAGCATGGTTGACAGGTATATTTAATCCTTACTAAAATCAAAATGAATTTCATTACAATGTTATGTTCGTTGTAAATTTAATTCGATTTTATGTTGAATTTTATGTTTTGTATGAAATTATGTGTGCGTATGTGTGCATGTTAATGTATGGTGCTATGTATTTCTTCCTGTTGATACATTAAAGTAAAATAAATGGAAAATTTTATAATATTTTTACATTCCTCATTTACAAAAGATGAGGGACCAATAATCTACCCGGAAAATTGCCGACTGAACAATTTCTTTTATGTTTGAATAATAAACCTCTTGCTTTTTTTGCTGTAAGAGTTTCATTCATACGTAGCCATTTTAATCTTCATAGACTACTCAATAGACTGCAAAAAAAAATCAATTCAAACCGAAAAGCCTCTGACTTTTTTAAAGCCCTACAGTTTTTCAGTGACTAACGCCGTAAAAGTAAAAATCTTTGTTTGTTTCAAAAATGTGGCGCAAAATTGCTCTCATTTTTGAATTTCCTTTTGTAGATATTATTTTTATTACTTAACATTTACTACTTTGTATTTCTTAAAGTGTCTAAGATTTTCGATTAACATTTAAGTGAACATTTTACTTCAAAGTCCTGCCAATTTATGTAGCTCTTTGTAAGTTTTACCAACATGCACCTGCAGCTGCTTTAATTAAAACTTAAAGCTACCTAAAGTAACATCATCATCATCACGTTGCATCTGCTAATTATACAACTTATTGAAAAAAAAACCAGAAATTTACTTTACACTCGACTGAACAGAATTAGCTAAAAGTTCAGCACTGACTATACTCTTTATTCATAGACAAAGTTTTTTGTTTTATAGTAAAAGAAAAAGAGAAAAAATAATTGGTAAAAGTTTTAGTTGTTGAAAAGTTCAAGTTGAAGAAGAAAAGTTCACCGCTTCGCATTTTAATTTTATTACCTTAGTTTGTCTCTTTGCTTTTCTACTTGAGTAGTTTTTTATTCCAAAGTGGATGTGGGCGTGTGCATTCAATGCCCCAGCAATTTGTCTGCGTGTTATCTGTAGCAACTATCGGAAATGCATAAATAACAACCCGTGAATGCGAAGATGAGAGTTAGCGAAAAACATGCAATGCTACATCCTGGTTGCTGTTTCAAATCAACTCATCATTAAATTGCTGCTGTGATGTTTCATAAAGATTTGAAATATAAAAATGTATTTTTTTTTATTTTATTGGACACTAAAAAGTGAAATTATATCATGGAAATACAACGCATTAATGTCGCATTGAGTGCGATGGGTTTATTTTTCCGAAAATACGTTTTAAAATTTTTTTGTTTTAATTTAAACTACTTATAAGAAATTTAGAAAAATCTTAAATAGTATTTTGTTAAAAATTGTGGTTTTAAAGTTCCACGCCAAATAGTATCGTAAAGCTTTGCAACAATGTAACTTATTGATTTCATGGATCAAAAATGGTGCCGCTTTTCTATCAAGAAGTAATTTTGAAAGCATTTGCCTTGCACCTTCTTAAGTCAATAAAATTGCAGCTGTAATTTACAGCCGGAACCATAAGGTAATGTTTTTTTTTTTAAATAGATTTCAAAAAATTATAATGTGAACAAAACGAAATGTTGGATCAGGTATACTTATTAAATAGCTAAGAAGACTAGCTGATGCAGTAGCTTAACGATATAATAAAGGATGATTTCTCAAGCGCTTGGTTTTTAAAAAATTGAAAAAAGAACAGAGTATTTACAATAGGGATAAAATATTTATTTTGAACAAAACACCAATTCCTGCCATTTATTTTTTAAAGATTTTTTTAAGTTAATGTTGCCTGCGGCTTTGTCTGAGGTGCTCCATAAGTAAGCTCCAAATTTGGCATACTTTTTCCAGCATTTTGGTCGGTAATGCAGCTGCAATGTTGTCTTTCAGGGCTGCAATTGTGACTGGCTTGTCCCGGTACACTAGAGACTTCACGTTGCCTCACAAAAAATAGTATAGTGGGGTCAAATCGCATGAATTTGGCGACCAATGGACTGCTCCAAGACGTGAGATTAATTGCTCACCAAAGTCGCTTCTCAATAAGTCCATGGTACTGCGTGCCGTGTGGCATATGGCACCGTCTTTTTGAAACGACAAGTCCGATTCTTCCTTTTTGGGCAAAAAAAACATCGGTAATCATAGCACGGTACCTTGCTCCATTGACTGTAACGTTGCAATTTTCATTATTTTTCAAAAAAAAAAAAACGGTCCAATGATGCCGCCAGCCCACAAACCGCACCAAACATTGCCTTTTTGTCAGAGTAAATTGGCAGCTCTTGGATTGCTTTTGGCTGGTCTTCAGACCAAGTTCAGCAATTTTGTTTGTTGACATACTCATAGAGCCAAAAATGAGCTTAGTCGCTGAAGAAAATTTTTCGACAAAACATATATCAACACATTTCTCACAGTACACAAATTTTGATAATAAAATTCAATAATTACTATTTTAGTCTATTTATAGTCAAATGGCAAACATTACTGAGCATTTTTGATGTTAAGGAATATTATGAATCATACGTCAAATGTCAAAATATTTACACTAAAAAAACAAATAGCAAAAAAATCAGCCGTTAAAGTCGCGTGCCAATCTTCAAGCTGACATATCTTAGCATTTTTAAACTAATAGCTGTCATACACAAACCAAGCTCAAAGTTGACACAGATTATAGTAACAGCTGCACATATTATACAAAATATTAAAAATTCTTCCTTATTTAATAAAATGTTTCATTTCATTTACTCATACCTGTGCATGTGCTAAGAAATTTCTCATCAAATTTTGAACAAAAAATTTTCCATTACCAATTTCCGTTGTTGCCAAAATCATTTTCAGTGGATTACCTTAATAATATTAAATTTGAGCGGTGGGGGGTGGTCGGAGGTTTTTTTGTCAATAGGGAAGCAGAAAATTGTGTGTGCTCTGCAAAAGTCTGTTCACAATTGATATGAGAAAAGCAATTTCTGTTAAAACTAAATAAATTGAACGAATCACA
Organism: Tricholauxania praeusta; assembly: GCA_949775025.1. NCBI lineage: Eukaryota > Metazoa > Arthropoda > Insecta > Diptera > Lauxaniidae > Tricholauxania > Tricholauxania praeusta. The sequence goes on from OX459031.1 coordinate 8,676,477, forward strand.
CAAGAATTTATAAATTTTGTTGCTGTTGCTGTTTTGACAATGTTTTCAAATGTGCGCTTATTTATGTTGTTGTTGTTATTGTTATTGTTGAATTCTGAAAGCGTTGCTTTTGTGCTACAATTGAAAAGATAAAATTTTCTAGGAATTTATTTTTATTTTTTGTAATTCATTTAATTTAATTGGAGTGAAATTCACTACTTAGCATTGTTGGAAATAACTTGAAATGAGATATTTCTTTTTAAGTGAAACTTAAGACTTTCGGTATTTGAATTGGAATTAAAATTCAGTCAGTTTGATAGCTGCCACAGAAAAATTTGCAAATTGTTTCAATTACGTGGTCAGTTCGAAGTATTTTAATGAACGAAGTTTTGCGTTGTTTTCTTTACATCAAATTCCATTAGTTTTCTAATTCAAATTCTTTTATTTTCCGTGCCACCACCACACTTGACCTCAGCTTTGCGAGCAGCAAAGTGTAAGTGCTTTGAAACCAACCATTGAAAGTTTATTTTTAATTGAAAAACCTTCACTTCCGGTCACTAGCAACGCACTGCAATTTCCGGTTTGCAAATGAAGTGACAGTTTGTTCGTTCGTTGTTTTTTTTTTGTTTGTTTTGGCTTTTCAAGTATAATTGATATTACAGCGTTTTGCCTTCTGCGTTTATTTTTCAATTTAATTTCTCTTTACAATTGTCCTTTGCCCATTAAACGCGCTTACCACAGCTCGTTGTCATGGTCTCCGTTTTTTGTGCTTTGCGGTTGCGTGGCGAAGAATTTATTTTTTGGCTTTTCGTTGTGCCTTGATTTAATTACGAGTTCAACAGTAATGGCCTTTTATTTAATTTGAAGTGGTTGATTATTGTTGTTTCTGTGAGAATGAATCGTTATAATGACTTTATTGTGGCGAAAGTTAGATGTATTATATCTTAAGTTCTAGGCACTTTTAAAATGAATGAGGTTTCGTAAGGCTTCAAGCCGTATCAACAGTATCAAAATCAATCAAGTAGCAAGAGCTGTCGAAATGTGTCAGCAAATATATCGCATATCCTTATGCTTTTTTACGAATTTTTTAACGAATTTTATTGCTTGACTTTCAGTGAACAATGCTGATATCCCCATTTATGCATTTATCTGCTAAAAGACAACAAAAAGAAACGAAAAGTTTCAAAAGGCATTGGAAAACTTTGAAGAAAAAATTGTTTTTTTCAAAAACACCAATATTTATTAAAAAGTATGGGTATCAATTCAAAAACATAAACAATATATTACACTGTCCACCACTACAGAGTTCTATCCAAAAAAAAACCTCTGAATTGTCCTTTTGTTTTGGCTAACGTTGGCATGGCAGGTTTTCTTTTTTTTTTATCCCAAACTGCTTTTGTCTCAATTTGATCATTGAAAAATAAATGGTTTGAAGTCTTAATTACAGCTGCTTTCATCAATGCTGACTGAACTGAATAAGCTGCCACCGCAGTGCTGCTATAACGAATGCATACACACATCCACAAAAGATTGTGGTACTGGCTGTGTGGGTTTACAAACTCGCAATGAATCAATAATATGATACGATGCGCATATAAATGAAAAGCACATCATTTGGCACCACCATTTGCTCCTGCAGTAATCAAAAATAAAAAAAAAAACAAAAATTGAATGCTTTTCATTGGTAAAAATCAATGAAGCCCAAAGTTGGGTTTTCATTATGATGCCGTTTCTATTGAATGGTTTTAGGGGTTTTCTTGCATTTTTTTTTATTTTATTTTTTAATTTAATGGCCTTAACGTTAAGTTTTTAGAGAATTAAGAGTTTTATTTGATATTTCGCATGACAGAAATTTCAATTGGATGGGATTTTAATAATCTTTTATACTTGATGGATTTATTTTATTTCGTATTTTGGGAAACGAAAGCGTTAAGCCAAATAAGGTTCTAAGCTTTAAAATTCTTTTTTGTGCAAATGAAAGTTATTTTCATTAATAATTTAAAGTAAATTTATATAAAAAACTAAATTCTTCATCTACCGAGAGATTATGATATTGAATTAAAAGTTAATCATACGTCACGTGTGTCCCGCCTTTAAAAATAACTGAAAGCAGCTATTCTTTGTGTAAGAGTGTTGTACAGCAAACAGGAAAAAACCCAATAATAAATGACAGCATTTGTCTTTTTGCATATTGTCACTCAAACACAAAGAAGTGGAAAATGTATTCATTTGCAGCTGTGAATTGTTGCCTTGAAGTAAGTCATTTGTGTATAAGTGTAAGAGTTATGTTCAGTAATAATACAAAAAAATAACAAAAACGACAACAATGTTGACGTGTTGTAAAGCTCTTACAGAAATTTTACATATCGATGCTATAAGTAATATGAACTCAGTAGAAACTGAATAGAAAACTTAATTTTCTTTTTTTATTATGATACTTAAAAGTTACTCATACGACATGGGCAACAAAAGTCTTCAAAGTGATATTGTAAAAAAAAAAAAATTGTGGTTTTTATAACAAATAAAGTCAACTTGATTTGAAGGCTCTAGAAATCATTAAAGAAAGAAATACCATTGCTTTAATATTGATATGAAACTAAATATCTTATCAACCGGGTTTCTCCTTCTCCGAAAATTGTTTTGTATTTAGCTTTATGTGAAAAATTGTTCAGGTGTAAAAAATTTTTCAGTTGTAAAAATCTTTACTCGCGCGTGAGATTTATTCCTTTTTTCTCGAAATTTAAACACAATTTTTTAGTTTTTTCTCACTATTTTTCGACACATTCCAAATTTTTCAACGTTTTTTCGGCTTTGTTGATATATTTGAACTTCAAAATTTTTGGATTTTGTCAAAATTTTTCGATTTGATAAAAATATATTCGAATTTATACTAATTTTACTTTTGCAAAATTTTCCCACTTGTATAACTTTCTCAATATATATTTATCTTTTTCATAATTTCTCGACCACTACAACATTTGTCAACTTTTTCCAAAGAATTAGACACACAATTGTCTAGCGATTTCTTTTGAAATACTTATAGGAATATTTTATTTCATTTCATAAAGTAAATAATATTATTTTTTTGTGGATTGAATTGGCACCAAGGAACAGTAAAACAAATGGATAAATGTTTATTAATCTATATTTATTCTATTACTTTTTTCTATATCAATATTTATCTCTCATCTTTCTGCGTGCCACAGAGTTTGATATATTTGGAATGATCCTTTGTAAATAGTCGTCTTCTTTTACATTTACTGCTTTGCGTATGCAACACTTTACGACTTGGCAACATTTTGAGATTTTGTCAACATTTTTCGATTTTGTCAACATTTTGCAACGTTGTCAACATTTTTAGACCTTATCAGCTTTTCTTATACTAACATAATAACTTATAATTGGGCTACACATCACTCCACGAATGTTTTACACAACTGCAGTTTTTAAATGCAGATTTTAAAGGAAAATATCAAGAAAAGATCGGAGCTAAAAAAGCTGTTCAAGGAGGAATACATAAAAAAAAGTATTATTATGTTAATTACCGAAAAATCTCTTTTTTGGTGTAGTATTTTTTTTTAATATATTCCTTAATTTAAGTTTTTGTTATTCTCTAAAAGTTTGCATATAAGGATTTCGCAAAACTAAAATGTCAAGTCTCAGGACGAATAAATTCTGAAACCTATACTGTCCATCAAAAAGAATGAATTTATTACAAAGCATTTCTTAAACATAATGCTTCCATTCTTAGTTTCTGTTGAAAATTAGAATATTTTTGATTTAATCAAATGCTACTGTGTGGCAAATTTTAATTAAATAGTGACGCACAATTATAATAATATCAATTATTGGTTTTAAATAAAGTCATTGGTAACTCGCGTTACCTTTTTAATATACACTAATTCTGAATTATATACTTGCAAACTTAAAGCCTTAAGTCGCTGCAAATTTTATTGAAGAACATTAGCCATTTGGTCGTTTTTGTGGCATGTGCTAGCAAGATAATTGATGAGACGTGTTTTATGTTTTTCAAAATATTGCCTGAAGCCATTAACTTTTTCAACATTTCCAAAAATAGAATTCGAAGTATAGAATTTCATGAAGTAAAATTTGGCATAAAAAACAAAAAAATAAATATAATAATAGACAAGAAATTGTTTCCAAGACAATTATGAATAGTTGTAGCAATGAAAAGCTGTTTATATCTTAATATATTATGGCATATAACTTTTAGCTATAGCTTCTAGAAAAATTATGAGAAATTAGTTTAAAGCAAATTTTTAAGGATGAAACTCTGAAATTTAAGAAAATTTGTTTTGAACAGTATGGGTAGTTCCTAATATATTGCGAATTTGAAAAAGTGAATTCATTGACAAAAATATTGTGTGCAAAGTTGTTTAGCTTAAAAGTACCTGCCATGTAAGAATAACCATTTTGTTCAACAGCCTGCAAACAGCTTCAACATTAACAAAAAAAAAATTGTTTATATTTTTATAGAAAAAAGTGTTCCCGATAATGACTCATATATTTAAATTTTAGGCTTAAAAATTAAAGCTTTGATACTGTTAAGGAAATTGGCATTAGCAGTTTTTGTTGACATTTTAAGTTTTTTAATGGAAAATAATGGTTAAATTAATGGCCGCTTATTTAATGTTTCAAGCAAATTTAAATATCGATCTTTATTGTTTGAGCCTTAAATAAAAAACGCTGAGATTTTAAACCTTACTATAAATTGTGCTTTTAGTTATCTTGGCATTTCCTACTTGGCATCTTAGTGAGAGCATATGCTTCACCTTAAGCCATTCAAAAAAACAAAACAAAGTTACGCAAGAGATACAATAAAATGCTGTTGTGTTAAAATGCTGTTAGCAATGCGTCTCATTGCAGAAGTTTCCCCTGGGAATAATAATTTAAAGAAAATATAAGAAATTTAAATGTAACTTAAGCAATTGTTTTTTGATTTCAATAGAAAAATATTTCAGAAACTGCTTTTTGCGACCACATATAATGCAGGAAGCGTTAAAAGGTACCTATCCAATTTAAAAGCTTAATAATCTTATTTGTTAATATTTTATATTTTGGTGAACAAAAACATCGCATTAATACAACATACTTAATATGTGAAAATACTAAAATGATGGCTATGTCTCAAACTAAATCGTTTACTTACATATTTTAATGAGATATGTATAACTGTATAATTAAAATGAAATATATCTCAACACATATAATGCATGAGTAGGTGTGTGTGTGTTTGGATATGATGTATTAATTAAAGCTAAACACCGGAGGCGTAAATTCTTTGTTACAGTCGCACAAAACTTTTCTAATTAAATGTGATATGATAACGATAAAAACAAATGTGCAAAGTTCAAAGCTGTAGTTCCTGATAAGTTTAGACTGATTTAAAAAAAAATGTTTTTTCATATACAATGAGATGTCATATACAGATGGCCATTCATTGTCAGCGTTCCCTTTGATGTTTGAATGCGTTGGAGCCCAAAACATCCTAATAGAATGGCAGTGAACAGCCAGTTAAGTTAAGAGTTAGAGTGTAAAATTTAATGTTTTCACCGTTGCTTGACTATCAATAAAGTAAATTATGCTTGTTATAGTAAGCCTTTCAAGTTAATTGCTCTTACTGCTAGGAAACACTGCAATGATCAGTAAGTCTGTATCATTCTTTAGTCCTTCTGTGCACCCATTTCATTTTCCACTCAAAATTTTTAACGATTGCACATGCTCTAAAGTTCTGAAACTTCACAAGAACTCCTGACATTATTCAATATCATATTATCATATGTGTGGGTTTACCTGATCAGGTTGAGAGATGTCATTATTATGAACAGTTCGAGCCAAAAAATTTTAAATTTCAGACAATTTGTATAAAATTACCCAGGTACGATTGTTACCTTAAGAAAGTTTTTTTTTGTCACGCACAGAAGGGTTAATATTTAGGACATCCCAGAAAATATATGTGCTTGTTTTGGATTCCACTTTCCACCCATCGATATCAATTGGTATTTCATCTTTACCTGAAAAAGTTTTATACATCATTCAATTGTTCCTATCAGCGGTAGAAATAGTGAAAAGTTTCAAGACGTGGAGTTAAAGAAATGTCAAAATTTGACATAAACTTTTTAGCCAATCCTCTTAATTTTAAGCAGTGTAGTCACTGGAAAGAGCAGCGCTTTACCTTCGGTGACTACATTTTGATGGTGATGCTGAATTTACAGCACGATTATAACCGATAAAACAATCAAATTACTTTCTTTAGTCATAGCAATTTTTGTAGTAATTGCTACAAAATGACGGCAAAATCTTGATAAGTATTTCAAAAATGTTTCTAAAGTCATTTATTATTTTGCACTGAGTTTTTTAGACAATTTTTCAAAACTTTTTTTACAATTGAAAAAATTATCAAAACTTCCAGTTCTAGAAAAATTGACAATAAATATAATTGAGTTTAAGTAGAAACTGATGAAAGTTTACTCACAAGCTGACAATATTTTTTTTTGCAACAGTCTATTGAAACTGTTCAATCTTATATTGATAGTATTGCTGCAACTGCTGTTTTTTTTTTAATTTTCTTGTCTATCAGAAAACAAATTATTATTTGTAACAAATGTGAAAAGTTCGATACGTCGTTGTGTGCAACTCTGTTTGCAAACAACAGTTACGTAGGTGTGTGTATGAGTTGATTTTATATGTGTTGTAAAAGTTTTACTATACTCATTTTCTAGGCCAAACAACCAACGAAGACTAATAGTTGACGTTAATCTTGTCGATTTGTTGCTAAATTGTTCAACACATTTAATTAACACTTTTTCTATGTGTGTGTGTGTGTGTGAGTATGTGTTATGAAAAAATTTTATCCCAGTGGAAAGTTAGTAATTTGTGCATCAATGAACATTTTCAGGTCACAAATATATCTTTAAAAACTATAGCCAACTATGTAAGGAAATTTTACTGAACTTCGTTTAGATTTCGAAACTTTTATAAGAACAATAAAATTTTCCAATAAAAATCAAGACAGAAATTTTCCCTGCGAAATTATATTATATTTTTTTATATTAAACGTGCAATCTTAAGGGATTGTCATATAAAAACTTAATTCAGATGCTTATAATTGCTTATGCATGACGTATGAGTAACATATAATTATTGCACGGCACATATTAATAATCATAACGCCCTTATTTACACCAAAGGCAGAGTAGGAAACATACTTTTATATGATTTTTTGGAAAACATGACGTATGAGTAACATTTAATAACAATACAAAAAACCTATCATGTTGCATTCATAATTCTTATCTTGACTCTGATAATCCTACAAACAATTTTTTCACGACATTATGCTCTGTGGAAATTAACAATTTAATACTCAATTTTACTAATATCTGTTACGGGTGGATGCCTGGATATTAGGATTCCTAATATAATGCTGTTTTTAAAACTTTTTACTGAAAAAAAAAAATTGTAGATTTTTTATGACTAATTCCAGAATTAATCATTTCTTCATAAAGTCGGATAACAATAGTATAAAATTTAACTTGCCAATAACTAAAAAGACTCTTAGGAGCACAGTATGCTTTTATTTCATAAAGAAAGGACTAACACTTTCTAACAGAACTAGATAATACCTAACCATGTAACGATGATTGTCATCTTCAACTCTTCTTCGTTAAATTTTGCTTTAACAAAACCATAGCTTCACTTTGTACAAATTTATTGCGCCTGCTATAAAAATATATAAAAATGTCAAAGTAAATTTTAAGAAGAAATTTAAAAGTTACATGCCGCTTAAATGCATGTCGCGTGCAGCGCTAATGCGACTTTTCACAGAAAAAAGAATACGTATGACTTCCGACAGCATTAAAACGGAAGAATATTTTTCGTTTTTACTCTATCGCCATTTTTTATTTATTTTGCTTGGTCATGTTACGCTTACATGTGCAAGACCGTAACAAAAGCATTAAACCACACAAGTGCAAACATACACACAAACATGTGTATGTATGGTCGTTACAACACTTGCACATGCATGCAATACCATAAAAAAATTCACTACTTCCGGTCCTCGCTGAAGACCAAAGCTGTAGCTGCGAATGAGTATAAAAGCGGCTTTTATTTGCTTGTAGTTTGCGTGTTGCAAGAACACGAGCTAAGCGCAATTTTGTTGCATTAAACAACAATTTGCTATGAAAGCTGGTGCATGAAAAAAAAAAAAAAAAAATTTATGCTCGATCCTAAAATAAGTTGAATTGCGCAGAACATTGCGTGATGTAGCTGAAGAGCATTAAATTGAATGGATAAATGACGGAATAGCTGACATTCACTAACAATTTATTAGTCATGTTGTTAACTTTGTCGTGATTCATTTAGTTTATAGCCGCAATATTGGACAATAGCGCTTTGATTAACTGAGATGACAATTTGAAAGATCTAAAATTTAAATTGTTGAAATTTACAAATCCAGCGATTCTGTGATCATAAACAAATCAATAGAAACTTTTATAACTGTATAGAAATTTCCAAAATCAATAATAATAATAATAATAATAATAATAATAATTAAGCAAAAGTTTTTCTGTTTACATGTCGTATGAGCGACATTAATTACATCTTTTGTGTGTAATGCGTGACTTGAATCCTCACATTTCAAATCCGATGCATTTTAGAAAGTTCTTATTCGATATTATTGTCAATTGTTAAATGTTCTACAAAAGTTTAAATTTTAAGTATTGGCCGCTGAATAGCTTCAAGAAACCAATGACCAGAGTTGAATTACTAAATTTTTTATTTTTAAATTTGCTGAACCCTCCATGATGACAGCTGTAGAAGAGCAGCAGTAACTTCATTGCGATGAATTGTGAAAAATGATATGCTAAAAATCGTTACGTAAAGACTATGCATAAAATCGAAAGCTAGAAATCGAAATAGCGGCGGTAGCTTTCTTTTCATTAAGCTCTACGCTTCTAATAAAATTTTAAAATATTAGTAGTACTATAGTTAATCCGTAAATATTTATAGTCTCGCTTAAGTATCAGCAGAGATAATGATGTCTGTAATTTAAAATAAAATTTAAAGTCTACAAAAATTGTTGTTTTGGGTGGAATTGAAGCTTACCACATTGAAAAGTTTTCATTAATGCTTTCGTAATGTAATTAATCTATTGTGATTTGTCAAATCATAAACAAACTTTTTCTTTTCTTGATGTTCTTAGCGACGAAAGGAATATAACACAGCCTTTCAGTGTTGTAATCAGACACTCTAATCACTAAGCTGCTTAGCTATCACATGTCTTATGAGCAACATTAAATTTATATGAGTTACATTAGCAGTTAATGTAATTGAAGCCGTATATCTTAAATTTGATGCAACTTAAAAATTTTTGTTGAAGCATCAAATCTTCAACATTTCTTACTCTATAAAAATGTACATTTTGATTTATGGCTGCATAGTACATTTCCAATAATTCCAGCCCTGAGTATGTATTATTTACAATTTCTTTTAGCTACAATCTTTAAGACAATATAGACTTCTATGTACTATGTGAGGCAATATTAGCGCCACTTTAACCTGACCAACACTTTCAAGAACTATTTCATAAGCAAAACTTTTCCTAAGCAAAAATTTGTCTCATGTTTGAAATTCTGAAAATTTGTACAGCTGCTAAATAACACATTACGTCAAGCCGATTTTTGAAATGTTGTTGATAATTCTAACAAATGAAAAATCTTAAATTCATCTTGGCTTGAGTTCGTAAAACTTATATTGTCAACTGCAATTTGCAGATGAATCATTAAGTTTTCGTTTACTACTTTTATTATTTTTCCAAGTAATTTTTATATTTATTCCGTAACCGTATCATTGCGTACCAGCAAATATAAAACTTTATACTGCTTTATTTACGAGTATATGTCTGTATCTCACTAAAAATAACAATCTATGAGGAGTGCAAAAGAAAGTCCTTAGTTTATTTTGTAATAAAGTTAGTTATTTTACATACTTAAGCGCGCAAATTATAGTGTAATTTAAGAACGCGCATTTGGCGGTGCTCCATGTCGTATACGTAACATACATCACAGGCTAAGCAAAACAACATAACAGAACTGTGCTTACTTTTTATTTTATTTTTTTAAGGTTCGCCTTTTATTTGCCATTAAAAGCAACACTAATATTTACGCTATTTATTTAGTCTATCATCAGCCTAGGAGGTAACTATGTACTTTATTGAGGAGAAAACTTTGTTGACGTACACAACTTTTGTATTGAGTTGTATCGCTTGATTGCATTTTGATTGTCGCTATTGTTTTTTTTTCTTTTTTTTTTTTGTTAGGCGCTTGCCCTGTAGGGAATTGCGTAATTTTTACAAAGCAAAGCAACTTACTTGTGCTACATTTTTTATGCGATATGCGTAGACTTTGTCAACTTAAAAATTCGGCTAAATTTTTACTGAATACTGCAATTACTTTGGCAGCAATTTGTAAAGTTTTTAACTCACTCAAAGCATTTAAAGAACGTGAAAACCTGGTAGTTTATTTAATTCGCTTAATCAATTTTAAATGGCTATAGCGACAAAACCATTGACAAACTTAAAAAAGTTCCATCATAATCATCATCATCATCACCGCTTGATTTGTGTCGAAAAAAAACTACAATTTGTCCAAAACAGCATCAAAATCAAGTGTTCGAACTCACCATCATAAAATCCACAATACTGGCGATGCTATATGGACTTACAAGTATGAAATGCAATCCGGCAAACAGTTTTTGGAACGACGCCTCAAAAACGAGCTACAACCCAAAAAAAACGTCATAAGAGCAAATTCGCTGAGGGAGTAGAAGGCTTCCTCAACCAGCCTAAAAAAATGTATAGAAGAATAGATGAAGCGCTGACGTTTAACGGCTGGGTCCTTCTTTCATGGCAACAAAATAAATTTTGATGAAGAAATAATTTTGTTTCGTTTAATTCGTTTAATTCAACATTTCTGGATACTTTCTGCTAAGCAATTGTTCTTATGTTCTGTAATCTTGCTCTAAGCACACTGTAAATAATCCAATTTAAGAAATAAAAAAACATTTTCTCCATTGTTTAGTTCAGCTTCAACTACTTTTTTTTATTATTTATTTTATTCAGTATATTTTTCGTAAAACATACCATAAATCAGTTTTCTTACATACTAATCAAACGATTGCTTAAAAAAAAAAGAACTAAAGCTGCTATGCCAACAAGTTATGACAGTGACAAATGAAATGAAGAAAAAACGCCGGAAAGTAAGCAATGAAAATTATTAAATAATTTCATAGCATATTTCTTATACGGTTTTTTTTCTTCTTATTAATAAATCTACTGTCACATTTTGCTATTGTAAGGGGAAGAAAGCATACATAAAATTGAGACTTGCCAAAAAAGTGTTTTTATCAGAAAATATAACGAAATCACAGTGACACTAGAGGAAACGTTAACAACAAGCCCTTATACTAAAATTTACGGATACTACTATTTTTTACTTACATTTACTTACAACAATGTTGCACACTTAATACAAGATAGGCAAGATAGTTTTGTTTGGTTTGTTTTTTTTTTCATCTGTAAAGTACACTTAAAAAACATTTAATATTAAAAATACTTCTACTAGTCCAAGTCTGAGATAACGTATGTATGCATGTAACTCAAACAAATCTTATTTATAAATTCATATGAAAGGTATATTTGATTTGATTACAAATTGAATAAAAATGTTAGTACAGTTAGGGTAAAGTACGAAAATACAAAAAACTTAATAAAAGCTTAATGTGATTGTCGCTATTTTATTTGCATTTATTTTGTTAAAAATTTTTGGTTTAAGCTTTATATTAAGCTTTCCATTTATTTTAGATTTTTTTTATTTCAAGCAAAAATTTACTTATTTTAAGAATTTTATTTCTTGATTTAAAGAAAAATATTATTTATTTTAAGGGAATTTTTTACTAGTTTTAAGTAAATTTAACAACTGTTTTAAAGAAATTTTTAAATTATTTTAAGTGAATTTTTCACTTGTTTTGAGTAAAAGTTTTACTTGTGTTAAGTTAATCTTAACTTGTTTTAAGAAAATCTTTTATTTGACTTTATTTTTCTACTGCTTCTTTTTGTTATACCTGCAATAAAAACTTAGTGTTTTATAATTTTTTTAAGTGACTGTGAAATGTACAGTGTTTTTTTTTCTAACGAAGCAGCGCAACAGAATATTTATTTAACTCACTACACTGTAACAGCAGCTACATCTGTATGCGTAAGTGCTTGTGAATTGTCCTTGTAACTGTGAGCATGTGTATGTGACTATTGAAAGTTGACACTTATAGTAAGGAATAAACGTCAATACTAAATTGGCAGCTGTGCTTGCATCTGTAAAAATGTTTTTGTTTCTTTTTTTTTTTCAATATTAAGAGTAAAACTTTTATTTATAATTTTGCTTTTGTTTAAGTTTTTTGTTCACTTACATTTTTATTGTTATTTAATTTAACTTATGTTTTTTTTTAAACAAATTGTTTATGTTTTTGTTGTTGTTGTAATTATAAGCATCTAAGCATAGTTCAGCTTTTAACCCCTTTATTTGATTTTTATTAAAATTTTATTAATATTTATGCATATTTGAGTTGCAGTTGTGTTTTTATAGTTTATGTGTATATGCGGGTATTACAAATTGTATAACGTTTGCATGGTATGTGTGTCTGTGTGTGTGAAACTTTATTACAAATACAAATGCAAAATGAACTTGAAATTTCTAGACTATTGCAGAACTACAAAATTTTTAGCAACTTTTCTACAAATTTTCTGTATTTTGTTTGACTTTGTCAATAAAGTTCACGCAACTTTTTGTTTTCGTTTTAAAAGTTTTTGCTTAAAATGTTATTGCTTACTTCTTATTGACTTAAATTTCTATATTATTTTTTAGTTTTGTTTAAAATTGTCTGTGTGTGTTAGGGCTGCAACGCTGCTAATTAATAGTATCCTCCTCCTCCTGCAGCGAAATGATCTGCATAGCAATACGTGTTTTTGAGAGAGAATAAAAACGAATTATATGTTAACAAAATAAATTAAATGCATTATTTATTAAATAATTTTATAAGAAATTTAAATTTTTATCATAGAGTTTTGTTAAATATGCCATTACAAAAATATTACTTAGTTTTTAAAAGAAGTCAAAAAATTCAATTTTACACCATAGTATATGGTAAACATAGTAGTCTATTGGTTAAAGTATCAGCGTAGCCCCGGTTCGAATCTCATGACTGTTTAGTTCAGCATATTTATTATTTGCGGCTCCCCACCTTTGCTTAAGAGACTGACAACGTTTTGAGAGCATAGTATGCCATTCAAAGTGTTGTCCCATTTTCACCATTTAGATTCTGTGAACCGGCTGCATTTTGTTTAATCGAAAACTTCAATATTTCCAATTCCTTTTTTAAAACTTTTGGAAAAATAATCTTCATTGAATAAGTAAAATGTATTTCCCACATAATAGCTTATAAAATTTCTTACTCAAAACTCGTCAGGACAGACATTTCGAGTTTCATCTGCTTATTCTTTTGAAAAAAAAAAAAAAAACAATTCTGGACTTGGCAGGTTATGATCCAAGGAACATGGACTTGGCTGATTTTGACATAGTAATCAACAAGATTTGTTTGAAAAAAAGTGGACTTGACCGGTTTCGATATCAATGTACTGGTCTTGGTGGTTTTTGATTTCAAGGCGTTGGACCGGTTTTGAAAGGAAGTTCAAAAATAAATTTAAGGAATGTAATATTACTGTCAAACATTTTTTTTTTAAATCTTAAAACATGATACAAAGATAAAGCATGGTTTAGATTTTGATATATAATAAGAATATCTCAAATTGATATTTTTTTTTGACTTGCTGAAAAATGATTTGACTTTTTTTTCACTAATTTATGGGCATTTGGGAAAAAATAAATTTAGCTGAGCAAATTTCTTGTGAATAAATAATGTAAGGTGTTTTTTATCAGTGTGATTTATTTTCCTGTATAGTTCTTGATATAATATACATGAAGGGTAAGACATTTTTTCCTTGGGTCTGCTAGTTATAGAGTGCATAATTTCATTTCTCATTTCACTATTAACTTTCTTAATAAAACCAATGGTAATTTCTGTAATAGATGATTAAAATCTTTGCCAGAAAACTCGATTTTTAAGAAATATTTAAGAGCAACGTAACTAATTCAAACGCTTAAAGAACAAAGAAAAGCTTTTGTTGTTGGAAATATAAGTGCGTCCACTGACAGCGAGCCAACCGACGCGGAGTGCATTTTTTCGACTGAGCGTGCTTTGTTCAACTCACTCCTAGTCTGAGCGAATTGGTTAGAATAATATGATGGTTTTTGGCAACTTTTATGTCCGAGCCAATTTTTCTTACTGAATAAAAATCCTTTTATCTATATTTTATTAAATTTTTCGCTTTGATATACTAACATTTTCACGAGTGCTTAAGGAAGTATCCTACTAATGAAGGAATATGTTACTAAAATAGCTTTGACGCGAGTAACTTTAGGTAAAATTTAACTTTCTTTTAAAAGCTAATATATGAGATGAAACGCATCGACTGTAGCTGAGAAAAAAATTTTTTGAGTAAAATGTTGAAATTTTTTAACTACTACCACACTTAACCAATTCATACATTATATTTTTATATAATTAAAAATTATAAAAATAAACTTTAATCTTTTTTTATATGAAAATATAAATAATTTTTTATTTTCAAATTTAAAATTCTTTTCAAAAATCGACAACATAGATTTTTAACAATATTTTTGTACAGAGCTTCTTGTTCAGTACTTTTAGTGCAAAAAACAACAAAAAAATTACAAGCGCAAAATGCATTAAAATGGGCAACGAGCTGCTTATACTAGTTTCAATGACCGCTACGTCATATCATCAGTAAGCTTTGTTAGCCGAAGTATAGTAGTTCTACAAGCCTACTATGTAATGTTTCTTGGGTTGATCTGTTAAGAATCACAGCAGTAAACAAAACAAAAACTTCTACATCTTAATGCAATTGACCTTGTAATCTCTTTGATATCACACATTTCTTGACGAGCGCTTCGTTGTCCGCTTTTTAAAAATTTTTTTGTTGTTTTTTGCACTAAAAGTACTGAACAAGAAGCTCTGTACAAAAATATTGTTATTATTAAGTTTTGTTCCAAAAACACAAAAAAATAAATTTTTAGTTTTTCTTTTCCCTTAAAAAAAGTCTCCACTTTTCCTCTTAAAATTATATTTCCTTCAAATTGAAATTGGAACACTGAAGCCTAATTTTGCAGCCAGTGCTTAAACGGAAGATTCTATTTAAACTTAAGTCCAAGAAATAGTTTTCTTCCGCAATCTCATAAAAATTGAGCCTTCAGATTTGAACTCAGCTCCAATAATATAGCAAAGAACTTCGATTAATCTCAAAGTGTGGAGAAAACAATTTTTCGCTGGTACAGTTAATGTGTTTCATCTCATTTGTAAATATTTTATATACTAATTATTATAAAAAAATATTGTATTTATATACATAAAAAAAAGAACAAATAAGTATTCATTTCTGAATTTTTGTTTTCCTCATATTGAAATAAATTGTTTCATTGTTATATTTAATATTTAAAAAAAAAAGCATATGTACAGTAAAGCATATTAAATATAGTTATACTGAAGTATGGCGATATATGCTATATTGCTGGAAAAAAATCATTTAATCTACATTCTATAAAAATAAGCGTTTCTGATAACTACTCGTACAATAAAAAAATTCGATTACTAAAAATTTTATTAATTTTTTTGTTTCAAATACATCGACATGAGTATTTATTTTTAGTTTTATATACTGCTAAATCAGGCATATTTGCTACTGCAACTAAGTAAAGCATTTTTTCTAACACTAAAAAATAGCTGTTTCTATTGCTAAAATGCTAATAAAATTTCATTAAAAAAAAAAAATAAATAAATTTAGTAAATCAATTTTATTTTACTTACATGATATTATACAACAACATGATGACTCCAGTGCTTTCCAAATGTTTAATTAAGTGTGTGTGCGTGTGTCAAACCTTTTTATAGCTGACAATACATTGATACTTTTGTTTTACATTTATGTACTACTACTCTTTAACTAAAGGATTTAATATTTTGTTTTTTTTTTTTAATTTAATTTTTAAGTTTTCTTACTTTTATTTAAGTTTTGCTTAGTACACATAGTTTGCGCAGATTTTATAATTTTGAGGTATTTGCTGAGTAAGAGACGGTGGAGCTGACATTCTCAAGAAAATGAGAACCGAAATTAAATGAGAGTAACAAAATGATTTTTTTTTTCTATTTTTCCATAAGAAGTTGAAATACTACGCTGGTAAATTTGTGGAATTTTGGCTCAAAAAATGTTTTCGTACAAAACTTTGAAAATATAAGTTATAGAAACGATACTTCTTAAAATATTTTTTTTGTAATTATTATTATTTCACTAGATATTGAACCTTAAGAAAATATATTAAATTAGTTTTCATTTTTGAAATAAATTTTCAATTTTTTTGAACCCTTTCTTAAAGTTGTATATGAACTTTAGAAAAAGTCATCCAGTTCGTCTGAAAAAGAAAATTTGTTTTTGTTTTTTTTTTCTAGTTTTGAATGTAAGAAATAACTAAATAGGTATTTTAAAACATCATGCTTAGTGCATTGATTTGGTTGAGACGACATTAAGATATTTAAAATTCTAAGTAACTAAATTACTTTAACTACGTTTCGATTATTTATTAAATATTTTCTATTTAAGAATTTTTCTTTAAGGTCAGTCGACAAGTTATTGGAAACTATAAAAACAGAGTTAAAGTTAAAATTTCATATCTTTTGGAAATGGTTTATTTGTAGGTGCAGCTGCTAAATAACTTCCAACGAGGAAAATGTTTTGACAAGGTGGCATTTTCAACAACCTGTTTTGCACTTTTACGAAAAAATTCTGGAGCTAGTACTTCAGGAATTATTCATCATAAATTTGTGGCATACTTTTTGTTAAATGTTAAAATTTTCACTTAAAGTATTTTTCAAAATTCTATATATTTTTTCTTCAAGGAGACACATAAGATGTTCAGCTGGCGACGTTAGATCATATGGAAGCCAATAAAAGCAAAATTATTGCCGAGATACAGTTTAAAGTGCTGGAAATGAAATGCTCAAAAATTGTAGCTTCAGACGAAGCTTCCAGTCACGGCACTTACTTATATATCAAAATGTGTACTCAAATACTTAATAGCATGAAATTATCTACCAAATAATGTGAAATTTAGGTCATTTAAAGATGAGACTCGCATTTTTTCATATAAAAGATTTTCGGCTCAATGTCCATTTTGTCAATAATTTTATTTTTTCGAAACGGTAACACCTTCAGAAAATCTGTTACATGAAACTTTTTTTTATTAAAATTAGAACTTTTCCAAATCCTGAACTATTCCTCAGAAAAACGATAAAAGACATATCAACAATATATAGAGTTCTTGAGCCACTTCTTTTATAACTGCCTGCCAAGCTACAAATGAAACATTTCCAAAAAAAAAAATAAATTCAAACTTTGAAACTTCCCTTCCAAAATCTCCTTGCCGCCTGACCAATTTTTACTTTTTAATAAATTTTTATTTAGTGCATATTCGTTAAAGGATCCACAAAGTCTGTCGTCGTCAGCACTGGTTGGGTTTTAAGTGCGCGTTGATGGCTCTTTACACAATTGACTGTTGCAGTGAACTTCTGGAGCTGTTTTTTGAGTGCACTGGGATTTATAATTGGAGACAAATGCATGGGTGTTGATTTTTTTTTGTTAAGGTTTTTGGTATTTTGGGGACCAGTTGATATTTTTTTTTTGTCGTGGAATTGTTGTCGGAATGCATTTTGGGGAAAATTTTATTAAAGTTTTTATTAGTTAGTTAAAAGTTTAAACTTATTTATTTTTATACACAAAAAATTGGTACTTTCAACAACATGTGAATAATTTGAAGATAACACGAAATTTTTCGCAGAGACGATTCTTGAAAACTTTATACAAAATGTGAAAAAAGTTTTGTAAAAAAATATTGATGATTAATTTTATTATAACTTTAACAGAAGTTTAAAGAAAACTATTTTCTGTATAGCAAATTTTAATATGTTAAAAAGTTGTGCAAACAGAACGTTTGAGAAGGTATAAAAAATATATAAGAAATAAAACTTAAAATTAATACTTACCTCAAAAGTTATATTGTTGCCTTATAATTCACATGAGCGCGTGTATAGATTGGTGATTTAACTAATAATTTTGCGATTTATTAATAAATAAGGTGAATGAATTTCTTGAAAAATTAAAATCATGAGATTAAACTCTTGGGACTAGAAATGGGCGTAATTGGTTCACGGACATGCCTACCGCCCATACTCCATGTATATATGCCAAAATCTTTTCCGAAAAAAGTTGCAGAATTTTAATAAAACTTGGTGATTTGGTGCACATAAGTACCAAATTGGATTGGCATGTATTTCAAGTTTTCAGAGGGTCTTAAAAGGGCGTGTCACAGCCCTAAATTTTAACTTTTATAACGCCATATCTAGTAAGCCATGTGATCAAATGTAGTAAACGGATACAGCTCAAATATATCTTAAGCTGTATCAAAAGTGGGCGAAATTGAAGAAATGGGCGTGGAACTTTTCAACAAGTGAAAATTTTGTTTTCGTAAAACACGAAATTGGCAACAATGATTTTCATAAAAATTTTAGAGATGATATCAATGAAAGCAATCCTCTATACAGCTGGAGTCAGTATGCTGGTAAAACTCATTAAAGGGCGTATCTCAGCCCACAATATTTATAAACGTTATTCGTTATAAAATTTAATATGACAGATATGCTTGCAAAGTGAATGCAATATTACCTGTAGGCGTGGCACCTCCCATACAAGCATAAAACGTTTAATGTTATAGATAGTGTGCTATGAGAGTAAAATTCATAAAATTTGCTGTAGAAGTGTCCGTGACTATAAGCTTTGAAACTATAAGAAATTCAACAAGATTGCATCAGTGGGCGTGGCACCTTCCATATCAACATAAAGTTGTTAGCCCTTTTTTAAGTGAACTATTGCAGCAATTGGTCTGAAATTTACTGTGGGTGGATTACTTGCTATAATATGTAACTGAATCAAAAGCGGACAAAGTGGTGTCAGTAGGCGTGGCACCTCCCATACAAGAAAAAAACTTTAAGTGTCATACCTATCGAAATATGTGAACAATCTACTAAAATTTTGTATAATCTACGAAATACATTGATTTTCTTCTTAAATTTGAAGTTAACTTTATTTATTAATTGAAGTTTTTTTCTAAAAAAAAATTTTATTTGCTTTAATTTAAAATTGTTTTTTTCGGCATCAAACATGATAAAATGATTATAGCATACAAACGAAATTCGAGCAATTGAAATTAAAAGGTAAAAATTAAAGGTAAATTTTTTATTCATTTTATATTTTATTTCACTACCTTAGCTTATTTAGCATTGCATTAATATTTCATTTCAGAATTAAAGAATTTCATAAACAAAATGAATTCATAATGCAACTGCAATTACAGCAATAATTGGCGTGTTTAATTGGCACTGCAAATTACAATTTGCAATATTGCAGAATATGCGAAAATTTAGTAGTTGGTAGGGTGTAATGAAAAAAAATATATGACTTTTTCTTCAACTTAATAATGAAGTATTTAGCAAAATGTTTCAAATAGCGATCCAAAAATTATTAAAAATGTTTAGGTTTTTGGGAAAATCTTGCAAAGAAAAATTTAAAAAAAAAAATTGAAACTTTCAAACATTAAATTGATTTAAAAAAATATTAGAAATAAAGTTTTGGCCAGAAAAATCAAAAAATCATTGAAGGTCGCTCCACTGTTTGAGGACACAATTAATAATTAATTAATTACAAAAAACTTTTTTTTTTGCTACAAAAATCAGTGCTATTGTGCATGAAGTGTCAGGACTACACAATTATATGAAATTGTGTCAAAAAATTCGTCACCAAATTGGAATCTCAGAGTAATGTAAGTAAGTATATTTTGGGTGAAGTGTAAGTTTTATTTAATAAAATTTGCTTAGAAATGTGCTTTGCATTTTGTACTTCTTTACAAAAAGCTGATATCAAACAAAAACGTGCCAGCAAAAACGTGATAATGCCAATATGAAAGCTGTTAGAAAAATTGCAATACAAAATTGAGATTATGTAACAACTGAGATTAGCAAATATAGAAGAGAGAAAACAAGGCTTTATCTTTGGAAACTCATTATGAAAATTAAGAAAGTTTTGCACAAACTGCGTAGAATTGTCGGTCGAAATAATGCCCATAATGAGTCATCAGTTAGAAGATAAGTAAAAGATTTTTGAAAAAACTTTTGATTGTGGATAGAGGTTTAATCGAATTAATAGCAGAAGTGACATTTCAAGAAGCACCTTAAAGTTAATACCCACTAAAGATATACCATCGGTGATGGCAAGACATGTTCAAGATAACCTCAAGTTCTAAAATTTTTTGGGAATCCTTACAACTCAAAAACTTACTCCATTTAGAGTATATGGTCAGTAAAAAAAAAAAAAAAAAATTTTGAAGTTGCTACCAGAGCTGTAAAATTTCCTTTTTTTCGAAATTTGAGAAAAAAAAAATTAAGAAAATTGCATTTTTTTATATAAAATTTTTTTTCATATTTTTTTTTTTTTTTTTTTTTTCATTTTCCTGTACTAGGTACATGTAAAAAAACTGCTGAGGAAAAGTTATCGCTATTTCTTAAGGCTATATATAAGGAAAAAGTCCATGATCTCTGATTTTTTTGTTTAACAGCCCAAAGCCTTTGCTGTTTTTACTAAATTCACCTTAACACACTATTAGGTACTTAAAATTGTCGATGAATATTCATTAAAAAAACAAATGAGATAACAATAAAATTTAATTTTGGTTTCAAAAAATTCAACAATTTTTTTTTGCACCATCCTATTGGTAGCGTGCGCGCTTAAAAACAGCAATAATAAAGGAAAATATTGATGACGCCACACAACTGCTGCATAATTTAAGGCTTTTTTTATTGAAATTATAATGAAATCCATTAAGTGAAGTAACTGCTTACAAAAAAATACAAAAAAAAATTATTAAAATGGGATTGCAATTTTAATTTAATTGCGAATTTATAATTCATAGCGCATGATAGATTCTGGAAAAAAAATAATGGGTTTGATTTGTTGTGGCTACGATTATGCTGAAAAATGCTGGCATTTGAATTTCAATTGAAGAATTTTTAATTATGTGCAATTAACATAATTTAATTAGAGTGTCATATTTTTTTTTTTTTGTTTATTGGATTATTAAGTACTTACCATAACTTGTTGTTTTAAGGAATTTGAAATAAATTAAATTATAATTTAAAAAATAAAACACAAAAATTCAACTAATGAATTTTTAATACTTTTTTTTCTCTATAATAAAACAATGAAATTCTACATACTTTTATTTGAGATTTACATAAATCAAAATTTAACGAAATTATTTAAAGAAATTAAAACTTAAACTGAAATACTTGCTTTTGTCATTATCATCAACATCTTGCCTATTTAACACCTTAATGACTTGTCGTTTAGCAGTGAGCTTTAAATTGAATTAACTTAATTAACAGCATGGCAAAGGATAGTAACAAACTTACAATGCAAACGACAACAAACGAATAGATAAACAGTTGAGCAAACAACATGGTGCTGTCATATAAATTCTAATTAAAGTGTAGATACGCCATGCATAATTGCGAGTTTGTGAAAGTGGTGTTCCGTACAACAGTGTAGTGTAGTATTACAGCGAGGTGGAAATTTTTACGAAATATGATCGAGTAATAAAATTGGAGAATTATTTTTGAATATATTGCACCAACTCATCACTTGGCAAATTTGTGAGAAATATGGTTACTTAACATTACTTTGGAAGCAAAATTATGATTTCAACAGAGAAAAATTTTAAATTTTACTTTATTAACTTTTTAATAGCTGAGCCTCACTGTCTTGGTATTGTATTGGTGCATAGTTTATGATAGATTTTGAAAGTATCGATAGAAAAGAGATGTAACTGATGTTAAGAAACTGCTTGCCAAATGCCAACACAAAAGTATTATTTTTATAACGGGTGATTTTTTTGCTATTTGTTTTTTCAGTTTAAATTTTTGGACATCTTGTGCATGATTTGTAACATAAATTGATGCCAAAAATATTCAATGAAGCTTGCCATTTTACCACAAACAAATCAACAAACAAACAGCGCTTGCAAATTATTGAATTTGACCCTAATAAACTATTTTTTTAGGGCTACGTGAAATCTCTCGGGCGTAACCGCGGGAAATATTTATATACCATAAAAAAGTAAATGGCAGACATTAGTGTATCTTTCAATTAAATATTTTATTCGCTTTTGCAAATTTTCTGTTATTTTTTATATTTTTAAGAACCAAACCCTTAAAAAATCACCTTTTATAAAAAACTGTCGACATAATGATTACATCTGTGCGAAGACAGTCGCTCATTTCAATTGAATACAACACTAAAATTGTCGCATAAAAAATTATTTATCATTGAGCAAATAAATCACTTTAAAATGTCACTCTGAGATCCAAAAGAAAAGCACAGACAGAACATTAGTTACACCTCTCTTTTTCGGTTTTTCTGATTTTTGCCTACAAGTAAACACCAAAGATTTGAGATTGAAAAGGACGATGACTGAAAGCTTGGAAAGTGTGGCAATGAGGCGCAGTCTTTGAACTTGCAACTTTTGATTTTGCTCAGCAACACCAAGGTCATTGAGTTATACAATTTTTACTCTCCGAACGTTGCGCATAAGTCGCGGGAGTCTGATGTTTTTTACACTTTTTTGTCATTCCCATTCCCGTCTTCGCCGCTGGCGCCGATTTGGCGCCACAACAGCTGCTTTCTTCCGCCGCAGCGCCATTATCGTCAGCTTCTGCAATTCTTAAATGATGCTCTTCCACTGGTGAAGCGGAGGAAAATCCAGCGTTCGCTTGTTCCGAATTGGTGCGTTGAAAGATTTTGCATGCTCTAAAGCTGCGTTGCAAGTACTTTGTGATATTGAATTGATTGCTGTGATTGCTTTCACGCTCTTTTGTACGACTTGTGGACGGCGCATAGACCATTGGCTCAAAGATTTGACCCATTGAAGCTTTGCGTGCACATGGATGCAACACGTGCGATGTGCGCAATTGCTGTACGCTATGCTTATGCTGATCGTAATTTTCCACCACAATAATGGGCGTTACGAAACGTTTGGTGGGCATGGCAGTTGATGGTGATATAGGCGGCGATGGTGTTGCCGCTAGCACACTAAAATGTGAATGCGATTCTCCAAGTGATTGGCAATTTCGTATTTGCGTGCTTGTTCTCCAACCTTTCCAGCGGAAAATACTGCGCAAACGCAAAAGTTGCTGATGGGGATGATGTTCGGAATGCGTAAGCGGCGCACAGCCGCAACGTTCGCCGCCTGTATTTTGGTAGAGTAAATCTTTGACCAAATCAGGTTGGTGTACGTCGCCGTGATGTAGATGAATTTTGGAAGTGAAAAGTGTTTCGGAATTGTTGTGGTAATGTGATTTGTGTGGCTCGTGTGTGTTGTTGTTGTTGGGGTTTTTACAAGTGGCTTTGAGGTGCAGTGTTGCTGTTTCTTTGTGTGTGTGCTTTTTGGTTCTAATTTTGTTGTTCACTCTTAACGACATGTGCAAGCTACAAGTATCCCATGCGGTTTTCGGTAACGAATGTGGGCGTGGCATACGCATTTGGTTGGATAGATGCAGTGCAGATAGTGCTAATCTATCAATATGATCGTAACTGGTGGATGTCAACATACCTGTGCGTTCATCGTGATACTCATCGTCGTCGGATGATTCGAGGCGATCTTCGACCAGAGATGTTTGACGTGAGAGACCCTGTTTGTTTGAGCGTTATTTTGTTTTTGTTTTGCCGTATTGATTTAGAGTTGAAAAATAAACGAGAGACAAGAACCGAAAATGAAGCAAAGGAAAAGAAAAAAAAAGAAAAGGAAAAGAAAAGAAAATAGTGTATAAAATAGCGTACTACTGCAAAACATACATTATTGATAAAGAGCTTTCATTGTATGCAAAAGCTTAGTGATGTTTAAAAGCTTTTGAAGTATGTTGATGTTTTTTATTATTTTGATTAGCAATGCAAAGGATATTGTTGTTTCTTTTTAACCCTACGAAAGCTATTGTTGAGGTTGAGATTAATGTAAAAAGCTCTAAGAAACTGTTAATAATTAAGTCAAAGAGAAAAAGCTTTTGAGCAACGGTTTGAAACAAATTTTTTTTACTCAAAAGTGACAGTTGCTTTTGCATGCTATTTATGATATATTCAAATTTTACCGAAGAATGTAAAGTTGAAATTTTGGTTAAAAGCTGATGTAATACTTAGCGGCCAAGAATGAAATTTGATTTATTTTTAAAACACGCAATACCAAAGGTATGTGATACATAACTTTAGCCTGAAATAGCATCGGACTTGAGATATCGCTGTCAACAGTGAATAGTTGCGGTAGGGGAATACTTTGCATAAAAAATGATAAATTTTGAAAATGTTGAATTGTTTGGGTTTTATAAGGGAAGTCCGTAAAGAAAATTGCCGCACTGTATATGTATATATCTTGGCTCCGATACGCTTAAGAGCTTTAATGTCTGTGTAATTTTGTGTACTTTAAGGTGCCTTTATACAATGTAAGATTTAATAAATGGCCGCTTCAAGGATGGAAAAAAAAGTACCAAAATCAACACGCAACACATTTTTGTTCACAATATTTCATTATGAGCGATTTAAAAAAAAAATTTATAATTTAATATTATAAAACCGCTAGAAAACTAAACTTAAAAGCTCTTTCCATTTTGATATCGTTTGGCAATTCATTGCAATGCAAACTAAGCTGGCACTATGCACTAAAGAAAGCTTTTGCTCTAAACTTAAATGCTTCAACGACAACAAAACGGCACAAAGTGTTGTTTTATTGTTGTGCTACTACTTGTACCTACCGCATTATGTCTTCTGCGTGGTGGTGAACGTTTATTCCAAAGTGCTTCCAACTGATCAAAGTGTTGTGATTGTGCCAAAGCGGCCTGTTCTGGTCCCAAATTGGTTTGCGAAGGAACCGTTTTCATTTCGGCGATTTTTGAAATTTCTTCCATGCTCGCCGAAACCGAGAAACGACGTTTCAGACGCTCATCCACCTGTGCCATCATTACAGATGATGTAAGGTGACCATATTTCTTTTGCCATGTATAGGTGTCTAAGGAGACCTCTTTCTTGAGTAAACGTTTCATCTGACGTTTTGGTCCCTGAGGACGTAAGTCTGCAAAGATAGGAGAAGCAAAAAAAAATGTGCACTCATAAGCTTAGTGCTGCTTTAGAAAAGCATTTTTTCGTACCTTCTACATCACGTGCTGGCGCTGAATATGTCGGCAGCTTAACATACTGTGCTGGCGTATTATGCAAACATATAACCGGCAAATTAAAACTATCAGCGAGTTGTACCAAAATGCGTGAACACTCGAGACTGATGTCGAAGCGTGTAAAGGATACATGCAGCTGCAGCGATGTTAAGGCCAATCCACGTTTGGTCTCCCAGACAATTAGCGTTTTATCATCACTACCTGAGACGGCGGTGGTACCTACAACAAATGTAAATGTAATTTACCTGGTTTCACATTTTCGCTTCTTTGCCACACTTACCATCTGCAGATACTTGCACACATGTAACCGCACCCAAATGTCCCGCCAATGTGTGTATTTCTTCGCCAGTTAACAAATCCCAGGTGAGCAGATTGTAATCTTTCGAGCCAGAGATTACTTGTGTTTTATTTGTCACTGACACAGCTACGCAGGTGACGGCATCAGTGTGTCCCACTAGAACTTGTGCCAATTTTCCACCTGTTGCCTGCCATACCTTTAATGACATATCACGTGA
Source organism: Tricholauxania praeusta (assembly GCA_949775025.1). Classification (NCBI taxonomy): domain Eukaryota; kingdom Metazoa; phylum Arthropoda; class Insecta; order Diptera; family Lauxaniidae; genus Tricholauxania; species Tricholauxania praeusta. Next base: position 8,702,498 of record OX459031.1, read on the forward strand.
TCCGGTTATCACATAAAGACTGTCAGCAGTGATAGTGAAGCAGCTTATATCATCCGAATGTGAGACGCTATATTTTTCATCTTCGCGGGTAAGTGACCATATCTTGAGGCTGTTGTCACCATTTGTGCAGACCTGTAATATAGAGAGCAAGAAATATTCGTAAAAATGTTATCGAGCTACACAAAAAAGAAACGGCTTTATGTTAAGTAGTCGATATCTCAGCTTTGATAAGGGCTATGAATTTCGTGTTCAAGTAATCTCTGTTCGAATTTGTGTTTTGTGTAATAATATGAAAGTTAAGATGATGGCTGTTTCGGGGTTTAAGGGCTGGATATATTACTACTTGCGTTGGAAACACTTGGTCTACTTGAAGACAATTGGTGAACGTATATAAAGGTTAAGTGCTGTAAAATTTTCTGAAGAAATATCTGCTTTATCTGACCATATGATCATTTAACGTAGGTCTCTAAAGCATATCTTGAAATAAAGTCAAACTAACAATAACTATTTCCAGCATTTATTCAAGCTATTTGAAGAAATTTGGAGACATAAATATGATCAGTAACATATTCTCTATTGTGTATATAATTTTAGTCGCTCATTTCTCAGCTTCGATATTATTTATGGCTTTTAAGCTTATAAAATTTTTTAAGTGTTATAGTGGCCAGGAAAAATATTTAATTTGGGTAATGGCCGCAAAGGGTTTTTCGAATTTGATACCTTGAGATAAAAGCATATATGTGTATTGTTTCAAAAAAGGTTTTAAAAGCATAAATAATGCAAAAGAAAGTGAAAAGAGATCTTTTATAAAAGTTCGAGGAAACAATTACTAGACCAAGAACCCACATTAAAGTAAGCTAAGCACCCTGTTTTTTACGGGCATACATACTATAGTCAGCAGACAATATTGTGAATATTGATTATTTAAATACTTTCGATAAATTGATATGACGAAAACTTACAGCAAATTTCATATTGTTCGTTGCTGCTAAGCATTTATAGGGACCTTGCATGGTCTGTAATAAAGTAGCAGATTCCGCAACCCACACGTACAATAGGCCTTCACGATCGGACGATATAATGCGACGCGAATCCATTAGTACTACGACGCAGTTGATTGATGTGTTGTGACCCTGCGTAAATTGAAGAAATATTTATTTGTTAATAAAAAATTTATATAGAAATTCAGAGTAGTGATGACTTTGTTCTTAGTTTTTATTGAAAACGATAAGAGATCAATATGCAACGCTGTAAAACTGTAGATCCATTCGAGAGTTCTAACGCTGCTGAAACTTTCTAAGACTTGCGAGCACGGTTGAAAAATGTTTGATTTTCTCGTCGCATATCATACATGAATAATATATTTTTATATTAAATGTGATTGTACGACCTTCTCTCTTTTCATTTATTTGTAATTTTATGCTACCCAAAATTCACATGCTCACCTTAAAACTATTTGCCAATTGACCCATGTTTAGATTCCAAACATGCACAGTCTTATCTTCAGCGCCTGTCGCTAGAAATTCTCCATTCGGCGCAAAATGTATGCAAGTCACCGCGCCCATATGACCATCGAATGTCGTCTGATACTCAGGTGTATTAATTTTCATAATGTGCACACTGCGTCCAGATGCCACAGCCACAAGTTGTGAGTCACGTGACACATCGAAACAGCTGATCGGTGGTAGTGTCGTCGATGGTGAACGTTGCGATTGTAATGAACGTTTCAGTGAACGTTTACGACGCTGATTATGTGAATAAGGATGCACGTACAGCTCTTCATTGCGAAACGAATAGAAAGTGATTTTATTGCCACCCACAGTAATCAAGAAATCATCATTGTCCATGGCATGGACTGCGGTCACGGGGCCAGGATTGGGTGGCATTGAACGTACCAATTTGCCTGAAGTCATATCGTAGATAAGTGCGCGCGTATCATCGCAACCAACAACGGCACGTTGACTGTCCTTGGCAATGGAGAGAGTGCGAATCTGTGGTGTGTGTGTGAAGAAGAGCATAGAAATGTGAGTGTAATGGAATGTAAGGTAACAGCAGGTTAAGCGCATTAATTTCTTATATTTAAGTTACAAATAATGGAGTGTAGGAAAAATTCAGAGATTCGTGTGAAAAATGTTCACAAAGAAAACCTAAACCTAAAATGAAAATTTTACGCAAAGAAAAAAGTGTAGTAAAGTACTATTTCTGCAAAAGCATCAGCAGTTTCTGCTTCGATTAAATTGCATAAATTATGCGACTACTTGGAATGTTGCTCTATTTTGATTTAACTTTTGTCTGAATTTGTTTATATTAAAATTCTACTAAGAGTTTCTGTCTCATGCTTGGTATAAGGTCTGATGCAGGTTAATTTTATGCTCAAGGCTTTAGGTTCTGTTTAGTTTGCGCCAGCTTTCATGCCTCACTGACTGGTTGGCTAGTGAAACAAGCAAAACATAAAAAAGTAATTAAAACTTTCAAACAACGCCATTAACAGCAGATGCAGTTTTCGTTTAGAGTTTTTATTGGCATTGAATGTTTCTGAAGGATAACTCAATGAAGGCAATATTTTGTAGCCGCAATGTGGTAAAAAATCCTTCATGCAGCAGGTGCTGGTTCTTTTGTGGGTGGCTTATGTAGTGTTCTATATTTTTTTTTATTTTGCAGCTCAAAAACTGACTGTTGAAATGAAATATCTGCCTATGCACCAAAATGCAGTTTATTGTTAAAAATATATTTTCCTTCAAATAAATAATAAAATTTTATAATTTGAATACCGTCAGAATTGATATTTTAAGAATAACTTTAATGAACTTTGCTAAGCAATTGAAAGTATTTTGCATTCTCCCTGGAATCTTAAACTTCAAATGTTGATAACTTGAGGCTTTTAATGTCAATTTTTAATAGTAATTATAGCTAAAGCTGTCTCGCTAGTAGTACATTTTTGCAATTTTTAATTGATGAAACAATAGAAATTGATACTAAGCGCCGCACAGTGGGACAAAAGTTATACCCGTGATTAAAATGGATTTGTTGACTTCATTTTATTTATGAACTTTAACTCTTTCTTAATAAAGGGTAACAATATTTGGATTACCGTAAACTTTCCGGAATCCTTCCTTTTTCCGGAATGGACATTTTCCGGAACGACCAAAAACCCGAAATTTTTTTTTCCAGAATCGGTTTTCCGGAACATACATTTTCCGGAACGACGGTTTTCCGGAATCCTTTTTCCGAAATCGGTTTTCCGGAAAGTACATACATTTTCCGGAATGATAATTATTCGTAAACATAAAATCCACAATTCATGTTGCTATAATAACGCAATCTATTTATTACTTTTCTAATTCTTTTTAATATTGTGACGTCCAAAATTTCCAAAACTTTACGCAAAAATTGACGCGAAAATAGTGGGCACAAAACTTTATATAAATGGTTACTTGTACACTCGGGCAAAAGTGAAAATGGCAAAATTTACTGGAAATGTGTGCGATATCGAGCACGGGAATGTCTCGCTAGAGCTGTCACCGCTGATATTACACCAGATCGTAGTATAACAGTCTATCGAGGTCCGGATGACTCAAAACATGACAATCACCCTCCAAATTTCAATGAAGTAATAAACAGATTGCGTTACCGATTCCGGAAAAAAAATTTTGGGGTTTTTGGTCGTTCAGGAAAATTTCCATTTCGGAAAACGGATTCCGGAAAGTGGGTCTGAACCCAAAATTTCGTTTCTGCAATTTTTGTAAAAAAATTTGATAGTTTTAAAGTGTGACTGTACTGAAGACCGGGTCGATTTATATGAAGAAAAATTAAGTCAGCCAGACACCGACTCAAAAGTTATAAGGACCCTTAAAAACGATATCTGCGTCATTTTTTTTTCGATCTGAGAAAAACCAATGAAGCACTTTTGATTCTCCTGAAGGTCCTTTTTGGCTAAGAAAAACGTGGTTTTTGCTTGTAACGTTTTTTTCTTGATAAATAAAGATTGAGTTCTTGCAAAAAATTTGTCGCTAAAAAATCCATACAAAACTGTAAAAAAATGGAATTTCGGGACTAAATATTATCTATAACAGAAAAAATATTTGAAGTTTTTTAACGCCACATTTTTTGCAAGAGCACAATCTTTATTTTTCGAGTGAATTCGGGCATCCATTTGGTGAAGGAATAAAACTTACGAGCAAAAAACACGTTTTTTTTTTACCCAAAAAGGACCTTCAGGAAAATCAAAAGTGCTCCATTGGTTTTTCTCAGAGCGAAAAAAAAAATGACGCAGATATCGTTTTTAAGGGTCCTTCCAACTTTTGAGTCGGTGTCTGGCTAACTTTATTTTTCTTCATACAAATCGACCCGGTTTATTGTGCAAAAATTTTTCTTTAACCCATCCCACTTCATTTAAGATATTTTATAGCAATTTGGTGTGGTGAATATAATTTGAAAAAAGCCAACTCCATTTTATGTAAATTATAATTTTCTACACTCAAATTAAACTAAAATTATCATATTTTTTCACTTTTTAATTAGTACAATTAAATAAGAAATTACATGAAAATTTCAAATTTACCTTTGACTTGTGACCCTTCAACGAATGCAGCTCCTTGCCGGTGGCCAAAGTACGTAAATACAAACCATTGTCAAGGCAGTGGGCTAAAAGAAAAACCTGCAAAAATAAGAAAATAAAATCAAAGATATTAAATTAAATTGCTTTCTTTTTTTCAAATGCTGTGCTATACAAATTGAATTTTGCTGGAAAATAGAAAATAAAACCAAACCATTTGATTCATTTAATGGCATAAAGTCTGACGAGGGCCACTTTAAATGACAATGACGCCATTAAAAATTGTGGCCATGTTGTCGCTGCCATTGATGCGTATTAAATTTGATAGCTTGATTAATAGTCAGAGGCTATAAAAAGTTTTTATTTTATTTGAGGTGTGACAAATGCTAAGGGCAGCTTGTTAGCTAGAAGCTATGATAACGAACGTTGTTGGGTCAATGTAAACGATTAATTTTGCACTGACAACTGTTGATGATTTTTGTTAAATTCTTTTTTCTTTGACTTTTGTTAATTATATGTATGTAAGTCAGTATTATAAGAGTCAATATATCAGCTTGTAAAATTTCTAAAAATGTTGAAATCGCAGCAGTTTTTTCCAACATGCACCTAGGCATCGAAATCTTTTTTGGGGAATTCTTTTACAAAATTTATATCGTTTTCTGACCACTGATGTATTATTGCGAAAAAGCACAATTATTCTGCATACGTTACGTGTAATGCTAGTCAATACCCACGCCACACAATATTTTAAGAAAATTAAAGCGTTTAAATTCTAATTAAGCAGTAAATCGCAATCAGAGTATAAATTAGAAGGAACATTACTTTGCGGAGTTATACAACAATTTTATATTACACGAGAAGAATCAGTTGGAAGGCATTTGGTTTCATAAAACAAAATGAAGGCACTAATTTTACTTTGCGTTTTCATTTTGATCTTTGGTTTTTGCACAAATGCTCCAGTAGATCGAATTTGCCGGAGACGTACCCCCTTTGTTAATGGTGACGCTAGGTGTAATCTGCAGTGCTCGATAAGAAGACCAGATGGTAACGGTGGCGCCTGTTTGAATGGGAAATGTATTTGTTATTTTTTCCCAACAGAAATATTACCAGATATGGATAAATAATATAAATATGTCAAGATCAATAAATAAAGATGTTGTTGCTGGGAATTTTTTTTATTTTGTTTGATTGCATAGGCTTAGAAAGTTCTTAAAATAATATAATGGATTACTAAGGCATAGAAAAATATTTTGGATTATTCATATCCATGCTATTTAAATAAAGTTGTATTGGTTTGTAACGCTTTGGCGCAAAATAAACTGAACCGATCTTAATAGTTTCTTTCTTAAAACAACATACTAAGTTAGTTTGCGAAAACTGGCATGGTCTGCATTGACCAGCCCATAGTCTAATGTTCTTGAAGTCATTTTTCCTGGCATGCGGCTATGCAAAAAATTATGTGACTGGACGTTATCGAGCATTTGCTAAATCATTATAGTCCTTGCAAACATTTTATGTACTTTATGTGTAATGCTTTTCAATACCTACGTCACACAATACTTAAAAGTTTTTAGCTAACAAATTAAAGAGAAAATTAGTTGCTTTAATTTAAAAAAACTTCGCCGAAAGCGTTAAGTATGTAGTCCGTACTGTTATTTGGACTTCAATTCTACATGGTTGCGGGTAAAGTTCTTTCAACGTGGTGTATCGCATCAGAAATGCGCAACAATTTGAATTATACGTTTGTAAACTAAAACTGTAACTAATTGCTTATTGGTTACACTGTTAAACAATTTTTTAAAAATTTTAAATGATCAAGATAAAAAAAATATATATTTTTTTATATAGTATATATATTTTTAAGTTTATCTATTTTCTCACATTGTTTTGGCAAATGCACTCAAAAATTCGGACTTCATATAATTTTTCCAAGTGCATAAATTCAAATATTACGGATTAAGCAGTAAATTGTAAATGGAGTATAAATAAGAAATCATGCATTCAAAGTCATACAACAGTTTTTGTATTGAACGAGAAGAATCAGTCGGACCTAGATAAAATGAAGAAGATAATTTTACTTTGTGTTTTCATTTTGATATTCGCTTTTTACACAAATGTTGCAGCCGAAGATTTACGTCGAATTTGTAAAGGACGTCCGCCATTTGTTACTGGTGACTCTAGGTGTAATCTGCACTGCTCATTAAAAAGCGAACAAGGTGTCGGTGGCCGCTGTGTCAGAGGTTCTTGTGTTTGCTTTAACTAAATAAAATCAATATGGAATAAATATTTTAAAATAAATAAATAAAAACGTTTTTTAATCGGTGTTAAGAGATCTAAGTCTTTAGTTGAAAAAGGTTGAAAACTTCGATCAACTGCAGTAAGGAAAAAATTTACGTTTTGCTTTTTAGTTTTAAAAAAAATATCCACTAAACTTTTTGGTCTTTTTTTTATTTATAATGACAGATATTTAGAATATTTTTATCTATGTTTTTTCTTAATTCCCTTCATTAAATTTTGCACAGTTGCTTCATCGACAATACGGTATGATCTTTTCAACGTAAGTGCGACGTCTTATAGTACCATAGTAGCTTTACAGTAATGAGATGTTGCTGAATTAGGCCAGAATATCACTGTACTCTTATGTGCACTTATAGATAACAGAACACGTATTTCGAGGCACTCGTCTATATCAACTTTGGAATTGATTGTGCTTTGCATATCAAAGTATTTGATTTTAAAGCCACAGGTGCATGTGACCTGCCAAACCATATATTGCTTCGGACATTTTTTTCTCTTTGAATTTACTAGTCACATGCCCTATTTTCAGTGACGCATCGTCGGAAATTTTTGATCGCACGAACTTATCTTTCAGGCCGCTTTTATAGGATTTTTGATATAATTTATTCCACTCTTTTGAAGAACCGTTCAAAAAGGGAAACCCCAGGAGCAGCACTCGAACCAAGCTTTATATGCTTGAGCTCCGTTGTGAAATTGAAAAACGGCAGGAATTTTTTGGAAGGGATCTCCCCAAAGTGGTTGAGATAGGGGTTAAGTAATTTAAGTTAATTTTGGGTGGATCTGGCAATACAACCGGGTCACTCCGAAGTAGCTATGAATTATTTTTCGAAATTTTCTTCATTTTTGTATTTTTTGTAGGGGGACCCCACAAGGATGGCAGATAGAGGGTACGTATGTTGTGGAAAAATATCGAAAAAAAATATAGTAAGACCTGGTCATATATATGAACTGTCTACGGGTCACTCCGGGGGAGCTATGAATTAATTTTCGAAATTTGTTGTTTTTTTGTAGGCTAACCCCGAAAAAGTTGGCAGATAGAGGGTAGGTGTGTCAAGGAAAAAGTTTGGGAGAGTAAAAATAATGGGAGTTGGCCTTATATTTTACCCCTCTAGAAGCATTTGAAAAGAAGGAGGAGTCAATTTTTTAATTTTGCGAGAATTTCATTTTTGCAGGGGAACTCCCCTAAGGCGTGGTGATAGGGGGTAAGCATGTTCGGAAAAAATGTTGGAGTGGGAGAAATAATGGGACCTTGTTATACATTTGATCCCTCTAGGGGGCAGCTTCGGGGAGATATTAATGATTTTCGATAGTTCAAGGAACATTTTCTAGTTTTCAAAACGGTGGCGGGTCCATCAAATGTTTTCTGAAATTGACCAAATTTTACGTGGTTATTATTGGCACCAATACGAAACTTTTCGTGGCCGGGGAGCGAATATTGGAACAATTTTAATTTTTTTTCCATATATGTCTGAACCACCTTAGTGATCATGTAACCTGCGTGAAATTTTTTTTTTAGTAAATATTTTTGTATACTGAGTTGAATCTCATTGTTTAAATATTTTGATAATTTTCGATTTTAACGCAAATTTGATAAATTTTTTTGCTGTTCCGAGTTTGCCGAAAAATATCTGGTCACGTTTATTTAACCTCAAGAAATAAAAACGTAAGTTTCTTGTGTGACAGTACTCAGTTTGTCAATGTCGCTCATGATTGCTTAAAAGGATCGAAAAAGTATTTTGTGATCATTCACTTGAAAGTTCTATGTTGAATTGAAAAATATTTTTTTAGAACAAAAATTAAAAAAAATTATTATTTTGCTTAAAATGGCAAATTTTTCTGATTTCTAGAAAATTATCTTCCTGCTGGCAAGGAATATTTATTTTGTTATTCATTCCACTTTTAACGCAAGGGTCGAACTGTCATAAACAAATATATACTTATTTATATAACCATCAATCTGCCTGTGGAAATCACGATTACAAAAATACGATGACAATAACAATAACATAGTTTAGCTACTACAGCTATCAGTCTTCTTAGCTACTAAGCTTAAAGCTTTAAGTTAAATAAAAAGCTTCTTAAAACACAATTTTGGATAAGAACAAATTATGATTGATATTTTGTTATTATTTATTTTTGTTTTATTTTTTATTGATAGGTATTTTTATGGCTATCTGTAACAGCTGATGTTTAAAATTTTTGCTTTTGGATCTAAATATTGGAAAAAATTGGCTTGCTGACATCGCTTATCGCATGTGAAAATAAAACTTTCGTTCATCGAGCCAGTAATGAGTTGTCGTTACACTAAGCATCGTTTTGCTACAACGTAGTGTGTTGGCAAAAGTATTTGCATGAGATGGCTCTCATAAGATGATAGATAAGTACAAATCTAGATTTTAACAAAACGCAAAAGTATTGTTTCTGTATTGGCTATACCTACGGCCCTGCCAGCGTACTCGTCGTTTTACAACCTCGCTTAAATTTAACGTAGTTCATGCATCAAATTCCACAATTTGGTATTCGAAAAAAGATAAGCAATTCCAGGATATCTGTTGTGTGGGAGAAGACACACCGCATTGCGCATTACTGTTCATAATTTGCGAGTGGCTTGGCACAAGCAATGTAGTTCCATGCATCAAATGGAAAAAAAACTCCGTCCACCAAAAGTTTCAAACAATAGCGCTTTAAGTTTATTTGTTGTGTGGTAGGTGTCACGCGTCGTTATTTAATCCGGTCCTCCATATTTCGTAAGGTACTGAAACCAGATATATCCTAATACAAAAATTTAAAACTTTTGCTACCCATAGGTGTCAATATAAATGTTTAAAACGTTATTGTAATGTGGGAGATGCCACGCCCTTCATGTTTATCACAATAAAATAAAGCCAACATATGTTACTCAGAGATAGTGTAATTTTCTATTAGTCAAAGATTTTTCAAAATCGGTTCAGCAATTCCAGAGATAGCCCTTTATATACAAACAAACCTTACCTATTTATATAATATAAATATATATATTAATTCAACCAACATAAAACAAAAGCCGTCTTTTGGTTTTCTGGCTCTACTTTTCTATTTAATAATGGTAAGAATCTACGCATACATACATACATATACATATACTTGAAGTATGCTTTAGTATACATACACCGTTTCTAAACATATTGTCACACCTGCTATAGACGATGCCGCTATTTAATAGGTCACGCCTGCAAAATGTATTATGCGGTCTGTTAAGCTTCAAAGCTTACCTACTCTTGGGCTACCACTAATCGAATGGTTAAAAAGGGTTTTTATAAATCATAGGAATACAAAATTTTTGTTTATTGAAATGTTTGGTAAATTCAACACATTTCCTAAACTTTATTTTTATTTTTTTTTTCAGTGCATTAAAAGATTTTTGGTATTATAAAGGGGCGCGTCACCAGAAACTGTTTTATAGTGGAAACTGTATAAAAAAGCGTAGCACCTCCTACATAAGCTTATTTATTTTTTTTTTTAGCATTAAACTTTTCACAAAACTGCAAAAATTTCCCTCTCAACAAAAATTGAATACTTTCACGTGCACTTCTAATGAAAATGCAGTGTAGGGTATTTAATTATCGAGTAGAGAACATCAATGAAAGCCCTTGCTAGTTTCTCTAGCATACGATTATTTCCACTGCAACACCCCCGCCATGCACGTGTACAATTTTAAATTTTGCGCATTAAGCACTTAGTCACAATCGGAGTATAAATTATATCGAGCGTTTCTTTGAAGAGTCATTTAACAGTTTTATATTGAACGAGAAGAATCAATCGGACCCTATTACGATTAACTAAACAAAATGAAGGCAATAGCTTTTCTTTGCATTTCCATTTTGATCTTCGCTTTTTATAACCGTAGTGCAACCGCCCAAAAACAAGCCCAATTGATTTGTATTGGACGTCCTCCACAAATCACTGGTGACGCAAGATGTGCCATGTACTGCATTTATAGAAATCCTGATGGTAATGGTGGTGCCTGTATCGATGGTGAATGTGTTTGTTTTTTTGTTGGGTTATAAGTTCATAGATTAATTAAAAATTAAGTAAACATGTCAAGATCAATAAATACAACAGCGTCTTGAAATACTTAGTGGAAATTTTGAATATGTGGCTATAGTAAAACAGGGGTTGTGATTGTCTTTGTAGCTGATGATTGTCTAAAATGACACAAAGTGTGTTTTGTGATAATTTATAAAATTCAAATCTTAAAACATATATCCAATAAATTATTCAATGTGTTAGCCTGAACCTTTCTTTTTAATAGTGTGAGAAAAAAATATCCAAATAACGATATCAGTCGCATCATTATATCTGAAAATTTTATTTTAAGCAAAAATCAGTATGCTCCCCAAGTACGCTTTTATATACGAGTAAAGTAAAAAATAAATAAAATTTTTTAGGCTCACATTTAAGTAGTCGAACTTTTCAGGAGGTGAATCTTTCTTTTTATATGTTTTATATAAACTAAAAAATTATCATGTACATATGTAAATTACAGATAAGAACATATTAAAATGTTTTCCAATTCTAAGTTGGCCAGCCATAAATCTATTTTGCATTTAGCTAGATTTTTAAGGCTTGCGGCTTAGCGTCGGATTGTATGACTGGACGGTATCGAACAGCAGCAAAAATTAGTAGATTTAATATGATAAAATATTACGTCATTAAAAACAGGAAACTAATGATCACAATTCTTTCCATTATTCACCGTCTTACAAAACTTTAACAACTTAATTGCAATAATGAAAAGTAAAATAGTGGTTTTTTAATATACAAAAAATTTAGAAATTTCATTAAGATTGAAAAAAATATATAGCCTTTAACATTTGTGATTCATTCAATATGGCTGCCGGCAAATTCTTTTCTTTGAAGTGTATCAAATCATAATTTGCATTGTAATTTTTCTTTGTTAACTAATGCTGTAACTAATTATTGATTATAATGTAGCTTGTATTTTATAGCAATATTTTGGTATGAATTTAATCTTTTTTTTTATAATTGTAAAATATACGCAAGGGGTGATAGGAAGTGATCACACAATTGGTTTCTTAGTCAACCTCAAATGTGTGTGCTGATTTTGAAAATGTTTGACTAGAGTAACTTCTAAATAACCAAATTCAGAAGTTTCCAATTCATGTAAATTTCAGTAAACAAAATTTTAAAAAAATCTCTAATGATATGCACATCATTTTAAAGGTATTTTTCAAGTAATACAACTTTTAGCTAGAAGTTTCCTGTGGAAAGTGCCTACTTATTTCTAACGAAAACAGAATAAAAAAATTAAGTTTTTTGAATTTTATATATTTAAAGAATTAAAATTTCTCTAAGTAAACATTTTGGCCATAAAAATGGCAAATGCATTCAATAGCTGCACTCATTGCCCATAGCAGCATTGTTGTTAACAAAGCAACATATGTTGATCAACTATAACTGTAGAACAGCTTGCATTTAAATATGTGTAGCAACATTGAGGTTACTCTTTCTCTCGCAATCTGTTTGGTAAATTTAGCAACATTTCTATACTGAAATGTTTGCACACATTGCGTTATTAGAATTCAGCAACATTTCATACTGTTTAACAGCGTTTCACGCGAAGCGGACAGGAGAAATGGGGTCGTGTTTCCAATTTCAGATATATTTGAATATGTTGTACCTGTACATGATCTTGACACAGAAAAAAAATATTTTTAGAATGGCAACACTGGTTTACAAAATATGGGTCTTTGAAAATTTAAGAAATCGTAAGGTATGTACTACTTCAAATGCCATTATTCAGCTTAAAAAAGTCTGGTGAAATGAACTAACTACTGGATTTTATACTTCATTTATTGGCCTCTTTAACCTCATAATAGGATTTTAAAAATAAAATAAAAATACACTGAAAAATATGAGAAATATTTTTCTTTATCGTTTTTTTTAATGTTCGTCTAACAAAAAAAAAAATTTAGTGCATTTAAAAAAATCTTGCCAAGTTTGATAGTGATCCGCTTAGCCGTTTTGGAGCTATATGCATTGCAATGCCGAATCCCGAGTCGAATCAGTTGATATTCATAAAAATAACTTGTTATTTTCATAAATGTCTTGACATTTTTATAAATATCTTGATATTTTTATGAATATCTTGTTATTTTTATGAATATCAACTGATTCGACTCGGGTTACGTTACTCTTACTCACTTTCTTTATGTTATGTATGTAATATTGCATGAAAATTCGCCGCTAAACATTTATTTATTTATTTAATTTCATTTGTATTTTGTAACTAAATTATGATTTCTCACAAGACAAATTTATTTCCCAAAATCAAAACTCAAACCATTTTATGGATGCCCATCGTTTGCCCAAGGCAAAAAAACATATCATAAAAGATTTTAATTTGCATAATATTTTTCGCAGATATGTATATTCTTTAACCCTTCGTCATGTTGTAATGTTGCGTGATTGCCAAGCATAAGGATATGCTAGAAATGTACGTAAATTTCCGGTTTCCGTAAGACCAAAAAAACTCTTAAATACTGACATAGCTATTAAAGTGAGCAACAGCGCGATATAGCTAGCAAAAAACCGAAAAAACCATTTAGCAAACAATTTATAAAGAAATAAAAGATATTTGAAGAAGGCCGTTGTAAAACAAGAAACAAAATAAAAAAACTCAAAATCTTAATAAAAAATCTTGCCAATAAAGTATTCGAAAAAACTGGAAAAGTTTGTGTGCCTGTAACGTTTATGTAAATATATAATATTGTCGGAGTAAAATGTCTGCATGACACGTGAGCGGTTATAAGGAAATATAGAAAAATTGGGCAAAAAACAAAAAGAAAAAACATCAAACAACGTTACTCCTGATTGTTGCCAATTCGCAAACAACGCAGGTAACTGAGTTTTTACGTAGTTACTCGCATGTGTGCTTATATTTTCACAGGAGCTTCATGTGATTTTTTTTTTTTTATTGTATTGCGTTCATATATATTTTTCGATATGTTTTTTTTTTCTTGTTTCTTATGTATCGTTTTTTCCACTCGTGTTGAATTTTAAGCGAAATATTTTTGGTATTATACGTATTAATTCCTGTTATGTTTGTATTTTTTCGCCCATTTTTAAGTGGAGATATATGGAAAATGTTGAATATTTATTGCAAACATTTGCTGCATGTTTGCGTATCAGACGTAGGGTGGAACTTTAATTAAATGTTACTCATACGCACCGTATACTGATTTTATGCGTATGGGAAAAATATGCGCTTATAAGTTTTAGCTTCTGTAGGACGGGTATCATTTGCAAAGCTTTTCGGAAAAGAATAGAAAGTTTTGGTATATAATAGAAACTTCTTTTTTTAGACAGGAAAAAAGCTATGGCACTGAAATACGTACCAAAGATTATATTGAAAAAAACTACAATATACAGGAGTTAGAAAAAAATTTTCTAAATGACCTAAATTTGCCCTAAAGCGGTAGCTGATTTTATGCTACTTGCCGGAATATAGCGCAGTTCTCGAAATACAAATTTTCAAACAGTTTTTCGAGCATCTGGCGCCATGTCTTGGAAGTTATTCTTCTAATTTTGGCTTCAAATGGTCAAGCGTTTCTGTCTAGATTCAACATATCAAAATATCAGTGAATTTAGGGTCAACATTTTAGTGAATTTAAAACAATCATAAACGTTATTATAGTGTCTACCTTTTCAAAATCAAATTGAAAACTTATTATGCAGAAATAATACACGTCACCATAGCACGGTCAAGTTTTATGGTACAGAAAAGTTTTTAGCAAGAAATCAAAAATTTTTCAATTTGATGCATACTTTTCAGGTTTGATAATTTGTTTTTTATTAATTTAATAAAATACACTTTATTTTTTCTTAAAAACCACTACTCATATTCTTTCTAAAAGTTCCTGTGCTAACCACGTTTGAGAAATTTTCTTTTTCATTATGTACTTTTTCGTGTATTACCATGATCATTTCAAAATTTATTTCCCCATTTTCGTTAGACCATTGATTTTACTTCTCTCACAGTAATTTTACGTTTATTCTTTGATATTCTAGTTATAAAAAAATGTTTTTTAGTATGAATTGGAATACATGATATCGAAAATATTAAAAATATGTTCCACCTCAACTCAATACTCATCAATATGTATGCTGTTGGGTGTATTGTTATATCTGTCTGTCTGTTTGTGTTAAAGTCACTGGATTTGATTTACGAGAGAATTTTTTGTCCTTTTTTTTTATTTTTTTTGCGTGTCATTTTATATTCATCATTAGTTTGCATCGATGTTGTGCATTGAAATTGACAAAATTTTATTTTCTCTCGCTTTTTTGTGTCTTTCTGTTTGTGCTAATGTTGTTAATAGGCGTTAATATTTTCCGTATTTTTTTGTTTTCGTAGATATTTTTTGAAAGCTTTATTGAATCGCTTTATTAGCAAGCGTTGTTTCATATTTCAAATATATCAATTTTTATTAATTAAATAGACGGTTGATGTTGCATATTTGGAATAATTGATGCAAAAATGAAATAAAATTGTTCACACATATTCTTGACTTAATAACTCTAGGAGCAGGTAAAATATTTGAAATTGATATCAACTAAAAGCCGATATTTAACTTGATTAATTTCTCACTTCTATTAATTTATAATAATAAAAAAAAAAGTTTTTCAATTAAATAAAACAGCTCTATCTGCTCCAGCATAAAGCAGCAAATGCTAAAAGAGAAACAAGAGGATTACGTGCAAAGAACTTTGCACATAAAAAGAATTGTCATGCAAAATTAAGCAAAAGTTTTTCTCACTAAACAAAAGTTAAAAGAGCCAAAAGTATAACAAAAAAAAACCATGTAATTTAGATGTAAAACTTTAGCAAAGAAAAGCATAATACCAGCAAAACCAGTGAATGTCACTAACAAGTCCTTTTTTTCCATTATATTTGTGCTTTAGCATGTCTTCAACGAAACTTCGTACAATCATGTGACAATTGATAAGAAGCAAACAAAGCAGTGAAAAGGTAAAATAAAATCAGCATAAGACACATGAAGTTAAGTTAGTGCATGGTATTGGTAGTGCTTGTATGAGTCAGTTAAGTTACATATATGGCAAGGGTGTATCAAAAAGATATTTAGATATTAATGAGACAATATTTGACATTCTTTTTGATAAATGTCATGTTGAGTTTTTGGATATTTTAGTTATGAATAGATTGCAATCGAATAATTTGTAGAAGTTGTTAAAGTCTATTTTGAAACGTAGAGATATTTTTAACAACATGATTGGCTGCAAATATTATGCGATATTTATAAGCTTACTACTTTGAGGCTATCTCAAAACTTAGGTTTAAGCTAATGAGCCAGCAAAAATTTAAAAGATCGTAGACCGAAATACCGTTAAGACGAAATGTCATCAACAATTTTGGAAATTTCAAAGAATTATGTCACAGAAGCAATGGCGAGCTTTTGGCCGATTTTATTTCTTACACGTTATTGCCATGATTGTCATACATACATATATCAAAAAGAATGATTCAATAAATAATCCAAAATGGATTTTTCTCACACACGCAGCTTTTGCTTTACTAAATCTGAACATCTTAAAGTCTTATTGATGCACCCTTCATTATGCTGAGCAACTTAGTTATGCATGCAAAATTTTTTCGTTTTTCGTAACCAACAACTTGACACGGTTAACAAAAATTGTTTTTTGTGCTATACTGATATTCTTTCAGTAGAATTGTGTGTATTTATTTACATACTCAGTGTCTGCAACTTGGTGTAAAAAATTATACAACCCATATGAAATCTACTGCATACATATGTATACAAGTATGCACCAAGCTCTAGTTTATTTAGTTTTAGATATTTTAGTGCCGACACAATAAAGTATTCACAGGTTTAATAATTTTAAATTTACTTAAGTGCTCAAAAATAATATAGGCCTTATAACGACCAAACAAAAAGTACTTCGTAAAATTATTACATTTTATCAATTACATTTACGATTTGATATTACTCATACGACATGTTATATTGAATTTAATTTTTCTCTTACTTAATGAAATATCTTGAATGCATTGATTATTAAGACCTTTTTAAAAGAAAAATCTTATTAAGTTAATATTTGTAACCTAATGATAATTTAATTTCGATTCTTTTTAAAAGTTACTAAATTTGTCTTTTAAAGTTTCGCAATATCATAAGATTATGTATGAGGCGCTGAAAAACGCCAATGCAACTTAATTTTTTCAAAATTTTTTGTAATTTCATCATTAGTCGCAGCTGCACTTTTGAATTATTTTCTTTGTATTGGAAATATCTTAGTTTCGAAATATTTAAGAGCTCAAGCGTTATACCATTTTTATTCAATTTTGAGTGCTTTTTGAAAAAAAAATAAATGATGTTAATGGCTGCTCAACCAAACTGGGTAAATTCATTATATTTCACTAAAATCATATTACTCATACGTGTCTGTGTGCTATATTGTGGTGAAGATACTGCTGATTTAAATATTAATAATTTTTTTTGAGTGATTTTTTCGGTAGTTTTAAAATAATAATAATAAAACTGAGCAAGTTTTTGCACTTTTTTTGACACTCACCATATCTTTAAATTCAAATGTTTTTTTTTTTTCTTCGATGCCACTTTGAAGGTTTCCACCTTAGCAAAGATATTTACTTTTGAATGTTCTTCAAAAGTTACAATTTTGTTATATGGCCGCCTCTAATTTAAGTCATGTCAGCTTAGGCACATATCTTTAAAATAATTCAACATGAACTTTTTGCTACTAATTGTGATATAAATTTGTACAGTATAGTGACACAAAATTCGAATATGGCAGTTACTGGCTTTTAGCATTTTTTCATATTGGTTGACATATCAGCTCTGATACATTAACAAATTCCTACCATAAATTATTTTCACATAACTCTGAATGCTCTTGAATATATACTACTGCTATTAATGGCCGTAACAGTAGCGTTTTGTAAAGAGTTTTCTCTCTAAATAGCCAACAAGGAAACAAAATATTCTATAAGCAAATAAAACAAAAAATTTTTAATATCTTAAAACTGTCTAGTAAAATGAAATTGCTCTTAACTTTGTTGCGATGCTACTAGCTCCCACTTAATTGCATGTTTTTTGCTCATTTTTATCAGTTCCTTAATAAAGCGAAAGCTTAAAAATGGCTGCTGAAACTGCCTTTACAGTTTTTCAAGCTATAATCAGACATTTTTTATATCACGTAGTTTTCATTTCGAAAATTCGCACGTCACTCTCCAGCACTATATTCATGCCACACGCTGGTTCAATAAAGTGAAAATTCTGACAAGAAAATTAAGATAATCGCATGTTGATGCGATGTGATGTGAATTGATGTGATATGATGTGATCTGTTATGTGTGCAGTCTTACAGTAAATACGAATTTAGGGAAAGCAATAAGTACACAAGAAATGATATTGCAAAATAAGAAATTCAGTGGAAAAACGTAACTTTTTAGTCTTAAAAAGTTGTTATGCACAACTTTGGCTGGATCAAAAGAACAAAGCTACCAATTTTACTTACAAAACTTCTCTCACTACCATTGCACATACAATAAGATACACATACACATGCACTGTAAAAGTTTGTATGTTGAGTTCTGTATTGTATGCTAAGTCATGAAGGTTTACTTTATCACAATGTGTATTATCACTGCTTTCTTAACTTCTACTAAGTTTTATGCGTTGATACACAATGTGATATAAGAAGAAGGACAGAAAGAAAGGATTTTAAAAAAAGAGACTAGCAAGAAAATGTTGTTTATAGCACAAGTGATTGAATCTAGTAAGGAGTAGCAACATTTGTTAACATACAACAGTAACAGTAAAAGTTATCATGTCACATTACTGCCACTGTTGTAAATGGATTTGAAAACAGAGGTAGAGTTGGAGATTTAAAGAAAGTGTTTGTCATAAAACACTTTGAAAGTGTTGTCTCATAGTAAAGTTAAAAATTTCGCTATTTTTTCAGTTGAATAAGTCAAAGTCTAAGAGTCTTAAGTCAAAGAAATTTTAGAAAAATCTTTAACTTTCATCAAACCGCATCTTCAAATTACTTTGAAAAAGGACATGGTAGCCATTATTCTATAATTTTCTGACTCATTTGACAATTTATAAATACCACGAAAATTTTTAAATAAATTAAAATACAGCTCAGTTTCTTTTATAAGCACTCATAACTAAAGTGCCAGTGAATTTTTAGAAACTTTAAATAATGAGCTTATGACAGCACATACTTTATTCAGATTAAAATTTTAAATTTTAAGACGACAATCTGGTTAAGAAAACTGCCAAAAAAAAAACGTTTGAAGTCCCCATTTATCGGAGCTCAAATGCCAAGAGTTTTCTTATTTAGTCAAACTTTAAAAAACAAAAATTTAGTGAACTACATTTTCGTTGTACTTTGAGTCGAAACCAAACATTTCCTTTGATATTTAAGAATTGCAGGTTCATCATACGCCCCGTAATTCCAGCAAAATTTAATTTTTGTATTGAATTATTATTAATTTTTTATATGTTTTACAAAACTTACCGAATCGCACGATATATCCATACGTAATACTGGACTGCACATCGTCATTGTATTCAGCAACGTATAATCGTCCAACGACCAGAGGCAAATCAATTTATCATGACTAGATGAAATCATGACATCACAAGCATTGCTCACTTTAACAGAAGTCACGGCGGCACGATGATGCGTAATTTTGTGCAACTGAAAGAAGAAAGCAAAAACAAAAAAATAATGAAAAAATGTACAATCTAAGTACAAGTGTTAATATGAACAAAAAAAAAAATAATTTCACGCCAAAACACAAAACTTTTATAATAAATCAAATACAAAGTATGCGGAGCATGGGTAATTTTTTCTTCAATATTTATAATATTTTGTTGTTATTATTAGCATTGCTTACTGCACACACACATACACATACATTTAACTGACAGCATACTAAATCCACATGTATAGCATACTATGCCATGTGTCGCAACTCAACAATTAAATTCATTTGTTGTGTTCCTTACGCTGCTACCACGTATATTCATTAATTTAATGACTTGCAGGCACGCATGTTTTGGTTAGGGAACAGTGTTGTGTGCAGATATCTGATTTGTTTACATTTCTCTGATTGAAGATGTATAAAATACAATATGTTAAGTAAGATAACACTTGATATAAATTAATTAAATGGTGCTCATACGTCATGATGATCAGAATGAAATTGCTGATTTATTTGGTTTGATACTATTTAAAAGTTGTTGTCTTCAAAGTCTTTTTTTTTGCTGTACGCTCCTTGTTAATTTAAAATTTTATTAATGGCCGCTTAAAATAGTTGCATCAGTATCAACTTTCCAAGTGTAACAAAAGTAACACAACGCTGTATCACAACGCTGTATCACAACGTTGGATTTGATAAATTACACAAGCCGCTGCCGTCGTCAGTTATTCAGGCAGTTGTCAAGTATCAAACGTCAGTCAGTCATCATGCTTGTCGCAGTCTAAGTTCTCGTGCTCAACGTTAACGCTCAAGTCAAAACGTTGCGTTATAATGTAATTAATTAATTTTTAATGATATTCAATGTTAGCCATGGCATAACTTAGCACTTGGTGGAAGTTTTAGCGTATGTATGAGCGTTTTTAATTAATTAATTGCATATTACGCATACATCATGGTAGACCAAATATTAATTTGTTATTGGTTTTAATGTTTTTATATTTCGGTTGTATTCTTGACGTTTATTTTTTGTGTTGCTGAAGTTTTCCAAATAATTGGTATACATTTTATGGCTTTTTGCTTCACAAAATATTATTGCAAGATAGTTGTAAAATATAGATAGTATCATGTTGTTGGTTGTAAAATAAGTTTTGTTAAACTTGGTTTCAAAAATTTACTATCTTGCGCTTGAATGATTTCAATATCGAATGAAAAAAGTTAAATTTTTATTCAATGCCAAATGCGAAGTTAGGTCTTCTCTTTTGTTAATAAGAAAAATACTCATTCGCATAATTTTGTAAGAAATCTGTTGTTTGTGTATCATACTTTTTATTTCTGTATTCTAATTATGAAAGGCAAACCTTACTTGTGCCAACAAAATACTGCTGGTGAGCGGTCACGTAATTTTTATGTTATTATTCGTTCGCTCAATTTATTATTGGCCTTATTGTCTGTAAATTGTAGACAGCACAACGAATATAATGCAGTATGGAATAGCAATTTCCAATATATGAAAGTGGTACTGCGAAAAATAGTATTCCAAGTTAATGGGAAATATTTTATCATTTTTTTTTTGTTTGCTTATAAGATGGAGCGGTACTAAGTTAGAGTACATTAGTAAAGACTAGTTTTTTTTAAAACTTAAGCTATTATGAAGAACGTTTGTAGTCTTTTACAACTTTTAAAAAGAAATTTCAGAAAATTTCCAAAAAAATTTTTTTTTTTTTTGCTAAAGCTTATGTTTAACGTTTAATGAAGTGGTTATTTTAATGCGGCCATTTATCAATTTCAAAATTACTGTAGAGCCTCAAAAGTTGAACAAACTTATAATGAGTCGCATGTGCTAACTAACATCGGATTTGAAAAATCGGATCTTGAAGTTTCACATCACGTTTCTTAAAAGTCTGAAAATAAGCGAGTTTTATTCACTATGCCATTAATGCACATGCATATAATGTTTAGAAATAATCTTAAGGTTTTCTATAAAATTCACTTCATGAATTATCGTACATTATATTTGACTACTTTTCACTGGTTTGGTTTGATAGTTATATCATATCATAAACGTATAGCCTTTATTGACTTAAACAATCAAACTGTGTCATACTACATGTTAACCAAAATGGTTTTTATTTAATTGAACTCGTAGACAGCTCTTGTTTCTTGTGAACATATTATTATTTAAGACTACTTGAATGCAAAAAGTTTTTATGTAGTTTTCTTTATTTAAAAAACATGGGACCTTAGGTTACCCACAAAAGTTAAGTAATTTCTAAAGCTTTTTGTTGTGTCAAATTGTTTTTTTTTTTTTAATTTTTAAACCGATTTTCTGAAAAATGTCACCCTTATTAATTTTCTTAATTTTAGATAAATTTTGTTTGATTAGATTTTTTAAAAATTTACTCAAATATAACTTTTTGTGATTTCGCCTCATTTTAAGCTTAACAATATCAGTTCCAATGCAAAATAGAACATTTGTGACTAAGAATAAATTATTTATCTGTGAAAGTTCCACGTTTATATATTTGAGAGATAAATGGCTATTTAAAAGAAAAAAAATGTTGCACTTTCAAAATTAAACAGTCTGTGCAAATGAAAAGATTTTAGCAAACATTTTACAATCACATTTCCATAAATTTTGCTATGCGAAAAATGCCAACGGCAATACATTCCCGTCATAAACAAGTATTTTAAAAATTTGCAATAAAAAATTAAATCGATAGTGAAATTGACTTCATAAAGCATATGAGCAGACTTCATATGAGCAGAGGTAAGCAGGACATGTATTAATAATACTGTAATATCTCTTGAGATTTGAAATATATGTGGAACGAAATGTTTATTTCTATTTTTTTTTTTTTTAAAAAAAGAGGAAATAACTCAACTGCAGTGTGCACATACCATGTATGTATTTCGCTTCGTGTGCATCTTTTAACGAGTATTTAAACTGCATTTAAAAAATAAAAAAAAATTTAATTATGATAATAAAATGCCATAAATTGTTCAACGAATGTGTTTGCATTGCATTGGCACTAAAGCAACGCTGCATTGCACTCTTCCGGCATTCGATATTAAACCGGAAATGATATTCACAAGCACAAGAAGATGAGCATACATAAGCCGGACTCAAATGGATTCGTTGCGGAAGCAGCGGCTAATATTTTCTTTTTTATTATTCAATGCTTTTATGTCAGTGCAAATATTTACGTGCTTATGAGATGAAAACGTATTTGAAAATTCTTTATAAAAATAATTGGAATCTTATGCGAATAGCTGTGGCTGCAAATAATCAAGATAAATTCTTGCAATATCTAACGTATTCCATATAAATTTAATTGATATTAACAAACCCTGCCAAATAAAAGAAATCATTCCAAGAAATTGCATCAGGAATATTTATTTGAATGTTTGCTTTAAATAAATATTAATCTGACTTGGAAAAGAGCTCTAAGTAAAAGACACTAGACTTATTTTTTGAATTTTTTGAAAAGTTTTTGCTATTGTCTAAAGCAGCATTACAAGTAGTTTTCATTTTAAATAATAAATTGCAAGTAAAATCATTAACATAAACTTAAGATCCTTCCATTTTGATATCAAATATTTTAGTCTGCGTAAAAGCAAAAGCATGAAGCAAAGAGCGCACAAAAGCAGAACCAACCAAAGCAATAGCAACAAACCAAACCAGCGGCGGCAATAGCAACATTAGAACAGCAACACATGTAATAACAAAACTGCAATAGCAGCTTATATAATTGTTGTTGCTGTTGTTAACTGCTATTCTCGTTATGGTTGCTACCACTACATACATCTTTTGTTGCATTAATGGTTGTTATTACTGTTGCCACTTGATGCTGCTTCAAACTTCCGTCGGTCTGTCTTGCCGTTTCGAGCGCAAAAAATAAACAGCAACAGCAGCGTGTAAAAAAAATCTGGAATGCCCACCCAGCAATGGTAGTGGCCAAATTTTTTACTTTTCGCACTTAAATGCTGGTATCGATTACTTTTCTGCTCCCTTTTTACTAATTAAATATATCTGCATTTTCTGCCTTTTTACCCTTTTTTTGTGGTTTTATTCTTACTCTCTTTTTTTTTTGTTCTTCATAAATTATTCTTGGAAACGTTTATTTAGCGCATAAATTATTAACTATGCTGCTGTTGCTCGCTGCAACAGAAGTGGTCGTGGTAAAATTAAATCAAAGGTACATATAATTATATAAAATGATGAGTAAAGGCTTAGTGGGGTAAAAAAAAAGGTTGCTACATTTTTCAATGAAATTAAATAATTTTTTTTGTGCGCTTTGTCAAGTATTTGAATGAATTTATATTCAAATAAAGCAGACATACAAGCATAAAATGCATTTGAATTATGAAATAAAGGGTTTTAGCAGGACACTGGATTAAGGAATTTTATTGGAATCGGTCTAGAAAACTCAAAATAGCAATAATTTTTGTTATTTTCTCCCTATGAAGCACAGCAACGAACAGTGACCTATTGTTGTCCTCAATAGATGTGTCGCTGAGTTCCACATTATTCGGTTTAACTTAATTTCTTAAAAAAAGATGACCTACTCCACTATCATTCTATGCCACTCATTTCACAAATTAAACGCAAATGTTGCTGTATAACGTTGCTAATGACTTGAAATTGTAGCTGCTTTTACTTACTAGTCACCCTTAGCTATATTGTATTAATTTCTCTCAAGATCTTTACCTAATGATTTTTCGTGAATAATATATTTTTTTTTGTAACCTGCATAATACAAATTATTAATATCTTAACAACATTTAAAATTTATATTTATTTGGTTAATGAGGCGTATGAGAAACATTTATTTTGCTACACAGGGCAAACAATGTTTAGTTCAAGGTACTATTCTGCCGCACTAAGCGAAAAAGGTGTATTTAAAAAAAAAAGTTATCCAAGATTCTTAAAGCATCGGATAGCTTAAGAAATTACGCATTTATATAAAAAATCTCCCAAGAGAATTTTCTCGAAATCAATTTTACTGGCATTTCAACATATTTACATTTACAAAAAATCAATTATCTCGAACTGAATTTTTTAAGATACGGCAGTATTAGTGAGTTAAATTTTTTTTTTTTCATAAAAGGGTCGAGAATATATGTACTTAAAATTTCAGGTCAGAGTTAAAAATATATAAAAATTTATACTGATTTTTTTATAGTCATGTTTTGAGGACACTATATAAATTCCTTGTTATATTATTCTATAAACGCGTTTTTCTCGAAATGACATTTTTCAAATTTGCTCAAAAACTTTATATCCGATATCAAAAAAAATTGACTCATTTTGTTTATTATTATGCTTATTGTGCATCCCCAACGGACCTGTTCATTTTTTTTAGTTTAGAGACTTAAAAGCACGGGAAAATGTGGCTGTTATTCAAACTTTTATTTCAAATACACTTTATGTTTAGAACAAAAAAGCTTTAATTACTGTTTTGGGGAAAGGATGCACAGCTAAATATATCTTTATTCAAATATAATTTTTTTTTTTTTTTTTTTATATGCACTGGAAAAGCTATATGATTTGCGCAGATTTGGCTTTTTTTGCGTCAAATTCAACGACCTCTATATAAGTGAAAACAAAGATAGCACTTAGGCCGTTAGTTTTCATATGACTTTCGGGCTTGTTTTTGAGCCACCAATTGCTTTTAATCGGAACGATCTGATTCCTTTTGCACCTCACACGTTTTCAAGTTACGTTATTTCTTTATATAATTTACAGTATATTTCGAAGTAACAGCTCTAGCCGCCAAATCTCGTACTGAGGTATTGGGATTCTGCTTGAAGAATTGCTTCACCTTCGTCCCTAACTTGAAGTTTGAAATTTTGGGTTTTCTGCTTGAATAATTTTTTCGTAGATTAGGTAGATCTCTTTTATAATTGGAAAAAAACTTTTTGAACTGTGATTTTTAATGCACTAATTTTTTTGCTACAGCTGAATATTCTGATCCCGATTCTTCCTAGTAAGTGCACAAAATGAGTTCGTAAACTTTTTGCTGATTGCTAGACATCTTTTTTCATTAAAAGTGCTATCACCAATATCATTTATATTAATATAAACATCACTAAATAAAGATAAAATAACACCTTTACTATGACCAAAACGATGATTAGGTAAAACACAATTTTAAGAAATAAAAGAGCTAATTAATTTTATCAAAGTTTATAACTTTGATATCTTATAATCGATATAAGTTAGGATCTTTCTGTCTTAGTTAACTTTATTAAATCGTTATAGCGCAAGAAAATCTGTATGCTGTTCAATGGCTGCCTCAACACAAAAAAGTTACAAAAATTTCAGATTAAGATTTTTTGACGTAAAAAGACTTAATTAATATGCATAATTTGTTCAACATAATTAGAATAAATTGAAATTGACGAAAATTTAATATACTATTCAGCGCCAGAAAAAATTCACTTATGAGAAGATTTGACTTTTTAAATTAATTAGCTGTTACATTTAGTAGAAGTGATTATGGCAAAAGTTTTTAGTAAAATTTTTAACTAAATTTCCAACGAATTCAATTAAGTCAACGTCAAACTCACTTAAATGTTAATTTTCAACAATAAAAAGTAAGTTGACAGATTCTCGATTTTTCGTATTTTTTAACTGATAATGAACGCAAATCAACCACAAAATTTGCATAATTTGAGGCTTTCAGCAGAACAAAAAAAACTCAACAGACATAAATCACAATTGCACAAAATTATGCCGCACGCATTTCATTGCATGACTGTAATGTAATAATCGCACACACACACACATACGAAAACACATACAGACACATGTTATGCAGACAGATACAGCCACAGGCAATGATGACAAATGTATGGCACTCACGTTTGGACACACACACACGCATACGCTCCTATACATTTACACATTTTAAAACAGCAACACGAAACTCACACTTGGTGTGGCACTTAGCTGCTATGCTTTCTGTGTCGCTTCCGATTTTAGTTGTTGTTGTTGTTTTTGTTGCTCTTGTCATGAGTCATATTAATTTCAAATTTTAGCAAAATTTAGCACATATACAAAGCAGTGACATACGCAAACTCTCATACACTGTGCAAAAAAGAACACACAAAATTAACAAGAGTGCTGGCAACAGCATATTCAAATCTTGAAGCGTAAAAATCTATATCTATGAGTGTATCTGCTTGCTGTTTGTCATCACAGGTAGAAATAGTTCGTAGAAAGAGTGAGTGGATGAAGACTTAAATTAAGCTTAAACTTATTATATTTTCTTATTCGGGATACATTTTCATTTAAGCTGCTTAAGCTATGCTATTTGTGCATGTCTGCTTGTGTGGTTGTGTGTGTGTTTCTTAACGTTTGTGCACATACACTGATACATTTGTTTGCCAGTTATGAAAACATTAAAGCATAATACGCTTAATCTCTGTACACGGAAAAAATTATTCATCAAAAACTAATTTAAGGTCTAACATTTACTACAATAAATAACTAGAAGGATAATGCAGTCGAAAAATATTGAGTCATACAAAACACAAGATCGTGATATATTTAAAAATCTCTCAAAAAAATCTTGCCCATATTTTACAGTGTGGCCAAAAATAACTGTCCGTAAATTTCACTGTTCTGAAAAAAAAATTGAAAACCAAATTTTTTTTTATAATCTAAGGATGCATTACTTTTGAAAGTTTTATGGTATACATGGCAAAAAAAAATATTTTTTATATCAAACTCAGAAGCGCCATGGAAGATAAACGTGACGTAGTTATTTATTTTTTTTTTTAAGAAAAAATAATAGAAATTGTGACATCATAAAACCACTCGGAATAGCAGAAAGATTCAATCATAAGACAATAAAACTATATAAGGAAACGGATGGCTTGAAGAATAAAAAAAAAATTGAAGGGAGTCAGAATGTGCGAACAAATGACGTCATAAAACAAGTGAGAAGACGATATCCTGCGTAATCAGCCTGTTCTGTAGCAAAGGATATGAAAATATCCAAAACTTCCGAGCAGTTTCTTATCAGAAATGATCTACGATTCAAGGCCTATAAATGACGCCTTCATGGGCTGACAAATAAACAAAAGCAATAACAATTTACAAGAAGTAAGAAGCTAGTTGACTGGCACAGTGGAGATGAAATAATTTTTTCGGATGAAGCCACAACCAGCAGAATAACCGTGTGTACTCAAGAAATTTTGCCAATGCTCCAAAAGATAAATTGGCTGCTGAGCGATATCAAAACGTGAGCAAATTCAAGGTATGGGGAGCAGTATCTCAAATAGGAAAAGGGCCGAAAAATATACTTGATTTCATCTCTGCGGAAGAATGGCCAGCATCATCACTGGATCTCAAGACATTGGATTTTTGCGTATGAGACCATATGCTAGGTAAAGTAAGGTCAACAAAAGGCTTAAGAATTGATTGGTTTGACAAGGATTTGGGATGAAATGGTGCAGAAAATGATGCGTGCCGCCTATGAATCGTTTTTCAAACATTTACGTCTTGTAATCATAGAAAAGGGTGATAGTTTCGAACTTCATCATTAATTGAAGCAATTTTGAAATGTTGTTAAACGTTTGGAATAAATAAAATAAAATATTGTGGTCGACTTTGATTTTTATAACACTTTGTTTAGCTGACAGTTATTATTGGCCACAGTGTAAATAAAATTTTTAAATTTTTTTTTAAACAGCCTATGGAACCAAACGATGCTTCAGAAATCGGTGCTTAGGTGAGTGATTTTTCATTTTCACTCAGTTCAATTTTAAACAGCAACTTTCAGTTTTTTTTTTCATTTTGTGGCGATAGCTTTTGCATGACCCTGCCTACAGAACATTTTATGTTATTTTTGAGTAATTTTTCTTACACTTCAGGAAAGACTTTTACAGCAATTTTTATTTTAATCCAAGCCAAAATTTTATTCATTGCTTATCTGACAATTTTACTTACTACACACATTCAAAGATAAAAATTATTGCTTTTAGTACTTGTAATAAATTAACAAAATTTGTTAAGCTTTTTTTCTCAGTGTATATATAACTTAGTTTTTTTATTTATCTTCTTACTGATATAGCATAATTTTTATGAATCTGTTAATGGAAATCACGTTTGATTGAATACACACACATACCCACTTACATTTACTTGCATATAGCCTGATTGTATATGTAGCTACGGATGTATGTGCCTTCATAATACATGTATCCGCATATGCAGCGCAGTGTTGGTGTAAATTTTAAATTTATTACATTGCGGGCTGTATGCCATTTACTTCCACTTCTGTTAGTTGTCTGACACCATGGTTGCCAACGTCGACGCCGATGATAAAGTGATTTTAAATTGATTTTTATGGGTTGTGGTAGCAGCTGCTCTTACCTTTCATAGTCATACGTTGACACACATGCATACATACGCTTATATGTATATGCAACTTTTACTATGTCTTAACGCTTGTGTATGACCCATTAGTGTGTTACTAATTTTTAAATTGTTTAATTTGCTATGAAATTAGTGTCTTCTTCTATTAAAATTTAATATAATAAATTCTCTGAGTTCATTAATTATAAGTGGATGCATTTTAATGCTTACGAATGAAGCAGTGTACCACATTGTTGTTTTTGTACAAGAATCTTCAATGAATTTTATTGGATTATCAAATTATAAGTTTGAAAAAGGCATTCTAACTAACTAAGACTGCACAAAAAGGTCAAATATATAAGCTACGATCATTACTTAAATCCTTCTTAGTTTTTAAACATTTATCTTGCACCATGAAAGTAGCAGTTATAAGCACTTCTGATGAATTTTATTAAATTATCATAAGTCATTACCATTTCTTACGTTGACAGTCTGTTCATTTTTTCAATGGCAAATCAATCATCGTCAGTTTTAGAATGAAACTTGAAAGACTTGAAGTAATTCCAAGTATTAAAACGCCATTAGGTTTTCTTTGTAGCTGATGGCAATTTTCAGCGGTCGATTTAGGTAGAAAAAAATGTTAGTTACTTAATTGAAAAATATGCCTCAACTGCACAAATTGTATTAACAAACTTGTGGACAACAAAAAGAACACCTCGATGTGCTGTGCAATAGAACTCCCTTCAATATCCCTTAAGAAGTTATTTGCTAGTCATAATCTTTCTTGAACTGGGAAGTTAAAAAAATATATAAATACTAAGTTCAAGGCAAAAATTTTTAAAATTTTCAAAAAATAAGAAGATTTAAAGAAATCAAAAATCTTCAAAAATTTAAAAAAACTGAAGAATCCAAATAAAATATAAAAATTTCAAAAATTGCAAAAATTTCTTAAAATTTTATAGTTTTTCAAAAAATTAGAAAACTTAAAAAATCGAGAAATTTTAAAAAATTGAAAAAGCTGAAAAATCCAAAATACCAAAAAAAAAAAAAAATAAAAATTTCAAAAATTGCAAAAAAAATTCTTAAAATTTTCAAAAGTTGAAAAAAGCTCTAGAATTAAAAATTAAAAAAAAATATAAAAAATACCAAATATTGAAAAAAAATTGGAAAAATTGAAAAACTTTAAAAAATTAAAAAAAAGCTGAAGAATCCAAATAAAAAATATAAAAATTTCAAAAATTGCAAAAATTTCTTAAAATTTTCAAAGTTTCCAAAAGTTGAATAAATTGAAAAACTTTTAAGAATTGAAAAAACCTCTAGAATTGCAAAAAAATCCAAAAATTTTTAAAATTTTTAAAATATTAGAAAATTTAAAAAAAATCGAAAATCTTTAAAAATTTCAAAAATTGAAAAAAAATTTCTTAAATTTTTTTAGTTTTTCAAAAAATTAGAGAACTTAACAAAAATTGAAAAACTGTAAAAAATTAAAAAAAGCTGAAGAATTCAAAAATCTAAATAAAATATAAAAATTTCGAAAATTGCAAAAATTTCTTAAAATTTTTTAGTTTTTCAAAAAATTAGAAAATTTAAAAAAAATCGAAAAATTTTAAAAAATTGAAAAAAGCTGAAGATCCCAAAATACCATAAAAAAGATATGAAAATATCAAAAATTGAAAAAATTTCTAAAATTTTTTTAGTTTTTCAAAAATTTAGAAAACTTGAAAAAATCGAAAAACTTTAAAAAATTGAAAAAAGCTGTAGAATCCAAAATACAAAAACAAAATATAAAAATTTGCATAAAATTTCTTAAAATTTTCAAAATTTTCAAAAGTTGAAAAAACTGAAAAACTTTAAAAAATTGAAAAAAGCTCTAGCCAAAATTTTTCTTGAACCAGGAAGTTAAAAAATATATATAAATACTAAGTTTAAAGTAATAGGCAAGACAAAAACGTATCACTTCCGTATGATACGATATCACTGCGTTATGATCATTTGACTTTAAAAGCTTTATTTAAGTAATTTCACATTTTTTTCACAGAATATTAGATACTCTAGATGGTGATTTTTAGTATCAAAAGCAATTTAAACCTATTTTGTTTGGTTTCCTACATATTAATTTTGTATATCCTGTAATGCCGCAGAATTTAATTTAAAAATCCTAAAGTCAATTAAAGCCATTTTGCAGCATACATGCTCATACTATTCAACGTAATACCGCCATACTTTGTATCAAATTTCAAATTTAAAGCCACAAACACAAATGCTGATTGAAAAACTCACCATTTTTCCATTGTGCATGTCCGAAATGACAATTGTTGCGTCCTCGCTGCCACTGATGGCCAACGTATTATTGACACCAGCTGCGACGCACGTAACAATGGCTGTGTGTGATCTGAAAGAGAAAACCGAATGTAGTGAAAATGAAGAAAACTGAAACCGGAAACAAATAAACGAAAAAAAACGCAAAAGAAAGTTAAAAATAGACAAAACAACAAAAAGAAAAATATAGAAAGAAAATCTACAGAAAATACAAATGAAAAGTTGTGTCACAGCTGTAAAGCAATAATAATGACAACAATAACAAAAACAACAACAATAGCAGCACTGGCAGCACATACTTAATGTGCGTCTTTAGCTCATGATTGCTCACGTTCCACACAATCACAGTAGCATCCTCAGAGCCGGTCAGTAAAATATCAGATTGCGGTGTAACCAACAAGCACGTGACCGCTGCAGTGTGTCCTGTAAGTGAAGAGTAAAGAAGATATTGAAACAAAATAAATATAGATGGTGTGTAAGGGAGAGAGTAAGGGGGGGAGGAGAGCAAAGTTAAATAAGTGTTTTTTGCAGCAAATGTGAATTATAAAATGCTGCCACCGACGACGAACCACCAGTTGCTAAAGTTCATTTGTACGGAAATTGGAAAAAAAACGTCAATGCGCCCTGGCGTCAACCCACTTTTGGCTGCTCACTGGTACACCAACAACGTAATCAATTAGAGCGTAATAATGAGAAAACTTTTATTGTTCATGTCGTATTTCTATTTTGACTCATTTTATTTTCGTTTTCATTTTCTCTTTTGGCTTATTATGTACTTTTAGTGGGCGCACATGGTGTCGTATGAGTGATTTTAATTGCAAAAATTGAAAATAATTTTCAACTGATTGGGATCTTCCATTGAAAACTTTTCAAATTAAATTAGTTTGTAATCTGAAATACGTGCGAAGTTGCTTGGTTTTTTTTTTTTTTTTTTTGTGAAAATAAAATTCAAATATCATGGCTAATGGAATTAATTTTTTAAATTTAGTGGTGCACGCAAAGTTTTAAAAAAAATTGCTAAAATTTATTATTGTCTTTAGTTGGGCTTAGTTGCTAATAATAATAAAAACCATGCAGGAAATCGATCAAAAATTAGTTTTGGTCAGGGTTTTCATAATGTTTTTCTATAATAAGAGCATACTAAACAAAACTTTTGACAATTTCGTATACAGAGGATTAAATAAATATGAAAACTAAAAAGTTATCTTTATATTAAAGGATCTATTTGGTTTGTCTATTTGGTTGTAGTATAAACTGAAGTGATGATATAACCTAGACTCTATCAATAAAATCTCCCGAAATCTTTGTTTTTTGTCGAGTATACGCTGTGGAGCAACGCAGCAAAATAATCACCGTCAGATATCACTAGTAGATATTCGGCGTTCAGTTGCAGTCTTACCACTTCAAGTTGTGAAAAATTATGAAAATCTGCAACATTTTTTTGCCGAAATAAAGCAGATATTTAAATTACTCATATAATAGACTGAAAGCCGATGGCATCAAAAGTATCGTCATCGTGGATTTGAAAAATTCTAGTAAAAATTTACTGCGAAAAACCAGACGAACACAATGACCCTGTTAGGATGAAGTTTTTCTAGACGGAAATATTTTAAATTAAATCAGTTGCCATTAAAAAAACATAGCTAATGTGCGGAGTTGTGAAAGAGGGCATTCATTTTCAATTGAAGCCCATTGAAGTCACTTCCAAAAATGCAGCATTTACAGTGCAGCTATTTAAAAATGAAGTCCACCTGTAGACTTCAATGTCATAAGTTTACAGCGTTTTCTACCACAAAAGAATGAAATTATTCTGGTGACGTCACGTTTTTGACAGGGATCATTATTGGAAGAATTGTGATTGCATTGAAGTCACCTCAAATCACTTTGAACTCGCTGAAGTCACTTGAAGTCGCTTGAAGTCGCTTAAAGTCGCTGAATGCAGAATTTCTTATGAATTAAATGTGAAAACGAATGCACTCTTTCACAGCTCTGCTAATGTGTGACTATTATCGTGAAAATAGGTTTCAAAAAAATTTGAGAAAATGCAGCAAAAATCAATGAATACTTTAAGAGTCGAGAAAATGTAACAGATCTGCTACAATTGTAGTAAAGTGGTAACGCTATTCAGTTGGCCACTCATAGCACTGCAAATCCCGATAACAAAGTCAGGCCTACTGCGGTGAATGTAGCAACTGAGTGAGTGCAACTGGTTGTAGCACTGGATAAAAATATGGCCAAATTGGAAAATATATATCAAAACATTTTCTTGGACACCAAAACTTTTTAAGTTTTTCACATAAAAAGTGGCACATTTGCAGATTTTATTCCAGGGCACCGGAAATTTTTTTACTCTCGTTAGCTGTAGCAGATGATTAGCTGAAAAATGGCTGGGTTATAAAAATTTGTTGGTTGCGTTCTCTTCACAAAAGGAAATCCTTGATGAACAGTAAGATATTGGGGAAAAATACTTATATTATCATATAGGTCGGCGCCAAAAGAGCCAGACACGCTTCTGATTTAAAGTTTTTTGCCTATTCATATTTTGTATTAACGATTTGTCAGTCTGACTCTTACTACTTGTTTATATTGCTGGCATGAATTCCTCAGTTCCGATGCATTTCAAAGCTGATATAACATGTGTGTATACTTAATTATTCGTCGCTCTATAAAAATATGCATTTTACCAAGTGGCCGCAAGAAAATGCTGGTTTTATAGAATGTTAATTACGTTATGCGCGTTTTTTTTTGTTTTTTTTTTCAAACTTATGATTTAAATGTGATTTTTTTTTATATTAAAATGGTAGAAGCATAAAATATTTTCTCATTTTTCACATGGACTTAACGACAACATATCTAAAATTTTGTGTGCATATCTCAAATACAAATTCTGGTGGCTGCATTTTCTTAATTTCCACATCATTGAAAGTTAACGTAATAAACTATATATAATTTTTTAAGTGATTTAATCATAATATCACTTCATTGTAAAACTTCGGGCAAAGTAGTCCGCCAGTAAATAACTTATAAGGAAGTCACAAAAAAATTTCTATTGTACGTCATGCTAAAAATGTCTATTATGCCACCAAGAATACTTTAAAATTATTTTACCAAACAATTCACTCAATTTAACCACCCTCGAATGCCACACAAAAGCCTCACAATACTCACCCTTAAAAATATGATCCAATGAGTTACTCATAATGTGCCACATCTGCACATCACCTGAATTGGTGGCCAATATCAGATGCTGTTTTGTTGGTGCCACACAAATATCACGTATCGGTCCAGTACCTGAAACGGTCATGGTGCGTATTTGTGAAGGTAACGGTGCAGGCAGCCAGCCAGTAAGTGGCACCAACAATGGTACCGTATAGCCATCACACCAAGCTGTTGCCGAGCGCACGGTGATGCTGAGCAGCGAATTGTCATTTTCATCATGTTCGCTCACCGGGCGTAGCCATGAGATAAGCTAATTGATGACAAAGATACAGGAGAATGTATGAAAGAGTAGAAGAACAAGAAAAGCAAATAAAATATGTAATGATGTAAAAAGTTGGTTGGTTGGCGAAGGTTTGTTAAGTAAGATATGAGGATGCTGCTCGTTAAGTTTGGTAACTAAAATATTGCTTTGTTCTGGGATTTTATTTATTTTTTATTAGGTTTGTTTTTTACATCTAAATGATAGTTTTGTGTTCTTTGTTTTGTGTTGGCAGTAAATAAAGCGAATGAACTTTTTTTCAGCTATGCGTCTTCTTACCTGTGAGCCTAATTGCATTGGGTCACGTGTGAGTACATCGCTGGATTTGCGTATCGTATAGTAAATTAGTTCAATGTCACGATCCAACAGATAGCAGCGAACGTGTTCGATGAGACAACGCAAATAGCTGATAGAGACAGTTTGTACCTGTGATAGAGAGAAACGTAAGGAAATAACGTAAGGATAATAAAGAAAAGATTTTTATCGGAAAAGTTTTTTTTTGTTATTGCCGTAATTTATGCCACTGCTTAATTAAATAGTGCGTGCGAGCATTTTCTAGAATTTTCTTTATTTATTTTTTTAATTAGGTATAGTCTGAGGTTTGCACATTGGCTTTATATTTTTGATTAAGACATACCAAATTTATTTAATTGCTTAGACTGAATCATATATTGGGTATACACAAAAAAATGTTCACGCAATCAATGAAGCTTATATTTTACCATTAATGCCACGAACAGGAAATAGGCCCTAAGAACTCTCTAAATTCTTTAAATAATGCAATCAAATTTGAAGAAAAATTAATTTTAAGAAAAAATTATTAAATTACTATGGTTATATTATTAAATACGCGCAGTTAATATGTGAGGTGTCAAATAATTAATTTACTTAGCATGTATTAAATACAGCAGGTCGTCGATTATGAAAAATTTTGTAAGCTTCTAAGTATGTTATTTTTTATAAGGAGTTTATAAACCATATTTACTCCAAAAAAAAATCTTAAAATGTCAATGCATTTAGAAGAAATAAATTTTATTAAAAATCTATGTTTTGAATACTGTAATAATAATTAGAGTGATAATGATATCAATATCTATCAAAAATAAAAAATTTATAAGACAAAATATCTTCATATAAAAATCTTATTTGGCTTTGGCAATGGCAACCACCCTTAATGACGGCAAACATAGCTTACAGCAGCAATGAACCTGCTAGAAATTGTTGATAACATATGCTGATCTGCAATATCTATGCAGCAGCATGCTGTCAACTATAGTATGCTTAGCAACATGAAGTTGTCTTTTTCTCTCTCACTCTACTTAGTGGGTACAGCAACATTTGCATACTTGATTTTTTGCATATAATGAGCATTCAGCAACATTTCTAAGCTATCAACATAATGTTTAAAGTCTGTTGTTAGGCTTTGTAACGTTACACTCACATTCTGTGTATATATAACGATAATTGAATATGTATAGTAGTAGACAGCATGTCTACACACATTTTAGTCATACCGATCATTGTTGCACAACAACTCAGTGGAGAGAAACTTCATTAGAGGAATTGAATGTGCAGACTCAAAGCTCTCTTCTAATCAATGCTATGTTGTGATGAGTCGCAGGTGTGAAACATACAGCTCGAGCACGCAGTAGTGCCTGACAACATTTGCCAATGCAGCAAAAAATACAAAGTATTCATAGTCATTCCAAATAAACCTTAAGTCTTTGTTCTGAATACTAATATCAAAAAAAGTTAAGATTTCACGGGACTTCAGAGCTGTTGACCGTGCAAAGAATACAACATAACAACGTGCAATCCAATTATGCTAATGTAGAGGAGATTCCCTTTGCAACATTTTTGGGAGCAATTTAGAGCAAGAACATTGTTAAGGGCTGCGTCATTTATTTGCAAGCAAATTCATGGTTGAACCAAATCCAAGCCGTATATACTTATAAACAGAGTAGATATCTATTAGTAACAGACGTAGACTAAACCACTTCACTTTATCCCAAGTATTCAAACGCTTTTAAATAGTGAACACTTTACGACGTGTTAATGACAAGTGCAAGAATCTGACAAAGTGAGCTTTTAAATGAGCTGATTTTGAAATAAAAAAGATATAGAAAAGGATATTAGGATATAGACCTTTAGTGATTTGGTAAGATATTTTTGACGGCTCTTCGTTTGAATTATCAAACCAGATGGAAGTGGAAATCGGAAGATTAAATATCATACATATTAAAAATATGAAAATCTTCCTGCATCGCCAAAGGATAATTCATTCTAGGGCCATTAACTTCTGATCATTTTTTTAATAAATCTGAATTTCTTTTATGCTCTATAGAGCACTTTATAGACCAAATTAAGCTGTCGTATGCGTTTGAAATGTGCCATTGATTTTTATGGAAGAAAATCAAATTTTCATATAAATCAACATCACTGCTACAAAATTTATTCAAAACACATCTGCAGAAGCTAACGAAAATTGAGATGTATTATACTTAATTATTTTAATAATAGGCTTTATTTTGTTTCACTTACAAAAGAAACGTTATTGCACGAATAAACCGAATGGCTTAAGTCACAACTAATAGAAATTCCTGGACTATTATGTATTGTGCTTCATTATCTTGATGACAAGTTACGCGTCAGCTAACTCATGAACTTTTGCTAAGCTAATATTTGTACATCAATTGTCAGACTTGTAATTAGAAGTAACAACAGAAGCTGCAGTGGCAGCAGCAATGCAAACAACAACAACAAACAAACAAAAGCAGCAGGTAGCAAACAACATTGGCAGCAATCATCAACTTTGACAACAATGTCAGGAACAAAAGCATCGAATGATGAACATGGTTGAAGACAGCAACGACAATGACAAACTTCCACTGACGCACAACAGACAAACGCCAACCACGTGTCGTCGTGTCGTTGTTGACGCACGTTGTATAGAAGGTATGTAGGTGCAAACGGTTGAAAGTTTCTATTAACATGTAGCGCAGGTAAGAGCATTAAAGTTTCTTTGCTTTTGTGAAACTAATGGAGCGTATAGTAAAATTTTAAGACGTGCTTTATATAATAATTTTCTTGAGAAGAAGTTCTTAAATTAAGTTGAGATTTTTGCGCAGCCATTAGTTAAATTTTAAAATTTTTGTTGGGCAAGTGCAAGAGAATGAATTAAGATTTATTGCTGAGACCAAAGTTACATCGGACATCAATATTATTTCCTTGTATTTCAACATAAATTTTTCACACCGCACTGCATTACTTTGATTGAGTAAGTACATTTTCATTAAGAAAGTTATGTTTGAGCAACCTTGCTGAATAGTATAGGTATCAATTTTTCATAAGTTTGGGAGTGTCTTTGCGGCCAGTATCAAATTCTTACATTTTTATAGTGCACTTGTAAGGAATAAAAATTTATTTAATATGTGAGTTAAAAGTTACATCGGTGTCGAGATATAACATTTTTAAACGACTATTATGAATGAATCCAAATTAAGTATTTAAAAACTTTTGACAGATAAAGAGGAAAAACTTAATAATTGAAATTTTTGAACAAGTATTTGGGAAAACTATTGAAATAGATCTTAACCTAGTACATTTGAATATAGTACCAATTTGTGTAGAAGTTGAGACATGAAAACCTTAAATTTTCTTGACAGTCACTGGCCAATATTATATTTTTATTCAAACAGAGAACTATAAAAACTTATTAATTTCAAAATTCTGCTAAGAATAATTTCAATTATAAAACAACTTGCTTTTCTCTAAAGCAAAGATATCGATAATAAAAGTAATGTATATGAATTTTATGTTGAAAACCTAATAATGAAGACCAAGTCAATTTTAGTTATTATGCTTAAAGTTCAAAGCGGCCATTAATTGAAGTCGACATTTTTGTAGAGTAGGCCTTAGTCAACAAAAATGTATTTATATTTCAGTCTCAAAAAGCATCGGTCCTAGCACAACGTTTCATAGAGTTACACCAAAATATAGTTTATTAATAAAACTCACTTTTTTTTCAAAATTTCTAGTAAGCTGTAGCCCATATAATTTTTTAAGCATTTTCGTTATTTTAATTTTGCACCTATTTCCACCTGCTGTAAGTGCAGCATTAAAAATTAATGACGTAAATTGGAAGCTGAACATTATAATTTCATTTTATGTTCGAAAACTTTCTGACTTTAGACTTTCGACGTGTCACAACAACAACAGCAACAATGACGTCGAAGGCGAAAGTAGTGCGAAGTCCTTGACTCATGACTATGCTGTCAGTTTGCGTGTGTGTGTGTGAAGGTATGGCGGCTATCATGTCGTTGCCTATTTGCGAAGGTTGTAATTGATGAAGCTTTCAACGTAAAGCACGTAATTTTCATACAAATGATGAAGATGAGTCAAATTAAAAGCATCGATTTCAAACATAAATTTAATTAATGAAGAGAGCGCTGGTGTTTATCTGTGCGCAACAGTGTGTGTGTGTGTTTGTGTGTGTTGCTTAACAAGTAGCTAAGAAGTCATTAAATTACTTATTAAATTATTTAATGTCATGTACTTTTTTAATCAAGAAGAAGGTAAATTTTCATCAATTATATTGGCATCATCTTTGATTTGGCTTTATGCTCACTTAGCTGAAATTTTTGTTGCAGTGTTTTATTTTTCAGGTTCACTATATATTGCTTCAAAAAAATTGGTCCAATTTTGAATTTTATGTTGCTTAATACAGTTTATATTCTTAAATTTACTTATGTTCTTTGAATAAGGGCTGATCGACTTTATTCTTTAGCTCATGCCACTTTGATTTTCTAAGGCATTGTTTAAGCCAAGTCTGTAAGTTTTTGTTGCAAAACTTTTCTTTTCAGCAGTTTAAGTTTAAAGCAGCTATTATTCATCTCATAACTATCCGTTTCCATTCAGTTAACTTAAAATCACAACAGTTTCAGTTTTAAAGACTTTAAGCATTTTGTTTTTGGCCATAACAGCTTTTCTTATCGATTTTCTTTGATATCCTTTTTCGTCGTCATTTTGCTCGCTCACAATTTGCGCTACTGAAATATTTAATGCTCAGCGCAGTCTGCTGATATACGCGCATTCACAATATTTAATAGCATATTTAGTAGCTTAAATAATTTGACAGCAACACTTTATCTTTTTGTTATTCTTCGATATTTAAGTACTTGACCAACCCAACATTGAAAACTTTTTATTCCAACTTCTAGAAACTTTAATGATGACGATGACGACGATGATGATTAATGCCATGTAAGGTAGACAAAATTTAAGCACAATTTTCGAGCAACAAAAAAAAGTTTTATTGAAGCATGAACTTTTAAGAAGATGAATTAAATAAAAATATGGCTGTTTAAAATTTTTTGCGTCATGTTTGGAACTTTTCCTCGCTTCTACTACAGTTAATTTATTTCTAAATTTCAATAATAAAGGAAAATTGGTACATTTTCTTCCAATGATTTTTGTCTAAGCTGAAATACTCTCACAAACTTGAAAGATTGTTGTGTCTTTTGAATTGAATTGGCGATGAATTTATGACTTCTTAAACTGATTTGGATTGAAAATAATATTTTGAATTGCATATTTTCAGGCGTATATCTTCAAATCATTTTGTTTTAATGCAAGATGATTCGGTGTAACTTTTTCATTATTTGTATCATAGAAATAAGACAAAAATTGGAAATTTTTGACAAAAATCAAAGCTGAATGTCAATAAAGCTGCACTGGTCTTCTCTTGTAACGGATGCTCCATTAACAAGTACTTTTTTTAACTGTCAAGTTAAATAAAACTATGTAAATTAAACTTACAATTATTAAGAAATGTATTTTATTTAAAAGACCAACATAATTCAACACTTCAGTAAATTGAAACTGAAGGAAAAATTAAATACCTCAATCAAAATATAGATAGTGAAAGTAAAAGTTTTGCAATTTAATGAAATCAACTAATTGCAAATTGACTTAAGTCAAAGCTACTGGAAAATGAACAGTTGCAAATATTAAATAAATGATAAAATGTTAATTGCAATTAAGTTAAACTCTTGCACGTGTCCTTGCTCGACTGTTGTGTTTGTCATTTTTTATGCACCTTGACTACTCTTTGCAATTGAAAATAGCTATGCTACACATATCCTTGCTAACTACGAAAAAGTTTCATATGGAGCTCGACGATACCTTAAGCTATCGATGCTTTCATTTTAATATTTTTTTGTTTTAACGTGTGTGAAACAGTTTATTTAAATTACCATGTCGTATGAGTAGTTTTTAACAACAATTTTTGTATTTTTTATGCTTTGAGTTCGATGCAATTTAGCGCTTGTATACCAATATAAATTTGTATTCCGTTGAATGTTTCACAATAAAATCAAATTTCATAAGTGGCTGTATATTACAATAATCAAATTTGCTCCCAATTCCACATGTAAATTATTTTAAGCTTCAAACATTTTCTTGTACAACTGCTTCAAGTATCAAAATGTGATATCTAAATTCATGCTTGTAATGTTTACTAAGCACTAATGAAACCGGAAACCTACGTATTATTCCGTAGTGGCTGAGGCGTCATACTACTGAAACATATTGTGCATTTTTAAAAAGACTTTAGTATTAATTAAGAGTCGGATACAAATAAATTTCATCGTAAATTTATTCAAAAATAATAAAAATTGATTTATTTAGAACAACATATAGTAACATTTAGCTTTATCCTTTAAATTTAATATCATATATGAAAAGTTTGCAATTTTTGATGCAGACATTCATAAAAATGATACGTTTCTGTGGTAAGAAATTAAAAACAGCTTGTATATCACGGGGAAAGATAACCAAATTTATGTGACAAGCTCAGCAAATCCCGAAAACATTAATTTTTCTAACTTCTAAAAAAAATATGTATCCAAATCAAAGAAAAAAGTAAAAATTTCTTATAGGCATAGCGTGGCGTATGAGCAACATTTAATTATCACACAGCGAAA
The DNA here is from genome assembly GCA_949775025.1 of Tricholauxania praeusta. Classification (NCBI taxonomy): domain Eukaryota; kingdom Metazoa; phylum Arthropoda; class Insecta; order Diptera; family Lauxaniidae; genus Tricholauxania; species Tricholauxania praeusta. The sequence goes on from OX459031.1 coordinate 8,744,264, forward strand.
TATGCAACTTTTTAAAAAATTTTGAAAACTGATAATTGTGGTCTGATAGATCTGAGCACCATAACTTCTAAGTAATGCTGTTAGCATCTAATTGCACTATAAAGTATGTCAAGTTTTGTTAATGGCCACTAAAAAAATGTTCCTCACAAAAAGCTTGAAAGCGCTGATAATATTCATAAAATCAATTTAGATATTTGCTTCTTTTTTGGCTGCAATTTTGACAAAAAGAGAGTACTGTTAAAGAGTAAACTAATAAGTTTAAAAAAATATTTTTGAATTATTTTCGAGGAAGCAACTTTTTCCCAAAAAATGTTGATAATTTTTCTCTCATCTCAACTTCAAGTACTCACCGCTGCTAGCAGAAAATCAAAATTGCATACAGCAATTTGCTTGAATTTTGTCATATCATCAGAACGCATCAAATGATGCCAAGACTCCTCCACATGTCGAATGCTATATGAAACATCTGCAGCAATAGGATTATAAAAGGTGGATGTATCATCGTAGTGATGTGAAGAGGACTTGCGACCAGCAGAAATGTTATCCTTTTCCTTATCCTTATGACTGACAACTGTGGTTGGTGTTGTTGGGGATGTTGAAATAAAAGTAAATAAGAGATAAAAAGTGTTTAAGTTCATTTGCTACAAGTGTTGACATTAACAAAGTTCTATTTGTTTTTTTTTTTGTTTGTTTTCTCTTTCTAATTCTATACTACGTCTAAATAATTTTTGTATTTATTTTACCTGATTGCTTGTCGGTTTCTTGGCTGGTATTACTCCGGCTGCTGCAGTCATCGACATCGTCGTTCTCTTGCTGAAAGAAAATGTTTGCAATTTCAGTATGCATTGCACGTGTGCTCTTCGGGTCCATGTAACGTTCTTTGGCGATTTGCGCGCAGTACGTATGACGCCATTGTAAGAGCACTTTGCCGGACATGATTTTCTCACGTAGCAAAAATGCTGCAAGTAAAATTAAAGTTGCAATTAAAGTCATAATTGACAGCTAAAAACCTAAAACTAAGCAGTAAATTTGTTTGCAGTTATGTATTTTTAACTTAGTTTAAAAATTAGTGCATAGTTTTAGGTCCCCTTTAAAAATTTCATATTATTCTATGTATACACCCACCCATTTCCGTGCGTATCTTCTTAAATGATGAAAAACTGAAATTTCCATGCTCAGACTCAATATGCATTTCAGGATTTTCAGTCGGCATTAGCAGCTCTAAAAGTTCTGTCTCAGACAGCCCATACTCTGAACAGGTTATATAAGCCGATAGACGACCAAATCCTTTCTTGCCATAACGCCGCTCAAAATAATCGAACTGCTGCACTACGTAGGCTTCAAATGATGCAGCACTTTTCCGGGGCAAAAGCAGCTCAGTACGATTTGCTTCCGCTGAGAGATCAAATAAAAATTCCTGTGACTTAAAACGATCCTTTTGCATTGTGGTAAACTTTAGCTGTTCGATGGGTGTGGTCGTCGTACATATTAACTGTACATTCCAAGGCAATGAAATCGGTAACCATGAGAGTGCTGCCACTATATCGCAATCTAGTGGATTTAGCAAATGTAGATCATCAATAAAGAGAAACAAAATATCATTATTCATGTCCTCAATGCGTCGCACCAGATTCTGGAACCAATTCGCAATATACAGTGGATCGAATGATGCATCTTTAGGCAAATATCCTTCGGGTATATTAAAAATGATCGAAAGCTGTTGACAAATAACGCGCAACAGCTCAAGATTATAGGCGGAACGTGGTGTAGCGGCGGCGAAACGTATCACCCGATGTAACCGCAGCGCTTTGCTTTTTGGTAAATCACCTGAACTGAACCACTCGCGGGCCTGCCTATAAAGTTCGCAAATAATGCTGCTCTTGCCAGAGCCATGTGGACCGTGTATAAAGTAGGGAGCATGTCGACTGCCATTACGATAATTGGCAAGTAAAGTTTGACGCAATCGTTCGGGTACGCTGGACGAACGTAGCAATTGTGCATCCTGATGCTCTCTGAGAAAACGTAAGTGTGTTGAGTGTTCGTGGAAAATTTCCTAAGAAATAAATGAAAGCGAAAAGAAAATTGTGAATGAATTCTGTTTCATTGAAAAGCAGAAAAAAAGAATGGCTTTCAGCAAATTTTATTGAAAAGCATAAATTGAAAGAAAGGATTTCAGCAAGTGCTGCCATAAGCAAATGGCAAAAGTAGACAATATCTGCTGCAACAGCGGCAGAGTGTCCACTTTACTTACGGTATAAAAATCGCATGCAATCAATATTTATTTGAGGAGGAAAATCAACAGCTTAATTGCAACTTTTGCATGGCATCAAAAGTTCGCTATAAATCATTTTAATGATGTCCTTAACGACTTTTTTTATTCAAAAAAATTTCCAGAATTTTCAACTTTTTTTTTGAAAAAAATGCCTGTAAAGCACAACATACCTCTAAGGTAAGAATTTCCACAAATATGCTGATAACACAATAAATAGAAATGACATTTTTTGTAAATTTTCCTTCTTAAAATTCAATCTTGACCTACATTAAATATGAAACTATTTTTCCACCAACTTATGGCGGCCATTTAACATATTTATATATTTTTGCCATCATTCAAAATAGAACAAATATGTCTTTGGCAGAGGAGTTCTTAGTTACATCACAGCTAAGATATTGATAGATTCAAAGTGAAGTTCTCTTTGTTTAGCACGGCGTATGAGCAACACTAAATTATTTATAGGCAAAAAATCATTTCTATGAAGGAAACTATTTTGGTATTCATTTCATTTTTTTTTTTTTGTATTAAAACTTCAGTTCTTCATTTTTAATGCATAAAATTTTAAGCACTCACTATAAAAAGCTTATTAACTTAGGCAGACAACTAAATTCTTTAGCCCCGAAAATTGCATTTTTCAATAAAATGTTCATACAAATAACAAATGCAACTGCAAACATATGCGACAGTTTTGCTATTCTTCTGCCACAGAATAATAACTCAACAATTCATTGACAACAAGGACATGTTAGGACTATAACAACAACATGCAAAAAAAATTTTGATGTCGGACCCTTGTGTGGCAGCAGGCATTTTTTGTCACATGCAACACATAAATAGAAAAACAAAAAACGAAAACGTTGGACACTGACAACACTCAAGAGCATAATTTAAAATGAAAGGACAGCAAGTCCTTTACAGCTCTCAGTGCAGCTTACATGAAATTCATGTTGAGCTTGTACAAGTAAAAACAAGCACAAGAATTGGGAAAATTTTTTGAAAAAGTTCAAAACATGAAATAAAAAAGTGCTACATTGAAAATAACCAAAGCTGACACCCACTAGAGTTGCTTAGTGATGTGATCGAGAATATCGAGACATCTTTTTAAGTGTAGCTGCTCTCACAATTTTACTTAATTTTACTTGAGGTTTTAGCAATTTTGATATTATTTTTTTATTATTAAGGAAATCACGTCGTATGAGTGATCTTTAATTAGAATCAAAAATACTTTTAGGAAGTCATTGGGAAAAATTTGTTAGTTTGTTTGTATTAAATTTTAAATGACTGTACAAATTTGATTGGGGCTTTTACTACAGTATATATGGGCTAAATGCTGTAGCAAAAAGTCTCTTTTTAAATTAATTTTATATCTACATAAGCTGTAATAACTATAATTACAAAAGCTACTTAAATAGATTTTATTCCAAAAAAAATGAACTTATATCTTCCAACAATTGTACATGGCTGAAATGGAAACGTTAATACTAAATTGAAATTTTTTTCTCGCATGAAATGTATACAATTTTTGCAAAAGATTGTGATACAATGTAACGTATTTTGTAGCCCCACCACCACTATTTTTGTTATATACAAAATACTTGATTCACTGCTAAATTTTTACATCTAAAACCCTAATGAACCAAATAAAAAAAAGTCATCTAACAATATTTTACGTACATTCTGATACTTCATTTGTCAAGTCAGTTAGTAGATACAGGTTTAAAACTACAACTGTAGCAGCAAAATAAAGCACACATGAATGTTGCACAGTGGGGCTGAATGTCAATTACCTCTTAAATATATTAAAAATTAAAAAAAATCTATAAAGTTCGCACTCATTTGCGTAGTAGAATATTCAATGACGTTCGATATAAATGCATTTTTATCCACTGTGCACACTATTCAATATTCACATATGTCCTTGACATCGATGACAACGTCAGCGTTCTGCTACATTACCATCGTTGCCATAGTGCCGCTGTCTATTGACGTTGTTGCTGTCGTTGTAATAGTTGTTACTGACTTTCGGATGCATTATGACTTGGCAGCATCCGCTTCTTTTATTTGTTATTATTCTATATATCCATTTTAGACTGCATGATGCTACAGTTATGTTAAAATTATTGTGTACGCTTGCTATATGATAAATGCTTACACTAACAAATATGAAATGAGGCTATATTTTGTTAAAGTCAACAAAAAACATTTGCAGCAACAGAAAATATTTTTTTGCAAAGTTCTGCAAAATTGTTGCTTGCAATTCTAATCGATGAGAGATGAGCTAACCAAACTGCCACAAAGTCCCAAACGTAATTTGATGATTAAAAAATTTTCTATGATTATTTAAAATACAGCTAGCACAACATGAAGTCTGAGCAACTTTTATTAATATCTCTTACAACGTTTGAAATTATCATGTTACAAAATAAAATTGAAATGTGCTGAAAATGTTGCTTCAGTAATATCTGCTCCAATTAGTTATATCAGTAAAGTTTCTATAAAAACAATTTTGAAGTTGCATAATACTCTCAAACAAACAAATAAATATTCCTTCTCGATTTCACAGCTTTAATTAGACATCACTCATACGACATGTTGAACGCCAAATGAAAGAGGCAAAAAAGAAGCTAAATTAAACTTGCTGTAATTAAGAGCTTTTGAAAAGTTGCAACTAAAGTTACAGCTTACTGATAAATTCTTTCAACTAGCGACTGCCAAACTTTCAGGAAATTACAATGAATGTCTTAATTAAAAATGAAGCGCTACAAACGCATTTCATTGCAAACTTTAGATAAAATGTAACAAGCAATAAAAGTAAGCAAGAAAGTTAAAATAAAAAAACGTCCAACTTTCAGGCGAAACTTAAGTACAACTAATTAAAAACTTAAGGGCTTTAAGCAGCAGCACGTGCAAGCATGTTTGCGTTTTATAAACAAAAACAAAAAACAAAACAACAGGAAGTCAACACTAATATTAAGCGCCTGAGTTTCAACACTTTCCGGGAAACAAAATACATTGAAAAATATACAAAATAAATAAGGAAACAGAAAACAAAAACTGAAAATTTCGGGCAAAAAAACATAAAATTGTTACAATGATGACTTGCTGCATAAGAACGGTACTAAGGACATTTGAAACAACGAGAAAATAAAATTTTCGTAAGCAACAGCGAAAATATTAATGCACTTTTGGGTGTGTCAAAAATAATAAAAATTCATTTGTTTTACAAAAAATTGCCAAAGTCTTAAAAGCAAATGTACTTGAAATTCTACCTTTTCCTATTTTCGTTTTGAAACTGAACCTCACACGCAATGCACTCTCTCTTTCTCTCTTTTTTGTGTCTAATCTTTTTTCTTTTATGATATCAGATTGTAAATTGATGCAATTTGCCATAACAGTTGAAGATATAGTCATAAAAAATTTTTATTACACAAAAACAAAAAATTCATTGAGTGGAGTACATAG